>CM059583.1:84920000-86120000 GCA_030407085.1 Trichopria drosophilae
AAAGCTCCTATATTTAATTTACCTACCAAGCCCCTTAGTGAGCATTACAATAACTATGAATTACTCGTTATCAGCAGCATTTTTTATCGTCGCAAAAAAGGGCAAAATACGTCCATTCTTGACATCAGCCGGCTTCTATTCGCCATAATTTCATGTCATTTAATTTCTAATTCAAGCCGTATTGTTGCATCTACTATACGAAGCGGGCAATGGCGGACGCAAGATGAAAAATGACAGGAAATAGTTCCCCGACTCTATGAGGATTCGGGCGTATACGTGAACCGTATATTTTTCTATGCTTTTACGGGCGCTTAGCAGGGCCCGCTTCCCTCGTGGGACTCACACAAGCAATACTGACGTCTAAAAGGGACGAACACATGCGTATACATAAGAAATAACTTCACGGCTCATGTCAGCCTTCTTACAATACGGATTATACACCCCCGAGACGTTTTCCGCCATTATAACGAAATAGATAAAAACTAGTACGAATCGTTTGGGTTGATTGCGATTACCGATTTTCCGTTTGCGACTTCGTCGTTTCAAAGTTATTTGCGAAAAACGAAATGACCGACCAACTTCACGTGCGCATTTTTCAAAACGCTTTTACTCGGTAACCAATCGATCAATTTCGTCCAAATTAAGCTTGATCATTTGCGATTCGTTTGGGAATTATGAATTATGAAAAGTGCTTTTTCGGATAAATTGCAAAATAAAAAAAAATTAATTATCCTATATATCCTTTATATACAAAATTCATTAAAAGGTTTGCGATTTATTTGCAATCAGTATCAAACATTTGTTTGCAAATTCAGATAATATGCCAATTTTCCGAATATAATCAGATATAATGTAACAATAAACGAATTATATAAAGTTGCTAGATCCAGCCCACCTCGATATATAAGATCCTTTAGAAGGTATGCGGCTTTTTTACAATCGGTCTCAAACGTTTGCGGTTCGTTTGCGAATTGAGATAATATTCGAATTTTCGAATATAATCAGAAATAATGACAATATAAAGGAATTATATACAGTTACTATATCCAGTTCGCCTCAATATACAAAATTTATAAAAAGGTTTGCGATTTTTTGTAGATAGTCTCAAATGTTTGCGATTCGTTTGCGAATTTGGATAATATGCCGATCTCCTGAATATAATCAGAAATAATGCGAAAACACGCAAGTTATCTAAAGTTACTATATCCAGCCTCCCCCGATATGCAAAATCCCTTAAAAGGTTTGCGATTTGTTTGCAATCGGTCTCAAACGTTTCCCTACTGAAAATGATGGTAAAATCGCATGATAAATCATATGATCTTTTTATAATTTAGCTGATCCATGTAGTATTTCATGTGTTTTCTTATGCTATTACGAAACATAATATTAGTATGACAATTTGCATGGAAAGTTTCTTGAATTGTGTGTGATATTAAAAAAATGATTAAAAGATCATATGATTTATCATATGCTTTATCATATGATTGTACCGTCTTCTCAGTAGGGTTGCGATTGGTTTGCGAATTCAGAAAATATAACAATCACCCGAATATCATATACTGGGGAAAAAATATCCAATATATTTTTAAAATGCTTGAGACTTAACACAATTACAATCAAAATGCAACAATCCTAAGGGCAGATACAGTTTTTGTACATCTAGTACACTGCGAAGGTATATAAAAATAAACTCTCAGTATACAGAAACTTTGTTCTCAGCTACCACTGACTTACCTTTCTCAGAAATGTATGATTCCCAAAAGAAAAGAAAACATCTTGTTACCTTTTTCAAAAATGTAATAAACATGTCGCAATAATAATTGTCAACAATACGTATTGTACAGGGTAATCCAAAAGACCTGGGACTCAAAAGTATCACAGCGAGGACATTTTCCCGGAAAATGTTTCAGATAAAAGTTTAAGTAATTTCCCCCGGCTATTTAATGATACCATAGAATTTGACCTTGAAGGTTATTCCAAGGTCAAGTTTATTTTTTTAAATGGAAACTGCTATTTTTTTTCAAGGATTCGGAAAGATCAAACAATTTTACGCCCGAATATGATATGGTCGATATTTCCGGCAAGGTCACAGGGGTTTCCATTGTAACGTGGCAACACGTTACAGCTGTAGATCTGCGCGAGAATCAATCCGATGGGGAGCTGCAGAGCCTATAATGGGAGGGGACTGTCGATCGTGGCGCTAATTTTTTCTTGGCACTGTTGCTCGCGGGGGTCATATCAAGGGGTAAAGGGGGGGACTGCTGTAGTGGCGCTGGTTTTTGGATATGGCTCCAAACCACGGGTTGGTATAGTTCCATAATAGGGGGGACTGTCGTTCGTGGCGCTAATTTTTGTAAGGGACTGTACTGAACCGTGGCGAGGGATTACCGCTCCGTACCGAAACGGACTTTGTCTTGCCGGGAGGCTTTATCTGGGGAACGATAACGATCACTATAAGGGGGGACTGCTGTTCGAAGCACTAATTTTACAGTGACGTTTCGTATGGTTTTTTGAGTTTTGGTTTTGTGATTTTGAGCAATGGCGGCCGGAGTGCCGTAGAAATTATAGACTTTGTCTTGCCGGGAGGCTTTATCCGGCGAATAAGGATATTGTTTGAGATAAAGTGGGGACTGCTGTGAAGGCGCTAATTTTTTAGATATCCTACATTGTGTTGTGAATGTTGAGATTCCGGGGTCGTAAAAAGTAAGTTAAATTAAGTAAAATTAAGCTAAATTAAGTTTGGGTAATTTAGAGTAAGTTAAATTAAGCTAAAATAAGTAAAAGTAAGTTAAATTAAGTAAACATCTTTTTTGGAAAAAGGGCAGCACTAAACCGGCTATCAGATGATTGAGTAATTAGAGAGATTCAAAGTAGCTTTCATTAATTAAATTCCCCGTGCATACTTTAATTTATCGAACATTGATTTAATACGAAGTATTATTTATTTATTTAGTTTTGTATTTGGAAAAGGTGTTCGTAATCGGCTTAATTAATTAAAGGCGTTAGAACGCCGAGAAAGGAGATTTTATGCACATTATTTGTTTTCTTAGAAGGTTCTCGTACGGGTAATTTCATAAATATATTGTGATTCTCAGTGCAAATAATATTATGTAGTTTCATTTCTCGGCAATAATTGTAAACAGAGCTCACGTTGTAGACGGGTTTCGTCACCTTCTAGGTCGGTTACGGAATAAACAAAGTCATCTATTGTGTTGATAAACGCATCAACACAATGGGTGTTTACGAGGGATATCGCTTCTGGAATTTTCGCGAAGGTTCCAAAAAGCGTGAGGGGAACAGGTAGTAGGAGAAAGGCGCGGAAGGGGCAATCGGCGGCTAGAGCGCGGAAGACCCACGTGGCCGCTACAGCCAATTAGCGAGCGCCGTTCGAGGACCGTGGGGTGGACGACGCCGCATGATCGCCGACGGCGGCCGAGGAACTGTCATTCTCGGGCGGTCTGCAGCAGCGGCAGGAGCTTTGGACTTTGGCAGGTGGGCATCGATGAAGCTCCAGGTACGACGAATTTCGGAAGGCTTCGCGTTCTCTTTCGATATCAGCCTTCCGGAATTCGTACATAGTTTCTCGCTCGCGTTGTCGACTGAAGTGGTCCTTAAAATGGTTCCGGGTTCGTAATACAACGTGATAGCGACGTTATAAATAGTTTTCTTCCGTAATTCTTAGATTCTTCGCAAATCGATTAGCATCATTATTTCTTTTCGCGAGTGTAACTTTCTGTGGACGAGGTGCGGATATCGTCATAAATAACTATTCGTCGATGATTGCTCCAGAGCTGTAGCAGTGCTGTGTTACCGCTCTCAACTCGCTGGCAGCGTGGTCAGTACAGGTTGGAGTTAATAAATAAGTGCTCTAAAGTATTCCAAATATAGTTTACTTATATTTAATCCGATGACTTAATGTCCACTAATACTATGAGCCTAATGGCGGAAATTTCTGGTGTGGATCACACGTGATTTGGACACGGCACACTCGGAACGAAATTAGCAACGTGCGACTTTTAAATAATCAAATTACTAATCGATTTAGCATGAAACGTAATAAAAATTATTCGTCGATCTAGCATCGACGTGCAGCGCGATCGATTCAATCCGCGGGGATTTCCAATAATTTTTGATGCGACGATCGAAAAATGCGTGTGGTTAGCCTCGTGGAAATCTAACTACTGTCCTTTTCCGGAAGCCCGTGCGAATTTCCGCTTATGCCAAAATCGTGCGACTAGTGGTCGATTACAATAACTACCGTGGCGCGAAATTCCAAGTTCAATTAATATTATACACTATTACACTATAGTACTACGATACGGGCCTGTCGGTAACACGGCGCGTGATCGATGCGTGCCCAGGGCGTGAGATGTCGACGCGAGTACAGAAATTCGCGTTTTCATGTCATGCGCGAACAGTCGAAAAGATTCGTGTTTTCGGACTTGTCTCGTGGTAGAGGTTCTTTGTCGAACAAAATACGCCTTAATAACGTGAATCTTATTTCTGTTTCATAAAGGTATTCTCGGCCATTACTTGGCGTGTGCTACGGGCACCCGCTGTGGAGGCGCGTCCCATGTTTTTTTTTGCATTCTTTTAATTCGAAGGCTCTCGGCCCTTAAGGGGCAACCCTCATTTTGCTTAATGCTTCGTCAGAATAGGGCGCGTTTTCTAAGGTTAATATCGCTCCGCAGTATCTGATATATTCGTAGAGTTTATGGGTGGTTCAGTTCTGTTTGTTTTTTTTGCGCGTTATTGCCGTGGAATCGTGGGGTTTGAATATTGAGTTTTAGTTGGACGGTGGACCAGTCGTCTCTTGGCAGGGTTTCCGCGGGGCACCGCGTATAAAGTCCCGCTCAAGATCGTCACGAGCCCAGATAGCAAAATCTGCCGCTGTCTGCAGCAGTCTGCAGGAATGCCGGCAGATTTGCATCACCTGATGCAAAATCTTGCAGCAAGAGCGCAGCAAAATTTACGCTTTCTGCGTCATCAGAATGCAGCGATTTTGCAGCAGATTATGCAAAACCTTTGCAAAGTCTGCAGCAAATTTGCAGCAGACCGTGCAGGCCTCAGTTTTTACTATCTAGGGATTATAGGGGTCTAAATGGACACAAATACAAACAGGTCTGTTGGTGAGACGCATACAAACAACGGGGAGGCAGCGTGCATGTGGAGAAGGGGAACCTCTCTCTGCCAGCTAACACGGATGAAAGCTTCGTTTTCAAGAAAGGCAACAAAAAGGCGCTGCAAGCGCCATCTTACGCATCCCCCTCACACCCACAAGCTGAACTAAAACCGGTGGCGTGGCGGCGTTAGTCTTTGACGCGATCGTTACTTGTTCGGTTGTTTTTTGTTGTTTGGTGCGATTTCCTTATCCATATTTTTAGTAGAATAAATATAAATAAAAATAATACATGTTCATGCTAAACCTTTCCTTCCTTTCGATGTATATATATAAAAACTAATCATTAGAAAGCAAACATTACCCACGTTTGCTTTCCCAATACATACATATTGTAAATTTTCATGGCAAATATTGAATTTTCAAAAATGTTAATGTTTTTCTTCCCCGGTTGGATAAATTTACCTCGCTCGATGCAGTTTCAATTTTTCACAATATTTGGAATTGCAAAACTACAGAAAGGATTGTAAAAGAAATTAATGTCAAGATTAACTATTATTTTTCTCTTTTGTTAATTTTGTTGAGGTTATGTTGCTTCGACCAATCGATTTTGCCAGAATTTTCGCCCCCCACTAAGCGGCACTTTTGCTAGTGAAAATGTATAATTATGCGTCTCGCCGATAGATGGCGCTTGCAGCGCTTTTTTTGTTGCCCTTCTTGAACGCGGAGCTGTCATCCCTGTCAGCAGATTCAATGCTGTTGCGTTGTATGCTGAGCGTTTTCCAGATAATGCTCGCTCGCGTTCTTTTTTTTACAAAGTTGTGAATGCCTTTCACTCTGAGGCAGCGTACAAATGAAAAAAAGAAAGCGAAGATTAACAGTTACAGGAGAAGCTAACGAAGTAGCTGTACTAGCAGCTATTCACCAAAATCCACATGTAAGCACACGACAATTACATCGCGATTCCGGCATTTCCAGAGACAGTATTCAAAGAATATTGCATCGTCATAAGTTTCACCCATATCACATTTGACTGCACCAGGAACTGGATGGCGATGATTTTCATAACCGCGTGGTGTTTTGTGAATGGGCATTTCAAAAAATGCAAACGAACCACAATTTCTTTGCTAATGTATTATTTTCAGATGAATCTACATTCACGAACCATGGTGGCGTCAATAGGCATAATATGCATTATTGGAGCGTAGAAAATCCCCATTGGTTACGACAAGTTAATCATCAATGTCCTTGGTCGGTGAACGTTTGGTGTGGAATCATAGGAAATAAACTCATTGGTCCTTATTTCATTGAAGGTAATTTGAATGGAACAAAATATCGAGATTTCCTAGAACAAGAAGTACCATTACTACTTGAGGGTGTTGCTATGGACGTCCGACGGACAATGTGGTTTCAGCATGATGGTTGCCCAGCACATTTTTCAAGAGTAGCAAGGGAAATACTAGACCGTGATTACAATGGTAGGTGGATTGGTAGAAGTGGCCCCATTAATTGGCCTGCGAGGTCACCTGATCTAACATCTCCGGATTTCTTCTTATGGGGTTACCTAAAAGGTAAGGTTTATGAACAAGTACCAACGACTCGTGAAAACATGGTGGAACGCATAAGAACTGCTTGCGCAGAAATTTCTGCAGATATGATTCTATCATGTTGTAACGTGGCAAAACACGTTACAGGGCTATCTGCCACGAGACTCACAACGGGGATAACTTAAGGGGGGGACTGGTCTTCAAGAACCGCTAATATTTCGTATGGGTGCAATTTCCGAAATGATCTCATCACCTTATAGGGGGGACTGCTCCGAAGAAGCGCTAGTATTTATTTTGGTGATGACGTCATTCGGCTCTTTTTGAATGATATTTGTTATGAATCTGCCGGGAGGCTTTTATCCACGGGGAAATGTTGCCATTATAGGGGGGACTGCTCCGAAGAAGCGCTAAATTTTAATATGGCAACACATTAGGATCCATATTTGTTATGAATCCGCCGGGAGGCTTTTATCCACGGGGAAATGTTGTCATTATAGGGGGGACTGCTCCGAAGAAGCGCTAATTTTTAATATGACAACAATTGAGACATAGAATTAGTGGTTTAAGAATTAATATTTGGTAATAATAAAGGTAGCTATAATTCGGGGTATTATTCAGTATTTAATTTTATTTTGATTATTTCCTGAAAATAATAATTGCTTGCGATCAATATTTCAGGCGTAAACATGACTTTTCTATTTGCTTTGTTTTGGAAGTCGGCTCAAGGACGGCCTTGTTGTCGATTTCGAGAGGTACGAGACCTAAACATCCAGGGTATATCGTCAATCACGCTGCTTATTGCGGCGTGCAGGGGGGAACGACGCGTGGAGATTCTGGAATGTTCGCGAAGGAGAGGGTACGCGAGGGCGAGATGCCAAAACTTCGCGAACATTCGAGAAGGATGAGAGGAGAGTACCGGGAGGGGACGGCCAGTCGCGCGTGCCTGTACGGGCCGCGGGGCTCTCCCTACCCTCACGATCGCGGGAGAGAGGTGGTAAGCGGCGGCCGGCGCGGCGCGAGCTTCGCGATTAGAACCGACGCGTCGGATCGCCAGTCCGTGGCAGTCCGTAGCAGTCTGCAGCAGTCCGTGGAAGTTGGATAGTCCGCTGGTAGCAGCCCTGGAGCCGAGAGGTACGCCTGGTCATCAAAAGGTACCAACAGCCCTGAGCGCACCTAGTTTTCGGCTACGAAGTCTTTCCGTACGCCAGTTGTTGGATTCTTTGTGCTCACGGCTGTTTAGATAAAATGCGCTTTTCCGATTGTCCGTTGCCGTTTCGCGAGTGAGAGTGAAAGTGAAAGTGAAAAACGCGAATCGCCTTCGGTTATCTGAGTCGGGTTTTCGGTTTGTATCGTGCTTCGGTTAACTTCTGCTTTGACCGCGAATTTCTCTAGGGTTATCTTCCGGGAATCTTTCTTTCGCGGAGAATATCTTGATTCGATTCTTTAACGCGACTGGGGTTATCTCTCGTTGTTTTATTCGGCACACTCGGGAAAAATATGGTTATCTTACGCTTTTTGTTCGTTCTCGTTACTGTTGGAAAGACGAAGCCCAAAGGCTACGCGCGTCGGTATGGTTAACTATCGGAAATGTGATCGAAGACCGTTCTCTTAAAATTCTATGAGATGGTTCGGTAGGGGGATAACTTCGTCCTTTTGAGGACTTCAGGAAAAAGCCGTCAGTTGGTTATCTTTGGTGATCGTTCGGTATCCGGGAGAAATAACTAGCGGTTCGGGCGAACGTAAGATCGAATCTAGTATGGTTACCTTTATCGTCTCGAAAGTGCGTGTCCGGTGTTCGGAAAGAAAGACGGTAACGAAAAACGGGAATACGACGCGTGAAAAGCAAACTCCGTCGAACGTGATGCTTTGTGACGTCACACCGCGACGCCGACAAGATGGCCGCCGGGTCCGATCCGCGGTCCGCGACGCGATCTCAGTTTGGCTTGGCGAGCCGTTGACTAACATGGTCGACGTTTTAGATTTATAGAGTGGCTTCTTATGATCGGAAACGCAAGCTCGTTAATTTTACCTTGGTTCGCTGGATCGCTCTTGCGAGCGATCGTACCTTGAACTTCCTGGTTATCTTTTCACTCTGTTAGAGTGAACACTGTGGTTATCTGTTATCTTGCCCCTCTTGCGAGGTGGCGCTATCTTATGAATTAACGAGCGGACTTTTTGTGCAATAAGAAGGTTTTTCTCGGGTAATACTCCTGCCGATCTGTCGGTAAGGAAAGGACCATGCGTGCGATGCTAACTGGACCGGGCCCTCCGCGCGGTTAAGTTACCTAGATTGCTGTTTCACGAGCAATCTTGTGGGGCCAAGGCTATCTCGCAATGCCAGAAGGTAGTGCCGTGTTTTTGTTATGTTTTTGTACGTGAGGATAACTGTCTCTACGGAGACACTAAAATTGTTGCGTATAAGTGTGAGTACGTTAACTTGAATAGCAGTGTCCGCGGTAAACGATAGCGTCCGGGTAATCCGTTTTAATTTAGTAACGAAAGTGTAGATGGTTAGATTAGGGAATTCGGGAATTAATCAGTCTGGTAATTCGCGCGGTCAGTTTGAGTGGGTTTCGGGTGACGTAATTTCGGTGATTTGTCCGGGTTTAGCAGATTTCAGAAAAGGGATAGAATCAGTCAATTTGGTCGGTTTCAGTAAAGTTCGTGTGGTTCGTATAACGTCGTTCAGTGTAGCTTCGGTATGAGATTCGTATAAGTTCGGGTAGGTATTGTAGTGTCGTTTTGGGGAGGGTGCGTGCGTATCGGGCGAGCACGGTTCCTCGACGGGTTCGTCACAGGGCGCCGCGACCGCGTGCGAAAGTCCCGACCGAGTCCGTCGCAAGGCAGTGCGCTTCAAAAGTCCTTGTCGAGTTCGTCGGCGGGCACACCGTATTAAGAAAGTCTTGGTAGAGATCGTCGCCAGGCACCGCGTGCGGAAAGTCCCTGTTGAGTTCGTCGCAGGGCACCGTATTTAGAAAAGTCCTGGTAGAGTTCGTCGCCAGGCACCGCGTGCACAAAGTCCCTGTCGAGTTCGTCGCAGGGCATCGTGTTAGGAAGTCCCTGTCGAGCTCTCCGTCGGGGAATCGCGAGTAGAATGTGGCGTCCGGGGTTTGGGGCGCGAGGAGGGCGCGATGAACGTGGTGAACCGTCCTCGTCGGCCGTGGTCGCGTAGTATATAGTCTGCGCCAGAGAATACCGCCCTCTCCCTTGCCGAGCCGGGAACTCGGGACTGAGCTAGCGGGCACACCGCGCGGGCGGCGCGTCCATAAATTTGTCGAGCTTCGGCTCGGCTGGCGCCCTGTCTTACCATCCGGCGCGCCGTGCGGATTTTTGTGGCCCCCCCGGAAAGTTCGGTTTTTTGCAGGCGGCCACGAGCGACGACGACGGACGGGTGGAGGCGTAGATGAAGCGAGAGGGGGATGGGGGTCACAAATTTTGGCGCCCAACGTGGGGCCGCGCAGACAAAGGGTTAAAAATTCGGTTATTAATTAAGTTTTGATCGCGAGTTAAAGAGTTGTAGTTTTGAGGGTTAATTTAAAAATTGTGTTATACGTTCGATTTGCAGAGTTCGGTTAGTGAAAATATTAATTAGTTGCGAGTACTTTTGTTTAGAATATTGCGTTACACTGCTTGTATGTGAATGTGTGTGAGCGAACACTGGTGCGGCAATCGGAAAAATGGGGCTCGCTGAGACGCTGGTCGGTGATATTTCGAGCCTGTTAACGTAAATTTATATTATTGATAATCATGTCTTCTATTACGTCTTATATTATGATCATTACTTATAAACATTGTGCATATTTGTGATGTATATGTTAATTATTATTTGTGCAATTGATATCTTGTTATGAAAATGTGATATGTGGGGTAACTTTTACCATGTTGTGCCGATTCAGATATGAGTCACCCCAAATTATAGAGAAACAATTTTATTTTGTGCTTGGTAATTAATAAAGAGCCCAGGATTCCGAAACCGCGGTGAGCGAGCCTATCGTGCGCGATAAAGTCCCTTTGTGACATTCTAGTAACTACAAGAGTATGCATGCTTACAGGAACTCTCTTTCCTTTCTGAGAATACCGCTGTTTTCCGAGCCTGCTTTACCGCTTAGTCACGTGTTTAAAATTCTTTTTTTTTGGCTACACATCATATCATCGTACGTATCATTATTTGGTTATCTATAGTCCCCCACATCGTTGTCACTTCCAGCTGACACGACGTGGATTTTCCGTTCTTTTCTACCTTATAAATTCCTATCTTCTTCCCTTGTTTTTTTTGTGGTTATCTATCAATCGACAAGTCGATTGATCACACGCGCCGTTATTTCGCACTTTCGGCGGCTCACTGTCCTTGCATGAAATTAAAATAATAATAGCTTTATCCTAACAGTCATAAATCGTAAGAAACTCTCAACCATTGTAGAGTAAAGGGACCACTGTGCTTGCGTATAGGGTGGTATCTATTAGTCATGTCACACGTGAACGACTGGACCTCCGAATTGACACCGGAGGAGGTCCGGGGGGAATTGTCTCGGCGACTCCTGTCGACGGAAGGGACGGCCGAGGAGCTGCGGTTACGACTGAGCACCGCGGCGCGCTTGCAACACGGGGGCCCAGTGCCTTCGCAGACCATACCGGTTTCGGGATTAACGATCGAAGACGATACGGATCTCTTTGACGGCGCGCACGCGAACAGTACACGAGTGCCGATTGATCGCGACGTAGAGGAAGATGACAGAGAGGGAGGTCGGTCGGATGATCACGGAGAATATTCGGACGAGACGCGGCGCCGCGCTGCTCCATTAAATTTCCCTGGAGTAAGGGAAAAGGGGAAAGATCAGGTTAACTTCTCGGATAGGCCGTGCGGGGAAAAACATCGGGTCGAGAGTAGAGGGGATATCGATGATAATTTCCGGGACATTAGGGGGCATAGGTTCGGAATGAACGCTCGGGAGAATACGGCCCGTAATGATACCGATTTCCATAACTATAGGGATAACTTCCGGAATGATATCGAGGATAACTTTGGCGATAGGTTTAGAGAAAATTCGCGACATCCTTCTATGGACCGCCGGTTTCCGTCCCGTGATAATAAGGAGCGTATCCCGGCAGTGCAAACTGCCTTTGATATCATGCGACGATGGGGACTGAGGTTTTCTGGCTGATCGGGTGAGGACGGAATCGCGTTTTTAACAAGACTTAACGAAGGTCGCGAGATAGTGCCGTTGCCGGATAGCGCCTTACTGAGTTGCTTGCCATTTTTCTTCGAAGGCGTGGCCTTACAATGGTTTCGAGCTTCGCGTAAGGATTGGCTTAATTTCGAAGATTTCGAACGCGCGTGGCAGCGTCGATTTAGCGACCCCGACTTCCAAGAATCGTTACAGGAAGATATTCAACGTCGAACCCAGGGGGCTACGGAATCGGTCGCGGATTACCTAACGTGCATCCGTACCATAATGGGACGCGTCATACCGCCAATTTCAACCGGTGCCATGATTGATTGGGCGTTGCGGAATATGTTACCGCGGTTACAGATGCTGATCGATCGTGATGCCATTCGTAACTGGGGTCAACTAGAAATGATTTCCATTCGACGAGAGAAATCTATTCGAATCGCGAACGCGTATAAACCCCCACCACCCGCTGAAAGCACGCTAATGCCGGAATCTGGATACCGAACGAGTAAGAATCTCCGCGAGGTCCCTCGTTACCCTCGTGACCGGCTACCGTCACGTGGGAACGATTTTAAGCTAAATCTCCTAGAGCACGATTTCATTTCCTATAATGAACCAGGATATCTAAACACCCGTTACGAACGTGAACCCGAGTGCGTACAACGTCCTTCGAACCGCGATTATGATTACCCCTGTTCAGAGAGAAGGTTAGGAGAAGGGGACGCGAGTGCGGCACACGCTGACGCTCGCTACGCAGAGGGCCGAGAGGGGTCACTCCGTAGTATGGTCGAAAATCACGGCCGCCGTATTGAAGAGTCTCCGTGGGAGGCGGATCGTGTAACGAATCCTTCGTGTGCGAGGGGAAATGATCGGTACGGTGCTCCATCCCCACCTAGTATGCAGCCCCGCTGCTGCCGTTGCGATCACCCCTCGATAGAAGACAACTTGGCGGCTTTGAACGTAACCCACCGGGAGCCGGAGAGGGGGACCGCTAGAGCCGAACCGTCGCGGAATAACACCGTCGCCCCACCACCGCGCTTCTCCTGCTACAACTGCTCGAAACCTGGCCATCGGTTCAACGAGTGCCGGGAGGAAAGGCGGTTGTTCTGCTATCGCTGTGGCCGCCTGGGCGTAACTCGAATGGAATGCCCCGTGTGCCTTCCACCCGCGGAAGCACGCAGTCACGCGTGCAAAGGATGTGGCAATCGAATGGTCGGTAACGCTCGTTGTCCCACGTGTCGGGGAAACTCGTCGGCGAGCCACTGAGCCGGGCCGAGGTGGTTCACGAGAAGCTGTCGGCCCTCCCGCCGCCCCGTAAGGATACGTTGAACCAAACCAACCGAACGCCTTCCCTGTTGTACACAACTCTTCGAATTCTCGGACGACCCATAGGAGCGTTAGTTGACAGTGGTGCTTCGCGCACTTTTCTAGGGACGCCAACACTATCTTTAATCAAACCTTTGAGGTTACCTATCTTCACGTCCCCCAATGCGTTGGTCAAGACCCCGCTGGGACAGACAGCTGTGAGCTCAGGTTACGTTAGGTTACCTATAGAAGTAGGCGGTCGAATTAAAGTGCTTGAGGCTCACGTACTCCCCACTCTCGAATTTCCGTGTATCTTCGGCCTTGATGCCTTAAACCGATTCGCCATCAGTATCGATTTCGAATTTCGAACGTGGTTTTTTCAGGATCAGCCGTCGGTGAGGTTACCTTTCGATTCACATCTTCGTGCTCCGGATTCCTTTGACTTTCTTTGCGGGTTGCAAATCCTTGATCCCGAAGAACGTATACAGGCTCTCTTGCGAGAGGAAGTACCCCCGGCTAACCCCAACCCCGGTTTGACCCATCTTGCCGAACATGTGATAGACGTGCAAGGCCATTCGGCAATTGGACAACGCGCATATCCCGTCTCCCCCAGCATAGAACAACATCTGTTCGCGGAAGTAGACAAAATGCTAGCCGCCGCAATTATCGAGCCCTCGCATAGCGAATGGTCGTCGCCAATCGTTATGGTAAAAAAACCGAATGGGCTAACTATTTATTGGATTTCCGTTTCGCGTACAACACCGCGATTCATACGTCGACTGGGTTCTCTCCAGCCTTTCTCAATTTCGGGCGCGATCCACTTGCGGTTAACTTGTATAAGCTTCGGGTGGAGTATCCGACCACCTCGGGAGCACCCGACATCCCTGTATGGTCTGAACGAATGACACGACTTCACGATCTCCGGGAAATCGTAATTGAGAATCTCGCACAGGCTCACTCCCGGCAGTCCCGCTACTACGACCAGAAACGCCGCGATCGCACCTTCGAACCGGGAGATCGGGTATGGATGCGGCAAGTTGTGCTGTCATCTGGCGAAAAGGGAATCGCCGCCAAACTATCACCCAAGTACAGAGGCCCCTTCGTGGTCAGTCGAGTCCTGTCCCCCCGAGTGTACGAGCTCGAGGACGATACTAGGCGGAAGGTCATGAAAGCTCATATATCAAGGCTTAAACCATATCACACATAAACTCATAACACGACTAACATACCGCATGCTAACACTTCCGTCTCACGTGCACTTAGGTTTACTATCATTGAGAGAGTTCAGCGACGAGAAGGATACGTTTCGAAAAGTGTGGATATCTTTCTTTCGTGGAGGCTAACTAAGCGCTATGGCAAGGTGCTTCCATAATCCCACCCGTAGCCCCTCCTTGTCCGACGATGACTGGGAGGATATCCTAACGGATCCGTCCCCGCAGGCCACCGATAGTCGCAACCGAGAGCGCCAACAGGAGGAACCCCGGACACCGCCACCAAGAGCCGGAGGAGATCAGGAGAATAGAGCCTCCAACCACCGGGAGGACGCAGCGGAAGCCAGCGCCCATATCCTCGCTCCTCTGGAACCGTTCCTCGACCTTCTGGTGGAACTGCGAGAAGAGCACCCCGACTTCGAGGCTGCTCTTAAGGAGGTCTACCGCCGCGGCCGGGAGGACATGAGAAAGCGACCGTGTTGGGCACCAGGGTGCCTGGGGAAGGTCCCCCGACTGGCAGCCCCACAAGCCGGAGCGGGGAATTTCTCCATTCGGGATTTCCCCCCAATGAAGGAAGAAGGCGTCCAAGCAGGCCGCAGCTGGTCGAATCGCCAGGAAGTCGCGGTACAAACCGTCTCGACCTCGCCACGGGAAACGTCGGACCTGCCACTCCAGTCGACCGAGACCCCGGACCATCGTCCGAATCCAAGACCGACCACGCAGCGACCGCCGGCAGCCAATACGGAGGAAGATATGACCTTTACGGGGTATTATTTGCTCCGTAATAACCCAGAGCCTGTGCTCATTATGCCCCGTCTGCCCGGCTGCTGGAACTGTGGGAAATCGGGGCACATCTTCTCGGCGTGTCAATCGACTCCTCGAGTTTTGTGTCGGAGGTGCGGGCTCCGCAACGTAAAACTGACCGAGTGCCCCCGATGTGCACCAGAGTGGAAAAGAGCAGGCCCGTATATAGCTGCCTTAGGAAGGAACGTGCCCCGGAGTCAGCGCCTGACGTCAGAGGATTTCCGGAACAAACAGCCGTCGGAAAAAGACATTTGCGAGTAACCGAGACCTGGTTACTTCTTTTCTGTGAGTGCGTGCGCGGAGACTTTGGTTAACTGAATCATTTTTTTTCTTTACCTTTTATTAAATATTCCTTCTGCTTAGACCCCCTTCACACCGAAAAGCCGGTAGCCAATCAGGCTAATAGGGGATAACTTTAAAATTGGAGTGGTTATATTTTGTATTTTTGTACGGAAACGTTCTCTCGAACCCCTGTATTTCAGATCAATTAAAAAAAAAAAAAAAAATTTTTTATATTTTCTTAATAGAAACTAAGTGTAGTGAATTCGGATCTCACCTAACCTGCACTTCCCTTCACTAGTCACCAATGACCGAAAGCAGGCGGGGCAACCAGGGGCCAGAAGAAAGAAACGCGCACGCCGAGGTTTCGGAGATGCATGGGTTCTTGCATGAAAGTAGCACTTCGACGATTGAATACGTAAAGTGGGGGGTGATCCAGGTTGGAGCGGCACGGAGCATAATGCTGGTTATCTGTAAGTCTGCAGTCGCATGGTTGCATGTATTGGATCACTCAAATAGCACAAGATGTCTCTTTGCACGTTTCTCACCTTTCTTTCGCAAAGCTGTAAGATTTTCTTTCAAATTGGCTCGAGATATTCATTGATCTATTCTGGGCGAGACCGGGCGGCCTTCGGATGACCTCGCCGGCCATGGTCCAGGGGGGAGGGTATGTAACGTGGCAAAACACGTTACAGGGCTATCTGCCACGAGACTCACAACGGGGATAACTTAAGGGGGGGACTGGTCTTCAAGAACCGCTAATATTTCGTATGGGTGCAATTTCCGAAATGATCTCATCACCTTATAGGGGGGCTGCTCCGAAGAAGCGCTAGTATTTATTTTGGTGATGACGTCATTCGGCTCTTTTTGAATGATATTTGTTATGAATCTGCCGGGAGGCTTTTATCCACGGGGAAATGTTGCCATTATAGGGGGGACTGCTCCGAAGAAGCGCTAAATTTTAATATGGCAACACATTACGATCCATATTTGTTATGAATCTGCCGGGAGGCTTTTATCCACGGGGAAATGTTGCCATTATAGGGGGGACTGCTCCGAAGAAGCGCTAATTTTTAATATGGCAACACATTAGGATCCATATTTGTTATGAATCCGCCGGGAGGCTTTTATCCACGGGGAAATGTTGTCATTATAGGGGGGACTGCTCCGAAGAAGCGCTAATTTTTAATATGACAACAATTGAGACATAGAATTAGTGGTTTAAGAATTAATATTTGGTAATAATAAAGGTAGCTATAATTCGGGGTATTATTCAGTATTTAATTTTATTTTGATTATTTCCTGAAAATAATAATTGCTTGCGATCAATATTTCAGGCGTAAACATGACTTTTCTATTTGCTTTGTTTTGGAAGTCGGCTCAAGGACGGCCTTGTTGTCGATTTCGAGAGGTACGAGACCTAAACATCCAGGGTATATCGTCAATCACGCTGCTTATTGCGGCGTGCAGGGGGGAACGACGCGTGGAGATTCTGGAATGTTCGCGAAGGAGAGGGTACGCGAGGGCGAGATGCCGAAACTTCGCGAACATTCGAGAAGGATGAGAGGAGAGTACCAGGAGGGGACGGCCAGTCGCGCGTGCCTGTACGGGCCGCGGGGCTCTCCCTACCCTCACGATCGCGGGAGAGAGGTGGTAAGCGGCGGCAGGCGCGGCGCGAGCTTCGCGATTAGAACCGACGCGTCGGATCGCCAGTCCGTGGCAGTCCGTAGCAGTCTGCAGCAGTCCGTGGAAGTTGGATAGTCCGCTGGTAGCAGCCCTGGAGCCGAGAGGTACGCCTGGTCATCAAAAGGTACCAACAGCCCTGAGCGCACCTAGTTTTCGGCTACGAAGTCTTTCCGTACGCCAGTTGTTGGATTCTTTGTGCTCACGGCTGTTTAGATAAAATGCGCTTTTCCGATTGTCCGTTGCCGTTTCGCGAGTGAGAGTGAAAGTGAAAGTAAAAAACGCGAATCGCCTTCGGTTATCTGAGTCGGGTTTTCGGTTTGTATCGTGCTTCGGTTAACTTCTGCTTTGACCGCGAATTTCTCTAGGGTTATCTTCCGGGAATCTTTCTTTCGCGGAGAATATCTTGATTCGATTCTTTAACGCGACTGGGGTTATCTCTCGTTGTTTTATTCGGCACACTCGGGAAAAATATGGTTATCTTACGCTTTTTGTTCGTTCTCGTTACTGTTGGAAAGACGAAGCCCAAAGGCTACGCGCGTCGGTATGGTTAACTATCGGAAATGTGATCGAAGACCGTTCTCTTAAAATTCTATGAGATGGTTCGGTAGGGGGATAACTTCGTCCTTTTGAGGACTTCAGGAAAAAGCCGTCAGTTGGTTATCTTTGGTGATCGTTCGGTATCCGGGAGAAATAACTAGCGGTTCGGGCGAACGTAAGATCGAATCTAGTATGGTTACCTTTATCGTCTCGAAAGTGCGTGTCCGGTGATCGGAAAGAAAGACGGTAACGAAAAACGGGAATACGACGCGTGAAAAGCAAACTCCGTCGAACGTGATGCTTTGTGACGTCACACCGCGACGCCGACAAGATGGCCGCCGGGTCCGATCCGCGGTCCGCGACGCGATCTCCAGTTGGCTTGGCGAGCCGTTGACTAACATGGTCGACGTTTTAGATTTATAGAGTGGCTTCTTCTGATCGGAAACGCAAGCTCGTTAATTTTACCTTGGTTCGCTGGATCGCTCTTGCGAGCGATCGTACCTTAAACTTCCTGGTTATCTTTTCACTCTGTTAGAGTGAACACTGTGGTTATCTGTTATCTTGCCCCTCTTGCGAGGTGGCGCTATCTTATGAATTAACGAGCGGACTTTTTGTGCAATAAGAAGGTTTTTCTCGGGTAATACTCCTGCCGATCTGTCGGTAAGGAAAGGACCATGCGTGCGATGCTAACTGGACCGGGCCCTCCGCGCGGTTAAGTTACCTAGATTGCTGTTTCACGAGCAATCTTGTGGGGCCAAGGCTATCTCGCAATGCCAGAAGGTAGTGCCGTGTTTTTGTTATGTTTTTGTACGTGAGGATAACTGTCTCTACGGAGACACTAAAATTGTTGCGTATAAGTGTGAGTACGTTAACTTGAATAGCAGTGTCCGCGGTAAACGATAGCGTCCGGGTAATCCGTTTTAATTTAGTAACGAAAGTGTAGATGGTTAGATTAGGGAATTCGGGAAGTAATCAGTCTGGTAATTCGCGCGGTCAGTTTGAGTGGGTTTCGGGTGACGTAATTTCGGTGATTTGTCCGGGTTTAGCAGATTTCAGAAAAGGGATAGAATCAGTCAATTTGGTCGGTTTCGGTAAAGTTCGTGTGGTTCGTATAACGTCGTTCAGTGTAGCTTCGGTATGAGATTCGTATAAGTTCGGGTAGGTATTGTAGTGTCGTTTTGGGGAGGGTGCGTGCGTATCGGGCGAGCACGGTTCCTCGACGGGTTCGTCACAGGGCGCCGCGACCGCGTGCGAAAGTCCCGACCGAGTCCGTCGCAAGGCAGCGCGCTTCAAAAGTCCTTGTCGAGTTCGTCGGCGGGCACACCGTATTAAGAAAGTCCTGGTAGAGATCGTCGCCAGGCACCGCGTGCGGAAAGTCCCTGTTGAGTTCGTCGCAGGGCACCGCGTGCACAAAGTCCCTGTCGAGTTCGTCGCAGGGCATCGTGTTAGGAAGTCCCTGTCGAGCTCTCCGTCGGGGAATCGCGAGTAGAATGTGGCGTCCGGGGTTTGGGGCGCGAGAGAGGGCGCGATGAACGTGGTGAACCGTCCTCGTCGGCCGTGGTCGCGTAGTATATAGTCTGCGCCAGAGAATACCGCCCTCTCCCTTGCCGAGCCGGGAACTCGGGGTTGAGCTAGCGGGCACACCAGCGCGGGCGGCGCGCCCATAAATTTGTCGAGCTTCGGCTCGGCTGGCGCCCTCTCTTACCATCCGGCGCGCCGTGCGGATTTTTGTGGCCCCCCCGGAAAGTTCGGTTTTTTGCAGGCGGCCACGAGCGACGACGACGGACGGGTGGAGGCGTAGATGAAGCGAGAGGGGGATGGGGGTCACAATGTATAAAGTCATTTGAAGAAAGAATAAATAAATGCATTGAAGTGGCAGGTCAACATTTCGAACACTTACTCAAGTAAGTGAACAGTGAGACAGTGAGAGGCAAGGGGACTCACGTAAAACAAGCACCCCAAAGGGAACAGAAAAATACTACGTCCACGTCGTTGTTCCTGGGTAACGCTAAATGTATTTTTTCCCGGCTTTGTTAGAATGACCGTATTCCATATCCGCTACGCGGGCGAAAATTGTCAATATTGGAGAATCCAAATCTGCAATAAAAACTGGGGGTTCCTATTTAAGTTTTATTGTTTTTGCCCCCACTCCACCCCCAGGGGATGGGGGAGGGGGTAAATTTCATTATTACTGGATGCCCCCCTTCGTGTCGAACATCTTTCATCCGACAACTTTTTTGATTCTGTGCATAGTTCTCGAGGTATTTCAATGTCTTCGGATAAATTTGGATTTTTATCGATTACAGCGCCACCTGTGAACCAAAATGCAATAGCTCCTGGGTCAAATTGGTGTACTGTTTTCCGGAGAATCCAAATCTGCAATAAAAACTGGGGGTTCCTATTTAAGTTTTATTGTTTTTGCCCCCACTCCACCCCCAGGGGATGGGGGAGGGGGTAAATTTCATTATTACTGGATGCCCCCCTTCGTGTCGAACATCTTTCATCCGACAACTTTTTTGATTCTGTGCATAGTTCTCGAGATATTTCGATGTCTTCAGATAAATCGGCCACCCCGTATATATATATACAGGGTGATCGGCCAACCATTACCCAGCGGCTAACTCTAGATTCTACAGATAATTCTGAACAACTTTTTCCTCTAAAAAAATGTTCGGGAAGGTAGAGTTTTTAAGCTATTCAACACTAAAATTTAGGTGAAAAAATCACATTTGTTGAAATATCTCGACTCGGTTTGAAGGTACCTTAACGAACCGGAGCTCATTTTAAAGATATTTTAAAGCTCTATAAATTGTCTCTATTGATTTTTGATCTACAATGAATATCTCTCTTGTTATAGCCATAAAAACGGGATAAATGCCGATTTTTCAGGATTTTCGCGTTTAACTCGTTTCGACACATAGTTGCCGAAATATCACTTTTTCGAATGGACATTATTAAAATTTCATATTCAGAATAACAATTTTCGCAATTGATATTACTAAATTCTAATATTAAAAATTCTAATATTAGAATTTTTAATATTAAATTTTCATAAAGGGATCAAATTGTCCCTATTTGCCCCCTGGATGCCCCCCTTCGTGTCGAACAACTTTCATCCGACAACTTTTTTGATTCTGTGCATAGTTCTCGAGATATTTCGATGTCTTCAGATAAATCGGCCACCCTGTATATATATATATATATATATATATATATATATATACGAGTATTAAGGAATAGCCGACTCTCCACTGGGTCGAAGTTTCTGAGCGAGCGAAGCGAGCGGGCCACCACGCCAACACTAGTTCAGGTTTTATTTTTGTTCGAAAGGTTGACAGCACCAAAAAATCTGCAAAAATTCATGGAGATAGTTGACTGATATGCAAAACGAAAAAAAAAAATTATTCAAGATCATTCGAGGTCATTGACCCCCTTAAAAAATATGTTGAAAAAAAAAAATGGAAAATTCGTACCTTATTTAACAAGGTACAAAAAAATTCTTCACCGTTTTTAAGCTTTGGTCATGACCTACTTCCATAAATTTTTTTTTAGATTTTTTGAGGTGGTGCTTCATTTAAAAAAATCAGAATATTTCAATTTTTCGTCGTTTTTCTTGCTTTTATCAAGTTTTTTGGGTTAGTATTATTTATATATATATATATATATATATATATACAGGGTGGCCGATTTATCTGAAGACATCGAAATATCTCGAGAACTATGCACATAATCAAAAAAGTTGTCGGATGAAAGTTGTTCGACACGAAGGGGGGCATCCAGTGATAATTAAATTTACCCCCTCCCCCATCCCCTGGAGATGGAGTGGGGGCAAAAACAATAAAACTTAAATAGGAACCCCCATTTTTTTTTGCAGATTTGGATTCGCCGGAAAAAAGTACACGAATTTGACCTAGGAGCTATTGCATTTTGGTTCACAGGTGGCGCTGTAATCGATAAAAATCCAAATTTATCCGAAGACATTGAAATACCTCGAGAACTATGCACAGAATCAAAAAAATTGTCGGATGAAAGTTGTTCGACACGAAGGGGGGCATCCAGTAATAATGAAATTTACCCCCTCCCCCATCCCCGGGGGTGGAGTGGGGGCAAAAACAATAAAACTTAAATAGGAACCCCCAGTTTTTATTGCAGATTTGGATTCTCCAATATTGACAATTTTCGCCCGCGTAGCGGATATGGAATACGGTCATTCTAACAAAGCCGGGAAAAAATACATTTAGCGTTACCCAGGAACAACGACGTGGACGTAGTATTTTTCTGTTCCCTTTGGGGTGCTTGTTTTACGTGAGTCCCCTTGCCTCTCACTGTCTCACTGTTCACTTACTTGAGTAAGTGTTCGAAATGTTGACCTTCCACTTCAATGCATTTATTTATTCTTTCTTCAAATGACTTTATACATGATAGAATCATATCTGCAGAATTTTCTGCGCAAGCAGTTCTTATGCGTTCCACCATGTTTTCACGAGTCGTTGGTACTTGTTCATAAACCTTACCTTTTAGGTAACCCCATAGGAAGAAATCCAGAGATGTTAGATCAGGTGACCTCGCAGGCCAATTAATGGGGCCACCTCTACCAATCCACCTACCATTGTAATCACGGTCTAGTATTTCCCTCGCTACTCTTAAAAAATGTGCTGGGCAACCATCATGCTGAAACCACATTGTCCGTCGGACGTCCATAGCAACATCCTCAAGTAGTAATGGTACTTCTTGTTCTAGGAAATCTCGATATTTTGTTCCATTCAAATTACCTTCAATGAAATAAGGACCAATGAGTTTATTTCCTATGATTCCACACCAAACGTTCACCGACCAAGGACGTTGATGATTAACTTGTCGTAACCAATGGGGATTTTCTACGCTCCAATAATGCATATTATGCCTATTGACGCCACCATGGTTCGTGAATGTAGATTCATCTGAAAATAATACATTAGCAAAGAAATTGTGGTTCGTTTGCATTTTTTGAAATGTCCATTCACAAAACACCATGCGGTTATGAAAATCATCGCTATCTAGTTCCTGGTGCAGTGAAATGTGATATGGGTGAAACTTATGACGATGCAATATTCTTTGAATACTGTCTCTGGAAATGCCGGAATCGCGATGTAATTGTCGTATGCTTACATGTGGATTTTGGTGAATAGCTGCTAGTACAGCTACTTCGTTAGCTTCTCTTGTAACTGTTAATCTTGGCTTCGTTTTTTTCATTTGTACGCTGCCATCAGAGTGAAAGGCATTCACAACTTTGTAAAAAAAAGAACGCGAGCGAGCATTATCTGGAAAACGCTCAGCATACAACGCAACAGCATCGTCAATATTCCTCTTACATTCACCATAAATAAGAATCATTTCGATTTTTTCGGGAACTGTAGCAGGATTCATTTTTAACTTGCAATTCGATTTAAGCAATGAAGGGTAGACAAAAAATAGTCACGTAAACGGAAAGTTGTTATTCTAAAAGCAAAGTGACCTCCGACCGAATTTCTACCAACACAATGGACTTCAAAAACAGTCTTACACTGAGAGACCGTGAATACTAAATTTTAATATGGGGATTAGAAAGTCGCGATATCCATTTACTTCCCTTCAGGAAAGTAGAGAAAAATGTAGGTGAACTGGTTACGTGTGACTCAACTTATGTATAAAATGATATGCTACTTTATTTTCGAGTTATGTCGCCCTCTAGCGTTATGTAACAGAACCGGCGCCGGTGATGGCCGAAATGCAAGCGATGCACATGTATGAAACCACGTGAGTTCTCTCCGGGTCCGGTAGATGGCGACGAAATCCCCAAATGAAGTAAGAGTTTCGTTTTGTTTAATAGAAGCTGGTTTGACCGTCAATGCTCAGCTTATTTATTCTCATTTCGGAAAAAACATACAGAGAGAGAATTTTTTGTCTACCCTTCATTGCTTAAATCGAATTGCAAGTTAAAAATGAATCCTGCTACAGTTCCCGAAAAAATCGAAATGATTCTTATTTATGGTGAATGTAAGAGGAATATTGACGATGCTGTTGCGTTGTATGCTGAGCGTTTTCCAGATAATGCTCGCTCGCGTTCTTTTTTTTACAAAGTTGTGAATACCTTTCACTCTGATGGCAGCGTACAAATGAAAAAAACGAAGCGAAGATTAACAGTTACAGGAGAAGCTAACGAAGTAGCTGTACTAGCAGCTATTCACCAAAATCCACATGTAAGCATACGACAATTACATCGCGATTCCGGCATTTCCAGAGACAGTATTCAAAGAATATTGCATCGTCATAAGTTTCACCCATATCACATTTCACTGCACCAGGAACTAGATAGCGATGATTTTCATAACCGCATGGTGTTTTGTGAATGGACATTTCAAAAAATGCAAACGAACCACAATTTCTTTGCTAATGTATTATTTTCAGATGAATCTACATTCACGAACCATGGTGGCGTCAATAGGCATAATATGCATTATTGGAGCGTAGAAAATCCCCATTGGTTACGACAAGTTAATCACCAACGTCCTTGGTCGGTGAACGTTTGGTGTGGAATCATAGGAAATAAACTCATTGGTCCTTATTTCATTGAAGGTAATTTGAATGGAACAAAATATCGAGATTTCCTAGAACAAGAAGTACCATTACTACTTGAGGATGTTGCTGTGGACGTCCGACGGACAATGTGGTTTCAGCATGATGGTTGCCCAGCACATTTTTCAAGAGTAGCAAGGGAAATACTAGACCGTCATTACAATGGTAGGTGGATTGGTAGAGGTGGCCCCATTAATTGGCCTGCGAGGTCACCTGATCTAACATCTCTGGATTTCTTCCTATGGGGTTACCTAAAAGGTAAGGTTTATGAACAAGTACCAACGACTCGTGAAAACATGGTGGAACGCATAAGAACTGCTTGCGCAGAAATGTCTGCAGATATGATTCTATCATGTATAAAGTCATTTGAAGAAAGAATAAATAATTGCATTGAAGTGGAAGGTCAACATTTCAAACACTCCAAAGGGAACAGAAAAATACTACGTCCACGTCGTTGTTCCTGGGTAACGCTAAATGTATTTTTTCCCGGCTTTGTTAGAATGACCGTATTCCATATCAGCTACGCGGGCGAAAATTGTCAATATTGGAGAATCCAAATCTGCAATAAAAACTGGGGGTTCCTATTTAAGTTTTATTGTTTTTGCCCCCACTCCACCCCCAGGGGATGGGGGAGGGGGTAAATTTCATTATTACTGGATGCCCCCCTTCGTGTCGAACATCTTTCATCCGACAACTTTTTTGATTCTGTGCATAGTTCTCGAGGTATTTCAATGTCTTCGGATAAATTTGGATTTTTATCGATTACAGCGCCACCTGTGAACCAAAACGCAATAGCTCCTAGGTCAAATTCGTGTACTTTTTTCCGGAGAATCCAAATCTGCAATAAAAAATGGGGGTTCCTATTTAAGTTTTATTGTTTTTGCCCCCACTCCACCTCCATGGGATGGGGGAGGGGGTAAATTTAATTATCGCTGGATGCCCCTCTTCGTGTCGAACAACTTTCATCCGACAACTTTTTTGATTCTGTGCATAGTTTTCGAGATATTTCGATGTCTTCAGATAAATCGGCCACCCTGTATATATATATATATATATATATATATATATATATATATATATATATATATATATATATATATATATAGATAGATATATATATTAACCCTATTTATATATAGGGCATTTTGCTCATTTTAACCGAGGATGCGCTTTTCTTTGTGTTTCATACTGCTCGTTGCAGATGCTCTTGTTATAAAAGAGAAAAAAAAAGTCGATAACTGGGCAGTTTGTTACTGCTATTTTGATTGGCTATGATAATTTCTGAAGCAAGGTGCAATACATAAGGGTATACTACCACATCATTTACACATAATGATAATTAAACGTAATTTAAAATTTTGTAATTCTATTATCAAGTTCGTAATTAAAAAAAAAATGTAAAACTACTGAGAATCAAGTCTCAAGCGAAATCGGTAATTTTTTTTTACCCCTTGACGATCGATGACGGCTACAGCCACAAAAATAAAAATGGCCAGGACTGTCACGATGGTAATATCCGCAACGTGAAATAAACGAAACAGAACTTTTCGAATTTGCTTGAAATTTAATATTTGGGGTTTTTTGGGTTGCTGATTACAAATCCGATGTTAGATTTTCAAAATTCAAAATCGCAGATCCAATACGGCGGATCCAGACTATAAAAAAATCATATGTATTATGTACATAATATATGAGTATGAGAAAATTTAGAAGAATTTATATTTTGGACACGACTTTGATTACTTATTTCACGTCTTTCAAAGTGTTGGACAATCACTTTGTGGTAATTTTGGTAGTTTTTTTTTTAGTCTAGATTTTTGTGTTGTTATAAGGGCATGGCCACTTTTAATTCACCTCAAGAAATGCACATTTATGAAGCAGTCCTGCTGTTGATCCAATGCGGAATATATAAATAAAAGGAAGTATTTCATATTGTCGATAATGTGAAAAAGTAAACAATTGATTGTAAATACGCCCTTGAGGATTTCAATGATTGCAGAAGGAAAAAAACTACTCTTCCTGTTGCGATGCTCTCTACGACAAGTATTCAATGTTATGCACGAAGGGAATATTTATTAACTAATACTCGTAGTTAATAAAAAAGGAAATACTAAAAGAATTTATTCAAGATAATTTTTATACAATTTGGCTCTTTGCGCTCTTGCACGACGCTTGACGTTTCTGCTGGTGCGATGACGTTCAATCGCGTCTACAGCTTGTGTATCAATATTTATATATTTGGAATCGGGTATTTCACTGTCGTAATCTAAATGACCAGAATCTTTTTGTAATGCTGGTGAAGCGGAGTGATACTTATGATGTATGGATAAAAATCGCGGATCAGACCGAAAAATCTTAGTAGTTAGAAATTTACGATTAGTGTCTATATCACACGGGATAAGTTTCCAAACAGTTGGCTTCACAATAATTACAGATTTTAAACGATTAGGAACTAAGTCCTCTTCGATCTGATAAGTCTCATTTGGTGGACGAGCGTAATCTCGTACTGAGTCGGGATCTATCGCGTCACATTCGAAAAGTTCGTCGAGATTTCGCTTACACACTGCGCGGCGACGGACGTTTTCGCGTATTGTGTCTTCTGTTTTTTGGACCGGCGATTACATAAATCGTGCACTGACTCTAATTGGTTATCGCACTAAAAAATAGAGCCACGCTAGCAGCAGGCTGTATAAGGTCACTTACGGATGTCAATCCTGTCTTGTAGACGGATTAGGGTTGCAGGAGAATCGCGGAGACTTACGGGTGCCTACCAAGCTGGTGGCACGGACGTAAGGATGCTCCTCAGATGCCTGTTCGCCCGGTTGAACAGACGTTATGAGGTATGGTCCTCCACTCGATGATATTGTATGCGTGGCCGACCTTACAGGCAGCCCAGATGAAATCTCGAGAGATATTTTTTGTGTCGTCGCCGTCCTTGACAGTATTTACGACCTTGAATGGTATATACGGTTAATGTGGTCCAGGTACTGAAAGAGATTAATTAAAGTCCTGAAAAGGACTGATCGAATATAGTTAGTTTCTAGTGGTTATCTAGACTGCGGTCATGGATCACTGATTGGATGCTGGGTATGTCACGTAGATTTCGGTATATTGGGTCCAAGTGCCGAATTCGATCTCGTGAAGCGTAACTAGTGACAGTGCTAAGTCTTCCGGATGCTGCTAGTACCAATAACCTCCTGGACGTTCGGATATTCTAGAATTGCCGACTGTTATAAGTGCCAAAGTTGAAGGTTGAACTTTGAATATTTTTCCATTGGAAACGCCCGTAATTTATACCCTGACCGAGCACAGAGTTTACACTGATTGGCTCGTGGCTATACGGTGGGGGGTTAATAATATAGGTAAAAAATGAATTTACGTTTTTTAATAAATAAATATGAGTACCTGTTTCCTGACTTTCGTTGTTTTAAGATTTATTAAATAGTCTATAATAAAATGTTCTATTTTTTGTGTGAAAATTAGCTTTTTCTATTCAGACATGCTAAGTTTGCTATATTAATCAGGATTCAGACTCATTCCTACATTTTAACCCTTTTTTTGCTTCTAAACTTGTGAATTTTTAACTACTGAAAAATTCATGGTACTCTCTTTATACATTTAATTAAACGTGTTTCATGTTTAACGATACTTCTGTATTGAATGCTTATTAGTTTCTAATGCTGCGTTTTTTAGTCTGTTCCACATAAACATTTTTTATGTCATTTCTCCTGGGCTATATTAATACGTGAACAGAACTTAAAAAATAATCATAAAAAAATCGTTCAGATTCGTCTTAAGTAAAAATATCTGTATTCCGCTATACGAATTATGATGTCTATGGTCCAGTGTCTTGAAAAAATACCCTGGAACTTAGTTTAGTGCACATCTTCGTAAAAAAATCATTTCTATTTTCGAATGTATAACTGAACAATTTAAATTTTAATTTTAATTCCGAAATACTCGTAATTCTCGGAATTACATTTAAATGCTCTGTTAACTCTTGTATTTGAATATTTACTTTTAAATTTTCGTGCCACTTTGTTTGTTTATTGACTCCTGTTACCTCAAGTGTGTGTGACTCCGATGTTTATACTTGGGTAAGTATAATTCCGTATTTGGCGCGGAATAGATTTAATTTGTATATTGTAATTTGTGTGTTTTAATTTTTCACTCTTATATTCTCCTGTGAGTCGAACTTACGCGTTTTCGTTTCTGCGCCCATTTTTTAACGCGTGGCACGTCCGCCACAACTTCATTCATTATTGCGCGTCGAAAATCTAATTGTCACATTTTCTTGTTAGAGTGGAGGTGTATGTAAAGAACTATTGCATTGTGAACTGCAGTATCAACTACATGTTTTTTTACAGTCTTGATCCGACATATTGAATCCCCCATTTGGAGTTTCGAAGATCTGACATCAGAATTGTAATCAGCCCCAAAACCGCCAAGTACCAAGTATCATAATAATCCGAAGACATTTTTTTTCAACGCACTTTCGGCCCAAATATTAAAATTCTCTTACACTGTCAAGGGGTTAAGTTATGGTGCAAAAGACCTATCTGTTTTGACCCGCGGTCAATTTGTGGTCGGTCGGCCTTTGACCGCATATCCGCAACCGTCACTTTTGAGTAGTTCGAAAACTCGTTACGATTCGCGACAAATGCGTTATTCCTCTTGGTATGAGTGGCAAAAGGATTATTTAGGTCCGAAGTAATAGTCGCGGCACAAGCCGAAGCTTAGCTGAGCGGCTCAAGTACCGGAAGTAGTGTGTTCCAAAAGACATATGAAAAAATACTTATATAAGTGTATCGAACCAAACCAATCCATGTATGTACACGTATACCGACCTTTAAGTCGTAACAAGTCGCCGCCAAGACGATTTAAAAATTCAAAATATTAAATTGGATATTCCGAAAAAAATTGTGTTTTAGTAAAATTGTAAACGACAGATATGAGTAAACAAACAGAAGTAAGTACTAAATATATGTACAAGTTTGTTGATGCATCGTTGTATTGATGTATGCTTATATGTCTTAAAATATAATTGCACTTGTCCATGAAAATTACTGTTTTTAATTTTTTTTTTACCAAACAATCAGAAAAATCACCTAACAATTGATGTCTTTTTTGGCTGCGCATATTACTTTGAACTTTAATTCATGTGCGTAATGCTCTGCCAACAATACATATATGTCACCTTATGAAATGGGTTTGTTATAAAGTTTATTTTATTAATATTTTACATTTTGAAAGTTATTTTATGATAATATTATTATTCGTAATAAAATGTTCTGTTTACTGAAGGAATGCATTGAAATCCTTGAAGTAAATTGTAATAAAATGTTGAGGATGATGCAGTCGTGAAGGTTGATTTTAATTTAAAAAATGTTAATTTAAAAATGTGACATTTTACGTATACCACCAACAGTGGCGTTAAAATTAAATAGTATAATGCAAAGAAAGTTTTCCAACATTTTTGTTTCAAATAAATACTTTTATTTTACGGTTTCTCAGTTATTGGTCACTTTATGCGAAGGAAGTTTTCAGCATTGTTGTTTCAACTAAATGTTTTTAATTGTACGATTTCTAAGTTGCTGATCAATTTGTGCAAAGAAAGACTTCCTGCATTTTTGTTTTGAATAAACATTTTTATTTCTACTATTTCTCAGTCGAAAGATTTAATATCTGAAAATGTCCTTACGTAATGATGTAATTTAACATTTTAGTCCCTAATAATGAATTGTTTGACTGATATTTTTCTATGAAATAAGTTTTTAAATATTTTTGTTACGAATTGTTATAAGTACATTTTCTTCAACATTGATTTATTGTAAGGTATTATGGTAATCACATTTTTAAGCCCTTCGTATGTCACCTTAACTTATAAATTTCTGTAATCAGAAATGCATTACAATGTGTAGTGTTTAATTCATTCTTTAATTTTTAAATTCGCTATTGGACTTTGATAATTTGGATACAGTTTTTCTACAAAATTTTTCCAAAATAGTTTCTAATGAAATTTTGCAAATAATTTTTTGTAATAGATTTTGACAACTTGTATATTTTGTATCTAAAGTCTTCCTTCGACACATGTTTTATCATATATGCAAGATCTTAGATTCAAAATCTAGTTGCGAGAAGACTTTTATGACCGACAGGTAAATTCAGATCCGAAACCTTCTTTCGTAGAGAATTGTACCAGCGATACAAGATTTAAGGTCTAAAACTTTGTTTACAACAAAATTTTAACACCGATGACATATTTTGGTTCTAAAACCTTCTTTCGACAAGACTTCTACCGAAATTTCATTAGAAAATATTTTAGAAAAATTTTGTAGAAAAACTGTATCCCAATTATCAAAGTCAAATAGCGAATTTAAAAATGTAAGAATGAATTAAACACTACACATTGTAATGCATTTCTGATTACAGAAATTTATAAGTTAAGGTGACATACGAAGGGCTTAAAAATGTGATTATCATAATACCTTACAATAAATCAATGTTGAAGAAAATGTACTTATAACAGTTCGTAACAAAAATATTTAAAAACTTATTTCATAGAAAAATATCAGTCAAACAATTCATTATTAGGGACTAAAATGTTAAATTACATCATTACGTAGGGACATTTTCAGATATTAAATCTTTCGACTGAGAAATAGTAGAAATAAAAATGTTTATTCAAAACAAAAATGCAGGAAGTCTTTCTTTGCACAAATTGATCAGCAACTTAGAAATCGTACAATTAAAAACATTTAGTTGAAACAACAATGCTGAAAACTTCCTTCGCATAAAGTGACCAATAACTGAGAAACCGTAAAATAAAAGTATTTAATTGAAACAAAAATGCTGGAAAACTTTCTTTGCATTATACTATTTAATTTTAACGCCACTGTTGTAATATACGTAAAATGTCACATTTTTAAATTAACATTTTTTAAATTAAAATCAACTCGCACGACTGCATCATCCTCAACATTTTATTACAATTTACTTCAAGGATTTCAATGCATTCCTTCAGTAAACAGAACATTTTATTACGAATAATAATTTTATCATAAAATAACTTTAAAAATGTAAAATATTAATAAAATAAACTTCATAACAAACCCATTTCATAAGGTGACATATATGTATGCTACTGTGACGTAGAGGTTTAATTTATTGTTGGCAGAGCATTACACACATGAATTAAAGTTCAAAGTAATATGCACAGCCAAAAAAGACATCGATTGTTATGTGATTTTTCTGATTCTTTGGTAAAAAAAAAATTAAAAACAGTAATTTTCATGGACAAGTGCAATTTATAATTTAAGACATATAACCATACATCAATACAACGATGCATCAACAAACTTGTACATATATTTACCACTTACTTCTGTTTGTTTACTAATATCTGTCATTTACAATTTGACTCAAACACAATTTTTTCGGAGTATCCAATTTAATATTTTGAATTTTTAAATCGTCTGGCGGCGACTTGTTACGACTTAAAGGTCAGTATACGTGTACATACATGGATTGGTTCGGTTCGATACACTTATACATATAAGTATTTTTTCATATGTCTTTTGGAACACGCTACTTCCGGTACTTGAGCCGCTCAGCTAAGCTTCGGCTTGAGCCGCGACTATTACTTCGGACCTTAGTGACGCTTCAAAGAAGGAATAAATGGCGCACTCCTCAAGACAATTATAAAGTCGGTGACATTGTTCTTATACACAACGAAATGCCGCTCTTACAATGGCCGTTAGGGCACATCGTAGAATGTTTTCCAGGAAAAGATGGTAGGATTCATGTGTGCCGTGTTAAATTAGCTGACCCTCAACTTGTTACACCGATTCATAAGTTGTGTCGACTACAGGTAGATTCTTGAGTATTTGTTAAGCGTCATTAATTAGTTTAAATTTGTTGTAAGTTTGCCTTTATGAAAAGGTCCTGCGTAGCTTTTTGGTGTGTAGCGAATAGTTTACGACGTGTGGCGCGCAGCTTCATGGCCAGCGGTGCCGGAGTTCGCGAAATTACGAACTTCAAGGCGGTTCAAATGAACGTTACCATACCGCACGCCTCGTTACAATTTTTGTTGACGAAACCGAATTACGCTGAAGTAAACCAATAAATCGTAAAAGTAATCTACCATGAGCGCCCTCCGGCGTTCTTATTGGGCAGCCAGAAATACCAGTCTCGGTCGACAGGCACTAGCGAGCGGATGCTTGTGCGACATTTTGTACGTTACAAAAGTTTCACTAATAAAATAGCTTAATTCGTGTGTGATTCGCTGCACTTCGTGGAAAACTTTTTTTACTTAAGGCGCGTCTACATGCGCGTTGCAGTCACAAGCGCGTTGCAGTCGCGCTGCTTACTCAAGGCTCCCGCTTTGATTACGAAATTTAGGAAATATATTTTATTTCTATTTAGTTTGAATATTTTAGGCTAGAAATTGAATTTACCCGGTTGAACATGAGTTGTATAGAATTCTATACGATTGCATACAAACAATTTAAATACAATTCTATACAATTATATAGCATTTTTGGCTCTATATAATTGTATATAAATGTTGATAAAAAAGTACATAATATAATAAAAAAGTATTATCAGTGTTTAATAGTGCTCATATAAATCCTCTTACTATATACAACATTTTTGGATGCTTGAATTGCATTATTTGGGCTCCTGACATTTTTGTGGATAAATATAAAAATGCTAAAAAGTTTTATTTTATTAAATTTATATTTGATTATATACGAACGTATATGATAATTATATACAGTTCTGTATTTCTCTATACAATTATATGCAATCGTATATAAGCTTTAGAATCATATACAATCATATACAATTTTATAGAGACAATATTCATATATAATTGTATACAGTTGTATACAATCGTATATAATTGTATGTGATTTCTATACAATTCTATACAACTTCTATATAATTCTATATAAACTATTTTTACCCGGGTATAGAATGAACAACTACGTTAGCGAATGTTTTTGTTCTTTCTACATAAAAATATGTGATTATATTAAATTATTCAATTAGAACGGAAATCATTGATACAATTTTATTTTTAACGATTATTTATTTTTTATTAGACCGGGAACATCCTTAAGTAGCAACTAAATAAATAATAGCACATATAAATTGAATTTCATGAGAAATCGTTGATAATTGTTATTTCGCGTCTGGGATTCATCGTAATCCTTGACCAGATTCTTGAATTTTGTATTTCGAACATGTCATATTGCAAAGCAATCAGCGCGAGAGCAGAGCGACTGCAACGCGACTGCAATGCGCATGCGACGCGTCAGCGTGCAATGTAGACGCGCCTTTATGCCTATTTTGTGTCGATGGTGAAATTTTCGGTCGGCTATATGATCGCAGTTACGATCGGTCTCTCTTTGCTCGACTCAACCGGCGAATAAGAACTTGAGACCCTCGTTCAGATCTTCGGATTTTTTAGCATTTCACATTAAGAAATTTACCTCGATTCTCAATATTTTCAACCATAATAGTAACATTTTAAACCAAATAGCTCTGGCAGACAAATTTAAAACAATATTCGCCTATTATTTGTCAGCAGTAGATTCTATCTAAATCGTTTAGACCGGCCCGTTTCAAGGTGGAACTCGATTGGGATATTAATAGTAACACCTCAAACCGCATATATTGTTTAGAACAAATTTTAATCATTATCCGTTCTTATAACAATTATCTACTATTTAGCACTGGATTCGCTTTAGCGTATCCTAAAGTGTTCGATTCAAGCTGGAATTCGCAAAAGACCTTAATTGTAATATTTCAAACCAAATAGTTCTGACAGAAAAAATGAAAACAATATCCTCCTATTGTTTATAATAATTTGATGATATTACAAATCGATCAATCCGAGAAACTTGGAAACTCTACGTCACCAAATCCAATGAAAATAATTTATTTTTCGGATTCAGCGAATTTTTAGTAAACATTGTAAAAGCAGTTGAAGCTGCACGTTCACAGTCTGCAAAAAATTATTCACTGGAAACAAAAATGCGTTATATTTCATGTTTTATTATGCAATGGAGGGGTGGCATTTAAAAATCCAAATCAACAAACATTACAATATGTAAAAGCATATTTTTCAAGTAAAACTATCAGGAACACGTTTTTGATCGGTTAAAATATGAGCAGAAACCGGTATCGCAGTAAATAATTGCGTTATTTTTCAATATTTTTAAAACAACATATGAGACCCATTATTGTTTGGAAATTAACTACTGAAAAAAATAGTCGGATATTGATGTTTCATGTTTTTTTAATGTTTCTCATGCAACTTCAGCACATCAAGGCCTTAAAGTGTTAAAATAATAATTTGTATGGAGTTTATGATGACTTCCGAGTAAATAATATGAATGGAATACTTGTCGTTTGCATTAAAGTTGTTTTATTTGTTTCAGCTAATTCGAAATGCATTTGTGACGTGGATGTTTCAGCTTTTGTTAGTCAATCTCCTTTTATTATTGATCATTAATCATGTTTATAATCATTTTCGATCTATCTTAATAAATTTAATTTGAAATCTATTAAAATGACTCCTATTATAAAATTTTCTATTCTTTTGTACTTAAATGATTTAATTTGTTGTTTTTATTATTTAATGTTTATAATTAGCATATTTTATACTGTACTTCCATTAATTAGAAGGACCCGATTAATATTCTTTTTGAATTTTAATTATGGTTTGAAAATCGCATTTCAGGTTAGACAAACCGATCGATAGTTCTGGCAGTCACCTTTCGAATTTCAAATTAAGCGCGAGGAAAGAAGAACGATCGGATCATCGATGCTCATTTTCTTCGTTTCCGTACCCACTCTTCAACGATGATGCTATGATTCGAATTTCTCTCCGACAATGAAGAATCCGCTACTCCTATTGGCTAAATCTAACGTTCAATAACTTGAAAACGGTACTTGCCTAAAATTTTTTTCATTCGAAAAAGTATGTTAGAATTTTATGCAGAATCTATGGGAACCCGGTGAATTACCATTGAAAGATCACCCTGTATAAAAAAAAATATTTTTTTACGGGCATCCTAACATATTTAGTTTAATAGTTAGTACCACAATTTTTTTTAACATTGTTTCTATATACGAAAAACATTTTTTTCAGTATTTCTGATGACTTTTTAAACGATGTCGTTCTAAAAATCTACCCAGTAAGATATCTTTTGCTGGAGGTTTTCCGAAGGCAATAAGCCTAGTCCGATCGAAGAATATCAATTTTCGACCGAGTAATACCGTTTGGAATATTGATAATTATTCGCAAAAAATAGTAAGAGCCTAACATATCCCAATTAAGTTGCAATAACTTTGTTCGAATAAATTCTAATATTACTATTAAAATGACTCACGGTTGAGTCAAAAACTGGATCCTTCTCTGTGGTATAATGTTGAAAGTTTTTTAAACAGTTTGACTATCGTAAAAAGAGTAAGAGTCGTTAACGATATTGCAGAGAGAGGAATTTGTCTGTACTCTGATTATAAAGGCATTCTAACAAAAAATGAAGAACAGATTTCACCGAGATTTTCGCATTAATTCTTGACATTAAGAACCAATTAAAAAAATGTTAGATAAAATATTTTCTATCTTTCAAAAAAGTTATGCTTGGTTTTTCAAAAAAAAAAATCAGATTTTCTCACGGACAAATATTTTTTACTCGGCATTTTCACGTTGGATTATTCATCAACGGTTAGGGAGATCACAGATCGATGAAAATATCATGTCCTCAATCCTTTAACTTTAAAATGTGCATGATAGCATTTTGAAAATAAAATTGGAAACTGTCAAAATGGCGGCTCACAGGCGAATAGCTCCTGAATTTTTTATTTGAAATTTTTTGTCGAAAAAACAGAATTTTTTAAATTCCATGCGTAATTATTTAGAAAATGTGTTTTTATGTTCACTCTGATTTTTGAAGTTTGAAATTAATTTGGAAAAATGTAGAAGCACTTTTTTGAAAACCCAATTTTGTTGTCAAGTTACAATTTGGGGTTCAAAAATCGTTGTTACATTTTTTATTTTAGCGCCACTAAATTCCACGTCAACAATTACTAAAGACATAATTTTTTTCATTTTTAAATTATTTAAAAGTATATTTCATACATCTGATTTTGTAGGTATACCCTCCCCTTAATGGGTTAACAGAATTTTATCGGTTGAGACAGCAGAGGGAAAGAACGTAATATGGATTGATTGCGACTTGAGGACGCGAGTACAGTTAGTAGGGTCGAGAGTTCATAGTATTATTATACAAATTAGAGTTTTTATAAAAGTTGCCCACAGGAGAAATAGCGACATGAAAGGGAGGATAGATCGGAAAGAAAAATAGGGTAGTTATTTAGGGGAGAGAGGAAGAGGCAAAGGGGCCCTTGTAGAGGTGTGAAACAACCCATCGGAAACCGTGTTCGCGGTCAAGGCCGATAGAGTGAAATAGTGTGTAAGATAATGTATATTTGTGTATAATTAACAAATAAGAATTGACTTTTATTTGAGAAATTATTATTGTGGTGCTATAAGAAGGAAAATAAATATTAAATTTGGAAAAATTATAACATCACAATATCCATAACCAACACTTCATGACCCATTTGAATGCCTAGCGTGGAGGCCCTTCAATTTTAATTTGATTTGTAAAAACTTTTAAAATTCAAATTTTATTTCTACTTACCAGTTTTGAATTTGATAAATGTGTATTTAATTCCATATTGTATCAATATATAAGAGTAATTAATGTACTGATTTATAAAGCGATGTTATACTTTTTGTAGTTTTCAGTAATACTTCTGTTGATTTTCGCACTGGAACTTGGTGCTGGAATTTCAGGGTACATGATGCGAGGCGAAGTGAGCTCCATGTTAGAAAATGCTATGAACTCCACAATGCATCAATATAATGACCGTGAAGATTATCGTAAATCGTGGGATATTATGCAACATGATGTAAGTTTTTTTAGTTTACATTACATGGCCAATGTTTTGTGTAAACCATACATGAAAATGATTATATGGTAATTCCAAACGTACCTCCGATTCATCATGACCATCGCAGAACCTAAATATCACAAAAAAAAACAATAAAAAAGTGGTATCTTTTATTTGTACATATGTCCGACCGTTCATCTGTTCGTCCATTCATCTACATGTATCGAATTTATATACTTGATTACCAAGGCAAATGTATGTAATTTTATATATAATGATAATTCTGAAATCTATAAGTAAATTGTTTATAAAGAAATGATAAAAAAATTTTAAAAATACAATATTTTCTTCGCGGTTGTATATTTGTTTTAGAAGCAATGACAATCAGGACGAGTAAGAAACTTGATTGAGTTCACCAACTAAAAATTAATAAATAAACTAGCTACATATAGACAAGAAAAAAGGACAACACATGAGCACTATCCAACTCAAAGTTCGTCCGTCGTTTGGATTCTCCTAATGAAATATTTTTCTAAGGGTTAAAACCTGGAAAATAATCCAAGTGGGTATGGTATATGCCTGGTAGTTCTCGGAAAAATTAGTATGGATTGAGGGTTGGAGATAGTTGGAAATGAATGTTCTGGATGTCGATGCGCCAACTTATATTTGATTCGATTGTAATATAGAGAAAGGGGAGGTGGGGATGGGAATAGAAAAATGGAGGTGGAAGTTGAGGAGGGAAGAGTGGGAATGTAAGGGTCAGAATTCATGCACGGAAAAAAGTTGCAACATGTAGTGCGTGCAGCGCGAGCGCTGACAAGAAATGCGCACGCCGCTGAAAATAACCTATATTTACATTTGGAACACAGTGTGAACTGGTTGAAATAACTTCGGCGCCTAATGAGCATTCCGTTCTCCAGTCTCCGTCTGTAAGAAAGAGTGTTGTATGTTCGAGCTTGCTCTAGAAGAAGAGTACTGCTGTTGAAAAGTCGGCCCGCACACTGACTTTAAGATTTCACGACCTCACGCACCTGATCGGTTGGTAGGTTTACTACCATTGATATCCTGATTGAGAAACAACTCGTGATACCGACCGTACTGAGAAGTATGAGTCTGACGTCGAGCTCCAGCCGGAGGGTTCCACATGTGGAAGCGGTATGACGTGTCATGCTCAGGAATCATGAACTGCTCGTTGGGTTGGCCTCTGACGGGTAGTGGTAATACTGGAAAGATCTCTCTGAATCAACAGTGAATTCGAGGCAGGATTGCTTTCAACCAATGTTACAATCAATTCGGTGGCGTACATCACTCAAATCGGGCCCGTTCCGAAGAGAGGTTGGCATAAGCTACAATGCAGATAAGCACCTAAAACTAAACGCATTATAAAAAGGACTCATTGTGGGAAAAGATCTTCCAGCCACACCTGTCTAACCAGGTCGGTTCAAGTAAGTTAGTCAGTCTTAGTCAAGTAATATAATATTCCCCCAAAACATTTGTATGAAAGAAAGTTCTCGATCTTCTTATTATTTCTATATATTCTTAGTATAAAATTTATGAAATAAAGTCGAATTCTGCTTTCCAACGTAGCGTTTAAAAAACTAAATACGTCGATTATTCTGCACGAAAATACAGTAATGTTTTTTATACCTAATTTAGGATTTGTTTTTATCCTAGAAAAAATAATAAAATTATATAAGGCCAAATTCTTTCTAACCAAAGAATGTACAGTATACCGCCACCATATACTTAGCAATATATATTTTATATAAATTAATATATAGGATGACCCAAAAATCCCGGAACACCAAAATATTTCAGCGAGAGGACATTTTCACGGAAAATGTTTCCGACAAAAGTTTCAGGATTTTTCCCTGTCTATTTAATGGTACCATTGAATTTGACCTTGAAAATTTCCTTGAAGATTATTCTAAGGTCAAAATTATTTTTTTTTAAATTAGAACCCCGTTTCATTTTCTTAATGAAGTTATGAGGGTCTTCCGGCATTGAGAGTGATTAAATTCATTTTGTTCAGTCGATGCTGTTACTGGACAGCCTGCTATAGGGAGATCCTTTACAGTACCGTAAACATCGAAACAATTTATTCTTCTGGTAATAGTCGATTTAGGAATCAGTTCTCGTCCCTCTCCTGTCCACTAATTTTAGAAAGAGAATAATAAACTGTTTAAAAATAGAATACAAACATATTACGCAACACTTGCGCGAAGTGAACTTGACCGCACGAACAGCAACAGCGAGCACGAGTCACCAGCAAAGTAAATAAACAACATACGTTTACATTGTATTTATACGTGTACAGTCTTATAAGTTTACATTTTGGTCTTTACTTTATCGTTTTGTGAGATACACGGATTTCCTATTTAAACGCCATATTTAGCATCATTTTAGTAACAAAATATATACGCATATTTCGTACAAAGTGCAATGGCTGCGCTAAGTGAACGAGAAAGAATAACCATTTTTATGATGATAGGCTGGGGTGACAACCGGAATGTGCGAACCTTATTTAACGCATCATTTAGAGAGGAACGAGAATCGATTTTTAAATCTACTGTTAGCAGAACAATAAATCGTTTTGAAGTTCACGGTACTGTGAAGGATCTCCCTAGAGCAGGTCATCCAGTAACAGCATGAACAGAAGAAAATGAGTTGAATATCGCGCTGTCAATAGCGGAAGATCCTCATACTTCCATCAGGAAAGTTAAACAGCAACACGGCTAAGGTTACGGTACAGTACAACGTATCTTAACTAAAAACTTAAAATTTCACCCATACAAAGTTAGACTCGTACAACAAATGAATGAAGACAATCCTCAAAGACGCCTACAGTTTACGGAATTAATGATAAATCGAATAGATGCTGATGCTGGTTTCTTGAATTGTATCGTATTTCCTGATCAAGCTACATTCTTCTTAAATGGGGCAATCAGTAGACTACATATGTTTTATTGTTATATATATATTATAATTATATAATATATATTATTGGAGTGAACCCAATTCTAATTTGATAGTCGATCTACTCAATATCATGAAAAAGTAAACGTATGGGCAGGTATTATAAACAATGCGGTAAGGGTACCCTTACGGGTCAAAAATACCACGATATGTTGAGGGACCACATCATCCTTGCTATTCAGGTTATTGTAGGTGAGGATTTCGATCAGACTTGGTTTCAGTAAGACGGTGCAGCACCCCATTATGCATCAGAGGTTCTCAATTATTTGAGTGATGTATTCTCCGTGCTGTGGATAGGTCGAAGGTGTGTAATAGAATGGCCACCAAGATCTCCGGATCTTACCGCCCCTTGACTATTTTCTATGGGGTTATCTCAAAGATAGAGTGTATCGAACGAAACCGGTGAATATTGAGGAAGTGAAACAACAATAAGTGAATTAACAAACAATACGGGATGAGATCGCAACTATAGAACCAGATATGATTAAAAAAGTCGTATCGACTTTTTATAATCGCTTGGGATATTGCCAAGAAGTGACTGCAATCTCTTTGAGCATAAGCTTTAGTGCGATACATAATTTCATCAACATTTTAGAATACCCAGCTTGCCTTAACTGGCTGGGTACACACACACTCACGCACACGCACACATACAGGTGACGGAAAGGGGAACCACCTGAACAAAGCACCCCGAAGAGATGTAAACCCGTCCGTGCAACCTACACGCGGTATATCTTGGGTAATGCTAAAGCTGGCCCGGCGGTGGCATTGAAAACATTGTAAAAATGTTACACATTCATAGGGTATTTATAAACGTATCGGATGTAAACAAGAAGAGTTTTATATTTTTATCCGGGACCAATGATAATGCATTGCACTCTGGAAACTCTTTTAACCGATTAGCAATTTCTTGTGGCTTGTATTACGGATTTACATTACGCACTCTGAAACTAAAGGACAAAGGACAGGTTATTTTCCCCCGCGTTGATGACGATTTATCTATTTGCGGGTCGGCTCTCGGGTGGAGAGGTACAGGGCAGAGACAGACAGTACAATGACAGAACTAGGCATATACAACACAACACCCACCCAGAGCCAGTCCCCCCTACCCCAATATCGGTACCACCAGCAGATTCGGCGGTCTGTGCCTTAGCGAGTACGACGCGGGGCTTATCCCCTCTTTATCCGCGATCAGACCCACGACGTACCGACCGCGGATAAGACGCTGACGGTACCGATAACTGCCGACGGGGGTCGGCAGCGGTCCCAAATTCGTACCTTCGCCCAGCAAAGTTCCCCGGTTATTCCACACTGGACATAAGCAGAGAAAATTGCAGGACGGGGATTCGAACTCCGGCCCTTCGCGACGTTCAGTTCGGGCGGACTAAGACTGACGCCTTAGCCCGCACGACCATCACGCCGTCGCCCTCTGAAACTATATAATCGATTTTGGGCATCCCAGGTAGCTTTCAGAAATGTTGTTCCCTTTCCATTAAAAAAAAAAAAAACTTGAGCTTGGAATCACCTTCAAGGTCAAATTCTATGCTACCATTAAATAGCCCGGGAAAATCCTGAAACTTTTGTCTGAAACATTTTCCCCGAAAATGACCTCTTGCTGAGTTAATTTCATTGCGAAACCCGTGAAGTTCGAATGCCGCTTTCGTAGAAGCATGATTATAAAGCCAATAAATTAATTGATGTGTCCTTATTCTGCACACGAATTTGACAAAACATCATTGGAACTTCTGCGATGCAGATAAACTGATGCATGTGTAATCGCAGAAGGTTCCAAGGTAGATCCTCTGCCTTGTTTTGACCCATGTGAAGGTATTGTTTAAAGAAGAGCCGTTTAAGGTTTGGCCAAAAACAATAAAGACTACTTGGACTTTAGTGCAAGCGATTCGGTGAAAAAAAGCAAGGACACCCGTAGTCTAATAATACACGCAGCATTTTATGTTGACCTTGAGGAGTGGGCACCTTCATATATGCCGTAGCTAATAAAACGGATTGAGCAGAGGAAGAGCGCCTTGAAGTGACTAAATGGGTAATTTCGTTCAGAGGAGGTTAGTGGATTAGCAGTTTCGGTTAACGTTTCCGAAAGAGTCACGGTTTCTGTGGAACGCAAAGTCTTAAATAATACCCCATGCAAATATTGCATGATGTTTCCGACGACAAGAATTGCATTGGGGTTTCACTTTGCACTGCACCGGAAAGACTCCACTTTTGGGTTATCTCGCGCTTTATTTCATGAATTTGTGCTATCGCGCACATATATTCAAGTTCGTCGGTTGCACTGACAAAGTGAAAATCACCCCACTACAAAGTTCCAAACCAGATGAAATCCAAGATACCAGAAAATGTGCTGCACGCGCTTTACGCAGATAAAATGAGCAATATGCATTAAATGCCCCAAAAAATACACGCTCTTATAGTGATGTGGAAAATAATTGACCTCTAATTCATTACGACTGATGGGCGCTACGAACGGTCACTTTACCGAATTTTCATTGGTGGAGAAATGCATTCTTTTACGCAATTAATATTTCACTTTTAAACGAATAAATCTTACTTGCTGAGTTACGTGATCCGGTTCGAAGTATCATGAATAAAATTGAGTTAAATACATAATCAGTAATTCTAAAATGCGACAGGAATTTGTAATCCACAAGAGGATATAGACGAATAAGAAAATGCGAAAAATGGGCTGCGTGAAACCTCACGCGTGTACCGTACGAACTTAATAGATAGATAGATAGATAATATTTATAATTGTCATAGAAAAAAAGTTCCTTAGACAAAAAAGCAAAATAATAATATGTACAATGATAAACTATAATAAATTCTTATAACTATGTTACAATCTAGTATAGAACGGTGAGTTTATACAATGCAAATTTTAAATGACCGTGGTAGTTAACGACGCAAATTATTAATAGAGCAATGGGTAACACGTTTTACGTTACGCTATAAACGTAGTTTAGATAAGTTGAGGAGAAAAAAAGAGAAAAAAAATTTACAAGAATATAGATATTGTTAGTTAAAGAATCTGAGCAACCCTATCTCAAACGATGAAATAGTTCTCAAGTCTTTTAGTGTGTCTGGAAAACTGTTCCAGAACCGAAGCGATGTGATCCAAAAGGAATTAGAGTAGTAATCAGTTCGACAAAATGGTAGATAGTATGGAGAAACTGAAGTTCTAGATGAGCGTCGAAGATATGAGATATTGATGAATGTAGAGCTCAGATATGGAGGCTGAGATGTCATAAGTACCTGGAATATAAGGACTCCAAGAAAATATTTGCGACGAGCTTGGATTAATAACCATTTTGTTCTGGTTAGGTATGGAGTTAAACTACAATCATGTCGTAAATTAAATATAAAACGAAGAGAACTATTTAGTAGGCGTTGTAACTTGATATTAAGATAGGCCGAAGAATCAGAAAATACAAGACAAGCATAATCTAAATGTGGAATGATGAGAGAGTTTATTAACAGTAATTTTACATTTGCGGGCAATAAAGAGCCACGATAACGAAGATGATAAAGGGTAAAATGAACTTTAGATGAGATGGAAGAGATTTGACGATTCAAAGATAAGTCAGACGAAATACAGACACCTAAATCTTTAACGGTATCAACAAGCGTAATAGGTTTCCCATCAGTATATAGCGGTGGAAGAACTAACGTTTTAATTAGAGCACAGTTATAATTAGATCCCAAGATGATGGCTTGAGATTTCTTGATATTTAAGGTAAAGAATCAATATCTGCGGTTATAGTTTCCCGATCGTTTCATGCTATTAATAGGAGTGTGGAGGTAAAACTGGACGTCATATGCAAAAATGATGGTAGTGTCTCGAACATAATTTAATCTCCGAAAAATGGTGTTAATAACTATAATAAAGATTATAGTTCCAATGCTAGTACCCTGGTGCACACCAACTGTTATGGGGAGTGGCGTTGACAATTGTCCATCTTTTCCAACAATCGATTGGGTTCGACCTGATAGAAAAGAATAAAACCAAAGAATAGCTGAGTCTTCGAAGCCAATATCACGCAGGCATTGTAGGATTATCGGATGACTAAGAGAATCGAAGGCTGTAGAAAAATTAAATAAGCCGAGTATCGTCACAAATCCTCGCTCAATAGCATTTCGTACGTCGTCGTATATTTTCAAAAGAGCTGCTTGAGTGCTATGATAACGCCTAAAACCAACACGCGTGTGTTGAAATTCACGCAGAAATGTGGTACAGATGGCGTTACAAAGACACGCTGGCCAAATGGAAAATGAGTAACCGCTCCAGTAGGATCCAACGTGAATAATTTCAATTCTTGTTTGTCCCCTTCTGTGTCCCGGAATAAGTGGGTCGACCGGCAGTCGAATTCCGAGTCCTCCGGGGATGTAATACTCTATGAATAATAACTCCCAACACAATATTTAAACAAAGTTTAATGAAAAACAAACAAAAAAATACAGAGCGTAAACGAATACGTCTACTGTACTTACCGGTCAATCAGAGACTTAATATGTATTTGAAAAGTATACTGGAATTATACACAAAATTGTACTGTAACGTAGAAAACACATCTATCATGAGACTCAACAACGTGGATAACTAAAGGGAGGATTGGTATTCAAGAACCCCGAATATTTCAATTATGCATATTTTCCGAAATTATATTTATTTTTATAGGGAGGAATGTTCGAAGAACGATGCATGAGAATTCTTGCACGGAAAGGAAATGCTATCTCCACGCGCCGAAACTTCGGGAATATTCTGTAAAGACGGAAGAAGAAGCTAGTCGCATAGTGTGCTAAGGAGTCCCTTTCGCCCCGTCCCGCCGACTGGCGGGATCTCGGTGTAGAAGGGGCAAACGGCACTCGCAGTACCATCACCTCCGCCGCGTGTTATTGGCAGCCGTGGATGAAGTAGGTACGACTGATCATCGACAAAATTACCGACAACCCTGGATACGAGAACTTTTAAGGCTACAAAGTCGTGTTATATGCCAATCCTTTTTTTTCTTTATAGGCTCAGGGTTTTTCTAATTATTATGCGCATTTCCGATCATCAATCACCGATTTCGCAAGTGAATGTAAGAGTGTAAAAACGCCAACCGACGTCGTTTCCGGGTATCTGCGTCCAGTCTTCGGTTCGCATTGTAATTCGGCGAATATCTGCCTTTGCCGCGAGTTTTTATGTTATTATCTTCCGGGAAATTTTGTTTTCGATGACCAATATTTTGGTCGTATTCTTTGACTTAAAAGTGGATAATTATTGTCGTCTCGTTAAGCGTAATCGCGAAATTTGTCGTCTCTCCTAAACTTCTTGTCCTCGTTACTCTCGGAAAGATGTAACGGTTGCGCGCATATTATTTAAACTTTTTTTTCATCTCTCAATAATCTCGCTCCGTCCCATTAGCGCGATTTTTGCCAATTATAATTTTTTGTTATAGATTCACTGAAATCGGAAATAATGTTGAAAATTTGTTATATGATTAAATCTCCTCGATATGGATATCTATTATTTTCGAATAGTTATACCGCATTTGTCGGAAGTAGATTCAGATGCTACGCCACTAACGGATTGTCCATTATGTAGCACGAATCATGGGATTAAAAGTAATTAAGTTCCTAACCAATACATCCCTGCGTTTTTTTATATGTTCAGTATGAAGCATTACTGGCAAAAATAAGTAAGAAATATCTCCAAAACAAATACAAATAAAATATTATTTCTTTCTCATTGCAAAAATAGATCTGTTGATAAGCAGCGTAGTTGTGAAATGTAGAGTCAAGATGTCAAAACCAAAGCCAAAACACAAAACCAATAGTGCAATGTATAAATATCCATTCAGAAGTTTAAAGGGAATCACCAAATTTATTTTGACCCCTTTATTTTTGTTTCTTTACCATTTTCAAACTACAAAATGATAGCGCGTCGAACAATTAAACATTCATCACTTCAGAATTTTTCTTTTGACACCACTTATAACTCGAATCCATTTAAAATTCACATGTCGAGATATTTTTAAAAAGTATGAAAAATACAAGAAAAAAAATCCAGGGTACGAGTGAAATGTAAGAACATCTGAATAAGAAACTTAAAAAAAATTGTTTATAAAAATGTAAACAAACACGTATTCCTTTATTTTTCAAGTAGAATATTGCATCTCGAAGTTAATTTTTAACATACCATCGGTCTGCCTGCATCATTTTACAATTAGATGGATTCCGCATATACTTTTTTTAAAATGCATGCGAGAAATAGATTGGTTACAAAATATGCATAAAAAAGTCGGCGTTCAAAATTATTAAAAATTGTAAGAAAATGTTCAACTGAAATATTTTTTGGAAGTTAGGTTGAAATAATCAATAATATGCAGAATTACATGTATGTATTTTTTTTCTGTAAATGGACATCTTATAATTCTCTGGCTGAGTGTGCGATTGTTCTTTATTTATTTTCCCATCAACATTCATTTAAAAGTTGTTGCATGACTTCATCAATAAAAAAACTCCAACTTTTTAAAATATTTATCGACAGTTGTCAGTGAAAATACAATGTAAATTCACAATATTATTAATAAAAATTTAAATTATTCTTTACCGACAAATAAAAATACTTGTAATAAATAATGTCAAATAGTACATAAGAAGTGTCTTCATTACTTCCTCGTTTTGAAGAATACGTTTCTAATTTTATCTATCTTCAAAGTCTGTTCTTTTACAAATAATAATTATGAATTTACATTATTTTTCTCGTCAAACTTGCGATTAATATTTAGAAACTGAAGAGTCGGAATAGAGGAGACCATTATGAGGAAGATGATCCAAGCAGCCCTCTTTTTCGGGATCGCCGTTACAGCCTCCATCCAGATCATCGACGGGTAAGTCGCGACCATTTCCTTCCTACACTGCCAAAGGTATCAATTTTCACCCATTTCTCCGTGCATTTCTATAATTATAATTCAAAACGCATCGACTCATATTCCATCTCGGGTCATTCGCGTACGTTTATGCATGAAGGGATTCCGCGACGTCCTCAGTTCGCCTGCGAATGAGCGAATAAAAAAGCGAAATCAATTATTACGTAAACACAGAACGGCGGGCCAACATTCCGAGGATTCCGAGGATTCCTTGGATGCGACGTAAGGTTCTTCGGTTGATCAGAAACCTCCGAAAATGAGTGACGGTACTCAGACCAACCTCCGTATGATGAAAAGGATCGAATCCCGAGACGTCATAGGCCAAATTCCCGATTTTCATGGCATTCGCGAAGAGTACCCGGAATTCTAGGACGCGTGTAAGGACGCGTTGGCGCTACTTTCCGTGGAGGGTTTGCAACTTTTTAAATATCATTTAAGAGGGAAACTGAAGGGAAAGGCGGAGCGTTTCAGCGCCACCGTCGAGGCGTGTTTACAGGAAATGCGAAACGTTTGTGGTGGGCGCGATGAACCGGATGCGTATCTCATGAAAATCGCGACACTAATCCAAGGGGAAAACGAGTCAGCCGATGATTTCGGTACGCGTACGACCAAGTTAATGAACGACGGGATCGCAGCCACGAGGGCATTGCCATCTTATGCGGCAGACCTTCGCCATACTTTTGTAAGGGTTATCGAACAACGGGCATTAGACCATTTTATTGCGGGTCTCAAGGCCATGTTAGAGTTACGAGTGCAGCAGGCGAATCTGACGACGCTCTAAAAAGCGATCCAATTAGCGAACGTCGCGGAGCGCAGGTATTTTTCAAAGGACTGCGTGGAAGAATACCGTCGGAAACGTCGCGAGGGAATAGACCGATCAGCCGCCGCTTTACTCACGGACGAATAACGTCGTCGTACGGCTGAGCAACGACGCCGCGGGGACGAAGGAGTTTATCGCGCGGACACGTGCAGCGGCGATGAGTGCACCTATTGTGGAAAATTTAGGCACCTCGAACGAGAATGCGCCATTCGGATACATAACAGCACGAAATGCGAGTACTGTGGGCGCATTGGCCATAACCATGACCGGTGTTAGCCCGAAAAAGGGACGAAAATGAGAAACTGCAAAATCTGAGGGGGCCCCAGGTAAATTCTCGCGACGGCGCTTGTAACGTGCATGAAACCCCGCATTATTCGTCATACTCACGAGACCATTCGGGTACTAATCGCGGAGGATCCAAGCGCGGGTATCGAGGAAAAAGGGGTCAGAGGAAGGCCGAAAATTTTGTAAACTCCCAGTACGTTCGGAATCTGACTGGGGTTTCGAGCGATTCATGGATCCAGTCGGAAGGACAAGTGAGAGTGTTGAAAACCCGAGAGCAGCAGTCCGTCTCGGAGTTGCTGAATTCGCTAAATGTCCGCGATTAGGGATTACGAGTCGCGATCTCCATGGTTTAGAGGGTACGTTCCTCGTCGATTCAGAGGCGGAAATTAATATTATGAAGCTTTCAAAATTACGCCACAATATGTATCCTGATACCACCTGTAAATACGAGCTTACTGGTATCGATGAAGGGGTAATACATACCTTTGGTTGCGCGAAAATTAATTTTAAAGGGCTAAATATTTTGGCTCAAATAGTGTTGGATGATTTTCGGATCTCTGAAAATGGCATATTAGGAGATCCCTTCTTACGTGCAAATCGCGTTAAAATAGATTACGACAATGAAATATTCTCAGCGGGAGACAATGAACTGCCGTTTTTCGGGTCGCGCCGGGTTGAAATTCCCTCGCGAAAAAGACAGGTAGCCCGTATGCAACTTAACAGTTCCCGAGAGTGCAAAAATGTATACGGCAAAGACAAGCGAAAGCCGCCCGGAGCAAGTGTTGGCGCTCATGGACTTGAGCACCGTATCTCCGGAAGAGAAAGACCACGTGCGCTCGCTTGTCACTGACCACGCGGAGAGATTTCATATACCGGGTGAGCCGTGGGGCGCAACTTCCCTTTTCTCGCAACGTATACACACGGTGGACGACGTACCGGTCAAGGTGAAGCGATATCGGCACCCACCCGCTATTAAGGAAGAGATGCAGCGACTCGTTGCCAAACAGCTGGCCGCGGGAATAGTGGAGCCATCCATGTCTCCTTATGACTTGCCCGCTTGGGTCGTACCGAATAAATCGGGGCCTAACGGCGAAAAAAATGGAGACTTGTAATCGATTTTCGCAGTTTAAACGAGAAGACGATCAGCGATGCTTACCCTATACCGAATATCACGGATATTTTATATCAGTTGGGTCAAGCCACGTATTTTACGACCCTTGATCTAAAATCGGGGTTTCATCAAATTCGTTTGGACAAAAGAGACGCACCAAAAACAGCGTTCTCAACGCCCTTTGGGCATTACCAATATACGCGTATGCTCATGGGTATAAAAAACGGGCCAAGTTCTTTCCAACGGTTAATGGACTTAGCATTGATGGGCTTACAGGGCATCGCAATGCTAGTCTATCTAGACATCGTCGCTAAAAACTTAGAGGAGCATGAGAAGAAATTTACGCGTCTCATGCATCGTCTAGCCAATGCAAGTGCAACTTTTTGTGGAAGGAAGCAAACTACTTGGGCCACATTGTCAACGAAAATATTGTTACACCCGACCCGCGAAACCTCGAAGCTGTACGAAACTTTTCACAGCCCAAAAACCCAAAACACAAAAAACAATTTTTGGGTCTCGCGGGATATTACAGGCGGTTCATACAGGATTTTGCAAAAATCGCTCACCCCCTTAATATCCTGCTGCGGAAAAATGTTCCTTTTGAGTGGAAACAGGAGCAAACTGAGGCATTCGAAACCTTAAAGGAAAAATTGTGCAGTGACCCAATTTTACGATTACCCGATTTCTCCCGACCTTTCATTGTGACTACCAACGCGTCAGGATACGCGTTAGGTGCGGTCCTATCTCAAGCAGAACTTGGAAAGTATTTGCCCGTGGCTTTTGCATCCAAAAGTTTGAAGGGTGCTAAACTTCGTTACCCGCCGATCGACAAAGAAATGCTTGGAGTGTTATTCGGGGTAAAACAATTTCGGCCCTATGTATACGGTCGGAAATTCTTGATTATTACCGACCATAATCCACTGGAAGCTCTGAAACATTTAAAAAATTGTACCACTCGCCTCCATCGCCTCGGGACAAAGCTTAAGGATTATGACTGTGGCGTCAAATACAACCCTGGAAGGTGCAACGTTAACGCCGACGCAGTGTCCCGAAACCCTACCGTTGGAGTGCACGAAGATTTCGACAATATAAGCGACCATGAGGAAATCGAAACCCTCGCAAATCGTCAAGTGCTTCGCCTTCGAAAGAAAAAACCGAATCCACGTGGAAGCAAACGTCGAAAGGAATTTCACCAATACCCTACACGACCACGATCTAGTTCACGGATAATCCAAGCGATCTCAAAAAACGACGCGAAGATAAAAACGTTACCGCCACCCCCCGAGGCAAGGGGTGTGACTACGAAAATGCCGCCAAAATCAAAGCGACAGTCGACAGGATCAACGCAGAGTAAACACTGGGCGTGGGTACCTGTCGAGGACGATATACAACAATCTCCTGAGCGGTCAAGAGAACCCAGAAGAACGCGGTCAGGGTTAAAATACCTGAGGGATGCCCCTTGGAACTCGCCTATAACGCGTGGAATACAGCCTGACGAGCAAAAACTCGCGAGCGGAGACCCAACAGCGGCGCTGTCGGTGAACGAATATCGTTTGGACGACACCGTAATCAAGGACACTTATTCCATAGACGGGCATTCCGGAGCATCCCACGATATCATATCAGAAATCAGGAGATCCATTAATACCCGAAATGACGATTACCGAATGCGGTGGGAGGGTCGTATGGAGTTCTGGCCTGTCGAAAATGTCATACCAGAAACGGACGAAACAGCGTCTAATGTCGATTACTCTCGCGAAAAAGAGGGAAATAGAACACCCTCCCCCGAAAAAGTAGACGGTCGACAAACTTCATCATCGAATAAAATGAATTTTCCGTCTATTATCCGAACCCGGCTCTAAACAGCGCATCCGGGTAGAATTTAACATCGAGCGACTGGAGAGCGATCTCGGAAACAGCGAGAGCTCGGAAACAGCAGAGCATAAGAAAAATCGTCGTAAGAAGAAGTTGCGAACGGCCGAGGAGGAACCCGGAGAACGTTGCGAACGACACATTGCACAGCGCAGCTAGCTCCGTAAAAGAAAAGGGTTCGCAACGTGTAGCGCGGACGAGAAGGAGAATAGGGAGAGGAACGGTATAGGCAGCGAAGTTGCAGGGAACACACCGTCTCGCCACCCGTGCCATACTGGCAACGGAGCGACCCCCTCTCTACGCCGCGCAGATAGATAGAAAGGACGAGTAGATAAGAAGACATATATTACACCCGCTACGTATAATTCAAGTAGCGAAATGCATTTACCATCCACTTGTGTAAGTACATGCCATGACGGGCAGGGAGGTATTGAGGTCAGAGTGGTCCCTTCCCCAGTCCCCGAGTGGCAAGAGAACTTTAGGGGAACACGTAGTGACGGTTCCTCGCGTAACGGTGGGTCTGGCAGTCTAAAACGGACTGAGCCCCGAATTTCCCTTCCGCGTCACGCGTAAGCGATGACGCGTGCCATGAGGAGAGTATGTCACTTGATTATCGGAAAGATTATCCAAGGTCGAAGTGACACGTTCGACCGAAAGTAAGGACCGAACATCTCCCTTGTATAATTATCAGCTGGACAAAAATTGTGCCGAACCTTTCGTGTTACTAGTCCGCGATGAGGAAACTGTCCAGGACGGAAATTTCCTGTTTGACTTCCTCATAAAGGTGCACCAACTGCAGATGACTCCAGGATAACTCCGACTCCCGTTGCTCGAACTCGGATGCTTCAACGAATGCGCCGAACCAAAGTTTACACGTGAAATTCTTACCTCTCCGCATGCCTACGCGAACGACAATCACATATGTCTCTTTCCATTACACTATGAGGTGAACGTTTGTGTTCACCATAACGAGGACCCGATAAGGACGCGATATTATCATATCAAAATTTCCAATACGGCCAGGTGGTATCATTTACACCTGGAGATAGAGCATTATACTCCATATAGGAAAATCGCGTACCCGGGAACGCCTGATGCTGGCGCTGGTCCGTTGGACGATGGCGACAGCCCATCCGAAGACGAGGGCAACGACTCGCCCTCGAATAATGGCGAAAACAGCCAGTCCAGCACCGAGGGTCCCGCCGGTAGACCCTTACCAGATTCGTCCTCCGACATTCAGGAGGAATCAGAGTCGGAAGTTTCCGTTGATAATGGGAATGACTCGCCGGAAGCTGGCGAGCCCATTATATAATTTTCCAAGCACCATCTAACCTGTGAAAAAGGGCACATCGCTTTTTTCACTACTGCAGACTGTCTCCTTGACAGCGAAGTGGGTCAATTGCTTGTAGAGAAATCCTTAATAACTAAGGATAATTTAGTCCAAGGCAGTCCCAAAATTGGCGAAGTCGTAGTAGTCAAGTCGGGAAAGTATTTGATATTCGCGCTAATAGTACAAAATCTATTGGAGAACGAGCATCTAACGCTGCCATAACATCTAGCATAAAGCAATTAAATCGGAAAATTATGGAATCCGGGGTCACCACGTATTATATATATCAGAGAAAAATGACATTTTAAAATTATTTATTACATATGGGGTAAAATTCCTCAAGTGTCCTAACTAAAAATCCGATAACGTCGAATCGTCTCTATTTATTTTACCAGATAGATGCCAGTCAAACAAGCATTCTCAAATTATTTTCAAATTTTTAAAACCACAGTTAACCGTTGTAGAATTTTTTCTTAATTTCACGATATGATAAAATGCTAATTTTTAAATGGATGTACCTTTTTTTATACTAATCGGATTGGAAAAATAAAAAATGCGATTTCTTCGTCTTGAAACGTACTTTTATGTAAATTTAATCAATTTTTAGCAAAATCAAAATTTCATCAAAATTTTCGTAAATGAAAAATAAAAACGATTTTTTTTTTAAAGATGGGGTATTTTTTTTTAAGTAGTCTAGAAAGAAAGCTGAGAACTTTTCCTAACAGACCACAAAGTTTCAAATAGGCGTTGTTTGTTGTTCTCGATAAATTAAATAAAACGTCAATACCTAACAGCCTCGCCGCATCACATTGTACCAGAAACGTGCAGGTTCGAACAAATTCGAGTGTCGTTTAACACAAATTGGTTTATTACAAATTTTTGTGTCTTATACATTGTTACGTACCGGTGGTACGTAGCGTCCGTCCCACCCACATTGTATCATATAATTTAATAAATAAAATCTAATTCTTCAACGTGTGAATATGCACGAGCTGCTCTATCCAACGGAAGTCGAAGTGCAGCCTCAGCATATTCACACGGTTGGAAAAGTTATGCGACGACGAGCTCCGATGGGCTCTCGTTTCGAGACCGCATCGGAGAAGTCAGTACAGAGTCAGTGAGCGACCTTTAGACTTAATCATTTCATTTTTTATTCCTCCCCGCCCCACCGCTCGCACTGTTGCGTACCATTAGGAACGTAACATACATAATGAACTTTGGAGGCTGTAACGCGCTGCCTGTCTTAGAATATTAGCCCCTATAGCGTGTTACAGCCTCCAAAGTTCATCATACCACTACCACATACTCACACCGGAGGATTTATACAGATGCGCTAAAAAGAATTGTAAAGAAACTGATATTCTTTATAGTAACAAGACGAATCTAGTTGGTACTGGTGAGAATCTTAAAACAAGGTTTGATGCAGGTCTTACCATCCCAGGAACATTACAATACCAAGCCTTTATTCCCGCTGAAGACGGAAAATTATATCTTAAAAAGGTTTCGACATCTGCGAAATACATAATTTTTTAACAATAAGGGAAGAATAAAGTTCAAAAACGAAAAATACAGACATCGACAACCGAGACGTTAAAAATGAGATGACGTTGCTGCAACCTTATAAATGCCGATTAAAAAAAAAACAAAATCGGCTTCTTGGCTCGGGCGGTTAACGCACTGGACTACGAAGTCGTAGGTCGTGAGTTCGATCCTCGTCTGGTGAACAATTTTTCGATTTCGTTTTCAAGCAGCAGCTCGATGTTGGTAAGACGAGCCACGTTGTTTGTGTTTACGTTTCGAAAGTATTGTTTATCTGGCGGAAATCGACTCAGGACCGCTGCTGTACTTGGTGTAGGTTTCTGCAGTCCTACATTTCATACACAAATGTGAAGTATGGCGCCATCTTTCTAAATCGATCTGCAGCTCTCGCAAAATTATATTAAATAAGACGGTAATTCAGTAAAAAAGGGCGATTCGAAATTAGAATTTTGAAAAACAATTTTTCAAAATATGGCCGCCATTTTGTTAATTTTCAAAATTAACGCGCATGCCCCGTGATTTAGCCGATTCATCGCATTTCGTTTCCCGTTTTGTCTATTTTGTCTCGCATTTCGGCTGTCGATACTAGAGGGAGGCACGTCTCGGGCTATCATCTCTCCCGGATATCTACATATGACGAATTTGCATTTGCCTGTTAACCAATCGCACCTGCTCGACACGCATAGCGGAACTATAATTGGCGAAGAGGCGGAGCACACCAGGCCGATGCTGCGACCACCCATTCTCGGCCGCTTTCCTACCACTCAAGTGGGATTCTTTAAAAATAAGCAGCTGTGGTTCGCTTGAAGAATTCGGCTTCGTTAAACGAAAGCGAAATTTCAAAAATTCTCCGTACGATACGAGCCCGCTACCGGCATCGAGTCGCCGTAAGACACTTTTGTCTAGCATACCAATCTCAATGCAACAAATGCAGTAAGCACTGACACTCGCAATTTAACGAGCAGACGAATCTATCACTGCCTCTGTCACGGCTTCCTTAAGACCGGCTATTGACGATTGCGCGAAAGAAATAGTCGAGGTCAAGACTATTGTAAACGGTGAATTTACATCTCATCTCGCTTCACTTAATCCTAAAATTGAAGTCCAAGACCAGACAATAAAAAAGATGGCCGCTAAATTAGAGGTTCAAGACAATATATTGAAGCGGAAGAATTTAGTTACAACTGGCTTTCAACCTAAGCCCTGCTCGCTAAGAGAATTTCTGACCTCGAAGTTGGTAGGTGCAATAACCTCTGGCAGAAAAATTCGTACGAATCCCCTCGTTATACTGGCAGAAGTTGTCTATGAGGACGACAAATTTAAGATTTTTGCCACAAAAATAGGTCTTGAAGGACACCGCTATTTATATTAATTCGGACTATGCCAACAATGAACGCGTCGTTGCTTTCAAAGCTAGAGTAGCCCGCTGCGTTGCCACTGCTAAAATCTTTAAAAAAGAAGGGGGACAGAATCACCGTACATAACGTCTGGTTTGATTGGTCGGAGACGGATCAAGATTTTATGCTGCGCCGCAATGGGCCGAAGTCGGAAAGAAGATCCGCTTCATCAACTCGTTCGATATGGAAACAACTTCTGCGATTTCATCGAGTCATCAAAATTTATAAATCCCCCCGTCTTCGTCCTCGAAGAGTCACCACGCCGCCTAGCGGTGCCTCAAGGTCGTCTTTTTGGCGTACCAAAATCCATTTTACGAATTAAAAAATCTACTTAAAATCGTTTTTTGGAATTCCCGCGGGTTATTTAGTATTAAAAATAAGGCGTTTTCTTCTAGATATAAGCTTCTCAATTTTTCTGAGACTTGGTCCGACCGCGAGATAAAGCCAGAATTATTATGTACTGGCCATTCAGGAATTTCTTCCCTTGCATCCGCTCCAGCAACTTCGGTCGCTGCAGCGACGGTCTTTTTATCGCTAATTAATTCTGGCCTCACATTTGTACAATTGGAATTATCGTCCAACTGGCTTTTTTTATCATGTAAAATCTTTTCCGGTTAATTTAATAGTTGGCACTTTGCTTTTCACCTAAATTTGTTTTACCTTCTCAACTCGCGTCCTTTCCAGTAGTACTCGACTTCCTCAGTGGCCAGTACTCCGACTGCCTGATAGCTCTTGGCGGCGACTTCAACTGTCGAGTTGGCTCTACGGACCTGTATAGTGACTTCGCACAAATTTTTGAAAACTCGTCAATTCGTATGATGAGGGAGTCGCTCGACGGCCTTTGCTCTAAACGGGAATCCCTCATGTCCGAGTTTAGGCAAGCAAATAATTCTGTACTAATAAATGAGCGTTGTGCTAGTGACTTCCTTGCACACTTCACTTTTCTCTGATCACCTTCCGGTGTTTTTGTCACTTTTTTTAAATGTTAATAATCATAATTTTGAAGCGTTCGTTTCCTCGTCGGCGGAATGATCGAGGTCGATTGACGGGCCGCGTAAATTTCAAAATATGTTAGAGAACTCAGTGTTTCCCTCGCCGTCAGAGGCCACTGATTCACTTAATGATTTTCATGCGAGCCTGATTGGAACTATTCGCGAAACGGCGTTAAAGACTGGAGTAGTTAATGAAACTACTATTAGTAGAACGCGTTCGAGCCACCGTACCTCAAAAGCATGGTTTGATGGGGAATCTGTTTCGGCACGGAGAACATCTCTTTGCGCACTGAGATTAATGAGAAGATCTCCATACAGTGCCAACTCAGTTTTGTTATTGAGACCGTGAACGGTAAAAAGCGCCTTTTTGCACTAACGATTATCAATATATTTGCGGCTGTTCATGACACAGCCGATTTCGGGACTGCGTACAGGTTATACAGGACAAAACCCATCCTGGGGAGCAGGTGTCGGAGGACGCATGGAGGGCATACATCTCTTTAGATAGACATCTTTCCCCTGGGAGGCGCTCCTCCTGAAACGTTCTTCGGCACGTTCGACCCTGCACTGGATTCGCCTTTTACCTTTGCAGAAGGGCAGCATTCGGTGGCTGAAGGTGGGAAAGGCCATCGGTCCGGATAAGTTTTCGGCTGAACTTTCTAAGTTATTAGATGATGTATGGCTCTCCCACCTTCTGCAGTTTTTCAATAAAATTCTTCTTGCCGAGACCTTCCCCAAGGATTGGGTTAAATCTGCTTATTCTCTTTGTTTAAAAAAGGCGCGAGCGATGATCCGTCCAATTACAGACTACTTGCGATAACGAATGCCATTGCTAAAATCTTTTCACAAATTTTATGTAAGTGTTTGTTCCAATGGGCCGCCTTAAAGTCTTGTGGCTTTAAAGCCTTGCGGCGGGTAAGGCGCGGTCAGTAAATCACGAGGTGACGAATGTCCCAATGGGCCACGTTAAGGGACGTGCTTCCTGAGGAAAAGGCGGGTTTCGCGGTGAGAGAAGCACAGAAGATTATATCTTTTCGCTCCTCGCCGCAGCACAAACTGTTCTTAAACGTCAGAAATCTAAAGCATATGGTTTATTTGTAGGCTTTAAAAGAGCCTTTTACTCTGTCCCTCGTACGCTGTTTTGGCGGAAACTCCTGGGACTAGGCATCAGCACAAAGTTTGTGAGACTCCTTACGGATCTTTATCAATCGGCTACTGCGCGCCTGCATGCGAGATATTCTATACTACCTGATATTAATGTAACGAGAAGGATCCTCCAGGGCGGGATTCTTCGTCCGCCCCTGTTTATTCTTTATATATCTGATATTGTGGCATTCTTCCGTGAGAGAAGAAATTAACTTTACTCTCGGATGACTGCTTTCTTAATGAGCTTTCACTTAATATAAGCAAAACTAAGATCATTTGTTTCTGAAAAGCAGGTAAACTGAATTCACACTCCAGGTCATTTGTCGGCGTGATGGTCGTGCGAGCTAAGGCGTCAGTCTTAGTCCGCCCGAACTGAACGTCGCGAAGGTCCCGAGTTCGAATCCCCGTCCTGCAATTTTCTCTGCTTATGTCCAGTGTGGAATAACCGAGGAACCTTGCTGGGCGAGGGTACGAATTTGGGACCGCTGCCGGCAGTTATCGGTACCGTCAGCGTCTTATCCGCGATCGGTACGTCGTGGGTCTTATCTCGGATAAAGAGGGGATAAGCCCCGCGTCGTACTCGCTAAGGCACAGACCGCCGAATCTGCTGGTGGTACCGATATTGGGGTAGGGGGGACTGTCTCTGGGTGGGTGTTGTGTATGTATCTGCCTATAGTTCTGTCATGTACTGTCTGTTTCTGTCCTGTACCTTTCCACCCGAGAGCCGATCCGCAAACAGACATATTCGTCATTAACGCGGGGGAAAATAACCTGTCCTTTGTCCTTTTTGTCCACTCCCGGTCATTTTAATACAGAGATAGTCCGATCGAGGTTGTGAGTGGTTATCCTTTCTTAGAGGGGTTTTATTCTCTTCTTCTACTTGTGGTCTCCAATCTGCGGAGAATGCCGTAGTTAAAACAAATGCTGCGTCAGCCACAGTTTTGTCATTAATATATTCAGCAAATATAGACGCATGGGACGCATTCTGGAAGCTGTACAATGCAATGCTTTTTTTATCTTGCTTTATGCGGCTCTATTCTGGTCTTTTGTTTACCTGGACAAACTGGAGTCCGTGAAAATTGGTGTTTCAAGCGAATATTCAGTTTGCTTAGATATACCCCAGTTTATCTCGTGCACTTAGAACTTGGCACCCCCCCCCCCTCCCCCCATAGGGGTAGTCACTTTTCAAGAAGAAAGACCTTAGAGCTTATTTTAACTCCGTCAGTGTGCAACTGCCCATCTGCCCCTGGATTGTCTTAAAGTTAAATTACAACTCAGATTGACGACCATTTACTAGCGGTCGATCCTAATTGCCGGACGCCGGTTCATTTATAATCCGACAACCGCCTATAACTGGAATGTGAACGAAACGCTTCTGCACGTTTTGACAGTGTCCTTTGCTAAGATCTGGCAAGTGGAGTGCGCAGCAGCTCTCACTAAGCGTCCTCTTCATTCTGCCGGTTTATTGTGCATTCTAATTTACGATAATGAAGCTCACTCTGCGAAAGTGTTATATGAATTTGTGAAAACCACTTATCGGCAAAGAGCGTTCCTTCTTGGTGGCTAATATGTAAGAGATTTATTATGTTTTATTTCTTTTGAGTGGTTTTCGTTTTAAGTAGCTGATTGCCGTTGTTTTTACAATACTTCGACACCAAAGCATGTATGCGAAAGATTCGGAACTCCTTCTTAATGGGATATTGCCCTTCCCTATTTATGGGAATAAACTGCATATATACATACATACATACATACAATATAAAACATAGTAGCAATTATACATTTAAAAATATATAAATTTAACGAATGAAAACTCAGAATAATTGTGGTGTTACATCCTATGTAACGCTTGTATAAAATAATGTTTACGTCTGAAATGCATAAAATGAAAACCGGGTTTGTCCCTTGTAATTCTCCATCAATAGCGTCTTTGTATTTTCTTAAAATAGCACGAACTCTAGGAAAAGCAAGCCATGTGATCCTACTGCGAGATTAGATAGTACGCCCACGTTACGCATCGAACTTAACTAAACTTAACCAAATTTGTAATTATTATTTCCATGTATTATTTATACTTCGATATTTGCACAATAGAGCCGGACGAACAAAATCATGTTAAGAATATTATAAATCAGTACAAACAATATCTTCCTTATTTATTTTTCCCTTCACAATTATTAGTAAAATCAGTTATTGATATAACAAAGCACAATGTTATTTTTATCAATTGTTAAATTATCCAAAAGAATTACATTTCAATAAAGTTAAACGCGCTCGACCATCATCCTGCAAAATTAGTACAAAAAACCATTGAATGAATATTCATAAGAAAAAATAATTAATACTAATAATTAACCACAAAAAGAACAATTAAAAATGTTCACATAAATTAAAAATATATTTTAATAATTTGAAATATATTTCTAATAACTATGAAAATCGTACACTTTTGTAGCACTTAGACTGACATTCCCACTCTTCGAGCCACAGCCGAATGTTCTAGGTCACGGGAAGAATATAAAAAGGCCTCTCAGATACAGATCTTCCCTCACTCTTCATTCTCCAATCCGCCAAAAAACCTGCGAACCATTAAGTTTTCCATTCTTAAAAACCTCTTAGCGAAGAAAGCGGTTTGTCCAGCTTCTCGCCTGTACCTTGCCACTTCCTTTTCGAGAAAAAATATTCGGTCTGAATCTTTTTCTAAACCACTCTTCGTGACGTAAGCGATTCGTTCGGCTTCCCACGATTCCTTTTTCTCCAGATATTCCATTTGAACGTCGGAATATCTTACCCTTCTCCTACACTCTTAGGTCCGAACGTCCGAAGTCCTCCCCAAATTCTCTCTCGAAGAAACCCGAGGTAACGGCGAGAAGTTTTTGGTTCCCTATTGGCATAGGGTATACCAAGTTAAATCGTCGGGTTTGCGCGAACTTATACCGTTCGCACCGTAACGAGCAAGTGGCGCAATCTCTTTCACGGTCCAGGGATTCAAGTCTACCAATCTGAAAACACCACCTTCTCCTTTCGCAGGAAAACCTGAGATCAGGAAATCACCGAGATCAGGAAAACAACGTACATTTTTTAATAAACACATCATGAACTGTTTATGTAAAAGGACTTCATGTAGTCTTTTTTCAGTGAAATATTTTATTTTTGTATAACATTCAAATTCAAAAGAAACATTCCAACAAGTATACTTGTTGATAGATGGGTGCCCTCGAGAGAGAAAGTAGAACTCAAACAACGAGAATTAAAATTGATTGTTGTCATGAAGCGATTTGTGTACCTTACAAACATGTTTGAACATATTATTGCGTAGGCCTCACAAACGAATATAATATGGAATATGAGCGCATTATAAACTGGTGAAATGAATGCAAATGAATTTATCATTATGCAGGGTGGATAAAGTGGTTCACTCACCAACTTGATGATTGTCTGCTGAGTCTTTATTACTTGGGGAGCAGTAACCTTACGCTGCTAGACCTCGTAGATAACAACATTCGAATGCATGGTAGTTCGCAGCTTGGATCCCCTCCTAGACATGTTCATGCACTACGCTCCGCTGTGCAGTTATTGCACCAGTTGGATACCACATGACCCAGGTCGAGATAGTCGGATGTTCTCTTTACATATTGTCTGTTGGAGATGGAATTTGGCCCAAGCAGAGGCGGTACTAGCCAGAAAATTGAGACCTCCGTATCTTTAGTTCTGGTGTAAGTGCTCTCCCAGCACGGCAGTGATGAAATGAGAAGTACTTGCGTGCGGTGATGTGTAAGGTATGGCATGTATTGAGGCGACATAGCAGTGAATCCCCTGGCAGAGTGCCGCCGACTTTAAATGTAATTATGTTCGAAATAGCACTCCACATCCGTTAGCCAACTACCTTAAATCTGTACCTCACTTCCAACGATAGAGAAAGACGTAGAAGATATTTGGCAAGTGGCCCAATGGCCGCAATTCCGGACCTCTCGACCGTAAGGAGAAGGAGGTAGAAGACCGTAAGCTAGCGGGCCGCAGCCCTATTTCGCGGCTTCTCGTCCGCAAGGGAAGGAAAAGGCGCAGTAAAGAAGTATCATACATGTAACACATACACCTCCGGAGCTCGAGATGCAAAATATTTACATCAAATAGAAACACTTCATGTGTACAAGAAATAAAATATATAGCATCTACCAATATGTCTGTTCTGGAATTTTATGCATCGTGCGTCGTGTAATCAAATGTTTAAATAACTAACACAGATGATGTGCATACCAGCTGCTGCTGACTAAGCAAGTGTACCTCAATACGTGCCGAGCCCAGTCCACCAAGGCTCACGGTGATCCCTATCTGGCTCGAAGGACCAAATGTTTCTGCAATGAGGATGAAGCTTGCTGGTCTGTATGGTAGAGGCTGGTTAAAAATAGTAAATAGAGAATCCGCGGCCAAGGAGGAAAGGCGCAGAGAAGAGCGCGCTGAAATTGTGATTGTAGGTTTGCGGTTTTTTGTGTATCTTCACACACACACACACACACACACACACACACACACACACACACACACACACACACACACACACACACACACACACACACACAATCCGTTGTCGAGCAATAATCGTAACAAAGTATTGGAAATTAACTTCTGACAATAGTATTTTGTGTTTGGTTCCGTTTCTGTTTCCTGCTATTGCAACTTTATGCTAGTTCAACCAATCCGAAAGTGTACGGCTTCAGTTTATAAAGCTAAAGAATAAAATTTATTTTATAATACGCTTTAAATTCAATGCCAAATTTGGGCCCTAAAAGGAATATGCAAATATTCATAATTTTCAGAAGATGCATGAATCTTTTTGGAAAAAAATCAATATGAGATTTACATTTGATAATGTGAATTGCAGACATTTCTTAATTTATTGATCATCACAAGAGAAAACGCCACTATAATTTTTTTTAAATTAATTGGGCATGATTTATTTATATTGTTGGTCAAGTTTATTGGTAATTTTTAGGTTATTTTCACAATTGTATATTTTTTATTTTAACAAAAAACTCGCGAAGGCATTTTTTATATATATTTTGTCGTAAGTTTTATGCCAAGTATTATTTTAGTGCAATGAAAAATAACGCTGTTAAAGAATATTTTAAAAAATTGATATGAACTGTAATAGCAAATAATAACGTAATGTGACTTTTTTGCAAAAATACTTTATACCATTATTTAATACCATAAAGATTAGGACAATTACCGAAATTAGAGATTTTTGAGACATCACCTTTTCTTTTCGTATGGAGCACCCATCTATCAACAAGTATACTTGTTTGAATGTTGCTTTTGAGTTTTGAATTTGAATTTTATACAAAAATACAAAAAAACTACATTCAATGAAACCCCTTTACATGAACAATTCATGATTTGTTTATTAAAAAATGGGCTGATAATATCTATTTGTTTGCGTAGAGAAATCAGGCAGGCCGATCTCATAGCTCTCAAATACAGGCTGGTTAGGCGAAGATCAGGAATCGTGAGAGGAGAGAGATAGAGTAATATGCGTATCAGAGCCATTTTATTTCTGGCGAAACACGAGCAGTTGTTGTGTTAGAATTGGCGAAGCAGGTTCGCTTCGTTCAAAAGACAGAACGGAACTAAGAGGCCGGATGTGTGTTCCCGCGTTCCGGAATTTGCGAACATATTTCGATAGATGGGCGTCCTACCGCAGGAAAAGAGGACCATGAATAAACCTTTGATTGAAGTTCCGATAAATAGGAATCGTCCCAATGCCGAGAAACGCATTTTCAAGCTACAGGTGTCGCTCGCACGCGAACAGTATTGTTGAAATATAATACCGTAATATGTGAAACGACCATAATCTTAGTATTAGTATATTGTAATTTCTTGTTTTGCATATTCTAATATACCTTGGGATTGTATTCAGTATAATAATAATACTTTTATATGGATATTGATTACGCTGTATTAACTAATAAGTTGATAGCTTCAGTGTTGCGGCGTACATAAACCAAGTAACTGGAATCGAGCTGGATTCGCTGATAAGACCTTGCCTCAATCCTGTTGTACAGAGACGCCGACTAATGGAAAATGTGATACGAATTCAATTTATTCATTTGGCGAAGGATGTAAGAAGCAATTACAACACACAATAGAAAATAATGCGGAAATTCTTGGTAGCGTAGGGATCGGCGTTGCCCTAATACAGGTAATAATATTTATACGAACTCAATATTTTGCAAAATTTTATTAACGCAGCTTTGAACATTAAAACATGAATATCATGCTGAGGGAAACATATATTGTATTTATGTAAGGAATAGCCAATTTAATATTGTATTAATTTCTTCGAATATGAACCGTTAATTAGAAATTTCAATAATTAAAACCTCTAATTTCATGACCATTACGATTCATTTAATTATTTTAAACCGGATAGGGTATCCATTCCTACCCAACGATTCGACCTAAATGTAAGGTTCAAGGGTATCTATTTAAATAGATCTTACATTTAGGTCGAAACGTTGGGTAAGATTGGATATCCTATCCGGTTTAAAATAAATGAAATGAATCGTAATAACCATGAAGTTATAGGTTTTAATTATTGAAATAGCCAATTTAATCTATTATCATTTAGAGCGAAATGGTCTAGTATATTCTTTTAGCGACATAATATTCAGCATATTTTTCAGTCTGAAAAAGCGGTTTGCACTTTTCTGTATAATCCGGAACAAATCCACTTTATGAAAACAAGTGTCTGGTGATCGTAGTTCCATAGAGGATGAATATAGTGTTCATTACAGCTTTATAATTTTACACGGAAAAACCTTTGGGAGCGCTACTCACCCAACCCGATCACTTTTAACTTTTCAAATGATGACTAAAAATATAAGAGCGTAAAAATAACTTTTTTCTGAATAGATATCGATTCATAATATCATTAAGAAAGTTTATGCACTATTTTTAGACCATCAAATTACTTATATTGTTTATAAAGATCGTTAAAAGCGTAAACACCGGCACTTTTTTTATGTTAACCCTTCCGTATAAAAACAGAGCAAAATAGAGTAAAATTTCACTAAAGCTTTTTTGTAAAGCGTAAAATTTCCTTCAAAAAAGTCAGTGGCAGCCCTAGTCTAAAAATGTATTTTTACGCTCTTATATTTTTAAACATCATTTGAAATGTTAAAAGTGCTGCGGGAGGGATGCCCGCCCGGTTTGGGTGAGGAGCGCTCCCAAAGGTTTTTCCGTGTAGGTATTAAAAAAATAAACAATGATGGTTAACCTAGACAAGTAATTTATTTCGGAGGTAAAATGCAATGAGATAACAATGCATTTGGATAACGAGAGCAGGTACTGATTGAATGATTTAATATCTTAAAATAAAATTACTTCTTTAAGAGGATGTCATAGACTGCGTAAATGAAACGTCACTAAAAGACGGCGTCAGCGTCCCCACTGAAGATAACAATTAAACAATTATGAAAACGGCACGAAGCTAAGAGATGGCGTAGCTGACACAATTTGAACGGAACGTCGGAATATCGCAATTTTTGAAAATAAAGTTTTGATCAACTTAAAAAATACATTCTACACTATAAAAATCGATCACGAATAGCATGCAGTGAGATTTTGTGACAAAAACACAGCAGCATATTCAGGATTTTTAATAACTAACCAGATGTATTCAGCGGGGCTAAACCTGTATTCCGCTCACGAGGCTAAACCAAATTTTTGTACGTAATTTTCGATTTATCGCCAAAAGAAAAAGTTTGTAATGCAACGTACCCTTGAGCGCGTTAATTTAATGGATTCGATTACCGGTATCGTGAATAATTTGGCAGCTAATCTTCAAGAGACACCTGCCGTGCTAAATAACGCGACCGCTGTCGAGTCTGTCGTGTGCTACTCTTTACCGCCCTATTGGAAATTCAACGCCAGGCTATGTTTCGCCAAGGTTGAAGCCACCTTAGCCAACATCGCAGTAGGGCCGATTCTAGTAAATTCGACTTGGTCGTTTCGGCTTTGGACCCGGACGTCGCTCACGTCATCCTAAACCCGCCTGAACTTGATAAATACCCACGTCTCAAACAAGCTGACTCTACCGATCGCCAGCTCCATCGTGTCCTTAACGAGTTGCAATTAGGTGATCGCAAGCCGTCACAATTACTTAGACAAATAAAGTCGCTTGCAGTGGGCCCTATCACCGACGATGCAATACGAGTCAAATGGTTGGACTTGCTCCCCGCAAACGTCACTCGCATCCTAAAAATTTTAAAGGCATCATTGGACGAGCTGGGTTCACTTGCGGACGAGCTAGCTTGTACAAACAGCTGAAACCATCCAGCCATTGCAGCAGTTACCACACATCGAACCCCATCGACAATTCTGGCATCAAACCCGCAAGCGGCGGAACAAGTGCCTCATTCTACGGTTAACGAGTTAGCCGCCTTGAGAGTGACCATAACCCAGCTTACGGCATTAACCCGGAATGCGCTCGAGAATAATACAAGAAGCACACCAACAGGAAGTGGTCGCCGTGCCCGCTCCCTCTCACGAAACGGCCGCCCTACATCTCGCATATCTCCAACAGGTAACCCAAGTTGGTGCTGGTATCACCGTAAGTATGCCAATGCAGCACGTGAATGTCAGCCACTTTGTCCATTCCCCCAGGAAAACTAAACCCACCACCTTCGCACCAGGCAGCGGAGGTGGGTGCAAAAAATACAAGTGAAAATCGCCTATTCAGTTACGAAAAAAACACTCGAGTAAAGTTTTTAGTAGACTCAGGCTCTGTTGTGTCTTTGCTCCCTAGGTCTATGTTCAAGGAAGAGCGACAGCTAGATGCACTCAGTCTCCGAGCGGCCAACTCAACTTCAATTGCAACGTTCGAAAACCACTCGATGATGCTAAACCTTCACCTTCACCGGGTATACACCTGGACGTTCCGCGTTGCTGACATTCAGGTTGCTATATTAGGGGCCGATTTCCTGACGGAGCATGGGCTTATTATCGACCTTAGCGCAAGGCGGCTGATTGATTCTCGGACGTCAAGGTCTACAACCGGACACATAACTGCGCCGGAAATCCACACCATCACTTTCATAGAACCCGAACGAGAGTGTGTTCCAGCGGGGCTCTCGCAGCTGCTCGCTGAATTTTCAGACATCACTGCGCCAGGCGGTACAGCAGCTTCCCTGCCTGACCTCAAAGTCAGCCACCACATCGTGACGAAAGGACCGCCCGTGTATGAACGTCCATGCCGACTTGCACGTGAACGTCTCAGCGCAGCAAAAGCGACCTTTAAGCAGCTTATGAGCGAAGGAATAGTTTGACATCGGCAACTGAGTGGGCATCCCCTCTCCGTCTGGTACCCAAAAAGGATGGAGGAATGAAAGCTGCCGGCGACTATAGGCGTCTCAACGCCATCACTGTACCAGACCGATACCCACTACCCATCATTGAAGACCTACTACAGGAAGCCCGAGGTCAAATCTTCTCCGTAATCGATTTGCGGACGGCCTACTACCAAATCCCCATCGAGGAGGACGACATCCCAAAAACAGCGGTATCAACGCCATTCGGCTTATTCGAGTTCACCCGATCATCCATGGAACTTCGCAATGCAGCACAGTCGCTTCAACGCACCATGGACCATCTCCTGGGAGAACTTCCATTTGTTAAATGCTATTTGGACAATATTTTAATCTCCTTAGACGATGACGCACAGCATTTGCAGCATCTACGCAGCTTGTTCCAACGCTTGAGCGAGGCCCGTCTGCGCATCAATCTAGATAAGTGTGTCATTGGAAAACCGCAGGTGAGATACTTAGGTTTTTTAGTTAATAATAAGGGGTTTAAACCACCTCCCGATAAAGTCCAGGCTATTAACGATTTTCCTCAGCCAAAAACGACAACTGAACTTCGACGTTTTTTAGGACTTCCTCATGCAGCTCGGATTCTGTTGCCACTCAATGAGATGTTGGCCAACCTCCCGTAGAAGAAGAAAGCCATTCCGCTTAAATGGAGCACTCGTTCGGAGGAAGCCTTCACTCAGAGCAAATCGGCTTTGGTCGCAGCAGTCCAATCAACTTTTTTACTGGCCGACACCAAATTACGCCTGAGCACAGATGCATCGGGCACATCCATCGGAGCAGCCTTGGAACAAGAATCCCCGCAAGCAATATGGAGACCCTTGGGTTTCTTTTCTCGAAAGTTGTCACTCACCGAGCAAAGATACAGTACCTACGACAGAGAATTACTGGCTATTTTTGCGGCGGTGAAACACTTCCAGAGGATAATTGAAGGACGCCATACGCTTATTCTCACAGATCATCGCCCGCTCACCTTTGCAGACAATCAACCATCTGAGAAGGCATCGCCTAGACAGGTGCGGCACCTGGATTTCATTTTCCAATTCGACGTTAAAATGGCTCACGTAGATGGGAAGGACAACGTCGTCGCAGATGCCCTGTCGCGTGTCGCTACTGTGGATATGCCATCCATCATCGACCCAGTCTCTATCGCCGAAGCTCAACAAGCAGATGCGGCACTACCACGCATTCAAGGAAATCCCGCAGTTCCCGCAACTGTTCTAGTCGATGGACACAAGATCGTTTGTGAATGTTCGTCAGGAATTGTGAGACCTTACTTGCCAGTAGCTATTCGGAGACAAGCACGTCTGCTAACGCAGAAGTTTTTCTGGCCTCACATGCGCAAGGATTCCACCCGCTGGGCGCGGGAATGCACAGCCTGCCAACGAGCGAAAGTCAGCAAGCACAACCGTTCAGCGCTAGGCAACTTCAAAACCCCAGAAGCCCGTTTCGACCACGTCCACCTAGACCTTATCAAGCTCCCCCGGTCCCACCAAACAAGTTTTGGTCCCACGGCCGGACTTCAGCACGTAACTTGGCGCGGTTGGATAAGGCGCAAGCGCAAAACCACGCCGGCGTTTCACCACCTCAAGGTAGCGGCGGCGTACGACAGTCTCTAGCCACCTCTCATCGCTAGCCATCTTTCGGGTCGAGCTTTACTTTGTTACGCGGACGATCTCGTTTTCTTTTCACATTTATTGTTACGCGATAGTTTATTCTGTCGTTCGAGGAGTCGCCTCACGGGGTCGCATTTCTAGCTTGTATGAAAAGTAATAAATTTTCAGTTGTCATTATTCATGAGTTTCTTTGTTTACCCTAAATATTCCCCTTTGCCAGCTCTTTCTAGTGATTTCGACACCGGGTTGTAAACTCCGCATTGATTCTCCAAAGGGATACCACCCTGATTCAATTTTCGCGCGTACAATGAACGTTCGAATTTAGCACTTTATTCATCTGCGGAGCATGGTTTTTTATTTAGTATGAAGCGCAAGGTGGCGCAGGTATCGGAGCCGCGAATCGAATTGTAGTTCGTCACGTGGTATTGTGAGTCAAGAGGGGGCAAAATGTATATGCGTGTGTTCCATACAATTTGAGTCCGAGTTTTTAAATTGGCGACAAGTGTTCGGCCTTCTTTTGTGCGAATCGACGAAACCATCGGCACGTTAATTGTTCATCAGTATTAATTTGGTGTAGCCTCGTGGCGAGGGAGTAAAATCCCGATTGGGGTCACTGTTGAATTAATCGGCGGTCCTGGCCAAGATTGTGTGTTGTTCGAGAATTGTAGCCGTTTATATTTTCATGTCGCCTGTCTGCTTCTAGCATTATTGAACTCCCTCGGCCTCAACAGGGATATATTTCGGATCGAGTGGACCGCGTTTTGGTAGACCATCCGTTTCCATACTGTGATGTTAGAATCGAACCGCATTGTTTTCAACGGATTATTTTGACCTTCGGGGATACTCGGCACGTGGGATGAAGTGCAGCAAAAAGGCGTAAATCAAATCTTTCGAATCTCCACCACTCTATTCAATTCGAGTGCCGCTGAAACGAACTCCGATTGCTTGCCAAGGTGCTAATCCAGGACATCCGGAGAATCTCGTATAGTCAGGATACGTAGACATCAACTAGAAGTGGAAATTTATCGCCTTTCACCTGCAGCTGCAACAGCCCTGTAGTGCCAGGAATATCGTGGTCACCTTCTAAGAAACTCAGGTATTTACGAAGTGTCTCACCGACAAGATTAAGAATGGCATCGCCGCGCTGCAGCAATTGGGTACAAAGGAATGGTGCCATGCCGCTCCTGTAGACAGGACAATAATTTTATTATACGTATATACAAGCATAAAAAGGATGTCATTGATGAATACAAAATTTTTTGCAGGGTAAAAGACGTTAGTTCGCTTATGTAGTTTATTTCGGTGTAATATGCTTTCAAACATTCAAAATGGCGGATCCAAGATGGCTGACCGAAAGGTCAAAATGTACTTTAGCGAGCGGAAACCGGGTACTCGGGAGGTTTTCGGGGTTACTGATTACGAATCTGAACTCACATTTGAACATTCAAAATGGCGGATCCAAGATGGCCGTCCGCAAATGTGAAAGTTAACTTTAGCGAGGCGTAACCGGGTATTCGGAGGGTTTTCGGGGTTGCTGATTATGAATCGGAACTCAGATTTTGAAAATTCAAAATGGCGTAACCATGGTGGTCGTCCATCTTGGATCCGTTAGGAGACGATTATACACACTACAATTTTTATTTCAACTTGTTTTTTTCTCCACATTTCATGTCTTTCCATCAAAAACCATTTTGCAATTTCACTTCATTGTTTTTTTTAATACGGTGACCTTCTAAACCAAGAATTATTTATGAAAATTATGAAAATTGTAAGCAAGCGGTCGAGAAATAATATTTGTTGCTTATGCAGCTGTTTATGTTGTAAAAGGAGCTTATTAAATAATAGGACAAATTCTTTTCGTCGTACTTTTTGGTTGGCAACACTCTGTCTACTAAGAAGGACATGTTTCATTTTCTTATCTTCATTCTTCTGGGGTACCACAAGTTTCGATTCTGGACTCGATTCTGTTTTTCATTTATGTAAACGACATTCCCTCTGCAGTTAACTGTATTGGCGAACGCATGTTTTTGCAACACTGTCTAGTGCAACTTTCTGAGTAGTGCGCTGCTAACAGATTGTGTCTAAATATTTCTAAATATGAAGTAGTTTCCTTTACGAACAATCGTCCAGTATTGTTTAATTACTCGTTAGATTGGCGCTGCTTAACCACATCGAACATCAAAATTGATCTTGGGGTCACCCTTGATTGTAAACTGCGTTTTAAGATGCACGTCGAGAATACTGTATCAGGGGCGCTTCGTTACTACCACTTCATTGTTCATCTATCCAGACCATTTGGTAGTAGTATGGTTATTGAAACCCTTTATCGTTTGGAGTATGCTAATGTGGTTTGGTCACTATATCAAGTAACTTGTGTTGAACAACTCAAGGCCGTTCAACGTACGCTTCTTAAACTTTTAGTTTTATATGAGACTAAATATAAGATGTATTTCCACAATTATTGTACAGATCACTTAGACTGACTTCAGTCGACAAGTAGCCAGTCGTTGGCCAGCCGTAGAAAATTGGCAGCTTTCTGCAATGTACTTTTTTAGAGAAACTTGCGCAGGGTTTCATTTATTGTAGGGAACTTCGAAGTATGATTAACGTGCGCTCTCAACCTAGGGATCTGAGGCATTTGCAGGTGCTAACTTTATCTTGTGCGCGTTCAAATTATGCGAAGTATTCCCCCTAAAATGTTATGTTTGCGTCGTTTAATTCTGTTAATGCTGAGAGTGCTAAAATTGATCTGTTCGAAAGCTTTTTAAATGTTTTAATAACACTGTTTGAAAAGCATCTTACGCTATAATGTAACCCGCCATTCACGTTTGTAATGAGCGCACTCTTAGTTTCATTGTACCTTTGTATGAACATGTACTCGGATTCCTACTGGTCTTTGTGTATATGGGGTCAAGGAGAAATACATCAAATCAAATTAAATAATATAATACTTTCACCAGTTCTATAGTTTTAGGTTGGTTGGGAAACTTAATCGTTTATTTATAAAAGGAGTTTATTGAAAAATACCGAAAACCATGTCCCCGTTATTTTTTTTCAGTAACCAATGGAGTATTATCATGAAGCATTCTAATGTCTACGTTGCAACACTTTCTGCATGAAATAATGATGATTATTAGTATTCGTCGTTATATATTTTCATTTATTTGTGATTAATATTTCTCTTTAGGCAAAAAGTAGCTCTGGCTGTTTTGATAATGATTTTCTTTCCTCATCCGTTTAGTTACATAAACACCGATCCCACGAAAATATTTTTTATCACACCCGCACAACATTGCGGTCTGTAGGTGTCGGTAAAGTAGTCGGATAGGCGACGAGTGACGCCGGGCACCACAACTGCGCTTCTGGATATGTGCAATGGGCGATCGAGCATGTTGCCGCTCGCCGGGTTTATTCTTTGCGCGTCCGAAAATTTCCATACGAGTGTGCTAAAAATAGTAGACATTCCAGATAGTAGAATATAAAATGGTTCAGCATGATCTTATAATGTCTTCTACTAATCTTGCGGTCGTAATGATCTCCTAATGATATCAAGTTCAGGAAAACCACATAATTTGACGCATCTCACCTGTTGTAGAACACATTATGTGGTCATTATGAACTATTTTGTAATCTGCTATCTGGGATATCGCTAGAGGAAACGTATTGCATATACACTAGCGATATTGGGGACTTGCGGCGGTAAAAAAACTGCTACTCGCCTTAGGCGATTAGGAGTTTTTACCCCTTCACCCTCTTTGCAATAAGCTCGTTTCCGCCTTAGATCGTAATATACTATCGTAAAGTTGACTTTCATGCCTACTAGAAGCAGAGTGAACCCTAGAGTGTACAGTTTCCCCATTTAACGATTGCGGAAGACGATTTTACGGCAGGGCCCAAACCTGGAGTGTTAAAAAATTATTTATTATGTCGATATTATTATTTCACTAAATACCTTTCAGAAAATAAAGTACTAAGTAATTTTTATATGGAGCATTCCATTTCACTGGGGCACTTTTTTGGAAATGTTTGTTAATTTTGTTTTTAACGAATTTTTTATACAGTGATGAAAATATAGCAATTTGGACGATATAAGAACCCAAAATGTCGAAAAGTTACGAAATTGTTCTTTACACGTTATGTATCGTGACAAGGAGGGCGGTAAATGATTCCGCGAGAACAAACGAAACTGGCTATACGTGGCTAGACCTTCGTACTGCGAAGAGACAAGCGACTGTCTCCATTTTCGTAATATACGTGTAGTAACGTTACAATTTTAGGCATTAAATTATATTAATATTCATAAGTGATATTTCTTCTTGATCGTCAGTAGATAAACTATAATTTCTTTTTTGGCTTATTGCGCCGGCTGTGGTAATAAAAATACAAATACAAATCAAAATCAAAATACGATGAAATCGACGGTTGTCGATGTCAGCCCTCATGAAACTTCTTTATTATTTAGAAAATGTTTGTTGATATTACATTTGAGTTAATAAATTTGAAAAAATTGCATTAACTATAAAAACTAAAACAAAAGCATACCATATATTAATTAATTTATTTTGTTCAGTTTGGTGATGTGATAATAAGGCCATGCCTGTTGAAAAAATATGTAATTATATACTTATTTTTAAAACAATTGAAACCACATTATTTAAGATATATAATTTGAAGGAAAAATGGCGTAAAATAAAAGAAAACGTGATATAGCTGCACTATTATCCCAATATTATAAAATAATGAATAAGAAAGTATAAATTCGACTAATATAACATTGATTTCATTTGGTTTTTTATTACCACAACCGACCGAATAAGCCAAAAACGGAATTATAGTTTAAAAATTATATTATTTAACTAATTAATATCACTATTAATTAGATGAATAATTTTTTACACTTGAAATATAGCATGAATAATTAAACAGCATTTATATCTAACTGTTAGAACGCTGAATACACTATATTCCCTATATTTGTTTATACAACACTAAACGCTGATTAGCTGCCACCAACGGAACGCTAATTGGCGCTCGGAAGCTCGTGGAACGCATATAAAAGAGGGACTCGACTGACAGCGATCATCAGTTTTCTCCCGCACAGCAAGGTAACAAGAACTCTCCGTCAAGCACAGGCGCTATTTGGGACCACCAGCCCAGCAAGCACAGACAATATTTTGGAACAACAGCTCGCCAAGCATCAGACAATATTTCAATTCACCAGCAGGCCAGCAGCCCATTTAATAAAATTCATCATCAACCTTTCTGTGCCCTTTCCATCATTTATTTTCAGTTCTGAATAAAACCACTTTTTTCAGAGCGAATTCAATTCGTAGGAAAAGAGCGGAAAGAGTAGAATGATGGTCTCGCTGGGAACTCGTGATAACTACGCATAAAAATAAAATTATTTTGTAGGCTTTGAATGTACTATGTTATCTCCGTTGACATATTCATGTAATATGTTGTATAACTTGTTATTTTGATTTTCATATTTCAAAATAACTTTAAATCTGGTATTATTATATTGTTTATATACTTTTTTACAAAAAGACTCATACCATACGCGGAATCACGGGCGAGGTGTTTATGTTTACGGTCAATACACCGAAACTAAAAAGGAGCAAGTAACAGATTTTATTGTTAAAATTTTTTTATATTTTGTATCACATTGGAAACCAATTACAGTATATAGAAACACCAATTTTCCCTGTTAACATATAATTTGATTTCAACATATTCAAGTACAAATATTTTTTAACAAATCTGCAAAAGATATTCAAAGGCACTCATTTCTGATTGGTCGAAGCAGTTGTAATAATCATCAGGATTTTCTTTCGTATTCTAGAGGAACACTTTTCTTTATACAAAATGGGCTTCATTAATAGTTCAGATTCACATATTTTTCCTCGCTTTCAATTGATGATCATTCGACCAATTAAAATTGTTCAGTCAAAATACTTAAGAAAACGAAATCATGTTTTCTGGCACGTTCCTCATTTCCATTCCGAAGTCATCATGACTATGCAGGGCACTAATTCCTTCAATTAGTTCAACAAGTTAAACGCCCTTTGTTCATATCCGCAGGATGAGTAGAAGACACGGAATTCGACAGAATCATTGTCCATGAATCGCTAACTCAATCAACCCAGCAAATACTTCGACAACGTAAACGAGCTAAGCAGCGACGTAGAAGGCAGTGAAGAGCACAGGAACATCTTAAATTAATTCGATGCGGGGTTTATTACAATAAATAGTAATGTGCTCTTTGTATACAAAAAAATTCATTTCAACTTTAGTTGTAATATACAGGGTGTCTCATTTAAAAAATAAACACCCGATTATTTCGAAAATTACGCGTTTTAGAAAAAATGTTTCAGACAAAAGTATCAGGATTTTTCCCGGACAATTCAATGGCGACCTTTACTCGACCTTGAGTATGACCTTGAAGGTCATTTCAAGGTCAAAGTTGTTTCTTTCAATGGAACCCCCTACTTTTCTATTGAATTACTTTTCTACTGATTTAGAAAGAGCAGGAAATTTCTCTTTCAAATATGACCTTGACCACGTCTTTTTTTTGACACGATTTGAATCGCGAAAATTGCATCAACGCCTTTATCGTTTTACAACTATGGTTTGTGCTTTGGCGAAGTTGCAGGCTGGCAAATATGGCAATTCTACATAGTTAAGTCCGGATGAAAAAAATAGAAAATAGGACAAGGGAGACTGGGGAATTTACGACCCTGTGCGTAATGCATTTGGGAATCGAGAGACAAGACGATACCGAACACGAACATATTACATGTCCGGGCACTTGATGGAACAGCACAAACCTTAGTTCGCGTGCCGTTGGTTGAATCATATTGTTGTGAAGGCACCGTAAGTAGGCATGCATATTTACAATTTCTGCGAGATCAACTCCCACTTTTGCTCGAAAATGTTCATCTTGGTACCAGAGCAAGAAAGTGGTTACAGCAGGACGGCGCAGCATCACATTATGCTCTTATTGTTAGGAACTTCCTTAATGAAAGATTTCCTTATAGGTGGATAGGTCGGAAAGGGTTTCCCATTGAAAAAACAACGTTGACCTTGAAATGACCTTAAGGTTCACGGTCAAAGGCATGTTCATGATAATATTTGAACGAGAAATTTCCTGCTCTTTCTAAATCAGTAATAAAAAAGTAGGGGTTCCCATTGAAAAAACCAGCTTTAACATTGAAATGACCTTGAAGGTCATGGTGAAGGACATAGTCAAGGTCATATTTGAACGTACAATTTCCTGCTCTTTCTAAATCAGTAATCAAAAAGGGGTTCCCATTGAAAAAATTGCATTTGACCTTGATGTGACCTTCATGGTGAAATAAACGTCGCCATTGAATTTCCCGGGAAAAATATTGAAACTTTTGTCTGAAACATTTTTTTCTAAAACACGTAATTTTCGAAATAATTGGGTGTTTTTTTAAAATGGGACACCCTGTATATTTTTTTTTATTTTTTATTTTTATTTATTTCCTCTACCTTCCACCTCGATCGAGGTGTCCCAAAAGCTCCCAGGGAGCTTGTCCGGGTACAGGCGAGTGCCATTGCGAGAGCTGCAGGTCGTCTTAGTTGGCGCCATACTCACATTTCTCGAGAATGTAGGAAACTGCAGAAACCCACATTAAGTACAGCATCGGCCATGGCTCGATTTCCGCCTGAAGACAATTATACCTCGAAAATGCCAAACAGACAGCGTGGTTCGTCTGACACATAGCGAACTGCTGCCTGAAAACAATTTCGAAAAATTGCCCAGCCGGGGATCGAACTCACGACCTACGACTTCGTAGTCCAGTACGCTACCGCCTGAGCTACGAAGCCGATTCTTAAATAAAATATATGGTATATATATTTTTTAGCATGTACACTATACGTATATACTTCGCCAGTTATTCGCACCTTCCATTCGTAAAAAGCGAATAAGTGTTTTAGTGCTACCAACTTCTGATAGACGACAATCTGCCAATTTCAATGAGTACAGTGCAAGGCAGAAACGTTGAAAATCAAAGGAACTGCAGGAAAGACAACATTTGCATGAATTATTGATTGCTACAGCTATTGCTTTACGCGCAACTGGTCATGTAGCAAATGCAAAAATAGTAGAAGAAGTTGAGAAATCGCCAGAAGAAGGAGAATGTATGTTAGAATCCTGGGTGACTTTCCAAAAACAAAAAGCTCCAAGAAAATATACGTCAAATGAGGCATTGTTTTTAATAATTTCAAACAATATAACGACAGATACGTATAAACAGTTACGTAAGGGTGCCCTTGAACACAACCCTGACTTATACCCGGCATACGACAATATCTTAATGGTTACCATTGGTTATTAATATCTTTTACAATTCACCTAACCATGGTAGATGGAAAGGTAAGACTGATTTTATTTATGTAAATTTATGCTTATGACATTTTTGAGGGTTATGTTGGAATCTGATTTTAGGTTGCAAACACTTTAACAGACACATCTTCTATGTCGTGTAATGTTTGTTCGTCAAAAATTTCTGAAATGAACGATATTGACAAAATATTAGAAAAAGACGAAAATACTGAGTTTTTAAATACATCTCCCCATTACACATGCCTATATAAATGCAATGGAGTATTTAGGACACATAGAATACCGAGCGAAATTTAAGACATGGAGGGTAAGATCTCGTGTTGAAGGACCTTTTATATGCATAGGCTAAAGTAATGATATTTCTTCTCAACGTTTCTACTTTACATAGATGTAAGCACGGTGACGCTCGATTAAGTGTAACTCCAAAAGTACTCTCACTTTATTTTTTTTTATATAGATATCTGTACATTTATAAATTTACAATATTGCCCTCTGTGGCGGGTAAATAATGAATTTACTATTCCTCGGGTAATAACTAGCAAAAACATAATGTCCACGTAAGCCACCTCGACTACTTCCAAAGATTTTTACGTGCTGTTTGCGAGTACAATGGTTTGCATTAATTTTAATGTGTATAAAAAAATGATCATATATCATTTTCATTGTTAATTTAGGTGTGTCTAAAATGTAATATAAATTTTAAAAAATGTCTTATATAATTGCAACGTAAATATAAACATTTAAAAACATCATAAGAACATTATTTGTTTAAAGAAAAAGACTTAACGATTTTTGTTTTTGTTTCAATTTCGCTTAAATTTCAAGACATTTTTTAAATAAAGCAACATATTTGACCGGTCAAACATATTTAAGTAGCTTCATCTATTTATTATCCTCAAAAAAATGTTTATTCCTTAATTTTATTTTGATTGAAAAAATTTCAAATTTTCTAGCTAATTTGAAATACTTTACATTAAAATATAATTTTGTTACACTAGTTATTAAATATAACTCAAAATGGGTAAAAAACATGTTTTATGTTTTATATCATTTTTTAAAATGTAAAGACAATTAACAATAAAAAAGGTTCCATTTATGAAAAATTTGTCGTGAGACTTTAAGAAAGGAAACTCAAAAATAAAAAGTCGGAAACCTCCATTTTTAACAAAATAAGTGTTATTAATCGCCAAAAAATTTAGAAAAATCGAGTTTATTTTAAAACCAACCTATCGATTCTTTTCATTTCAGGCTAAAAATACAAACAGATAGATGTCTATTAAAAAACTTACAGTGGGAGGACATGAAATTCTTAGCATTTGTGAAACACCACAAAAGAAGGTGTAACTACGGGTGATAACCTTTTGTTAAAAAGTGTTATCCTGGAACTGCGGACCCGTACCAACGCAGATTACCACCACGGGAACAAAGGAATTGTGAAAGAAAGTCCGTGATAAATTCACTCAGCGGTGTTCACTACCGTATTTATTGAGTTCGTCTCAGACAATACACTATTATTCGTCTCGTAATGGAAGTCGTTCCAAAAGGAGGTTCGCGCGCGGGTAGTTTCAATGATGTAGGCCTTTCGTTACGATGTCTCAAAACTATCTACCGATCCGGAGAGAAGCACGCCATGACCACACGTTCGCGAGGAATGCCGGGAAATCACGTGACCCAGGAGCGGAGCAATGATCGATGAATTGATAGTGTAGCGCATAGCTAACAGATGGCGCCAGTGGTTTCACATTTATCGAAGTTTCAATTCCAAATAAATGACAAAATCAAACATACTGCCCGCCTCGCTTATGAATAATAAGCGAAACACGAGAAAACGAAATAACATAATATAATGCAAATATTCAAATTAAATCTACTATAATAATGTTTGAATCAAACACAAGTTCACGGCGCGTCGCCGCCCGCCATGACGTTATCACTTGCAATGTGGACCGGAACCGGACACAATTTATGAATCGGATGTTTTAAGCGCGTAGTCGCTGTTTGAAGCTCGCAAACCCGTACAATTCCTTTATCGCCGTCGAAACATTTGATGATTCGTGCTAGCTGCCAACGAGCCGGAGATTGTTTACCGTCCTTGATAATCACTACGTCGCCGTTTTTTAAATTTGGCTGAACAGAGCGCCATTTCGAATGTTCTTGTAAGGTGTTCAAATAATCAAGACGCCACGCCTTCCAAAAACGGTCTCGCATTATTTGAACTAAATGGTAACGCGTAAGAACGTTTTCGCTTAAAGATAACATACTGGGCTCTGGGAGAGCTAGCAATGGAGTACCGACGAGGAAGTGACCCGGGGTTAGATACTATAATTCATCATCACAATCGTTTGAAAGCATCGCAAGAAGGCGTGAATTTAGACAGGCCTCAATCTGGCATAGCAGCGTTCCAAACTCGGCTACCGTTAGTGTATGTTCTCCGACCACTCTCCTTAGGTGGTACTTAAGCGACTTTACACCAGCCTCCCACATACCTCCGAAATGAGGTGAGGAGGGCGGTATGAAATGCCACGAGATCTGATTCGAAAGCATGAAGAACCAATCTTTGGATCAGTCACAGCGGAACGAAAGCTGTGTAAGAGCTCTGAGTGTCCCTTCTGAAAGTTCGTGCCATTATCGCTATGCACCTCAAAGGGTATTCCACGACGTGATACGAAGCGCCTAAAGGCATCTAAAAAGGCTTGAGCGGTAAGGTCATGAACCAATTCAATATGTGTACCTCTAGTCGCCATACATACAAAAATAGACACGTACATTTTACGCGCCTAGTGACTTCGACCAGCGAAAGCTTTAATAGCAAACGGACCTGCATAGTCTATGCCGACCTTGAGGAAAGCGCGAAACGTCGGAAGGACGCGTGCATTAGGAAAAGGAGCCATTTACTGCTGCTAAAGTGTGGCACGATATCGAGTACATGTAACACAGCGACTGATCGTGGATCGCACAATTAACTTGGCTCGAATAATGAAATATTCTTCTCGCAACAAGCGAAAGGTTAAAGCATTACCTCCGTGCAAGGTGTGAAGATGCACGTGCCTCACGAGAACATTTACGAGCGGATCAGCTGCTAATATGATCGGGAATTTCCGAGTGAAGTGGAGTGGGGCAGTTTTTAACCGTCCATCCATTCGAATCACCCCTCGTTCGTCTAAATAAGGGCATAACTTTGCTAAACGACTCGAATGAGGGAGTTGCTGCCTTTTACCCAACAAAACAAGTTCTGATTGAAATAGGCGTTTCTGAATATACTTGATCCAAAATGTTTTCGCTTCGCTTATGAATCCTACTAAAGAGTCGTTTGCTCTCCTTTTGTTTCGAAGAAGTGCAATAAAGCGCAAAATATGAGCCGTTACTTTAATAAGTTTTCCCGAATCGGAGATTCTGGATTCTAAGTCCCATTCGACAATGTTAATTGTGTTCACCACCCTGTGGTTTAATTCGGATTCTACCACATCCAAATTTGTACCGGGCTCTCTAGATGGCCACTCATTGGTAGTTAGCGAAGAAGGGCCTTGCCACCAAAGTTTATTATCTACAAGATCTGCAGCTTTCACTCCCCGGGAAGCCAAATCAGCAGGGTTTTCTTCCGAGGGAATATGACGCCAATGGGCACGTGGACAATTTGTTTGAATCGAAGAAACACAACTTGCAACAAACGTTTTCCAATGAGCAGGTGAGCTTTTAACCCAATCCAAGACGACCGTCGAATCGGTCCAAGTATGAACAGGCACGTCTGGAAGCCTAAGTACCGAGCACACCCAAGGAATTAAGTTGCTCAGTAGTGCGGCCGCGCATAATTCCAAGCGACGAATTGACAACACTTTTAATGGAGCCACCTTTGTTTTGCTCGCTAGTAAGAAGATGTTTGTTTTACTGCCATTTGTTACATGAAGATATGCAACTACTGCATAGGCCCAAGATGATGCGTCTGCAAAACCGTGAAGCTCAATTGAGCAATTTTCGTCAGTATTCAACCAACGAGGCAGCTGCGCTACCGATAAGACACGTAACTCTGTACAAAAATCTGTACACTCCCGTGTTAACATAGGAGGTAAATCGGCATCCCATGCGACCTTCAATTTCCACAGCTGTGCATGATAATTTTACCGGTAACAATGACATGGGAGATCCACCCTAAGGGATCATAGCACTTGGCTAAAAACGAGAGAAAAGATCTCTTTGTCAAGATCTCTGGTATTTCCGAATCAATGCGAAATGCAAAAACGTCATGTTTGGGATCCCAATAAATTTCAAGAATTTTTATATAATTGTCTTCTTGAACCGTGATGTGTTGAGAAGGTTCAATAGACTCCACGTCCAAATCTTCCAATAAAGCGGTACAATTGGAGCTCCATTTATATAGCTCGAATCCGCCACTCTTAAAGAACGAAATAAACTCATTGCGCATCTCTCGAGTTGTCTCTATTGACGATGCGCCAAAAAATATGTTGTCGACAAAAGTATTCTCCGTTACTAGAGCGCTAGCAACAGGGAAATTCTCCTTTTCATCGTCCGCAAGTCGGGCAGTGACTCTTTGAGCGAGATATGGAGCGGCGGCTGTCCCGTAAGTGACCGTCAGCAATTCATAAAGAATAACTAAATTACTGTCAGGAGACGTATAAAAAATGAGTTGATAGGGAGTATCCTTCTTTCGAACGCGAATCTGACGAAACATTTTTTGGATGTCTGTCGAACAAACGATTCTATATAGACACCATCTCAATATTATGGCTGAAAGATCCTGTTGAAGCTTGGGCCCGATGTACATACAGTCATTAAGTGACGTTCCATTGTCACTCAATGCAGAAGCATGGAACACCACTTACCTTCGTGGAGGAGCTTGTCGGTTTTACCACTGGGTGGTGTGAAATGACGTATGTCTGCTCAGAAGAGGCAGATGGAACATAAGGACGCATATGTCCTAAAACCCGATATTCATCAAGAAATTTAACATAACTATCGCGCAATTTCGGGTCACGTCCTAGTCGGCGATCCATACGATAATACATCGCTTTAGCCATGTCGGAGGAACACCCTAAATCAAGAGGAGGGGAAGTTTTGAACGGAAGGGCAACTACATAACGCCCTGATTTTTCGCGCACTGTAGATTCGTTAAAAATTTCCTCGTAACACTTCTCATCCTCTGTAAGGTGCACCTGAGTGGGAATCTCTTCGACCTCCCAAAACCGCTCAATCGCATGAATCAAACTGTCATTATAAGAAACGTGAAGCGAGGTAATATGCGAATGTATATTATCCGAATTTCCTTCGATGGGCCCGCGTAGCAACCATCCAAAGATTGATTGGAGGGCGAACGGTTCCCCAGGGAACATAATTTTGTCATGCAAGATAATCTTGTCGTAATAATCTACACCTAAAATAAGATCGATTGGTTGGCTGCCACAGGGATCGGAATCAGCGGTGTTAATTGTCTAATATTTTTCCATTCACGGACATCAATGTAATTTCGTGGTGCATAACTTGTCAGCTTTGGTAGAATTAGAACATCTACGCTAATCGATTTACCCGGAAACGCTACCGACAACAGTTCCAAATTAGTCGAATATTTTACACCCGTGGTAGCGTAGCCGATATCGGTAATTGCAGCTGAACATGCTTTTCGGGGAACATGTAATATCTGCGCTGCTCTCTCTGAAAGCAGTGAACATTCCGATCCGGAGTCGATTAGGGCACGCAAACGCATTTCAGCACCATGTTGTGCCCGTGCAAGCACCCAAGCAGTCGCAACTAAGCAAAGCTACCGATTTCAATTGCGGTACTGTAAAACCCGAATGCGTAGCTGTAAGAGATGTACTTACTTAAACCTTCGAAATATTTTGTTCATTACATGAGGGTGATGAGAAACTTAAAGCATCGGAACAAGAACCTTGCAAATTTGCGGGGGTTGCCTGCGTGAGTGCCTCATGTAGACACACATGGTGCCGCTTCTTACAGGCGGTGCAAACCGAACGACGCTTGCAGGTGGAGGGGATATGTCCCTTATTAAGACAATTATAGCAAAGGCGTTGTGAACGGACGAACTCTAAACGAGCGGCTGAGTTCAATGATTTAAACATCAAGCAATTAGAAATCGCATGTGGTTGCGTACAAAAATGACAACTTCCCGACGCTGTGGTAACACGAGTTGTTACCTTTGAAGAAATGCCTTTGCTATAAGAGCCTTTCCCTCCACAACTATCCGAAATTGACGACACTCCAGATTTGACGTTAGCAACCGTTAATGCGTGTATTTTTGCATTTAGAAATGTTTCAAGTTCGGAATACGAGGGAAAATTGTCTCTTTTACCGACATGCTCCTCCCACCCTTTTCGAATTTGTGGATCTAATTATGTCATTACGACCAAAATTGAGTCCGCGGAAAATTGTTTGATACTCTTAAGCGACATGACAATTTCACGAGTCTGCGCTACTAACGATTGCAAGTTAGCCACATTTTCACCAGCTGCCGGTTTTAACTTAAGCAGGCGGACAATGGGCGAAAAGGTCATGATTTGCATGTCTTGATAATGTTCGGAAACAATTTTCCACGTTTCCGCAAAATTCGAATCGGTAACAGCAATATTTTTAACTAATGACAGGGCTGTTCCGGGTAAACTCGATTTTAAGTGATACATTTTTTGAACATTGGATAAAGAATTCTCACGTATCACGAGCGCTTCAAATAAGTCCTTGAATTGGAGCCAATCCTTAAAATCACCATCAAAAAATGGAAGGGATATTCTCTCCAAACTACATCGTTGCGATTGTTGCACTGCAGGAGCGGGCATCATCGAATTTGACGTCGAGGCTGTTCCTGCCGTCTCATCTTGTAGTTTATACTAGGACTTCCAAGTATACGACTTCGGTGTTACCGAATTCATTGTCCGCTAAGTAGGTGTCAATGTCCGTACCTTCCTGGTTGATAAGTTCTTGATGGATAGTATGACACTTTTCAAAAAACTCTCCGATCGAACGTAGTTTTTTGTCGATTGTTGTCGGCGATGAATTTGTCGTTAATTTACGGGCCGAATCACACAACCGATAAAAAGAGATAAAATGATTTCGTTGAACGTTCAAAAGCGGACTAATAACGCCGATAGATCGTGTCCGCGTTTGTTTGATTTTATCAGCATATGTTGCTGACGGATCACTCATTTTTTTTCGAAATGTTTATAATACTCAGAATATGGCTAATAAACACGACCACAGCAAACAAGCGCGGCAACGAATTGGAATGATTTCCGAAAAAACAAATGGAATCGAATCGTAGCTCGCGCGTGACGGAGAACTCGAAAGATTTCCACATGAGAAATCGATGTGCGACATACGCGCGATGGAGAAGTCTTTGGATTTCGAAGCACGAAATCGACGCGCTCCGCGAAACTTGAGAGCGTCGCGGATGAATACGCGATCGAAGAATCGATCGATACAGAGTGGGGAGCGGTAATGACGTGACGTCACAATGACGAACGCGTCGAAACCGGCGAAGGCAATGGCGGACCTTTGCAAAAAGGCGGAAATCAAAATTGGAAACTGTTCTTTAGGATTAAAGTCCATGTATCCGGCTCGAAGGACTAAATAATGTAACTACGGGTGATAACCTTTTGTTAAAAAGGAACTGCGGACCCGTACCAACGCAGATTATCACTACGGGAACAAAGGAATTGTGAAAGAAAGTCCGTGATAAATTTACTCAGCGGTGTTCACTACCGTATTTATTGAGTTCGTCTCAGACAATACACTATTATTCGTCTCGTTATCAAAGTCGCTCCAAAAGGAGGTTCGCGCGCGGGTAGTTTCAATGATGTAGGCCTTTCGTTACGATGTCTCAAAACTATCTACCGGTCCGGAGAGAAGCACGCCATGACCACACGTTCGCGAGGAATGCCGGGAAATCACGTGACCCAGGAGCGGAGCAACGATCGATGAATTGATAGTGTAGCGCATAGCTAACAGATGGCGCCAGTGGTTTTACATTTATCGAAGTTTCAATTCCAAATAAATGACAGAATCAAACAGAAGGTGTTAGAAGCTGCCCGAGCACTAAGTGGCGAATCAAATGAAAATAATGCAAACATTTGTTGCTCAACTGTGCAAATTCTTGCAGATTCACACAACATCTATACTTGTTGCTACGGAGAACAGTTAGAATGGACACAATTATACCAATTATAGAACTCATGCCAATTGACTATGTTAAAGACGGTGCAAGGCCTTGTCATGTTATAATTAGACAGATCTGTTGAGGGCATTTTAAGGTAGTACGTACCTTGAATATCGTATTTTGGCGAAAATTATTTAATATCACTTCCAAGAATTTAGTTTTTATTATTAATGGTATTTTTGAAGAGTGAAAGCATTTTTATTTTTGAACAAAAAATTAAAACGTTAAATATTATTTGTTTAAGAACTTTTGTTAATGACTCAAATTTCCTTCTTACCGCCTTTCGAAAGATGTTTAAAAATGAATTAATTTTAACAAATGATGGCTTATTTTTTCGAGAAAAAGATTCTCTACAATTTTACCGAATGATTTTTCCAAATTTTTTGCCTGATCCGCCGCCTTTCGAAAGATGTTTAAAAATGAATTAATTTTAACAAATGATGGCTTATTTTTTCGAGAAAAAGATTCTCTACAATTTTACCGAATGATTTTTCCAAATTTTTTGCCTGATCACAAAAAATTAAAAGTTGTTTAATTTATCGACCGTTTGATATAAAAGATAAGGAATTTTCAAGAAATATCATATATTCCGGAAAATTGGTTATAATTTTCTGTACAGAGCCCGAATTTCGAAAAATCAATTCAATCGCTTTTAATTTAGGATTTTTGACGTAAATTACTACGTTATCGACTCAGCCGACTAGACTCCCCTTAAATTTTTTGCTCTCCATTTAGACCTTTGTACCTTTTTTCTTCTATTTTTAAAATCTGTGCCCTCCACTTGACCTTCAATACACTTTTATTTTTATTCTCCTTTGAATTTTTACTTTTTTGAATTTGTATTAAACTTTGTTTGCCCGCCATAATTAACGGCCAGAACATACCAAATCTTTAAAAATATTTATCCCTAAATTAATTTAGTAATTGTAAAAAGTAGTCGTTTTTTGTTAACAAATGGATATATTTTACGTTACCTTCACAATTTTGAAAAAATCTTTTGGTAAAATTGTGGGTAATGTTTTCGAAAAAATAAGCCTTCATTCGTTAAAATCCATTAATTTTTTAAATTTGTTCGAAAGGCATCAAGAAGAAAATTTGAGTCATTAACAAAAGTTGTTAAAGAAATTATTTTTGTACGTTTCAATGTTTTTCAAGAGTAATAGTGCTTTATTTGTTCAAAAATACCATTAATAATAAAAACTAAATTCTTAGAAGTGTTATTAAATAATTTTCATCACCTTATGAAATTCCGGGTAAGTACTACCTTAAGGTAGGCGTGCATGATGTCAATTTCTATTGTTGGAACCTCATACGAGGACTCGACTAGAGTGTATTCAGGCTCAACTGTTCAAATTTCCTTACCAGAACCTGGTATAGGATTAGGGTGAAATTGAAGCGTGTCCGATCAGGGGACCTTGTGGAAGTCTCGTGATTAATCGGGTTATTGACAAAATTTCTAGTCGGGTCTGCTCCAGCGTATTTCTTTAAGATTTCAGAACAACTATACTTTTTCGAATGAATGCTGAGAGTTTTGTGTTAACTTCAAAATCGCTAGGTAATAAAACACATGTGTCCTTACATTCAGTATATTCAGCTGTAAAACTTAATAGGTATGTAAGAAAGATGATACACAAGCCAAAATGATCGAAATAAAAAAGTTCATTCAAACTGAATTTTTATCGGAGATGAGGTTGCGCATTGACTTCCCCAAAACTGGCTTTGATTCTTCCAACGATGGAAACACTGCAAGAAGGTTTTTCGGAAATGTTTCAAAAGCCTCGTCGATTACTGGTGAGCTCAGCCAGCAGTTTATGGTACGTCAATTATAAATGTTGGTAATCTTTCAGGTATCAATGAAGAATTGATAAAACGAATATCAATTGTGTTGACGACAATGGCTAGTGGGCGTGATGTAAACTTTGAGGCATACAAAGAATATTGTACTGAGACAGCCCGGATGTTTATATCCCTGTATGGGTGGTACTACATGTTGCCAAGTCTCCAAAAAATTCTGATATATAGTCTTTCGATTGCTAAAAGTGGTTGTTTGCCGATGGGCCTGTTATCAGAAGAAGTTCTCTAAGCAAGTCACCGAATCTGCAAACTATTTAGAGAAAGGCATTCGAGAAAGCATTCGAGACTTGCAACATATACAGATATCTTCAATGGGTGAGCCCTTTATGCGGACCCTAAAATAACACTTTCGGGTGAAATTAAATGTAAACGAAAAGTAGATTTACTAAGAGAAGTTCTTTCGCTACTTCTACCCAGGGGATGCATTCCATCTGAAATCCGGAAAGAAACAACTAGTTCAGATGACGATAAGAAATTTTAATATGTGAGCAATTCCACGTGAGGCGGATCAGTCACCTCTCAGAAATGCTTGTAATTTTGTTTATAGATAGTTTTTGGTGAAATATAATGTTCTGCCAAGTGATTTTTTTTTATTTAAAAAATCCACCGAGTTATAAACAAGCCAAGATTTTGGGAACTTTTTACTAAAAAAATCATAGTTTTTTTCCTGTAAGTTCTATCGAAAAACTTTTCATACAAAATTTGTGGGTAATAAGTTGTAGTTTTCAATAAAATTATATAAAATTATAAAAAGATGGTTTATCCCTTATGTTTTTGACAATATATTTTTTATGAATTTTTTAAACAATCAATATGGGCATAAAAAGTTATGGAAAAAATTTATTTATATAGTACCAGTCTTGAGGTATTATACCAAAAATCAGCAACGATGTGTTTTGTCTCGTTTTCGAGAAAATAATTTTGGAACACTTGCCCGCACTGTACCCGCGCGCCCTGCCTACGTTCAGAGGTCAGCAGGTTGTTTATTCATTCATTTTTAACTTGTCTTTTACAGCGAAATTTTTAATCCCAGCTGTGAACTCACAATGACGTATTTTGTTAATTACTATTATAGTTAAATACTATTTATAGTAATTAACAAAAATAATTAACCCGAGTTATACAGGTTGTAGGAAATTAACAGTAGCAAACCTGCTCTTAGCATAACCCAGGGTCAACGACGTGGACGTTGCAGGAATCTGACCCCATGTGTACGTGTATGTGAAGGAGTGTGTCCACAGTAATTAATGACTCCACACCCTCTCTGGTGTGTGTTTGCTTGCGTCTGTTTGTGTGTGTGTGTGTGTGTGTGTGTGTGTGTGTGTGTGTGTGTGTGTGTGTGTGTGTGTGTGTGTGTGTGTGTGTGTGTGTGTGTGTGTGTTCCGAAGCGACGATGGAAAGCTCTACCAGCCATCCCTGCCGGCCGGTGCCAGCAGGAGTGCCGGGCTCCCACCCGCTAAAACCACCTCCGCTCAGACTGTGATTCCCCCCTCGGAAACCGCCGGAAGGCATTACTTCGAGGGGGGCAGTCTATGCCTCAGTAGGCCCTCTGCCGATGTTTTGGCTCTTCAAGTCTGGGCGATGTTGTTCCCTCTTCCGTCTTCTTCTCTTCTAATGGCATTCAGCCTATCGATGATGGAGGTGGCGATGATGACCACCGCGTCCCATCCCTCTTGTGAGGCGAGCAGACATTCCCCAATGCCCTCAGGTGTTAGTGGTCCTCCTCCCGAGATCCGGAACTGTTCCCGTTCCGCTGCAAATCTCGGGCAGTGGAAGAGGACATGGGCCACGTCTTCGTCGACACCAGAACATGCCGGGCACTCCGCACTTTGATAAATGCGGAAACGATGTGAGTAGCTGCGAAAGCAGCCGTGCCCGGTGAGCACCTGGGTGAGATGAAAGGTGGTGTATCCGTGTTGTCTGCCCGTCCACTTTGCTACATCTGGGATGACGCAGTGGGTCCACCGCCCCGAATCCGCCGAATCCCATCTTTTTTGCCACTCTTCTATGGTCCTCATGGACCATTTGTCGTGGTTCGGCTCCTGGTCGGCGATGTCCTGCCTTATACACCTGCCTTCGCGGTGTACTGCTGCCCTCTCCATAGCAAGAAGGTCTATGGGAGGGAGTCCCGCGACCACCGAGAGAGCGATGTCCGATACAGAACGGTAGGCACGGGCCACTCTTAGGGCGGCTGTCCTATAAGCCCGCCGGCAGGTGGCTCCGTAGCTCTTATGGATGTTCATGGCATTAGCCCAGATCGGTGCCCCGTAAAGAATAACGGAGCTTACTACCGATGAAAGGAGGGACCGTCGCGGCTGTTTCGGCCCCCCCCCCCCCCCATATTGGGCATGATGCTGGAGAGCGTACGAGCCACTTTGGAAGCCTTTGCGCCTGCGTTCATCAGGTGTTGTTTGAACGACAGCCGCGCATCTAGAGTGACTCCAAGATGTCTAATAGTGTCCACCGTCCTGATCTGCGTATCTTCCACCGTGAAGGTGGCGTATACCCTTTTCTTCGTTCGAGAGATGAGCACCGCCTCCGTCTTCTCAGCCGCCAGATCTAACCCATCGTTGATCAACCACCTAGCTACTATCTCGATAGCTTCATCTCCGCTAAATTGCACCTCGTCGATGGTCTTCGCGACGACGATTAGTGCAAGGTCGTCTACGAAAGCTACCATGGACACCCCGTCTGGAAGGAACTGCCGGAGCAGTCCGTCATATAAGACGTTTCAGAGCAAGGGTCCCAGAACCGAACCCTGTGGCACGCCTCCCGTGATGCTGTAGGAGTGCCTGCCGTCATCGGTGTCATAATACAGGGTTCGGTCTGTTAGATAGCTTGAGATGGCTTCTCTTAGGTAGTGAGGCACCTTCAGGTCTTCGAGTGCCTGCATGATGCAATCCTACCTGGCCGAATTGAATGCGTTTCGGATATCCAGGGCAATGATGGCACACATGCACCTGGTGTTTCGGCTGCCACTGATGGCATCCGTGGCTATTGCTTTCACTCGGCCGATTGTATCGATGGTTGAGCGCCCCTTCCGAAATCCGAACTGGTTTTCGGAAAGACCTCCGGCATTTTCGATGGCTGCTTCCAGTCTGGCACAGATAACCCTCTCATATAGCTTCCCGGAGATGTCAAGCATGCAGAGCGGTCGGAATGAGGATGGGTCGTCCGGGGGTTTGTTTCCCTTAGATAGCAGCACCAACCTCTGTTCCTTCCACTGCGCCGGGAAGCATCCTTCCTTCAGGCAAGCACTGAATGTCAATGTGAAGATGGTCGGCACATTCAGCGCTGCGATCTTCTCTGCCATTCCAGGTACCCCATCCATTCCTTGGTTCTTACGGGTGGAGATCATCTTAGCAGCCATCCTTACTTCGGCTTCGGTAACATCTGGCGGCTCGGCTGCACCAGCAATTGCGATCAGGCCAGTGCCAATCGGCCGTTCCCGCTGTTCTGGGAATTAATGGCCGACGACTTTGCCAAGGAAGGATGGACAAGATGTTGCGTTGGGTCCCCTGGGCTTGATCTTGTTCATGACCTTTTTATACGGTCGACCCCAGGGATCGCGGTCCACCTCCTCACAAAAGTCCTGCCAGCACTTTCTTTTCGCGGCCTTGATGGCAATCTTGAGCCTCTTTCTCTTTCTTTCATAGTCCGCGGCCAGTTGGTAGTACCGGGGCTTATGAATTGCTCTCTGGTGCAGCCTTCGAGCCCGAAGGCACTCTCGACGGATATCTGCGATTTCCTCGTTCCACCAGTAAACTGGGGGTCGGCCGCGAGGATTTGACTTCACGGCCATAGAGGCATCGCAAGCCGCTGTTATGGCTCGGGAGAGGCATCGGGCTCTCTCCTCTGTTGTTACCTCCACCTCCGTCTGTTCCAAGCTGTAGAGAAACATTTCCCGATCGAAGGTGGCCGGTGCCCATCTCTCTTTGCTTGCGCTCTGCACCTTTCCTGCTGCTCTGCCGGTCAGTTGGAGCTGGTACACCAAGGCTTGATGGTCACTGCCCGTGTATCGGTCGCTAACTTTCCAGCCCAACCCTTCCCCCATCAATTCTGGATCGACGAAGGTCAGGTCGACTACGGAGGACTTGCCGGCCTTGGAGTAGGTCGGCTTTCCCCCCGTGTTAGCAATCTCCAACTCCAGTAACGAGAAGGCCTCAATGAGGGCATATCCTCGATGGTTGGTCTTCGCGCTACCCCATTCCGTCGCCAATGCATTGAAGTCCTCCCCGATCACTAATGGGAGTCGGGAGGTTCTTGCACTGGCGACGATGGCCTCCAGGGATCCTTGGAACTCGTCGATGGTAAGACTGGGAGGGAGGAAGCAACTGTATAGTCTTATACCAGCCACCTCCACCCAGGTGAAGCTGGGCAGAGGGTCGGACATCTTATTGGATATGTGGAGATTCCCACACACCCAGATGGCCGCCTTGCTGGTGGAATCCTTCACCCAGCTCGGTTTACAAAGATCCCGGATAGAAAGATCTAAAGGATGTACAGTAGCCTGATTATTATTCCACCTAAAACTTTGGATTGAATCTTGCACCAAGAACGCATAATTTTCAGTAAAGTCTGCAATAACGAGAAATTCTCCATGTCTCAAATCAGATTTTTTATTGCGCATATACGCACTTTGCTGTTTAGCAACAAAATCGTGGACTTTGAGCTTAACGAGGTCTTCCCCTAACTTTTCAAGAAATTCTTCCATTAACATTGTTACACTTTCCAAGGCAGAACGATCTGTGTTTGTCCATCTACTAAAAGTTACATTTTCTACAAAATTATCATGAAACAAGTTCTCAATTTCAGTGATTACAGATTCTGAATTTGGGCATTTCTCGCATTCATTCAGATAACAACAGTAAGTAGCAGGTGCACACACCATCTTATCTAGTAATTCTTGGTAGGTTAATGAAATTGAATGAGAAATGGAATTAATTCCAGCTAACATTAGTTTAACATTTTGGTGGATTTTGCACACACACACTGTATGGGTTCCAGCAGGTCCAGCCAAGATGCAATGTTTAGGACGAAATTCAGCAAATTTTGAGAAACCTTTATTTTCATCCGGATTTTGTGCCTTAAATTCTATCTATGCTGCTTTCAGGTTACACAAAAACAATCGTTTTTGAACTTCGTGCTTTACACCATTAGCATCTCTAATTGTTACGTAGTCTTTTTTTCCTGGCAGCATGCGACTGATCTCGTCCGAATTATAAAACTGAATAACCTTTGTAATTACCGACTGAGAGAGAGTTCTGGACGGCCTCGGATTTGGAGATGACCCAAATACACATTCATGTTGAAGTTGCTTTGCTTTTCTAGCCATTCTGTACGAGGTTTTAAAATTGTTTTCTAACTCTCTTATTGACCAACTTCTACGTGCCATAGTCAAATATTTTATTTTGTCAATGATACTAGGTGCCTCGTTAAATAATTGTTTTATATCCTTTAATAATTCATGACCAGCATCTCCGACATATGACGATCCATTTTCTGGTTGAACCACTGCTTGGTTCCAGATTTGACATGTCGCATTCAATGTCTTCAACCTGATTAATAGTTTGAGGAACCTCGTGCGAGGAAGTTTCATTACATACAGTTCCTTGCTCTGGTATTGAAGGAATTGCATTTCTTCTATACACCTTCATTCTATAGGAAAGGCAAATATAGTCGCCAGATGTATTACCGATTTTTTCCTGTAAAGATGACGAAACATGAGTTATGTTTTTTATAATCTATTTATGATTACTTAAACGGAAAGGATTGCAACATACGTTATTCTGCATTTTTTTTTAATCAAAACAAAACGTATATTGACATGTAATGAATAAAGCTAACTATCAATATTGAATATTTCAATACGCTTTAATAAAGCAACATAACTGGAGCAGTTGGTATAAGTAGAAATAATATTTGGCTTGCTTCACATAAAGAAATCGCTGCTCTACTTAGTTCACGAGCAACGGAATCTCCAATAGGCATCTAGCGGCATCATATCGCATTACGAGACTTTAAGAAACGCTTGCAGCCCAATATGGAGCATTCCACGTCAAGCGTCACCATTGAGCGCTTGTATCCGAATTCTGTTTCGGATAAACAAATAAATGAATAGTGGTTTTTCAACTAAAAAATTATAATGAAAATTTAAATAACATAAAAATATACTTGTTACCATTCAAAAGGGCATAGACAAACAAACAAACACCAGTACTTATTTGTTTGTTTATCCGACATAGAACTGTAGAAAGAAGAATTTAATAAGAGCCACCGAAAACGGCTGATTCTCTCCATGGCGACGCTTGGCATGGAATACGCCATATGCAGATGTACTGCTGTCCGAAAAATATGTGTTATTTAATGGTGTTCGCATAGAAAACGACGCTACATATAGCAAAATTATACACAATCATTTTGTAAATAATGATACTACAAATAGATAGAGTTAAAAATTATTTTCTAAAAACAGGATAAAACACATTGTTGCTGATATTTTGTATAATACACAAAGACTAGTTCTACATAAATAGCGGTAAAAATTTAAGAAATACGACATTGTGAGATCACCTGTTGCTTATACCACAAACGGTGATTATGTATAAAAAGAAAGTACTTAAATTTGCAAATTAATTTTTGTTTACTTTGAAATTTGCAAATTTTGTAAAATAGAATTATCGATGGGATCGGTTAGTAACTTTATAAAATATCTGTTAATATTACACTGAGAACAAAATTTGCTTATTAAGTACAGCAGAAAGAAACAGTTATTTGAAGGAATTAAATATATATTTCACCAAGAAAGTGTTTTCTTCATTTAAATATATGAATCTGAAATTAGTATGTCTTCAGTATAGATGCACATTTTTGACCTGTACTATTATGTACTGCCAATAAATGCAGGACTCACTCTTAAAATGTTCGTCTGACCTTCATCAAATGTGTTTCTTTTATAGTTTAATGATCTGAATCTAAATCTGGATCTCAAATCCGATTAGCCCAAATACCCCCCAACATCTCGAGTAAGTCGAAAAAAAATATCAAAAAATTGAGAAAAGCTCATTAACTCAATTCTGCTATAATTCCAGTTTTCGCCTAGTAAAAGTTCAATAAAATACCAATTTCAACAAAACTGCAGAAAAAAGTAACAAACTCCATATTCGACTCTGTTTCTGCAAAAGAGTTTCCGAAATCGCTCCTTTTTATAAATACATATAAAATGATTTTATTTGTCATTTATTAAGATTTCTTCAAATATTATCTTCACGAAAATAGCAGTCAAATCACATGAAATAAGCTTACTAACACAAAAAAATATAAAGAAGAACTGTTACAAGTTGTTTTGCATACACAAATGCACAGAAACAAGCGTGAACACACACACACACACACACACACACACACACACACACCAGTGAGCGCGCACGTACGCACACAAATATTGTAAGACTGTAGTATAAGCTACAAAGATATAAATTTCCGAAGTAATGTGTGCTACAATCTTTTAGTACAAAAACTGCAATCATGAACGAAATAGCTGATATTTTGTCAAGTTTACCTTCTTATTTAAGGTTCCTCAGACACAACACCTTTATACCTTACTTATATAGTATAGAAAGAGGTTTTAGAGGACTATAGAATAAGATATAATAGCATACATTACTCAATTAATTGTTTGCGTTATCCCCTAATTCTAGTTTCAATATATACATAGACCATACAGCGTAGGAAATATTCATTGAAACTAATACAATAAGAAATGTATCGCATTAGCTTTGTTGCTCACTTCACTTCATTGATTCTTTAATTGTCTCTCAAGTTTTTTTCTACTATTCATTAATCGGTGGACGGACAGTGAGACGTACGTATCATTTGTTTCTATTATTTTCCACCGAAACAAACAAGCAACAAAGATCCTCTGTAAGCCCCATGCAAAAAATGCCCCTTTACAATGGTCATTTTCGGTACTTCGATTTTAGAAATTTTTTATGCGAAATGGTTGCATATGATGACCCAATAATCCCTGCAAAATTTCGAAATGAGTATACGCCCCATTTAAAAATTATCGGATGGCAAAGTTGAAGTTAAATGTAAAACTGGCAACATTTTTTGCACATTTTGCAACTTTGAACCCCTATATTTTTTTAAACGGGACTTTTGCTCATCTCGAAATTTTGCAGGGGTGATTGAGTCATCATATGTAACCATTTGGCATACAAAAAGTTTCAATATTCGAGATACGAAAAAGGGGCATATTTTACAGAGGCTCTTTCAGTGCATGTGCAGTTCAATTCTGACCGAGATTGACCGAAGATTGCAGAGTCTTATTAAAAACTGGTTAACTCTGGCTGTTTTATTTACAATAATTCTTCAACAAAATAGGAAATAGTATAATACATTTGCAACAAAGAGTAATTTTACACAGATTTTTGTTATGTTTGGATTAACATCTGCATTACAGCTTTTAACTATCCGATTATTGATGAAAAATCCAACCATCATATTCGTTCCGCCATTTTTCATATAGGAAATATGAATGCATATTCGTGTTCCCTGACCCCGAAAACCCCTCGAGTAAGAGTTTTAAAGCCAATTCGATAATTTCACAGAAATCCGTCCGCCATCTTGGGTCTACCATTTTGCATATTGAAAAGCTGTCTTCAGATTCGTGTTCCCTGACCTCGGAAACACTCGAGTAAGGATTCTCGCAATTCGATAATTGCTGACAAAGTATATATGGGTAATTTATATTTGTTTATTACTTCACAGGCTAATTATTAGTCACCGAACAAGTATATTAAAAAAGTAGTACATCACACCTGAAGTACAATCGTTTCCGAGTATTTAAAAAAAAATAGTTAAAATCGGTTCAGAATTGGAGTGGGGGTCACCATGTCTGCTAGAATTTTTCATCGAACACTGTGCGATGGGGTTCTCTCTCTTCTTAATTGGTTTCCTACACGCTTTCTGGGACAGCTGGGTCACAAATTACTATTTTTGCCGAGATACCCGCATACCCCACAAAAATAATCTAACGGGATCGGGAATTCTCGATAAACGTGCTCAATCTGCTTACAATTGAAGCAGTGTAACCTAGAACTAATGGGGAAAGAGAAATTTATTCGGAGCGATCTGGAGCAATGGGAGGGTTCGAGAATTTCAGCCCTTCAAATTTACCCACCGTTCATGGGAACTGCGAACTAGCATGTATGAAGAGAAAGCGCGGGAAGTTGAAATAGTCACACTCGGTGTATACTGATACATATATAGAACTCTGTACACGGAATTGCTATTCTGCGGTCGATGAGTTTTACGTTCATGTCGATTTAATGCAAAGATCGAGTTATGAGTATCGATATCTAATAGTATAGGAATTTCGTTCCTTATACGGTGGCCCTAGTTCGTATATACATGTATATAAAAATTGTGCACAAATAGAAAATGACAAAGTTGTAATTGCATCCAGAATCGCAGTTCTGGAATCGAGTTATAACAATTACGCTGTAACCGTTCACTTTACCGGCTAAATAAAGGAAAGTACAAAAAGATGGGATGCCAGTAATTTTTATTTTATATATTAAAAATTACAAAAATAATATAGGTAATAATTCTCAATCGAAAAATAAAAGAACATTCGCAAAAACTATAATAAAAATAATACGCGAACGCAAAAATAAAGCTACACGCGGGTTCTGCCGACGCTATAGCGGCTTCTCAATAATTGCCTGAGGGGCACGCAAATAAGGGGGGAATGAAATACGCAAATATAATTCTTACACAAACAAAAAAAGGGGAAAACGCTGAACTTACAACTTACGGTACTTACGATATGGCCGTTGCCGTAAAAGGGGTTGGAGTACTCCTCGCTCAAAGTGGGGAAACGGTCGCTGCACTTAATCCTAAACTTAACACAATTTCACGATATAACTCTAATAATCTAACTTTAACAATCTAATTCTAATAACTAACTTTAACAACCTAACTCTAACAATATTTCCAATCGCACGCTATGAATTTATATAATGCAAAATCGCTGTAATACACCCGTTGGCTTCGAATACAATATCAAAAGTGCCATGTGGCGGAAATTATTCTCTTCTTTTTCTTCTGTAGCACCGCTACGCCATCTATGTTCGGTGAAAAAGGTGGTTTTGGGCGAATTAGGGACTCGCGATTTATCACGTGAGAGGGAGAGGTTATAAAGAGGGCGTTGAAGAGCATATAGGGGTCGCTGGGGTAGGTGATGCGCACAGGGAAATTTCAGTGGCGGGGGAAAGGAGGGTACTGCGATGATGATAGGGAGTAACAGGGAGAGGTGATGCGCGAAGTGGCGCTGTAGTCGGGATAGGGGGCGCTGCTGGGGGGAACTATTGATAGAGTGGTTACTGCATGGGGGCGCAGGAGACGAGCCTACCGTAACACCGTATAGTGGAAGGCCAGAAGACCGAATTGGTATTCTGTGGCGAAAAGTGGGGCATAATAGGGCAGGGGCCGAGTTTGGTCTCTGCGCATGCCTTGATGGTGCGCATCCCGATGGTGCTGCCATATCGAATGCGCAGCTACCAATCAACGGGATGCGTGAGCAGTCGAGATGTGCAATGAACCGGAATAGGTTCACTGCGTGGCTTGATAGGTGCGCGGTGATCAGAAAAGTGTCACCGCGGCGATGGATGAGGTGCGTAGTACAATATCGATGCAATCGATGGACGTATCGATATACATGCGCGATGGGTGGAGCTGAACGGCTGCGCGAGTATATGAAGACGAACATGTCAACATGGCGTCGCCAGCCGTGACAGTAGACTGCCATCGATGCGTCCGTCGATTTTCGGCAGCCGTGATACTTTCGTAATACGAAATTGTAATAGTAAGTATAGGAAATTTCGGTTCCAAAGCGACAGTTGTAATAGTTTATGGGTAGTGACGGGATACTGGTTGATTGGAAAATTCACATTGTGCGTTTTCGGAAATCGTGTGTGGGAGGAAGGTTTTTTTTGTGACCGGGACCAAAGGGAAGGAGTGACAGGGTTTAAGAGTGCATGAAGGATTAACTAACGGGACGGATTTTGGATGGACAGCGGTGCGGCGCGACGACAAGATAAATTTACAATGAGAACCGATGACGGTGACGATGACCACAATCCGATGATTCGATGTGACAGGAGAGTGTTCCAGTATTCATTAAATTTTCTTGTGACAACGTCACAACGCATGCTATAATGTTTATACGAGACATAGAAATTTAATTCTTCGATCTCGGATAGGAGATGTATGACTTCAGTAAGATCGATAATCGATTAAATAGAGTTTAGACTTTTTGAACCCTCCCATGACTGTGTCCGAAGTACGACACTCCGACCGTCAGAGGGAAACATTGTTAACGTCACTTAGACAGTTATTTTAGGAAATTGCTATTTCCGGGACATAATAGAGTATGATGAATAGTGACTAGGATTGGAACGAGAATTGCGGGGACGTAATACGGACGGAACGTGGAATAGTTGTTACTTCGGATCGCGCAACAACATTCGCTAGGGAGTTAGATGATAGAACGAAGTAATAATAGAAGGGAATGGCTATTCTCTCCGGCAGTAGAACACATTCTAGTGTATTTTAGGGTTCTTAAACGGCAGTAGATTTATACGATTTACGGAATAAGTGGAAACAGTAGATTCAAATCTCTGCAGTCTCAGTAATAGATTCGAAAAAGTTAATAGACTTCAGAAGCAACCACTTAAGACATCCCGTAAGATCCATTACGTCGTTACAGAAGAAAAGTCCCTAGATGTTAGTGTTACATAACTATATGGGATTGAGAAGGAAGGTAGTAGATTTGGTGGTCTTTATAATAGATTCGAAAACATTAATAAACTCCAAGAATTATTTACCGGAGATATTCTGTCGAACCCTTCAATATCGCCGTATGAAGTTTCTGACACGTAGCGAAAGACATTTGGTTATACAAGGACGGGAAGTTACCGCGAGCAGCGACGTTCGTTGGGTGACGAACATATTCGAAGACTCCCTGAACACCGTAGACGTATTTATCAAATAGAAGGCGATGCAAGAGGACTGAGCAGATTAAGGCTCTATTGTTCCTAACGAATTAAATTATACATTCCAATAGTGCAGAGGTGAATGAAGATTTTAGTGTCGAATACGAAGTTTTATGTAGCATGTGGTAAATGGTATTATTCTATATGAAGTTATGAGAGAACATTCGAGCGTATACTGTGTTAGTAAACAGAGCTGCTACTCGAAATGTGTGGCCTCTCTTGTTCTGCGAATCGTATAGCTTTTGCTCTTGCCTAGCACGGCAGCCGTGATAGACCGCGACAAGTGTCATACGAAAGTCTGGCATCGCTGCCGTTAGAAAAGAGAGAAGTACGGCAATGCTGCTAGATGTACGTATGACATTTGTCGCGAGTCTGGCACGGTTGCCGTGCTAGAAGGCAAGGGTGAGCGCTCTGCTATAGCCCTGGCGACTGTTATCTGAAAGTTCTCTCCGTGTAGAAAAGTTAATTATATTCTTTAGTGATTATAGAATAAAGTAGAGTTTAATTGAAAGTTAGTTGTTCGTACTAGTTTGCCCTTCTAGACTGAACTCCAATCCGTGCATTACTATTCTCGAAAGAGAGTTCCTTACAAATGGCGCCCGAACAGAAACATCAAGAACTATACAACTTCTTTTCTTCCATGGAGTCAAATAATAACGACGATATCCTGGATTTGACGAATAGCGACATAGAGGAAGGAGAGAAGGTAACGGAGGAGGCACTAACCGCTGAATCAAAAATAGAAATGAAAGTGATTCAACCGTAGGACGACCCCTGCAAGCAGCCATGAAGGATGCGTTAAATAGAACGAAAGAAGACCACAAGGCTCGAACGTTTATACGAGATGTAGGAGAACAAATGTTTCTTGTCAGAATGGAAATTTTTTAGAAATTTTGTGTTTATAGTTTAAAGGGCCTTTAAAATTATTTGTTATTATTTTTATGAGCAACCACACTGAGAGAAGACCGGTTATGCAAATGTACGGTCTATCACCTAGCAGCAGTCCGATAGCTCTACGACATATGCTGCACCAAATTTAGGACAACTGCTACCTTAACAGATTTGACATCTGCTGCCCGATATGCATAGTACACTTGCCGCGTTAAATGTCGGATACTAGATGTACTTGTTCCAGGAGTAATAAAACTGGGGATAATCAGTAAACGAAAACGTCAAGAATCCGAATTTAGTTATAAATGCGAACTCTTCTCCTTATTTTTTTCAGGTTATGCTTTGGTAAAGAATTAAAATGAATTCTTATTTATGACACTGAATTTGGATTCCTGAATTATGTTTCGTTTGGATATCAACGTCATGCAAAAACATGTACGAAGATCGTAAGTTCAATGTCGATGAATAAATAATTTACACATTTTTGTACCTATCTTAAGTGAACATGATTAGGATACACCTGCTGTACGAAAAAATCTACATTGTAAACAACGACAGTGAATTTCAGATCTACATGTTTTGTACTATCAGTGTATAAGAAATCGCGGGATTCAGTATTTGAATACCCAATAATCAATATCAGTGTATAAAATGTTTACATTTATATCTGAAATTCATCATCGATGCTTAGGTGTAAGCATTTGAGGCTGAAATTGACCACCGGTTACAAAAATGTGTACATTTTAGTCATCTACATTGAACTTGAGACTCTCCTACATGTTTTGCACTATCAGTGTCTGAAATTCATATATTTTAGTGAAATTTGCCATCGGTGAGTAAATGTATACATTTGAAACTGAATTACACTATCCGTCACACAACTGTGTACATTGTTAACGAATTTTAGATCTACATGTTTTGTACTACATAGGTGTGCAAAATGCACACATTTATGTTTGAAATTCACCATCAGCGCCTAAATGTATCCCTACTGACAAAATCCAGGCGGGTTTTTCCACGTGGTCTTGACCTGGTAGTTTTGGCCCATTTGACCAAGTCGAAACCATGTGGGATTTTAGCGTTTTTATCTTACTGAAATATTTGCATTTACTGTTTCGTTAGTGAATATTAACGTCTGCAAAGAATTGCTTAAGTATTTGTTTGAACTAATCCCGCATTTCTCAATATGCCTTGTGTACTTGAATATAAGTGTACTCTTGTTCACGTAGTAATATATATGCGAGCACAGCGTCGTGGTTAATGCGTCAGCGCAGTAAACGGTAGACCCGGGTTCGATCCTCGGTCGGGGTAAATAAAAAAAGGTAAGTAAAAAAAAAACAGAAATGACTAGCATGTCTAAACTAGCGTGTCATATTGTTCATTTAAGCATAAGTTTCTCATTTGTTATTGTTCGTCGAGGAGGAGTCATTTCTGTTACCTCTGTTGCGCCCCACGTTTTCCATTTTAAGTCTTACAAATATTTTATTTCCTAATAAAAAGAAAAATTATTGCGTATTTATTTCGGCATGGTATTAGTGACCTGTGTGGATGGGAAAAATTATTTTATCTTTTATATTTATAAAACGTGGTTTTTAAAAAGAATTTTTTATTTATTAATTATTTTCTCCTTTTTAGTTTTATTAGGTCACATTTTACAATCGATTTTAAACCATTACATTTATAAACAATCTGAAAAGAGCAGTTTCAAAATGAAAAGAATATGCAAGTGGTTTTGGATGACAGGCTCCTCTGGTGGCTTACACCGTCCAGAATTGTTAAGAATCCCGATGAGGTTTTCTCACGCGAGAATCCGTGAGCTGTTGCAGCACTTATATATGACACTAATTCACTACTGCTCTACTTGCTGTCGTGGATGAGTATATATAGGCAAGGGAATTAATGACGTCAGTGGAGGACTTTTCCCGATTGCGAAAAGAAAACAAAGGACAAGCGCGACGGAGGAAGGGGGGAAACGCCGGGCCCCCCGCTAAATGTTAAAGGACAAAACAACGAAAGAAGAACGAGTATAAAGGAATGTATAGATTCAATCAAGAAAGGAAAATAAGCGCATTTTTTTTTGTTTGAAACTTATTTTTTTTTTTCATATAAAATTTAAATTTGCTGAAAATGTTCTTAAAACTGATTGAAACTTGTAATAAACGGTAAAGGAATGCATTGTCATCCAATTTTGGGCTATCCTAAAAGTTTCAAGACTCTCGCTCATCGGTAAGTTAGTTTAAAATCGATTACAAGAATTGCACAGGACAAACAGACAGACAGACAGACAAGAATACGAGTTAATAAAAACGTGGTAAAAAGCAAATTAAATATCTATAATAATTTGTACTGTTATTTTAGTTTTTTGTGGCTGTTAACATTTGTTCTATTATGCGTTTGAAATTCGCGCCTTATTGAACCTTCTCGATCATTTGTTCCGCGACCCGACCCCACCTTACGTCCGCGACGGGGCAACGCCGAACCTCCGCGATCGCGCAGAGTCAGTGGAAATCAAGCATCCGAATCGCAATAACATGAATGCAATTAAGGCGAGACTTTGTGTAAATTTTCTTTGTTTGAGTACCGATATATGAAATTATCTAAATTCACGAATTCTCCGCGAAAATTCGTAATTTTTTCTTTGTGACGACAATGAAATCATTTATACCAAAATTTCATGCGCACACAGTGACGTTGCTTTCAATCTCGCACAGTGAGTTCAGTTTTGTATACGAAAAGGGTGAATTAAAATAGACACGGTGCGTCTTAACCAGCTTCAACCCAAAAGTGCTGGGACTTGAAAATTTCTTTTTGGGTTTAAAAGTGGGATATTTATAGGTGATTTTTCCGTAAAAAAGAAAAAAATCGGCGGAGCTATTTTAGGGAAATGGCGGACGAATTTTTCAAAATTCATCGGATTCGTTTGAAACTCATTATTCGATGGTTTTTGGGGTCGCTGATTACGAATGTGGTATTAGTTTTTAAATATTCAAAATGGCGGATTCAATATGGCGGACAAATTTTTCAAAATTCATCGGATTCGTTTGAAACTCATTATTCGATGGTTTTTGGGGTCGCTGATTACGAATGTGGTATTAGTTTTTAAAAATTCAAAATGGCAGATTTAATATGGCGGACAAATTGTTCAAAATTCATCCGATTCGTTTGAAGCTCATTATTCGATGGTTTTTGGGGTCGCTGATTACGAATGTGATACTAGTTTTTAAAAATTCAAAATGGCGGATTCAATATGGCGGACAAATTTTTCAAAATTCATCGGATTCGTTTGAAACTCATTATTCGATGGTTTTTGGGGTCGCTGATTACGAATGTGGTATTAGTTTTTAAACATTCAAAATGGCAGATTTAATATGGCGGAGATTGGCATTGTATCACGAGGCATTTTAGAAGTTTTGTCCGGCATATTGAATCCGCCATTTTGAATTTGGTAAAACTGACGTCGGATTCGTAAGCTTCGACCCCAAAAACCCTTAAAATATGGTTTTTATTTTCAACGAGGTAGACTTTCTATAAAGCAATTGGGAAACAAAAAGCAATCAACAACAATAATTCTCGTTAAAATGAGCAGTTTAATAATTCATATGTTAATTATTATTGCTTTATTTACATAGCTATATACTTAACATAAAAGAAATATGAACAAGAATGAATTCTAAATTACTTCAAATATTTTACTCAGTCAAATATGTCCACAATTATAGGCACATGTAGCTTTCAGAAGCTGTTCTGAATAATTTTTATGTGAGTCAGCAACTTTATATTTCTCCCACATTGATTTAAAATCATGATGGACGGATTCCATGGCTTGCTCAATGTATACACCAAGTCCACTTTGCTTCATTTCACAAAATTGTTCGATATGGAAAAATACAGCATGAATTTTTGGCGTAACACTGATATTCAAATCCAGGTAGCTTTGTTTAAATGCCAAAATACAACCTTTGTAATTTTCATTCAGTTCGCCTCCAAAACATGCTGCAACTACATTCCTGAAGTCGTCGAAAACTCGCACAAAGGGCATAGGGGGTTAACTATACAAAAAATGCCCCCACAGCTCTGTCACCCGAACTGGGTCCATATATTGCTACCCCGATGACTACAAATTTCTGAAAGTATGAACTCAAAATTCGCTTTTTCGAAAAAGTTATGGAGGGGGAAAAAAAAATAAAAAAACTAATTTTTCTCGAAAACTACTGGATCGATTTTAATGAACTTGAAATATGTTAGAAACGTAGGTAAGACAATTTGAGAGAAAAAATATGATTTTTTTTTTTAATAAGTAAAAAACTGATTTGAAATTTTCAAAATTTTTTTTTTTTGCATAATTTTTTATGTGACCACCTTCATCTTTTTTGTTGAAGTACCTTACAATGTCCCCTTTCATATATATTTTTTTCAAATTTTTAAAAAATATAGTTTTTGACTAAAAAATCGTAAACCATGGTCGTCCTGCTTGACTTGCGCATTCGCACACACCCGTGCACTCACGCACGCACGCACGCACTGACTAAAAATACTATGTTATATACAGCTGAGACTCATGTGTAGCCAATATAAATATTCAAATGTTTTTTTCGTGTTTAATGCACAGTGTTGAAATGTACGAAGTTAAATTGCGCGGAAACAAAAACCGGTGCTGAGTGTATATAGTATAGGTCGACCTTAACCGATGTCAATGAGATATTTTATTATCCGGTGTGATGTCGGCGTGATTGTTGACACGAGACTCCTATATAGAAGAACTGCGAGGCAATAGGTGACTTCTTCTCCGGTAGGCATCATTCCTTTTATTCGATAGCCATTTCATTCTCGTTATCGAAATCCATCCTTTTTTTAGTAGATTAGGAATCCGGATGGTGCGACCTGACACTTGTATATGATATTGTGCTTTGATTCATATAGTCTATGTAAATCGGTATAGCTGAGTGCAGGTTTATATTTAGTATTTTTTTCGGAGTTATATCTCTGTGATTCTGGAGAATTTTACTTTTTACATTCTTTTGTTTACATCTGACATTCTTATTTCTTCATCATTTTCAAGATGAATAAGACCGTATTGCTAAGACAAAAGCGCCAAGGTTGCAATACTTTTTTAATAAATACTACAGGCCGAAAAAAAATAGTCACAAATCAACAGGAAGCGAATATTTACTCCACTTCTTTGCAGCAAGCAATAAATGTAAATGACATTATTTGTCAAAAATGTAGAATGTCTCTTTATAGAAAAAATATATCTGTAGGGAAATCTGAAGTAAATGTCGTAAATGATGTTGTGCCTGATTCGGTAGATAATGATCCCACGTTTGAAATAGTTGAATCAAAAGCATCGGTTTCTGAGGTTGAACGTATGGAAGTTTTTATTCGGAGAACTATTGCAACGCATAAATCATGTTGCTTTTGTGGCGGCACAAAACATTTACGTGTCATTCCTGAGGAAACACGAATAAAAACTTATATCAAAACTCAAATCTACATTCCACCTGGGAATCGATGTTGTCGTATGCACTTGATAAACGATAGAATATACGAGGAAGATCTTATCCAACTGAAAGCCTATTCTAATACTACAAGCCTTACGGCATCTGAGTTATCAAAACTAATGGAAACTCTTTCTATTAGATGTGACTCGACATTGCTTGATAAAATAGGGGAATACAATATTTCTGAGAAACAACTCAAAATTTTTACAGGCTTAAATTGGGAACAATTAAATGAACTGAGAGACATGTTAACTTCATTGCGAAATAGTCATTCCCGTTCCGTCATTCAAGCTATTGTTGTCTTTTTGTTCAAATTACGCTCGGGTAATTCCAATGCAATGATCGCGTCAATTTTGCAATTACAGAATGAACATGATGTCTCGGACTATTCGGCCAGTGTAATGAAATCATTTGAAGATGATGTTTTGCCACTTCGTTTTGGAGTGAATTCTTGTAGTCGGAATGAACTCATTCTAAACCATACCACTAAAATGGCAAAACATTTATTCGATTCTAACGATAAACTTTTTTTGATATGCGACGGCACATACGCTAGACATCAAAAAAGTTCTAATAATGATTACCAAAGGAAATCGTACTCTGGCCAAAAGAAAGTTCCCCTTTGTAAACCGTTTACCATCTGCACAACTGACGGGTATGTTGTAGACATTGCTGGACCTTTTCTTGCGAATCAAAATGATGCCCAGATTTTGGAAACAATTCTCGAAAATCCTGAAGGTTTATCTAAGCTGGTTAATGAAGGTGATATTTTTGTTCTTGACCGTGGATTTCGTGACGTAAAATAAAAGTTGGAAGAAAAAAAATTCGAGTTTTGATGCCTGCCTTAAAAGGAAAAAGGAAACAATTAACTGCAGAAGAATCAAATAATTCTCGCTTTGTTACGAAAATTCGGTGGGCTGTAGAATCCGTTCACGGTGTCATCAAGCAAAAATATCTTCTTCTTAATCATAAAATCGATAATAAGTTATTACCAAAAGTTGGATCATACTTCAGAATTGCATGTTTTCTTAATAATATTTTCGGAAAAAGATTACATTCTGATGTAGATAACTTCGATGATATTCTTCAAAAGATGCAAACTCAGAAAAATGTGAAGTTTTCTTTGGCTGATAAAGTAGAAGATGCAGGATGGCTACGTCGTAAACTTCCGTTTGGAACTATCTCCGCAGATGATCTTAATGATTTTCCGGAATTAACAACAAATGATTTGAAAATTTTATTCACTGGTACCTATCAACTTGCTCAGGCTGTTTCCTATTTAGCAGAAATGCTTGACAAAGATGGCAATCTAAAAATGGAATTTGTTAAAGATGATTCAACGACTTTAAAAATCAGAGTTCCGTCCCGTCACATTTCTCGTCAAACCTATAGGTGTTTTATTAAATACGAACCTGACACTATTGGACATTCTGGAATTACAGAATACACATGTGAATGTGCCAATGGAAATAGAACTGTTGGCTGTTGTTCCCACTTTGCGGCTGTTATATATTATTTATCACATGCGCGTTATTTATCAAGAATTTTCAAACCAGCTGAGATATTAACTGACATATTGACCACAACTAAAATTGTACCGAATCTGATAGCGATGAAGACTGAACAATTGTAGCATCAGTGAGCGAGAGGCAAGATAATATATCTTGCTTTAATTGTATGGGTAACAACTCCATCTGCCTTAACTGGCTGGGTGACTCCTCCATCTTGCCTTAACTGGCTGGGTGATTCCTCCATCTTGCCTTAACTGGCTGGGTGATTCCTCCATCTTGCCTTAAATGGCTGGGTGACTCCTCTAGCTTGCCTTAACTGGCTGGATGACTCCTCCGTCTTGCCTTAAATGGCTGGGTGACTCCTCCATCTTGCCTTAACTGGCTGGGTGACTCCTCCATCTTGCCTTAACTGGCTGGGTGATTCCTCCATCTTGCCTTAACTGGCTGGGTGATTCCTCCATCTTGCCTTAAATGGCTGGGTGACTCCTCTAGCTTGCCTTAACTGGCTGGATGACTCCTCCGTCTTGCCTTAAATGGCTGGGTGACTCCTCCATCTTGCCTTAACTGGCTGGGTGATTCCTCCATCTTGCCTTAACTGGCTGGGTGATTCCTCCATCTTGCCTTAACTGGCTGGGTGACTCCTCCATCTTGCCTTTAAATGGCTGGGTGACTCCTCTAGCTTGCCTTAATTGGCTGGGTGACTCCTCCATCTTGCCTTAAATGGCTGGGTGACTCCTCCATCTTGCCTTAACTGGCTGGGTGATTCCTCCATCTTGCCTTAACTGGCTGGGTGATTCCTCCATCTTGCCTTAACTGGCTGGGTGACTCCTCCATCTTGCCTTAAATGGCTGGGTGACTCGTCTATCTTGCCTTAACTGGCTGGGTGACTCGTCTATCTTGCCTTAATTGGCTGGGTGCCCTCATTTGTCCACCTTCACGTGGTGGGTGTGTTACGGCTAACGATCCGCTCGAGCTATATCAGATCAGGTTCAACCATGCTGAATGCTGGCCGACGGGGAGGTCCAAACTAACGGACATAAAGAAAAAGTATTATAGAACCCCACCATGGGACCTGGGTCATGAGACAAGATCGTATTCGGACGTAAATTCCGCTTTTTCCATTTCCGGAGTGAAAAAATAAGGGGTCTTATTAAAAAGAGGCTTCATACTGAAATGACCTTAAAGGTCAACGTCAAGGTCACTATTGGATGTCCCCCTCGGAATCCAAAAACTTTTCTATTTAAACTTTTTTTTTCTAAACAGCATTCATTCTCAGATTTCCGGGTTGTAGTTTTAAATTGTGTACCCTGTATTATACATATATATATATATATATATATATATATATATATATATATTCACCTCAAGAAAAAAGATGAATAAAAAATTATGCCAACAAAAAAATTTCGAAAATTTCAAACCAGTTTTTTACTTATTAAAAAAAAAAAAAAAAAATTTATATTGTTTCTCTCAAATTGTCTTTCCTACGTTTCTAACATATTTCAAGTTCATTAAAATCGATCCAGTAGTTTTCGAGAAAAATTAGTTTTTTTATTTTTTTTTCCCCCTCCATAACTTTTTCGAAAAAGCGAATTTTGAGTTCATACTTTCAGAAATTTGTAGTCATCGGGGTAGCAATATATGGACCCATTTCGGGTGACAGAGCTGTGGAGGCATTTTTTGTATAGTTAACCCCCTATGCCCTTTGTGCGAGTTTTCGACGACTTCAGGAATGTAGTTGCAGCATGGTTTGGAAGCGAACTGAATGAAAATTACAAACGTTGTATTTTGGCATTTAAACAAAGCTATCTGGATTTGAATATCAGTGTTACGCCAAAAATTCATGCTGTATTTTTCCATGTCGAACAATTTTTTGAAATTAAGCAAAGTGGACTTGGTGTATACAGTGAGCAAGCCATGGAATCCGTCCATCATGATTTTAAATCAATGTGGGAGAAATATAAAGTTGCTGACTCACATAAAAATTATTCAGAACAGCTTCTGAAAGCTACATGTGCCTATAATTGTGGACATATTTGACTGAGTAAAATATTTGAAGTAATTTAGAATTCATTCTCGTTCATATTTCTTTTATGTTAAGTATATAGGTATGTAAATAAAGCAATAATAATTAACATATGAATTATTGTGTAGTTAACCCCCTATGCCCTTTCAACAATCCAACGTTTTGTTGTGCTCTCAAAATATCGACGTTATCCAGATGTTTTTTACATCCGTTTCCATCAAATACCGAGCCGTTGCGACTAACTTGTCGGAAGACACTGCATGCTTTTGCCCACATCAACGATTCCATTTGAAAGTCATTTAACATTTGCGAAAAAAATGTATTCACGACACCAAGCATCAAATGTAATTCTGGCGGAGGAATTACCTCAATATATGTTTTCTTATTATCGGAGGAAAAAACGGTTCGATGTATGCAATTTTTAAAATATTTTGCATTCTCTCTTACAGCTCCTGCATTTAACCAATTCTCATAATTTTCTATCGAAATCCCAATAGTTCTGTAAGCACCGCAAGAATCGAGTTCGTCTTTTTTAGCATCACACCATGTACATGGATAGAGACTGCTATGTGTAATAATACTTTCTAATATATTCGCTAATTTTAATTCTGTTGCAATCGAGCCTTCAAAAGTAGTAACATCTAAAGCTGCCCATAATTGGGAGACATTTTCGTAATTCTCTTGTGAACCAGGGGACAATCCCAATATAAGTAATTTTTTTACTCCTGAATCCTTATATCTTTTCGCTGCAACGCCTTCTTCGTATTGAGACCGTTTAGCCGGACAATCATTTACTAAATTGACGCTTTTATCTTGAATTGAAAGGCAAATTTTCAAAAATCCCTCACCACCATCTATGCCTAATTTTAAGATTGGCTTTCTTACTTCTCTTTCATCCATAATGTATTCAATGAAAGCACTTACATTTGTACAGTAGACAAGAACACGAGAAGCTTCGGAACAGTCATTACCCTTAATCTTAACGAATGGAAATTCTTTTTTATACGTAAAGAAATTATCGAGAATATGCGCGTTTTTTTCAAGTTTTGATTTTAATTCAGGTTCAACAATTTTTCTACTTCTTGCAGCTGAACGAATAGATGAGGCGACAGAAAGTACAGCTCGATTGCTTAAATTTAAACTAGTTTTAATTTCCGAGAAATCATTAGCAGAAAGTAATGGAGTGTTTTCGAAAATATTGTTTTTCTTATCTTTACCCACTTTAATATAAAGCGGTTGGCCACCATTAGCTTGACATAATGTTAAGGCTGGAGTTTTCTTTTCAATCATTTTACATTTTATAATTTTCGATATTATTTGACTTTGTGCCGTAGATGACGTACACATTAAACAATTTGTGAGATTTTCTACTATAGAAGTTGCGTTACAAATATGGGATTTTCCTCTTCCAATGATACAAAAACAGGAACTGCAGCGATTTTCTGTATTACTATTTGACATCGATTCATCTAGGAAAGAAAATATTTATTTTTTAGCATCCCACACGATTTTCTCAATTTCGCGCCCTAGAGCATAAGTTACGGGTATTGCAAAATGTCATATGCATCACGTGCGAAATATCGATCTTTAACAAGTGGATTGTCACACTCGCTTTGCTCGAAAAATCGAAAAATTCACCATTGATACATATATACCATAATTATAACAACTAAACGTATTATATTAATTCTGTAGCTAATGTGATAATAACAATATAGACTCATAATTACCAGACATTGTATCATTTGTGGTGTCGTTGACAGACAGATTATAGGGTACACTGCGGGCTATTTGACAAATTTTGCAATCGCATGTTAGGTTATATCTTAGGTTAAAGCTTGTGGCTCTATTTTGTTGAAATATCGACAAATCTGGAAAATCTATGCTTTTTATATCTCCGCTATTTACTTTAAATATTTTTCTTCTGCACGTGCTGCACAATGCTCCAGGTATATTTTCATTATCAACGTAGTTTTCAAAAATATCTTGTACATCGGGTTTTAATTTACCATTGAACGGATATATGTTCGGCTTTTTGCGAAAACACAACAAACACACTTTTAATCGATTTTCATCATGAGTGAGAGCGCGATTTTTCATCATTTTTATGAATACTTAAAATATCGTTTAATACACTTAAATTGTATGTACATAAGTTTCGTATAATGACATTCACTAATGCCGATCTATTTAAATACAAATAAACATCGTGCTTTTAGGAAAGTAAAAAAAATAACGTAACAAAAAGAACGTAGAAAAGAGACGTAAATGAAAGACGTAAAAGAAAAAGAAAAAAAATAAACACCGTGCTTTTAGAAACGTAAATAAAAGAACGTAAATAAAAATAAAATTCCAATTTCTGAATTAATTAACCATCTGCGGCATACAAACGTTGCACCACCTAGATTTATTCACATTTCATTATTTTTCTTGCAGAATATGAAAAATACGCGTTTCGAAATCTTTTTCCATTTCTTGTATAGAACCAAAGTAACTATAAAAAAAATAATTTTCTCGTTTAATTTTATTCTTATAATTGTTATTAACAAATAAAATTGAAAAAACTGCGTTTTCCAAATATATTCATTATGACACATAGCAGTCTCTATACATGTACATGGTGTGATGCTAAAAAAGACGAACTCGATTCTTGCGGTGCTTACAGAACTATTGGGAATTCGATAGAAAATTATGAGAATTGGTTAAATGCAGGAGCTGTAAGAGAGAATGCAAAATATTTTAAAAATTGCATACATCGACCCGTTTTTTCCTCCGATAATAAGAAAACATTTATTGAGGTAATTCCTCCGCCAGAATTACATTTGATGCTTGGTGTCGTTAATGCATTGTTTTCGCATATGTTAAATGACTTTGAAATGGAATCGTTGATGTGGGCAAAAGCATGCAGTGTCTTCCGACAAATTAGTCGCAACGGCTCAGCAACGGATGTAAAAAACATCTGGATAACGTCGATATTTTGAGAGCACAACAAAACGTTGGATTGTTGAAATTTGTGCGAGTTTTCGACGACTTCAGGAATGTAGTTGCAGCATGTTTTGGAAGCGAACTGAATGAAAATTACAAACGTTGTATTTTGGCATTTAAACAAAGCTACCTGGATTTGAATATTAGTGTTACGCCAAAAATTCATGCTGTATTTTTCCATGTCGAACAATTTTGTGAAATGAAGCAAAGTGGACTTGGTGTATACAGTGAGCAAGCCATGGAATCCATCCATCATGATTTTAAATCAATGTAGGAGATATATAAAGTTGTTGAATCACATAAAAATTATTCAGAACAGCTTCTGAAAGCTACATGCGCCTATAATTGTGGACATATTTGACTGAGTAAAATATTTGAAGTAATTTAGAATTCATTCTCGTTCATATTTCTTTTATGTTAAGTACATAGGTATGTAAATAAATCAATAATAATTAACATATGAATCATTAAACTGCTTATTTTAACGAAAAATATTGTTGTTGATTGCTTTTTGTTTCCCAACTGCTTTATAGAAAGTCTACCTCGTTGAAAATAAATAAAAACCATATTTTAAGGGTTTTGGGGTCGCTGTTTACGAATCCGACGTCAGTTTTACCAAATTCAAAATGGCGGATTCAATATGCCGGACAAAACTTCTAAAATGCCTCGTGATACAATGCTAATCTCCGCCATATTAAATCTGACATTTTGAATTTTTCAAAACTAACACCACATTCGTAATCAGCGATGCCAAAAACCACCGAAAAATGAGTTTCAAGCGAATCCGATGAATTTTGAAAAATTTGTCCGCCATATTGAATCCGCCATTTTCAATGTTTAAAAACTAGTATCACATTCGTAATCAGCGACCCCAAAAATCATCGAATAATGAGTTTCAAACGAATCCGATCAATTTTGAACAATTTGTCCGCCATAATGAATCCGTCATTTTGCATTTTTCAGAACTAACACCACATTCGTAATGAGCGACTGCAAAAACCACCGAATAATGAGTTTCAAGCGAATCCGATGAATTTTGAAAAATTTGTCCGCCATATTGAATCCGCCATTTTGAATTTTTAAAAACTAATACCACATTCGTAATCAGCGACCCCAAAAACCATCGAATAATGAGTTTCAAACGAATCCGATGAATTTTGAAAAATTTGTCCGCCATATTGAATCCGCCATTTTGAATTTTTAAAAACTAATACCACATTCGTAATCAGCAACCCCAAAAACCATCGAATAATGAGTTTCAAACGATTTCGATGAATTTTGAAAAATTTGTCCGCCATATTGAATCCGCCATTTTGAATTTTTAAAAACTAATACCTCATTCGTAATCAGCGACCCCAAAAACCATCGAATAATGAGTTTCAAACGAATCCGATGAATTTTGAAAAATTTGTCCGCCATTTCTCTAAAATAGCTCCGCCGATTTTTTTCTTTTTACGGAAAAATCACATATAAATATCCCACTTTTAAACCCAAAAAGAAATTTTCAAGTGCCAGCACTTTTGGGTTGAAGCTGGTTAAGACGCACCGTGTAGAGAAACGAAAGAAGTTGAGAGTAAAAACAGTGCCCCTTTTATTTGAAATGATCCCTGTGCCTCCAAACTACTCCGCATGACCCTGCAACCTTTTCTCAGTAGGCCCTCCGCCGATGTTTTGGCTCTTCAAGTCTGGGCGATGTTGTTGCCTCTTCCGTCTTCTTCTCTTCCGACGGCATTCAGCCGGCATCATCCGGCATCATCATCGATGATGGAGGTGTCGATGATGACCACCGCGTCCCATCCCTCATGTGAGGCGAGCAGACATTCCCCAATGCCCTCAGGTGTTAGTGGTCCTCCTCCCGAGATCCGGAACTGTTCCCGTTCCGCTGCAAATCTCGGTCAGTGGAAGAGGACATGGGCCACTTCTTCGTCGACACCAGGGCCTGCCGGGCACTCCGCGTTTTGATAAATGCGGAATCGATGTAAGTACGTTTCCTACGCAAACATTTTGGCGATCCTGCCAGACTTTTCGTGACTTTATTATGGGCAAGTGAGAAAAAGGGGCTTGAAAACATTTATTAAATTCAGAGCGCGTCGAAACTTTATTTGAGTGAATTTAGTGAATTTCGAATATTTCACTTTGGTAACAACGTACTCGCCATTGTGACATAGCGTCATATGAAACGACGCCATTTTGGAGGACGCGACTGACGTCAGCAAATCAGCCCCCTTTCGTCTGAGAACCTCAATTAGCGATCATCGACGCGTTGCAGCCGCCGCCGCCACCGCCGCCGCCGCCGCGCGGTCGTTCTGCGTGAACTGCGGACGGTCCGGGAACTCAGTCGAGGGATGCCCCCGATATTCAGAGGAGTACCGCGCCTGGATGGCGCGAGGAACCAGAGGCGCCCGCAGTCGTTCGGGGACCGAAGAGGAAGAGGCCACCCCCACCAGGCCGCGTCGCCAGCGGACAAGGCATCGGCGTGTCCGAGAGGAGGACATCGTCTTCCACCAGGAGCCGAGGGCCCACCAACCGGGGGCCGAAGAGGAAAGGGTTCTGCGGCAACCGGAAGAGAAGCGGGTGAGGAACCGACCCAGCGGAGGCCACGAGACGGACGAACGGGCCATCGAAGACGGGGCCGGCGAGCCTCTGCCACCGGTAGCCCCGGAAGGATCTGGGGCCGAGGAGTGGGCCGAGTCGGCCGAACAAGGCGGCGATCGACTGCGACAGGCCATGGAGTTGGCCCACTTATTAGGGTAGTTATGCCCGGAGGCTGCCGCCTTCGTCGCGGGACGAGTGGGTGAGGGCCCTACGACGAGGGACGCCCTACAATGGGCCCGCCAACTGAGCGGTCTACTACTACCATTACAAAGGATGATGGTCACCGCGGTCCAGCAGCCCTGCGCCGGGGCGGAGTAATACTCCGCGTAGTGGGAAGTTGAGCCCTGCTCCCTTCCCAGCCCTTCGGGGGTAAGTAACTCAGGAGATGAGGAGTTGACGCATGAAGCGACAGCGATGTATGGTCCGAATCGGTATCGCGCGGCGGTTCTGTAGGTGACCCTGCGACGAAACTCCCCCGGAGTTTCGGCAAAGCAGAAGGGTTTGTAACGGGACGTTACACCGGCGGACCTATTACGTTCGCCGTCGTGGAAGTGCGGACGTTTCGAATAGTTCGTGCGTTTTCGTGACGGTCTGGTATTGCAGGAACGGCCTCCAACCAGCCCGAGCGCCGCCGATCGGCGGCGCTCGGTGGACTCCGGAAGCGAGCGGAGAGGTCGGTCGAGTCCAGACCGGCAGTTGGCCTTGTAGCGTCGAGGAATATAGTCGAGCCGAAGCCCTCAACCGTAGTGGAACGCGCGCGAGAATTGTTGGAGTCAGATTTTCGAGTTGGTAAGAGTCACGAGCGAGAACGTCGGCAGTCCCGAGCCGGCGATTTCCCGAAGACGAGGCACGAGGTGCCCATCCAGGACGAGCCCGAGGATCCGTACCGGGGACCGTCGTCCGCGTGAGCCCGGATTATCCGGAGGACCGAGCGAGAGCGGCAGCGAGGCCGAAACTATCGAGCGGAGAGGCGAAGGGATTGCCGACCGCGACGACAAAATGTAAGTCCGCCCTGAGCCAATATCTGTGAATTTTGTATCGGGCCTTGAGCCCACTATATCCTTTTGAGATTTATAAATAAATATACAGATAATTTTATAATATAAAATTGTATCCCGCGTGTTCCTTGCCCCCAAAATTTCCGTAGCTGTGCGCGGCGGAGTGCGGGAGCCGCCATTAGGGTTTCGAGATTTTCAGGCGCGGAAGGAGGCAAGGACGACCCCCTCTGGGTCGAGATCTTGCTCCCCGGGCACACTGAGCCAGCCGAGTAAGGCCGCTTACCTGGCGCGGCGCTTTCCCCCTGGGAAACGCCAAAGTCCGTCATTCGGACGGTAAACGGTCGGAAAAATAAATTTCCCTAACGGCAAAAGTCGTTTATTGTGCGTGCTCATAAAGTACGTCACAGCGTCTTTCCGTAATATTACACACTTTAAGCAGTGGATATGAAATAAATCTTGACGCGTTTCGGGCATACAAACAAACCACAGCTCAAGAATGTGTGAGGTTGTACAAAAATTATGTTATGACTCCATAAGTTTTTACTTCATAGAGCTGGTATAATCTCTAGCCTTGATATAAGATGATAACAGAAAATAATAGAAGCTCTACCTTTGCCAATAGGGCACTTTTCTGAAGCTCAGGAGGCTCGCAATAATGATTTTAATTACTATCGCGAGCACAACACTCGAGAAATTGACAGGGAAAAATGCAACGAAGATGTATTTCACATGCGCATTATAACTTCAAATTCAGTAATATCAAGCATGAGACGAATTCCACTTCGAAAAGCAGAAGTGTATTCGAGCGAAGTGCGTAGTCTTCTGCAGGTCAACACTCATCAATTGTTATTCAAGACGAGATAGATAAGTGAAAAATGTGTACATGTATATACAGGGTGTTTTTGCAATTGCGCATAAGAGATATACCATGATGAAGATTTTTTTTTGAAGCCGATAGTGCAAAAAATCATTTTCAGCAAGGTATGGTTTGTTTATAATTTGAATTTAAAAGTTTATTTATTTTGGGGGCGTCCTCCTAAACGAGACAATTGGTGAACATGTGATTGCCGACTGAAAAACATCTGGCTGTTTCGATACATCCTTCCCGGCAATATCGATTTGGATTTTCAACTGTCACCGGGCCACATTTTCGATGGGAAGCAATCGACATTCATATGTTCACCAATTATCTCGTTGGGGAGGATAAATAAATAAACAAACTTTAAAATTCAATTTACAAACGAACCATGCCTGGCTGAAAATTATTTTTTGCACCACCGGATTCCGAAAAAAAATTATCATCATGGTATTTTTTTTATGCGCCATTGCAACAACACCCTGTATATACAGGCTGGTCCGTTTTAATATATCGATGGAAATAACTTCGAGAGAGATGGTTGTATAAAAAAATATTTCAGACGAAAGTTGTAGGGTTTGAAGGGGGTCAAAAAATATCCTGATAAATATAGCAAATTTTGTCGATCACGGAAATGTGATCAAATTTGAGGGTTATTTGAAGGTAATATCGCAATTTTTAAATGGAACCCCCTATTTTTATTACAGATTCTGATTCTGTGACGAAAAATATGAAAGTTTTGTTCCTAAACATTTTTTTTCGATGCACGACAGATGGCGCTGTAATCGGCAGCTTTAATCTATCGATGCGAATATCTCGGAAAGTTCGCATCTGATTGAAAAGTTGTAACGGGAAAATTTGTTTGTTTAGATAGAGGACATCCAATAAAATGAAGCTCGGCACCCACCCCCACCTCCGAGGGTGGGGCGTGGGCCAAAATTGAAATTGGCTACTCCGATCTTTTATTACACATTCTGATTCTGCGTCGAAAAATATGGAAATTTTGTTCGGAACATTTTTTAGATTCGAGCATGGTTACAAACATTTTTGCCGATTTAGAATATCTGGAGGAGTACACATCGTGTTCTGCAAATTAGACTACTGTGGATAAATACGTTTAAAAAAACTTTTCATGAAAATGTTTATTCTACTTTTAGCGTTACCTGGAGACATCGACGAGGACGTGGTAGAATCATGTCCCCATGGGGTGTTTTTTTAATGTGAGTCCCCTTGCCTCTCACAATTTGGTCTTTAGAACTAACAACGAAGATGCGGTTCAAAATTATCTCCATTTTCCTGTAAACACAACTTTAATCTTTTATGAAAGTTGTCCACTGTTTGTAATAACACAGTAGTCTTTCTGAACAAGCAGTTCGTATACGTTCTTTCATATCATCACGCGTTGCCGGACCTTGGGCGTAAACGCAATCTTTCAACATCCCCCATAAGTAAAAATCAGGAGATGTTAAATCGGGTGAACGGGGAGGCCATTGGAATAGTCCACCACGTCCAATCCAGCGATTGGGGAATTACTCATTTAAGTAATCTCGTACAATGCGTGCTAAATGTGGAGGTGCCCCGTCTGGTTGGAACCACCTCCGTTGTCTGGTTCCTAGACCCACGTTCTCTATTAAATTAAACAAATTATTTCTGATGAACTGCAAATATCTTGCTATATTACACTATAATCAAAAAAGTAGGGTCTAATTAAGTAACAATTTACAATACCAGACCACCGATGTTGATTGTCAATAGATCTATGCCAGCGAAGATTAACATCTGACCGATAATGCCTGTTGTGTCTATTTAAATGCCCAGTACTTTGGAAGGTAGCTTCGTCAGAGAAAAGGATGTACCTAAAGAATTGGTTATCACGTTGAATCATTCGCAAAGCCCATTGACAGAACCCAACGCGTGCTACCATATCAGCTGGTGTTAATGCTTGCGTAAATGCAATATGGTAAGCTTGTTACTTTGTTTCCTTCAGAATTCTTAGCACCACTGACCGACATATGCCTGTTTCTCGTTATATTTGATGGATACTAATATGGGGATTCATATGCACAGGTGCAAGAACAGTAATGGCACGTGTGTCATTTTCATCATATTCATGATGGGGGCGTTCACGTGTCATTCTACCTTCTCGAGCTCTTGCAGCCAGATCGCGAATGGTTACCCTATTTGGATGTATCTTGTTCGGAAAACGTTGCACATAAAGTCGTGCAGCAGCTGCAAAATTATTTTGAGTTTCGCCTAAAATCATAATTATGTCAATAATTTCGGTAGAAGTATAATCCGACATATTTACCTAAAAGAAATTACCTACGTATTGAAAAGTATGGCGACTATTGGAAAAACTATCGAGTTTCTAAATTAATGTTCACAACGTGAGTTCTTGCAATAAAATTTGACCGCACTAATAGATCGATGTTCGCAGTACGGCCACGAAAGCGCAATCTTATTTCTTAGCCGATGAAAAGAAGTAAACGTAGAAGGATGATCTGAAGCATAAATAATAAGTGTCTGCGATTCTGAGTCTTTTCGGGATGAAAAATGAAGCGAGTTGTTATTTTCGTTCATTAATGATTTTCATGGACATTTTCACTCGCTGATTTTGCCAATGTAAACTTTTTTGTATGTGTCAAAACCTAATGCGAACTTTCAAAACTCTTTGTCAGCTTGGGCACCGACATTACAAAAAACGAAATAAATCGAATTTAATAAAAACGATTGTAATTCAGATTCTGTAGAAAAACGAGTGGCTACTATTTATAGTAAATTCATGTATAATAAATTCATCTTTCTTTAATTCACATGGATGAAACGTTTATAAAACGTTCCATAAAAGTTGCAGACGTATAACGTTTTAGGAACGTTTCTGGAACATTCTAAAACCGTTTTAGAAATATTTGGGTTCTTGGTGCCCGTTGGGATGTGTCCTTACTTAAAAAAAAACTGAGTAAAGGTTTGGAGGTCAGGGAATTGTTATTTATACACGACCAAAGCAAAAGTTAAACGTGGTCCAGAGAGTAAATCTGATTTACAGCGCTTCTTGTAGTTTCACGCAAATTTGAACAATATGTGTATCTGATGTTGAAATACTCGCTTGTAAATACACAAGAATTAGTAAACGAAAACAAATAATAGAGAAATATACTGAGAAACTTGAAATTGTTCGAGTTGAAATTACTGTCAGGGGACCCATGTCTGAAAAAGTAAAGAAATGCGACATGTTTCTCGCAATATTAGATAATTAGTACGTTTTTTGTGCTATGAAAATTTAATCACCTGTCTATTAATACAGGCGAATTTGCAGAAGAAAGAAAATCTTTATTAATCTATATAAAGTAAGAAGCAAGTAATAAAACACTCCAATATGATACCCAGGGTATGTTAGTTTTCTAATTAACTATCTGTCATATCTACTTGGTCTGCTCCTTCGCACGAATAATCTGGCCCTTGTTGTTTAAATATGATTTAAACTATGATTTTTTCTCCACAGCAATAAATATAATTAAGCCCTTTCTTTGTTTTGTCTGTGATGATGACAATAAGATTTGAAAATTCTAAGCGGCAATTCGTACTCGCTACTAATTGCATTTCTCTTTTTCCATTCGCAAATTTTAGATCGTATGTGATTGAGATATTCAGTGACACATGTCAATACATTTCAGAAAAAATGAATGCAATATATTCCACATAAAGTATTGCAATAAAACATCACTGTATTTAGCTCATTTTTTCATGTGCGCATACTGTAATTGAATGGATGAGTTATATCATCATAAAGTGGATCAGCGGAAGGCGGTTTTCGGACACCAAAAATGAGTAATTTTGAGGTTTCGATAAGTAGAAAAGGAAGAGAAGGAGGAAAAACGGTTTCCTTACAAGTTTGAGCGTATTATTTACGATTACATACAGCGTGTTAAAATAAGTTGTTGGAAATTAGTACAACATTTTTTTTTGTCGGAGATCTGCGGTATCTGCGTCCCATCTATTGCGGTCCGAGTCCTCTAATGCCATCTCCCGAGGCCAGGATGTCTTATATGTTTTTCCCGGTCTTTTGTATTGAAACGCCGCCAGTCCCATATCGTGACAACATGCCCTCACATTGCCGAATATACATTCTCGATGAACGAGCCGGTCAGTTGGAGTGCATCGTCATTTCTGTTACACACGTTCGGTATCCATCAGTTATTGCTTAAATACACTTCATCAACCTTTGCATGATATCTCGGAGTATTGTGTTGTTTTCTTTTAGCCCTCCTCCCACTCCGAACCTCAACATTATTAGTTGACCTCTGATACTCGACAATAAAATTTTAATTATCCTTACTTTATTGGAAATTTTATTCTGCATCTTTTTTCTTCTACAAATATAATTATTACCTTTTGCCATTTTTGATAAAACATAAAAAAGATTGCGAAATACCGAATTATTACAGAACACGAATAAATCTGGATATCATGATATAAAGTGTAAGAAAAAACCCAAAAGATATGAATGCTATCACGAAATGCCGCCAGCGTTCATAATAACATCAATCACATTTCGCGATTAGACATATAATATTTAAGGTTACTGATGCATATAGTTGTCATTGTAAAGTATATTATTTCTTAACATTTATTGTTTAAAAAACATAGAACAAATAAATATAAAATTTATGATAACTGACTAGTAATCATTAATGTTTCTAACATTATCTGTTTGCTTGTATGTTTCAGTTAATTGGGGTGATATTCGCGTGCTGCTTAGCTCGTTCAATTCGTCGGGAATACGAAACAGTGTAAGCTGACTGCCAATACTGTTCATAGCAATTCTTGAGCACGTTCCTTCCATTACAGTCATTTACAAGGCTTTTCTACCGATCGAAATCTGTATTAATTTCATCAATATGTTCACTAAATTTAATTCAAGTCCTGTACTCACAAATAAGGACAAGTTCATACACGCAGACATACACACATTTATGCACAAGCACGCAAAGCAGGCACTCGCGAACATCCACTTTCCAAAGTACATCGATAAATGCACACAAATAACGAAACACACATAATAACGCAATTATTCTCTAGTACACACAAGTGCACATATAAATGTTTTAGAGCGAAAGCAGCACTCAGAAATATATGCTCTACGGTTTTGCTCACTGCTTATGATTTGATAGTTTGTGGACCCAACAAAAAATTTCGGCCCTAAAAATCCGCAATAAAAGAAAAATTTAGTTTTAAAGATATCATGCATAGAAAAAGATTGTTCAAGTGATATTTTACAAGATATTATGTATAACAAGAAGATTTTGCAAAATTAAAAAATATTCAAATCGTTTATCACAAAAATGTTCAAAGTACGAAAGGCATATATTCCAATCGGTATACACTGAGCAAAATATTCACTTATTTTAATTAAGATTTAGTTATCTGAAGACAATTCGACAGTTAATTGTGGTGAATAGGATGGTCTAATCATACCCCTGTGGAAACTTGTCAGTTAATACTCTTGCAGAGTTCCGGAATCATTCTTGACAAGTTCTCAGACATTTACTATTGATTGAATCGTAATATTCCTCCAAATTTTCTCAAATCCTCAACATCTGAACGAGTTCAGGGTTTTTCACTGGATTATTTTTTTCGTGTATAGCTTATTAGTAGATTTATTTCTAGATAGTGTACGTTTTTGTTCGATTTTATGCGTTTATTTATGGTTTCATATATTTATTTATGCATTCGTACATTTCTGTACTTTTTAATACATTTATATACGTTTTCCTACATATTTATTCTTTGAAATCCCAGTGATTAAATAAATGCGGTCATTGGCGCATCATTTCTGGAAAATACCTGCTCGGCCATAATTGCTTGTAATTTAAACAAAAAATAACGAATAGTTGAAACGGGCATATTTTCTACATGTGAATACTATGTAACGAATTCGAACAAGCGGAAACACATTTAATACCAATCTACTTATTGACAATAGTCATATAAATCGTAAATGAGTACATATTAGTATAAATTTGAACAAAAAATAGTGATTACTTAAAAATTAATCCATCAATTACATTTTTAACCCTATCAATCTAACATTTTACCCGCTCGTCTAACATTGATTGACAAATGCAGTTATAAATGCAATATAGAAAGGCATTTTTGGGAAACAGGCAGATTCTAATCTGCACTGTCTTTCATATTTGAAATATTATTAATTCATTTGTATAGGAGTTTGATTAGGACTCCACTATCAATCAAGTATTTCGTTTTCAAATCAAAGTTGAAAAAAATTGACAGGTGTATATAATATCCTACTATCTTCGAGGTCTATCTTCAAGATTTCCTGGCCAAAATTGACTTTTAACCGTTAGGAATTCCAATTATCATTTATATTTATTTTCAACTAAACATTTAGCTTCATTCAAAAAGTCTATATTAATTGTTTTTGGTCCAGAACAATGGACTTTTAAGCACATCAATCCTCCTGAATGAACATTATACATTATTTTTATGCACGGAGAACATGAAATCGGTAACCCGATGACAATAATGTATTGGTTTCAACTAAGAACTATAATTAAATATGAGCCTAACAACAATTTACGTTGTTGCGACTATTTGCATCTAGAGACAGTATATATTGCTGGAAATTTCAATTATATTAAATTTTTAAAATGGAATATTTTTTGTTCGTTGTTTTGATACACGAACGTGAGTATTTGCTGAAGATGATGAAGAATGGATATAGTTAATCTTTCTATTTGGTCGTTGGAATAAATATTTTGGAGAGTATCAGGATACTTTTTTCCGTGAGCGCTTCCCTGAAAAAATCGGAGGTAGCAAAACTATGAGAAAATGAAACAGGATTAATGTGAAGTCGTTAATTAAAATCGTGAGTTCTGATAATTTTGAAATGTAATAAGTTTTCTTTCGTTTCTAACCTGATTTCAAGTACACTTCATCAATAATAATATTGCAAATAAGGATACATTAAGGTGGCTCGTTAAAAATGTTGTACAATACAGAAATAATTGAAAAAAATTGTACGGTTTCTTGAAATAAATTTGAATCCTTGTGTTAAATTTCAAGTGAGGTCACCGAACGTCGCAGAAAGAAAAATTCGTTTAAAGTTATGGTTTTAAGATGTAGCCTTATGGGACGACGGGTTTTGAAAGTTATAAGACAAGTATAATTTTTTACGTACAATACCGAACTAAAAGAAACTTAAATGATATGCGGCTGGTAAATAGAAATACAATGCTTTTCGACTAATCGTACGTTGCTGACCATTTCAAAGAAATATTTAGTGATAATGTCCGCGGAACATGACATGTTAGTTTAGGGGTATCTGGAGTTAATGACTTTTGTACCCAATGTCATGGTATCGCCCTCAAATTGATGCGTCAATGAAAATTTTAAATTATATACGAAATAATAAGAAAAAATGGTACTCTTTAATGAATTCTAAATATTTTTTGTTCTTCGCAATGTTTGTATCCAACAGTTAATAGTTTTCGGGAAATAAAATCCAGCATCCTCAAAGTTTCGAAAATGATTTTCATTTCACCGTAGTTCCAATAATGTGTAGAATAAGAGTATAATTATTTCTTAAAATACAAATATTTTATCTACCTTTGCCTATAGTTGTAATGAAATTCAAAATTCTAAAAGCTCGAAAACAATTGATAAATATAAATACTTCTTTTTATACTTTTTTCAAATTGGGCGTTATATTAAAATTCTTGATGGCTGAAACTCAGTGTTGACCAGGAAATCCTGAAAAGCGACCTGGAAAATAGTAGGTACGTTCAAATTTTGTTCAACTTTGAATTGCGTACGAAATGTTTAATTGAAATGAAGCAAAACAATGTCAATTTAGGGGTTACTGGGTTAAACTTTACGTTTCAATTAACGATTTTACTCAACCCACCAGTCACTAGGGTTTGAAGAAAATATAATTATTTTTTGCGCGCATCAAAATACAGTTTCTACTATCATACAATGCTTTAAAATATTTATACCATGTTTCACTTACGAACTGTTGTATTGCCTCCTGGTTTGATTTGTTACATTACAGCAACTTTAATTGGATTAGCTTACTATAGTATTAACGTCGTAAACACAATGCATATTTCAAATATTTATAAATTCCATCTGAATGAAAATGAATATATATATATATAATAGTTTTACTCTAATATTTATTTAGAGTGAATATTTTCGGCCGAAAAAAATTCCGCCATATTGAATCCACCATTTTGAATTTTTGTAATATTACATAATATTCATAATCAGAATTTTCCGAAATCCTTTAATATATGATTTAACTAATTATCGAATGTCAAGAGAAATTAAAATAGAGTAAACCATTCTGTTAATATAAGTAGAACACATAAAATACCGATGTTATAGATTTTGAGAGGCTCGTATTTGCAGTAAAAAATTTGGTAGAGCAAACAACCCTCATATTTTTGAAGTTCAAGTATTAATAACACGTTTGAAGCCATTTGTTGCATAAAGAAACCATTTTCCTGGTTAGAATCGGCCGTTTTCTAAACAAAAATTATGTAAATACCGCGATTTTTGGGGTAAGCTGAACGTGGTAAACATAAAATATATTGATAACCTGTGTTCGTGCAATAGGTGCTGCTATTGGTGAGGTAATAAAAATATCTATGTGCGTTCGGACATGCCTATACACCCACGCGTGCGCGTATGTTTCATCCACAATTTCAAATTTAGAAAATCTGAAATCGGATTCATATTCAGCGCCATTTTAAACATTGTGACAAATGAGAATCGTTAAATAAATTTAAGTTTTCGGATTTTCGTTAGTCATTTTGAATCCACCATTTTGGATTTTGAAAATCTGGTACCAAATTCGAATTCAGCGACCTCCATAATCCCCCGAGTAATGCGAATTATTCAAGTAAATTTATATTCCTGGTATTTCATCCGCCATTTTGAATTCGCCATTTTGGATTTTGAAAATCTGATGATGGATTCGTAATCAGCGAACCCAAAAACACCGTAAGTGAATGTCTCCTTTGTGATTAAAAATTGTTATAAATCGAATTCTACATTTTGGCCGCCATATTGGGTCGGCCATTTTGGATAATAAAAATGTGCATACGGCATTTGATAGCCCTTATTTTTTTATGAATTTTAAGCCATTACTCGATCATTTTTATTGAAACCAATTTTGGGTAGGCGGGTTGACCGGTTGACGAAGAATGACCCATATATATTTTTTTTTTCTACGCAACAGTAAAATATACGTGTTTATACATTCAAGTATTATCCGATAATTTTCAGCGAAAAAGTTGTTCATTAAGGTAAGAACCAAATTTTTGGAAAGTTTCAAGTGTATTGCTTTAATAGTTTAAGGGTGTTCTTCCAAAAAGTCGGAAGTCAGATTTGATTGTAGCCACGCCTACAACTTTTAAGTGCACTGATTTGAATGACATCTGCCGACGATATTACGAAGTTCGACTTTCGTCCTCTCGTCAGTATCGTATCAAAAATATTCTCGAAGGGTTCTTAACGGGGCACCAACATTTTGTTTACATGTGTATGTATGCACATATACAGGACAAACGATATTCATTCATGTTAGTCGGGGAAGGCCAAAGTTGGCCGAGATCGCCAAGAGCATCCCGAAATTCGTTGCTATTGCATATATACCATATATACATACGTACACATTTATTTAGTGATTTTTTTTATTTTATTTATATACGGACAATAAGTCCTTAATACAATATACACGAAAGAATAACGTACAAAAATTTTTATATATAAGACGACAATCTTAATTACACACAAAATATATATTAAAAATGTATGCCGCAACAATAGCTAACACATAATAAATTTTAATAAAATATAATTACACGAATCACGAACTACGAAAATTGTACCTACAATATATATATATATATGGTAGATTTAAAAGACTATTTGCTATTTATTTGTATAAATACTAGACGTAATATATATATATATATATATATATATATATATATATATATATATATATATATATATTACGTCTAGTATTTATACAAATAAATAGCAAATAGTCTTTTAAATCTACCATACGAATTACACTCCCGAATAGCCGCAGATAACTCATTTCGCGTATGCTTAAGTCTAGAGGTGGGGGCATGAATTGCATGGTTTGTTCGACGAGTTGTTTCGTAAATTATCCTTGGGTTACGAATAGAATAGGGTGTCGTTCTATACGGAAATAACTCCAAAAGATCAGTGCATGAAGAATATTTCAGAATACGGTATACAATGGAAACATCACGATAAGAATGAAGCGATTTAACGTTTACAGCGATCTTCCGAATGTTTCGAAGGCGAAGCTCATTTTCTATCGTGCGATATAGAATTTCTCCCGGCAGCGATCCGACGGATTCGGACAGGTAACTCGTACGTCTCCCGTCGGAAAATCGTACGAAACTATTACATAAAATAAATGACAAAAACGCATTTTTCAAAATAACATTAGTTTACTTCCTAAATGTTCGTTCAATTATGCCACATTTTTTTTCTTGTAGATTTTAATCCTCAAAACTCGACAATCGCGTTGAAAATGTTTTATATTTATATAATTTTAAGAAATTAATTTTAATGTTTTGATGTATAGGAAAATGTTTTGCGCAGATTAAAATTATTTTTCCATCGTTTTTCTGAATTAAGGGTGGCACCATCGTTATTTTTACCTCTTTATATTTTCATTTTCACCTAAGGTTTTATTTGTTTTCTACATCATTTTCGACCTAACAACATTCAGGGCGGTACAAATGTACAAATTGTAATCATTTATCAGTTCATAATTTTTCATTCTTTACCATTTTTTTCAAACCCATATGAGAAGTTTAAAATTACAAAATATGCATAGAAAAAAAATCATCGCAGAAAAATAATACAAATTGTAAGACAAAATACATTTGTAATAGTCAAATTTTACATGTTTACACTAAACAGTCTTTGAACCATCTTAAAAGACTTTTTATTAATAAATACTAAATTTTAATATGTAATATTAGACTTCTACATAGAAAATTAAAAAACATTTACTATAAGTACACTTCTTAGACATACATTATATAGGGTGTACCAAAAGTCTGGAAACACCTAAATGTCTCGAAAACAATGCATTTTCAAAAAGAAAGTTTTTGATAAAAGTTATAAAGTTTAAAAAGACGAATTTAACGCTACTAGTCATTTGACCTTGGATGACCTTGTCAAGGTCAGGTCAAGGTCAACTTAATTTTTTTAAATGGAACCCCATATTTTGTATTACAGATTCTTGTAGATAATATCGAGACATTAATAATCACGACACTATCGACAAGAATCTGTGTTAAAAAATATGGGATTCCATTTAAAAAATGAAATTGACCCTGACCTTGACAAGGTCATCCAAGGTCAAATGGCTAGTAGCGTTAAATGCGTCTTTTTAAACTGTATAACTTTTATTAAAAACATTTTTTTCTAAAATGCATTATTTTCGAGATAGTTAAGTGTTATACAGCACGGTGTGCCTCAGAGATGTTTAAAACTTAAAAAAATGACGACAAAAAAATGCCTTCGCAGGTTAATTCACCATCATTTATAGATTCCAAAAATGAAAAAATCAAAATCCTAGTAGATCGTTTTTTCGAGATATCTCAAAAAATATACTACGCTCAGCATGTAATTATGCTACGTTGAGATTGCTGACGCCCACAGCTTAATTTATTGACCCTATTATGTAATGTAATAAAAACAATGCTACAAAATCATTAGTAAATATACAAAATATTTTTATTTATTTAATTTACCCTCTCTCAGTTTTAATCCAGGATCAACGGCGTGGACGTGGAGCCAGTCTGACCCCATTTTTCTGTTTTTTTTTAAATTTTCTATTTTTTTTGTGGTTTTAATTTTTATTTTTATTTTTTTTTCAAATTGTATTGTTTTTTTTTTGTTATTAAATTTTATTGTTTTTTTTTGTTTTTAGTTTTTATTTTATTAAATTCTTTTCTATTCTATTTCTAGAGATTTTAAATATGTTTGGAAGAAAACTCGACAACAGCTCTTTTTAATCTTAAAACTTTTATCATCGCAGAAGTTCATTTTGTAGAGTTCCCAAAATTTGAGAAATTCTCTGTGTATCGATTCGCCGGCTTCTTCAGACCACAAGCCTAATCCTTTATTGCCTGTAAAAGTCATGCATTCTTCGATATGATTTAAACCCGCCTGGAAAAATATATATCCGAAAGATATATCCTGAGATATATCCTGGAAATATGCGATATATATCTGGCATATAAAAAGATAGGGTTGGTATAAATGCAAGATATATCCTACTTATATGGCGGATAGTATACTTTTTGCCGAATTTATATATCTCAGGATATATCCAATCATACATATGTAATATATCCGAGATATATCCCATTTATAACTCACAAAACAAATTTTTCGCAGATGTAAGATATATCCGGTTAATGTCCAATATATATAAATAAAAATACATGTGAGATATATCCCACTTATATCCCTTATAGAAGAAATAAACAGTTTTCCAGCAGCTGTTTGAGAATATTGTCCAAATGCACTCATGTGTCTTGTGTGCAATAGTAGTAGCATTTTATTGTATCTATTTTTCTTGTCTATATCTTAGGTGTATTGTCCCTATGTCCAGACAACTTTTCTGAATTTTTCCTGGGCGACTTTTCTGCATTCGTAAAATATATCTGACGATGAAGCAATACCTACCTTCACGCATACCATTTTCCTTTTTACGTTATAGGAACACTTATACAGAATTCCGAAGTCACTAATCATTAGCCGTATCCTTTTATGCAAAGATAAAAATTACACAGATCTTATGTATGCTTTTAAAAACTATCTAAAAATCGTTGATTTTGAGCTAAATGAATTTAAAGCAAAAACTAAACAACATATTTAATATTTAGATAAATTGAAAATATAAAAAAAATGCAGAAAAATCAAAATTAGTAAAAGATAATGATAAAGAATAAAGTACAAGCTAGCCCCTAACGACAGCATCGGTGTGGCATAATTACGCGCCGAGCGTAATACTTTTTTCGGGATAACTCGAAAAAACGATCTGCTAGGATTTTGATTTTTTCATTTTTGGAATCTATAAATGATGGTGAATTAACCTGCGAAGGCCGTTTATGTCGTCATTATTTTAAGTTTTAAACATCACTCAGGCACACTGTAACAGGGTGTCCCATTTTAAGTGTCCACCCCAAATATCTTGAAAATAACGCGTTGTACAGAAAAATGTTTCAGACAAAAGTTTCAAGATTTTTTCTGGGCAATTTAACGGCGACCTTTATTCGACCTTGATTATGACCTTGAAGGTCATATCAAGGTCAAATTCAATTTTTTTAAATGGGAACCCCCATTTTTTATTGCATTTTTTATTGCAGAAAGAGCAGGAAATTTTACGTTCAGGTACAACCTTGTCCACGTCCGGGACAACGACCTTCAACATCTTTTCAAGGTTAAAGTTGTTTTTTTAACGGGAATCCCATGTTTTATTGTAGATTTGGAAAGAGTTGATAGTTGACGTTCAAGTATGACCTTAAGGGTGTCCTGGATCACGACATTCCAGGTCATTCGAAGGTCAATGTTGTTTTTTGTTTTTAACGGGAACCCCTAATTTTTGACTGCGGTTTTGGAAAGAGCTGAAATCTGAATCGTACTGCAAGTGCTTTTTTTTCGTTGCATGTATGCTGTTCATATTACTAACGGTAACCCCGTAAAAAGAGGGATAAATCTAAGAATAACCTTGAAGTTTGCAAGACCAGCGAAAAAGACATGAGTTTTATAAGATTCTTGCACTTATTTTGATATAGAAACCTTATAAATAATGCGTCCAACAAAAAATTGAACACATGAATTTCTGTACAGAAATGTTTTAAGGAGAGTAACCTATCAAGAACGTGTACCGCCGGCATTAGCATTGCCCGATGTGCACCACGGGGAGGAAGCACGGTCGAATTTTGCACATCATTTGTGTGTTGTGCGTGTGCGCGTGGGCGTGTGCGTGTGCGTGTGCGTGTCCACCTAAATAAATTGTAGATATAATTCGGCAAGTTGGTCGAGGTGAGGATAATTATTCGCTAGCAGCCCGCTTTTATACTGCAAAATGTCTGAACATGCGTCATCCTAATAGAAAGACTATAAAAAGGTAAGGTATAAAAAGCACCAGAGCTGAGAGCGGAAGTCTAAAAAGAGAGCGACGAAAATCAGGTGCTGGTGAAGAAAAATCTGTAGCTCCTGTAACATCTACTAGTGTATATCCTCATATCTCAACCAGAGAAATTGAAAAACGTCATGGTATTCTAAAATCGACGGCCAATCGATTTCTGAAAGCTCAAAAGATCCATCCATATCACATTCACATGCTTCAAAAATTAGAAGAGGCTGATTATCTTCGACGTTTAGCTTTTTGCAATTGAGTGCAAGGACTGGTGGAAGCATTTGTTAAAATAGTACTGTTCAGCGATGAAACCACCTTCACCAATAGAGATGATGTTAGTAGGCATATTATGCATTATTATACAGATTCTAATCCCCACTGGAAAAGGCATAAAAAGTTTCAGCTTACCAATAATAATCGCTTAACGTCGGGGTTGACATTGTGGATAATTACGCTGTGGGACCATATTTCTTTGAGGAACATTTAAATGGTAATAACTATGGATACAACGGCCGGTACTCGTGCTTGATGGTTTACTAAAACATTTTTATAGAGAAATTTAAGTGCTACTTTTTTTTGAAACATTATTTATCCATCATTACGTAGATTTGCTGTTTTTACATACATACATACATTGGTCAGATTTACTTGCCAACTTTATGCCATCTATGGCTAATCGGGCAAGGCTTAGTCATCATCCCACACAGGACGATACAAACAAGTAAACAATCACAAATACTACACATAATCGACACCGTCAACAGTTAGTCGGCGGCCTGTGCCGTAGCAGGCGCATCGCAAACATTGCCTTATTTTCATTCAAGACAATATTGACGAAGCGTCGACCACGGAAAAACCATTCACGGTGTCGATAACTACCGACTGATGTCAGTAGCAGTCCCAAATTCGTACCTTTGCCCAGCAAGGTTTCCTGAATTATCCGCAATGAAAATAATCAGAAAAAGTTGCCGGACGGGGGTTCGAACTTACGATCTAAGGAACGTTCAGTTTACGAGGCGAGCATGCTAACCACTTAACCATCGCTCCCCAGATTTGCTGTTTTTAAAATAAGTGCAAGAATCTAATAAAAGTCATGTCTTTTTCGTCGTTTTTGCAAAATTGAAGTTTATTGTTAGATTTACCCCTCTTTTATGGGGTTACCTTTTGTAATACGAACAAAATACATGCAACGATGAAAACAGTTTTAGTACGATTCAATATTTGACAATATTTAGCGACTTTGAATATTTTATCATCTGAAGGTTACTATAACATATTATAAACTATCATGTCGGACATAAAATATCCCGTTCTTCCCAAATCCACAATAAAAAATAGGGATTTACATTAAAAAAAACCACTTTGACATTGGAATTACCTCGAAGGTCGTGGATCAGGAATGGTCATTGTCATACTCAAACGTCAACTATCAACTCTTTCGAAATCTACAATAAAAAATGGAATTCCCGTCAAGAAAACAACTTTGACCTTGAAAAGATCTCGAAGGTCGTTGTCCCGGACATGGACAAGGTTGTACCTGAACGTAAAATTTCCTGCTCTTTCCAAATCTGCAATAATAAATAGGGGTTCCCATTAAAAAAAAAATGAATTTTACCTTGATATGACCTTTAAGGTCATGGCAAAGGTCGAATAAAGGTTGCTGTTAAATTGTTCAGAAAAAAACTTTTGTCTGAAACATTTTTTTGTACAACGCGTTATTTTCAAGATATTTGGGGTGAACACTTAAAATAGGACACCCTGTATATATACAGGGTGGCCGATTTATCTGAAGACATCGAAATATCTCGAGAACTATGCACAGAATCAAAAAAGTTGTCGGATGAAAGTTGTTCGACACGAAGGGGGGCATCCAGTGATAATTAAATTTACCCCCTCCCCCATCCCCTGGAGGTGGAGTGGGGGCAAAAACAATAAAACTTAAATAAGAACCCCCCTTTTTTATTGCAGATTTGGATTCTCCGGAAAAAAGTACACGAATTTGACCTAGGACCTATTGCATTTTGGTTCACAGGTGGCGCTGTAATCGATAAAAATCCAAATTTATCCGAAGACATTGAAATACCTCGAGAACTATGCACAGAATCAAAAAAGTTGTCGGATGAAAGTTGTTCGACACGAAGGGGGGCATCCAGTGATAATTAAATTTACCCCCTCCCCCATCCCCTGGAGGTGGAGTGGGGGCAAATACAATAAAACTTAAATAAGAACCCCCATTTTTTATTGCAGATTTGGATTCTCCGGAAAAAAGTACACGAATTTGACCTAGGAGCTATTGCATTTTGGTTCACAGGTGGCGCTGTAATCGATAAAAATCCAAATTTAGCCGAAGACATTGAAATACCTCGAGAACTATGCACAGAATCAAAAAAGTTGTCGGATGAAAGTTGTTCGACACGAAGGGGGGCATCCAGTAATAATGAAATTTACCCCCTCCCCCATCCCCTGGGGGTGGAGTGGGGGCAAAAACAATAAAACTTAAATAGGAACCCCCAGTTTTTATTGCAGATTTGAATTCTCCAATATTGACAAATTTCGCCCGCGTAGCGGATATAGAATACGGTCATTCTAACAAAGCCGGGAAAAATACATTTAGCGTTACCCAGGAACAACGACGTGGACGTAGTATTTTTCTGTTCCCTTTGGGGTGCTTGTTTTACGTGAGTCCCCTTGCCTCTCACTGTCTCACTGTTCACTCACCGCAGGGGACTTGTGGAAGAGAGCGGAGCGGGTTATCTCCGTCCACAATTTTATTGTGGAAGAGTGAGGGGTCGAAGTGCCCGAGCTCGAAGAGGAGCAATGCTTTTGAAAGATCCGCTTCTCTTAGCAAGTTTTGAGAATTGACGACCTCACGGACCCGATCGTTCGGCTGGTCTGTGCCGACGAATGCCTGATCGTGAAACGACTCGAGAGACCCACCGTACTGGGGAGCTAGGGTGCGGTGTCAAGCCCCTGCCGGCGGGTTCCACACGGGGGAGCGCTACGGCGTGCCGTGTCCGTGCAGGCAGTAACCGCAGAAAGGGTTGGCCTCTAGCGGGCCGTGGCGACGTTAGAAAGGTTCTCTGAACCAACAGAAGCATCAAGGCAGGCAGCTTGTTGCTAATAAATGTAATAAATGTGGTAGCTGACTTGTTGTATCACTTTTTTAAGTGTGCACAACCGGCGGTGCTGGCGCATCACTAAAATTTGGCCCCATCCCCCATGGGGGGGGGGGGGGTGTTTTTAACCCGAACGGGAGGCAAGACACCTTAAATAACTATACTAGGTGTCTCACTGTTCACTTACTTGAGTAAGTGTTCGAAATGTTGACCTTCCACTTCAATGCATTTATTTATTCTTTCTTCAAATGACTTTATACATGATAGAATCATATCTGCAGAAATTTCTGCGCAAGCAGTTCCACCACGTTTTCACGAGTCGTTGGTACTTGTTCATAAACCTTACCTTTTAGGTAACCCCATAGGAAGAAATCCGGAGATGTTAGATCAGGTGACCTCGCAGGCCAATTAATGGGGCCACCTCTACCAATCCACCTACCATTGTAATCACGGTCTAGTATTTCCCTTGCTACTCTTGAAAAATGTGCTGGGCAACCATCATGCTGAAACCACATTGTCCGTCGGACGTCCATAACAACATCCTCAAGTAGTAATGGTACTTCTTGTTCTAGGAAATCTCGATATTTTGTTCCATTCAAATTACCTTCAATGAAATAAGGACCAATGAGTTTATTTCTTATGATTCCACACCAAACGTTCACCGACCAAGGACGTTGATGATTAACTTGTCGTAACCAATGGGGATTTTCTACGCTCCAATAATGCATATTATGCCTATTGACGCCACCATGGTTCGTGAATGTAGATTCATCTGAAAATAATACATTAGCAAAGAAATTGTGGTTCGTTTGCATTTTTTGAAATGCCCATTCACAAAACACCACGCGGTTATGAAAATCATCGCCATCTAGTTCCTGGTGCAGTGAAATGTGATATGGGTGAAACTTATGACGATGCAATATTCTTTGAATACTGTCTCTGGAAATGCCGGAATTGCGATGTAATTGTCGTGTGCTTACATGTGGATTTTGGTGAATAGCTGCTAGTACAGCTACTTCGTTAGCTTCTCCTGTAACTGTTAATCTTTGCTTCCTTTTTTTCATTTGTACGCTGCCATCAGAGTGAAAGGCATACACAACTTTGTAAAAAAAAGAACGCGAGCGAGCATTATCTGGAAAACGCTCAGCATACAACGCAACAGCATCGTCAATATTCCTCTTACATTCACCATAAATAAGAATCATTTCGATTTTTTCGGGAACTGTAGCAGGATTCATTTTTAACTTGCAATTCGATTTAAGCAATGAAGGGTAGACAAAACATAGTCACGTAAACGGAAAGTTGTTATTCTAAAAGCAAAGTGACCTCCGACCGAATTACTACCAATACAATGGACTTCAAAAACAGTCTTACACTGAGAGACCGTGAATACTAAATTTTAATATGGGGATTAGAAAGTCGCGATATCCATTTACTTCCCTTCAGGAAAGTAGAGAAAAATGTAGGTGAATTGGTTTCGTGTGACTCAACTTATGTATAAAATGATATGCTACTTTATTTTCCAGTTATGTCGCCCTCTAGCGTTATGTAACAGAACCGGCGCCGGTGATGGCCGAAATGCAAGCGATGTACATGTATGAAACCACGTGAGTTCTCTCGGGGTCCGGTAGATGGCGTCGAAATCCCCAAATGAAGTAAGAGTTTCGTTTTGTTTAATAGAAGCTGGTTTGACCGTCAATGCTCAGCTTATTTATTCTCATTTCGGAAAAAACATACAGAGAGAGAATGAATGAGCTGAGTGAAGGGACATGACGCGTTTTTTAATGGATTGCGTGATGTCCTCTTTTTGTTTATTAAATAATAAATTTAAAACCTAAAATGTAATTTTATTGAAGGTAGAAAACTTATTTATAAAATTGCTTCCATATTGTATGCACAATTTTTATGTAATCAGTTTTGATTTTTAATATGAAGAATATCAATTATTCATAATCTTAATTTTTCGAATGGACATTATTAAAATTTCATATTCAGAATAACAATTTTCGCAATTGATATTACTAAATTCTAATATTAAAAATTCTAATATTAGAATTTTTAATATTAAATTTTCATAAAGGGATCAAATTGTCCCTATTTGCCCCCTGGATGCCCCCCTTCGTGTCGAACAACTTTCATCCGACAACTTTTTTGATTCTGTGCATAGTTCTCGAGGTATTTCAATGTCTTCAGATAAATTTGGATTTTTATCGATTACAGCGCCACCTGTGAACCAAAATGCAATAGCTCCTAGGTCAAATTGGTGTACTTTTTTCCGGAGAATCCAAATCTGCAATAAAAACTGGTGGTTCCTATTTAAGTTTTATTGTTTTTGCCCCCACTCCACCCCCAGGGGATGGGGGAGGGGGTAAATTTAATTATCACTGGATGCCCCCCTTTGTGTCGAACAACTTTCATCCGACAACTTTTTTGATTCTGTGCATAGTTCTCGAGATATTTCGATGTCTTTATATAAATCGGCCACCCTGTATAATTGAAGAAAGCCACTTCAAGCGAGGGAATCACTTGCGCTTAATAAATTAATATTTGTTTTGTTATTAAATTCAACATCTAATAATTTAGCGTTACCCATCCTACTTCGTCGAACCACGTGGACAAACTACAAAGACATCCTGATATTACAATAATTCGGTCCGGATATATTCAAGTAAAATGCTGCTAACACACATAATTCTCTCTGAAAAAAGAACAGAAAAATGAAAAATGTACTTAAAATAAGACTTATAAATAATCGGACGCATTACTAAATAGAAAGTATTGTAAAAGTAAAATAATAAAATTAATTAGCCTAACTTATAACTTAAAACAAAATAGCTATTATTAGTATAATTCGATCGCTAACTTTGGTCGGCCGCATGTAAGTGGTTGAAGAGATGTAAGATGTGGCTGAGGATGACATATTTTGTAGATAATACGGTAATGAATTGCAAAAGTTGGTAACATATACTAGGAGGATTGAATTCGCGATGAGCGGCGAACTGAATTATCGATTGGGATGAATCTGGATGACAGGTGCCTGTTGGTTGACATGTCTATTTCATAATAAGTCGTACGCAATTATGACTACCAGGTCTGTCACCTCACTAGTGTAGGGAATTACATTGTTTCCAACCACAATTTATGGTAAAGTTAGGTTCTTGATGGTAGCGAGATTCTGGGTAGAGCCGATGATGATGGCTTGAGTCTTACAGGTGAAGGGTAAGTCTATAATCTTGCGACCACCTGACCAGTTCTTCAATATGGCTATTAATACACCTAACGGTTTCATTAAGAGGACTAATTTGGGTGAAAAGATAGAACTGGGTGTCATCTGCAAAAATGATGGTGGTGTCCTGACAGTAATGGAGTTCAGAGAAAAGTGTGTTAATGACAATAATGAAGAGAACAGGTCCAAGACTAGTGCCTTGTGGGACTCCGGATGTTGTGCACTCCAGTTGGGAGCCTTGTCCATCCAGCTCAATGATCGATTGGAATCGACCGGGCAGGAAAGAATGCATCCATTGAAGCGCAGAGTCCTCAAAACCAAGATCACGCAGGCAGGCCAGAATGACAGTATGACTAAGGGAGTCAAAGGCCTTCGAGAAATCGAACAGGGCTATGATGGTAATGTAGCTTCTGTCAATTCCCGATCGTATGTCGTCCAAGAGAAATAGCAAAGCTGTTTGCATGCTATGGATCCTACGGAACCCACATTGTTTAGGTTTAGGATGTAGCAACTGGTTCACTTGCAAGAAAGTGATGATTTGACAGGTGGCTAAGGAATCAATGACCTTGGAACGGTGAGGTGGATTTGCGATAGGACGGGTATCTGATAGACTATGAAAATTAGCAATTTTATTGATTAGGATGATGTACGCACACTGCGTTTCAAGGCAAAACAGGTTAAACAAAAATGATACCAAATTCGACCACCAAGGTTTCGTTTGTACGTATTCAGAGATGAAAAACCCGTTTCTCCGGAAATCGTAGCTGATCCTTTTTCGCAGAAAAACGCGAAAACCCAATCGGGAATAATGAATTTTTATATTTTTTTGCATTCATTTAAGAAAATTTGAAAGCCGCGAAAAAATATTCGGAACAGAAGCTTATGAATGTAAAATTTCATAAAAGAAAGTTTAGACTTAGTCAGGTAAACTTACCAATTACTGGATACGAACTGGATAGCTGGACAACCTAATCAAATTTAATACTTTGTTAGAGACGTTGTGGCAATGTACGACTATATGTAATCAGATAGTACTCTCAGCTTTTACCACGGAACCAACGACGAGGATGTGGTAGTATATTGATTCCATTTTTTATATTTTTTTTTATTAATGTTTATTATTTTTTTTACTTTTTGTTATTTTTTATATTTATATGATTCCTTTTATTTTGTTAATTTGAAAGTATGTATCTTCTAAAGAAAACGGACGCTCAGCACTAACTGTTTGTTTAAGCATCTTATTCTTCTCACAAAACCATCTTGCATTATAAAAAAAAAAATAAATTACTACGACATTATTTCGTATTCGTTGCAACGAATCGACTCGTGATTTCGGCGTCATTAGAGGTCCTTTGATTTTGCGATTATCGATCAAATTACAAAAATAATAAGGTAAACATATTAATGATTGGACATGAACATATAGCCGGACAGTCTTACTCAATTGCCACAACGTCTGTAACAATGTGTTAAATTGGATTAGATTGTCCAGCTATACGTTCGTTTCCAGTTATTGGTACGTTTACCTTACTAAATCTAAACTTTCTTGTATAAAATTTTACATTTATTACTTTCTGTTCCGAACATTTTTCGCGGCTTTCTAATTTTCATACATAAATAAAAAAAATATGAAAATTCACTATTTCCGTTGGATTTTCGCGTTTTTCTGCGAAAAGGCATCAGCTACGTTTTCCGGAGAAAAAGTTTTTTCATCTCTGTATACGTACAAATGAAACCTCGGTAATTTGGTATCATTTTTTATCAACCTATTTTGCCTTGAAGCGCAGTGCGTACGATGATTTCCAAGTAGAAGAGAAAATGCCAGTGGAAATGGCAGATTGAAAATATGATTCAGATATGAAGAGAGGACATTAAATAATGGTTTAAGTTGTGCTAAAGAAAGGTGATCAGGGCTTAACCCACGTGACTTATTTTAGATGTGATTGAGACTGATTAGTACTTCTTGACAGTTAAAAGAAGTGAAGGAGAATGATGGGTGTGTACTAAGTAAGGAACGATGTAGGATGTAGTCGAGAGTTACAGAATCGCATGATGGGTGAGCTGATGAGACTGAAGCCAAATGATGATTTAATGTGAGTGAAGAAAAGTGATAAAGGGCCGAATGTAATGCTACAAGCCCTAAATTCCTAAGACACTACCAAATTCTATTCGGAATAGCTCAAGCTCGACATACCGCAGATGGGCGTGCAAAGAGTAACATTTACACATGAAATTTCAACGAACACGGATTATATCTAAGGTACGAAACATTACGTACAATCGACGAGTTTGGCTGCGCTGGTTAAACATTTAATATTTATGAAATCTTGTTCGGTGGCGATGAGACATTCATCAATACCATCATCTTTGAGAAAAAAGATATAGCTATTACGAGCACAAACCTGTTTCTACCTAGCGTTGAGAAGGACTTTTGCGTCGATAATCGCATTACGAATTTCGGCAGAAATGAAATTTCAATGCGAAATACTGCCGAGCCGACGAAGGCATGGTGGAAATGGCTGGACTCTTGAGCCCGATTTTATTGATGCTTATTAAATCGTTGTGTAGTCCAGCCAGCTTCAAGTGGGATAGCAAACGTATCCAAATGTCGTAGTGCGTTAGACCGGAATGCCGCTAATAATTGTTTCGGCAGACGGTCTAGCTAACGCCACAGTATGTTTTATATAGGAGTTGACCGATAACAAAGTCTTACACATCGCTGTGTTTTACTGTACTGCAGATGTTAAATTAGCAAGATCCTGGCGTATAGTATTTGTAACGTTTTTAACGGAGGCTATTTCAGCTTTTAATTAGGACTCTATGGCTATAGAATTCTTCGGAATTTATGGCTTCTAATAGATGGCTGAATTGCTGCTGACGTTGTCGTTAGCCATTGCACAGTGCACGCTTGGAGACGAGATACTACACGAAGAAGAGATTCCAAGTTAAATGGTGGGGCTTGTAAGCGCGCGAGCCTATACGAAAATTGGCGAGACGGAAGACGAGGTACGCATTGAAAAGAGGGGACTATTACAGGATGGTGTCGACGGAGGTAAGACCGAGACGGGGGAGATAGGTAGGCAGGTAGCGGAGAGTAAAGGGAGAGGTGCGCTATACGCAATTGTACTGCTAGGAATCGAAAGGTCCCGGGATCGTACCCCGGTTCCTCTTAAAAAGTATTCTTCTGAGTTCCCCGTTTTTTTTCAAATTTTCTACACATTTTCAGCTTTTTCATATTTTTCAGTAATTTATTTACCATCAATTTGTATTTTTAAATCAATTTAATAATAAATATTAAAAATAGCCTCGTTATAGGGAAATCTCATATATTTCGACAAGTAGGCTAAAAATATTTCTGGAGTCAATGCAGAAGTTCTCTGTGTTTGGGAAATAGGGGCTTTATGATGGGCTGTATACGGCGCAAGTGCAATTAATAAATATAGAGCACCCCTGGTCCCGGGGGAAGGCTTGAGAAAGCCGTCGTTGTCCTATTACTAAGGCAAACGTCGACTGATCCATTAACTCGTGCAAGAAATGCCGTTCACAATATAAACAAGCCTTCGTTATTACAAGTTTGCTGATGTTTCGTCCCGGGCCCGCTCACGGACTCGTTTGTGGGGCTACGTGAAGCGGGCCCTGCCCCAGACATTGCATGCAAATATATGTAAAAATATAACGTCATATAATTAAATAGAAATATTAATTAATAGTAATTAACAGACTAATTGCTCCCGAAATCATTTTACATAAATTATTACTTATACACAGACAAGTCCGAGCGGCGTCCCGAAGTTCACAATCAGCCGTCCGCATCTCCCGCAGTCACGGCCCAAACACTCTCCCACGCTCGAGATCTGACCGCTTAGGATCTTCCCGATGAACTGATTTGAAATACCTTCAACGGGCTTATTTTATATTCAAGGAAATCTCCCATTAGGGCAAGACCTCGGGAAATTCAACCAAACACACAATTGGAGACAGCGACGCAGAGTCCTATGTACTCCCTTCTCATATCAGTGGGTGTTCGTCCCGTAACGGGAGGGCCCCCCTCCTAACCGACCCCAAGCAACCCGTTGTGATTATATCCCTAACACTCTGCATTACCATCTTCACGAACTGTAATAGCCATATATATATATGAATTTTAATTAATTTCTTCTCGGTTCATTTGTAGAAATATAATTTATCTTTATCATTTGACTTTATTTCCTTATTTACAAAAAAGTACATGAAAATAACAATTTTTAATATTTTTCTTTTATACCATCGTGAATTTATGATCAAATTGATTTTGTTATTAAATATATAGATTCAAAATTTCATTATCTATAACTTTCATTACATGCACTTTTCGCTTACGAAGCACGGATTTCAAGTAATTATTGATTTTATCGCAATAAAAAAGTTCCGATTGTGCGGTAAACGATTTGTTTTTTAAACGATCATATCTCCGTAAATATTGAACGTACGTCAGTATATTAGAACAGGAAAATTGTTCGTAATTTCGTCCTCTACAACTTTTGTTTGAAGCATTTTGCGATCGAAGTGGTTATTTTTTACTTAGAAGCGAAAAACTCTCGATCCTCGCGCGCATTACAGTTGCTCTGGAAAACTGCCAATATTTGAAAAATATCTATCTTGTTTTCTATTGGTCGCAGAGACTTTGTTTAAAAATGTAATTATGCGGAATTTCCACCGCTACAATTTTCGTGTCTTTCTTTTTTTCTTTTAAAGTTATATTTTTCTGCCCTATACTAATGTTTAATAAAAATTTCTCCATTTTACTGGGCTAATTATGAAACCGTCAGTGTTAAATATATCAAACAAAAAATATCCTCAAAATTAATAAATTGGTGTTCCGTTTTGTCCGGAAAGTAGAGCAGGCGTGTGTTTCTTTGCTCTGTACTTCATATCGAATTTTATTTACTCAAACCCACTTTTTGGGAGTCTAAATTTTAGCGACAAGGTCCCGGAGCGATTCAAATTGGGTTCGTCGTGAGCTTTTGTGTATTCGAGTCAATTATCCGAGATAAAATAGTTTTCACTTATCCTGCCAACTGCTGAAGTGACAGTGAACGCCTGATATTTTGAATTCTGGGTGATGTCACGCGTTTTTATTTGAAGCCGGAGCCAATCTATCGGACTAGCAACGTCGGTAACTGCCGCTGGAACTTTTAATTCACCGACCACTTTTTTTTCATCTGGTCCAGTACCTGATCATCTGGTCCAGTATCTGGCAGCATCTCTCGACCCAGTGATTCTCGGCACATGTCGGACAAGAATTTGCCCATTAGCCAGTCGCAACCGTCCGGTACTCCTGTCAGAGCGTCTATTGGCGAGATGGTGGAACACGCCTCACCACTCCTGCGGCCGTCGATTTTAGCAGGCCACCCTACCACTGCGTCTAAGTGGGTAGCATATCGAACGCACAGCTGTAGCTCTCTCGAGGATTTTGGCTTCGTAAAGCGAAAGCGCGATTCCTGCTTTCGCTTTCGCAAGAATCGTGTTCTTTTCCTGCACACAGACGCCGAAAATTTTCAGTCTAATCTTCAGGCATTTCATCAACTCAGACGGCACTCATGGAGCCTGCGCCGATCACGCAAACGAGCTTAGATATGCTACAAAAATTGCTCTTAGAAGCAATAAACAAGTCCTCAGAGAATAACTCCAGAGAAATTGCGGGAGTTAGAAATGCTATCGACGGTATCCGAAATAATCTCTCCTCGCGCATCGTTACTCTAGAGGAAAGAATAGACAGCCAAGACCAGATAATAAAATCGATCGCTGCCATATTGGGGACGCAATAAAAATTTATGAAAAGGCGAAATATTATTTTAACCGGTTTTCAACCTGGTCCGGCCACGTTAAAAACTGAGGTCCAAGCTTTTTTATCCGCGAATTTTACCTTGGTAGGGGCGATAGTCTCGGCGAGAACGATTCGAATGAACCCGCTAGCTATCTTGGCGGAATTATCCGCAGAAGAGGACAAATTTTTAATATTGTCGTCCAAAAAAACTGCCCTTAAAGATACAAAGGTCTTCATAAACCCGGACTTTACTGACAAGGAGCGTTTTATGGCCTTTCAAGCCAGAGTAGCTCGCCGGGCGGCGGTTGCTAAAGGCGTCACTTTCAAGAAAAAGGGCGATATGATCGCTATAGACAATGTATGGTTGAGATGGTCCGATGAGGATCAAAACTACACGTTGGGATGCAGTGACCCAACTCGTCATAAGAGACCCTTTACGTCGGTGAACAGAACACACAAAACGGGGGACTCGAACTCAGCAAACGGTCGAATTTCTGCACCTGCAACTGAAATGGAAACGGATGATTCGGAGACAAATGCTCAGCAAAATTTTTGAACCATTCCCGTCAAAAAATTCGTCAGAAACAAATTCACACTACGCCTTCTTCCAGTACCACGGGGACGTCTCCCCCACGCGCCGCCACGTCTACCAGGAGTCCGTCAGAATTATTAAAAATTGTATTTTGGAATGCGCACGGTTTTGTAAATATTAAGAATAATACGTTTTTTTGCCGTTTAAAATTGTTAACTACTCGGAAACGTGGTCTGACCGTGATATTGGAATTGAGGAGTTGGCTCCCGGGCACTCAGGGGTCTTCTCCCCAGCTACCCGCTCCAGTAACTTCGGACGCAGCAGTGGGGTCTCTTATCACTTATTCACTCTGACCTCATTTATACCGAACTTGAAATTTCTCCGAATTGGATATTCTTACACGTCAATACTCTCACACATAATGTAATAATTGGCTCTTTTTATTTTTCATCTAATTCCGACCTATCGTTTTTCCTATTATCTCTCCAAGAAATAGTAGATTCCCTGATTGCCCGTTATCCGGACTTTATTTTTGTTTTGGGCGGCGACTTTAACTGTCATGTTGGCCAGTCAGATCCCTACAACGACTTCTCGCTAATTTTTGATAATTCCTCGATTCGCGCGTTACGGAGGTCATATAATGAGGTCTCCAACAGTCGTGGCTCCCTTCTTACTGAATTTATGCAAACTAATAATTTTATATTGCTAAATGGGCGTTCACCTAGTGACATTCCAGCACATTTTACTTTTTTAGCTCAGAGGGGATTCAGTGTTGTTGACCTCGTGGGGGTCTCAGCCCCTCCTTTACCATTTATTGCAGACCTTACTGTTGGCGATGACCTACACGTCTAAGTTTTACTTTTTAGACTAGGGCTCTCGTGGACTTTTTTGTAGGAAATTTCCTCCTCTACAAAAAAGGTTTAGTAAATTTTTGCTCTATCTTGCACCGTTTTCGATACGGAAGCGATAGAACGAAGAACATCGAGTTTTTAAAACAAAAGATAAACATGGCGACGGACGCTGAATACGTTGTTTTTTATTCTATTGCTTCCGTATCAAAACGGTGCAAGATGGAGCAAAAATTTACTAAACCTCTTTTGTAGAGGATGAAATTTCCTACAAAAAAGTCCGGGAGAGCCCTAGTCTAAAAAGTAAAACTTAGGCGGGAGAAAGCCTCGAAGAAAGCATCGCAGTGTTGCAGTCTCATCCTAAGCGTTTTCACAGTCTGAGACTGTGGGTTTCTTAGATTGATATCACGCGACACATGGCGCAGAACCAGCACCAAATCTTAGTGGCGAAGGAAATACCTATAGTTTCATCTTTTCAGATTTCTCTCCATGTACGCAAACAGGAGAGCCATCGTGCTGATGCATAGTATGTTAAGAGATTTTTATCTCGTCGTAAGTTGTAAACAAAGCGCACTTCGGCGTGTCCAGGGAGGCGGATTACCAAGTGCGGCAAAAATACAGTTCATAATCATTATGAATATTCAAAAGAATGAAAAATTCAAAATACACTACTTCAAATTCGCAAAAATTGTATACAGGGTAAATAGGCTATTCTGCATGATCAAATTCTAACATCTGATTCGTAATTAGCGAACATAATAGTTCCCGAGTAGCTACTTTAATTAAATTAGCAGAGGGCCCGTCCACATACCACGCGGATCATTTTTCGCTGTATTTGATACCCCGCCCTCCTACGGGCTTAACGGCTTTCAATTAAAAATGAATTAAAGTATACATTTTGAATTCCACAGTTTAGGGAATCTGCAATTTTAAATGTGCCTCGGAAATTTCGCGTTTTTATTATTTTCTAGATAAATAATTACCTCGAACGTGCTCATTCGCCAGCTCTAATATCGATAAATAATCCTTTAAAAAAGATTATATCATTATGAAAATATCATTATGAAAACCTAGAACTTGCAACAACATTTTTGCTTGTTGATGTGCGCGATGGTCCTTAACCCATTTAGGCCCAAAAGACACTTTTTCTTGATTCAATTTCAATCGAGAATTTCGTACCAAAATCGAAGTTAAACAAAATTGAAAGGCACATATCGTACGGTTTTCGAGGTCGCTCTTCGAGGTCGATACCCCCATGAATTCAAAGAGTTTTTTATTCTTTGCATTTTTTCTAAAAGTTGATAATATTCCAGAAAAAAATGCTAAGCTATAATATTTGAAATTAATTTCCTCGAAAACTAGAGAGAGAATACACTAACAGAATTCACTAACTTTTCCGAATTTTTCGAAAATAAATTACAATGTTGAAAAAAAATTCATCAAAAAAATCTAAAAAAATTCCGTCATGTCGGTCGATGAATTCTGAGAACTTTTCATTCGTACCATTTTTTTTTAAGTTCATAGTTTTTGAGTTTGAGGGTCCAGAAATTTTCAACAAATATTCATTGTTGACGGCATTTTAAGATCGTTAGAATGATGTGGGGTATACAAGGTAAATTTTTTCTTAAAATTGATTTTTAGTTTCTTGAAGTTTTTTAGTTTCAACTGAATCCCAATATTCTCATGGCTCGAAAAAATGGACAGGAATTAAAATTCCCAAACATTTTGGTCATTTTTTCCTAATTCGGTGACATATTGGAATTCCTGATGACTAAAACTAAATTTTGACTTTGGAATCTTGAAGAGCGCGACCTCGAAAACAGTACGATATGTATCAGTCAATTTTTTTTAACTTTCATTTTGGTACGAAATTCTCGATTGAAATTGAATCAAGAAAAAGTGTCCTTTGGGCGCTAATGGGTTAAGAGAGAGTTCTTAACAGGGTCACAAGCGCCGTTTTGAGGTACTCTCTTGCTTAGTTATTTATGTTTTGAATTGTGAGTTTTTATGTTTTTATGTTTTTTTTTAATGTTAACCCAATGCTTAAGTTTTTTAAACATTTTAAAGTTGAGTCATTCCAAGTCGGCCGTGAGGTCACGATCATTGAATTTCTAAAAATTACGATATCTATCTTTCCACTTTATACATTTTAATTTTACAAGGATCATTTTCTTCAGAAAAATGAGCACATTCGTACAAAAATAGAAAAAAAATTGTGATTCTGACTTGCCTAAAAATTTTCATAAAATATTTTTTAACCTTAATTTCAAGTGCCGTCCAGGGTTTGTTTTTTCTCAAATGATATGTTAGCTTACAAAAAAATGCCTCACCTTTTATTAAAAAAAAAAATTGATGAAGACTCTTTCCGTTCCAAAGTTCTGATTTTTTTAAGCGCGCACATCGAGACGGTCATTGATGCGCTGCGTCATAGGGTGTACCTTGCTGCACTCTCACTGCATGCCATTCGGTACGCGACAACTCAATAAAGCGTTGAATTATAGTGTGATGGTAGTATATCCATACCAGATAAAATATTACTTGTTTAATACAATTCTATATAACTAAATAGATCTATCTAAATATATATATATATATAACTGTTATTATTAGAAATAAACGTTGAAATTGAATTCTGGTTGTCGTCACACTATTCAAGAATACCAACTACTGAGCCAAATGTCGAGGACATGTCCTCAAACTAACAATGCCTTTCGGGGACCTCCACCTCGCGCCCCCCCCCCCAAATAAATTATCCTAATCCAACCTCTACAGAACCATACCCAAATAGACTATATGTTCCCATAATAGCTACTTTTTATATATAACTGTTCCCATAACAACCCTTCCACATATTTATACGTATATGTATAATTGTCCGAAACGCATAGTTCAGGGACGGTCCTTATATTATACGCTTTTTATGTAATCTTTTAACATATATAACTTTTGGGAAAGTGTGTATTATTTTTTAATGTGACTAACTCCGCTGCGTGTACTGGGGGAGCTGTGCCCCCCCCCCCCCAGATCCCCCCTAAAAACTATCATTCACTACCCCCTCAGAACCTCGCTCGGTTATGCCTAAATTTGGCTATAGATCCTGGAACTATCAGTCCTGAAATTTGTCCTGGACCTATCGTGAAAATCAGTCAAAAGTTCCAGGACCGTCCTGGAATTATACAAAGGTCCCTGAAGTATAGTAAATTTATGTATTTTGGTCCTGGAAGTACGCGTTCCACATAAATATATTTATATACGATCTGAAGATTATTTTTTAAAGAAATTAGCGTCACATTGAATCTAACATGAAATCTAACATTAAATTCGTAATCCATTAAGACATTTCAGCATCAATGGCTCAGTAGTTGGTATCCTTAAGTAGTGTGACGATAATCAGAATTCAATTCCAACGTTTTTTTCTAATAATAACAGTTATAGATATACATATAGATTTATTTAGTTATATACAATTGTATTAAACAAGTAATATTTTGTCTGGTTTGGAAATAGTACAATCACACTATATTTCAGCGCTTTTTTGAGTTGTCGCGCACCAAACGGCATGCAATGAAAGCGCAGCGAGGTATACCCTATGACGCAGCGCATCAATTACCGTCTCGATGTGCGCGCTTAAAAAAAATCATAACTTTGGAACGGAAAGAGTCTCCATCAATTTTTTATTTAAATGAAAGGTGAGACATTTTTCTTCAAGACAACATGTCATTTGAGGGGAAAAATACCCTGGGCGGTACTTGAAATTAAGGTTAAAAAATATTTTATGAAAATTTTTAGGCAAGGCAGAATCACAAAATTTGTTTTCTACTTTTGTATGAAAGTGCTCATTTTTCTGAAGAAAATGATCCTTGTAAAATTAAAATATATAAAGTGGTAAGATAGATATCGTAATTTTAAGGAATTGAATGAAGGTGACTTCACGGCCGTCATTTTGAAATGTTTTAAAAAATATTCTACCATAATGTTGTTCAAGTCTATACCCTTGAAATATTTCATTTTGGAGGAATTTGGAGACATTGACCTCAGTTTTGATATTATTGACGTGGAAAGACTCAGTTCCTAAGAAGGAGGCTTTACAGTACACGTTATAATTAATCTGTAAACGACTGGTGGAAGGGCTTCAAATGAAAATGCACAATTTGATCGGCTGACTAAAAATCTCAATTATTTATTACGATCAGTACCGGTGACGATCCCATCGCGATGCGGACTTCCTAACTCGACGACGTTCCGAAACGTTCTGAAAAATCCGATCGTCACTTTTTCACATCTTAGTTCGACTTTTCAAACTCTCGAACTATTTTACATCGATATTATATTATTCGAATTACAAATAATTGTATCGAGATCGTCACCATTTTGAAGAACCTTTTACATAATTTACCTAACAGGCATGCTTCAGTTTGAGAGGTACCCCCATTCGGATGTGCAATAGCGTATGGAAAACCACCTTTGTGGGGAAAAACCTATGCCGGGTACCGCAGTCGATAAAATATCGATTCTATCCGTAACATTCTCCCCCCTGTACGAAGTCTACGGATTCGTACACTTCACGAGAATCGATGTTTTCATAACCCATTCAATTCATCAACGAACTCTTCACACGTCATATACTCCACATTTATAAATTTTGGGATTCGCAAGGCACTATCACATGGTACCATAACTCAACAACCAAATACAATCACATACTCATTCCTTTCAGACTCGTTAGTTAGTATCATTACCTATACTTTCGTCAATACAGCTTCTATTTCACATTCTTTTAAATTCAAACTTACGTCAATAGCATGTTATACATCACAGCATAGTTAGCGAGGTCATCCGTAGTTACGTCCAAGTCAGTGAAAAAGACAAAGCACGTCAATCACTAAATATTACTGAAATAATAGCAAAAACAAAAGCAAATTTAGTGATCGTAAAGCAAAAACCGAAGACCGCATAAGCCGTGCCAAAGGGCGACTGCTACCAATGTAAAATGGTTGCAGACGCCCGTAACGCTACTCAAATACTACCCATGTTCTATGAAACTACACTACAAGCGACAAATCTAAATTTCCACAGTAATGATGTATGTTATTCAGGTCAGTCTTACAACCCTCACTAGATCTCGCACTGTACACTATATTACTCCCCCCGCTGAGGGAATATAATCAAAAACAAGTTAGCATACAGTGACCACAGCTTCGCAATTAAGATGCCTACATTATGCCATAACTCATCAGTAGTTTATATATTATGACCCCCAACCCCTCATTCTTACGTTCGCGCACGCCCATCTGTCGTTGTCGCTCGTGGCCGCCTGCAAAACCGGACTCTTCCTCGGGGGCCGAAATAACCGCACGGTGCCCCGGATGGAAAAAGAGGGCGCCAGACGAGCCGAGGCTCGACAAAATAGGCGCGCCGCATGCGCTGGTGTGCCCGCTAGTTTAGCCCCGAGTTCCCGACTCGGCAAGGAAGAGGCGGTATTCTCTGGCGCAGACGAAACGAGTATGCGACCACGGCCGACGAGGAAGGTTCACTCCGTTTATCTCGCCCCACATTATGGGCGTCAAATTTTGTACGCGATTCCCGACACATGATCTCCCGACGGAGTGCTCGACCGGGACTGCCTAACGCGATGCCTTGGGACGGAGTCGAGCAGGACTTACTCGAGTTCGCGTTGGCTGCCGACGACCTCGTCAAGGAATTTTGAATACGATCCCCTGCGACGAACTCGACAGGGACTTTTCGCACGCAGTGCCTGGTGACGAACTCTACAAGGACTTTCTAAAGACGGGTTATCCGCCGTGGAACTGGACAAGGACTTTCCGGAGCGCGCTGCCTTGCGACGGACTTGGTCGGGACTTTCGGACGCGGCCGCGGCGCCCTGCGACTTACCCGTCGAAGAACGGCGCTCGTCCGATAACAACACGTCCTCCCCATGTACGCCACTACACTACATACACGAACTTACGCGAATGACGTAACAAAACTACACTGAACGACGTTATCCGAAACATACGAAAACTTTACTGAAACCGACTAAATTGACCTTTTATATCCCTTTACCGAAATCTACTAAGCGCGGACAAATCACCGAAATTACGCTATCCGAAACCAAACCGAACTTACCGCATGACTTGACGAACTGATTACCCTGTATTCACTAATTTTATACTTCCTGTGAACGTTACTAGATTTTCACGAATTACTCGGACACTATCATTTTACAGCGGACACTGCTATTCAAGTTAACACACTCACACTTTTATGCAATACTTTTAGCGTCTCCGTAGAGACAGTTATCCTCACGTACAATAACACAACAAAAACACGGCACTACCTTGGCAATGCTAGATATCCTTGGCCCCACAAAGATTGGTCATAAATAGGAAATCTAGGTAGCATCACCTCGCGGAGGGCCCGGTCCAGTTAGCATCGCTCGCATGGTCCTTTCCTTACCTACAGATCGACTGGAGTACTACCCGAGCAAACCTTCTTATTGCACGAAAATTCCGCTGATTAATTTATAAGATAGCGCCGCCTCAGAAAAGGGGAAAGATAACAAATAACCATAGTGTTCACTCTAAAAGAGTGAAAAGATAACCAAGAAGTTCATGATACGCTCACTCACAAAAGCGATCCAGCGAACCCAGGTAAAATTAACGAATCTGCGTTTTCGTTCATAAGAAGCTAGATTATGAATGTAAAATCTCGAACATGCTAGTTAACGGCTCGCAAAGCCAACTGGAGATCGTATCGCGGACCGCGGTTCGGAACAGGCGGCCATCTTATCGGCATCGTGGTGTGACGTGAAAAAGCATCACGTTCGGCGGACGTGGCTTTCCTCGCGTCTTATTTCCGTTTTCGTTACTACAGTAGACGCTCGATATAAGAACTACGTCCGTTCCGAGCTGTCCCGCCGAGCGCCGATATAAGAACCATTGGAGAGGAATTGATGCTTCCCCTTCTCTTGTATGTATCTATGTATGTATAGGTGGACTCGACGGATGCGCGGAACCGTTTCATACCAGCAAAAAGTGTATGGAGGGAATACATCTCGAATGTTCATAGGCACTGTAATGATCAAAAAAGTGTTCTTATACCGATCGGTTCTTATAGCGATGGTTCTTATATCGAACGTCTACTGTATCTCTATTTTCGATCACCGAAACGCGATACGAAACGAAGACCAGACGTTTTTCAGTTTCATTTTCACTCGCAAGAAAGGCAGCGGACAATCGGAAAAGCGCTTATTAATTAAACAACCCTGAGCACAAAGAATCGAGTTATTGGCATACGGAAGGACTTTGTAGACGGAAAGTACTCGTGCTCAGGGCTGTTTGTAACTTTTTGATGACCAGACGTACTTACAGGCTCCAGGGCTGCTACCAACAGACTGACGATCCGACACGCCGGTGGCAATCGAGCCGCTTACGCCGCGCCGGCTGCCGATTACCCTTTCTATGCGGTTTTTTATTCTACTACTAATTATGAAGACATCATTAAATTTTCATTAATTTTTATCAGTTAGTTGTTGAGAAATCGTCATTTAAAGAAAAAATCGCTAAAAAATTTAATTGTTTATAACTTTTGCAAAAATTAATATTATTCAAAAATATTTTGGGATATTTCTTCTAACATATAGATCTTTAGAAATGGTCAATAGAAAGTACGAATTTCGATGGGTCGATTTTTGGTGACCCACTTCAGAAAGTTTGACTCAGTGTGTTTTTTTGAATATTTTATTATGTTCACCGCCTAGACTCAAAATGAAGACTGACTAACTACTGAGGAGCGCACGGTTCACGAAACATCGAGAGATGGAGAAGAGAGTTGGATAATTAATATTATAATATTCCTACTCATCCGATTCCATTGGTAGAATAGTAACCACCCAAACCATCCCAAAGACCACCGTGCAGTCATTTGGACTATTAGCCTGAAGTATGTCTAGTATGGTGCACTCCTCCTAGGCTCAATTAATGGGGTATTATGACCACACCCTTTCCGACTATACAGTCGAAAACGCCTCTTCAAGCGAGGAAATCAATTGCGTTTAATAAATTAATATTTTTCAATTCAGCATTTAATAATTGCGAATTACGCATTCTACTTAGTCGAACCAATCAAGTAAAATTATATGTCCATGCGCAGGTGTATGCTGCAAAATGTTTCTTAAAATTGATCATATTGTATATAATTTAAATAAAAAATTATAATACACCGAATAAATACATTTTTACGATGGTAATTATGAACCTATAAATAAACAATTGATGTGCGTCATTAACGAGCAAATTACGATGTTTTTATAATGCAAACTTTTAATTTTTCTTGAGAAGTTGTAGATAAACCGGCCAACAAGCCTCTCATATCTTGTAGGTGTGGTTTTCATATAAAAAGATGACAAACCGGCGAGATAGATATGTACAATATGCGGTTCACTGCTCGCGATTGTGAACAATGTTATGGTGTGCACTGTCTAGAAGTTTATGCCCCAGTAGCAAGAATGGAGACTATTCGGGCTCTATTTATCTTAAATGCTGAAGAAGAACTTCCTCTTCATCAAATGGATGTAATAACTGCTTTCGTCCAGGGTGACCTCGATTTGGAAATTTATATGCAGCAACCACTATCGTTTGCGAAAAATACTATGCAAAAATATGCAATTACTACGACTATTATATGGTCTTAAACAATCAGGTCTTCAATGGCACAGAAAACTTCAAGATAATTTAAATTATGAGGCGGCGAGATGGTCTTGCGGGCTAAGGCGTCAGCAATTTTCTCTGCTTACGTCCAGTGTTGAATAACCAGGGAATCTTGCTGGGCAAAGGTGCGAATTTGGGACCGCTGCCGACCTCGGTCGGCAGTTATCGGTACCAGCAGCGTATTTTCCGCGGTCAGTACGTCAGTCGTGGGTCGTATCTCGGATAAAGATAGGATAATCCCCGCGTCGTACTCGCTACGGCACAGACCGCCGAATCTGCTGGTGGCACCGATACTGGGGAAGGGGGGGGCTGGCTTTGGGTGGGTGTTGTATGTCTGCCTAGTTCTGTCTTGTACCGTCTTGTCTATGTCCTGTACCACTCCACCAGAGAGCCGACCCGCAAATAGACAAATTGTCATTAACCCGGGGGAAATTACCTGTCCTTTGTCCTTGTCCTTATAACCACACCTTGCCCTCGCTATCATTTTTCTTAGATCTTGCTTCATCGCCATTCTTTTTATGTATCTAGGCAGTTTCATTTCTTTAATCTCCTTACACATTACTTTATATTTAGAACTAATTACGCTATTGTAATTTTCTTGTCCCTGTACTTCTAAATCTCTTCTTCATTTCTTCACATCTCTCGGACTGTCCCATTCTTCGATGCTTTTACCACATCTCCATAGGAACTTTTTCTTTTCTTCATTTTCTTCATTTTCTTCTGTCTATTTATTTTTCTCTCATTACTCTTTCTTTCCTTGGCACATTCATAGACTACTCGTGGGTCATCTTCCCTCTCCATTTTTATCTCGTATCTTAGAACCCTACACTCCGTATCTACTCTTATCTCATTTCTTTTACTTTCTTCTCTTATTATGTACTCTGGCGTGTTCCATTCCACTCCATGTACCCATTTTATATACTTCTCCGCTATCTCTTCTACTTCCCGCCATTCTTTAAATCCCCATATTTTTTTATTTTTTATAATTACCAGTATATTGTATACAATATATTACATAAGTAGGCTTCGCATCTTATGTCCTACAGGAGATTAACTAATCTGTACATAATATAACAATAATATAACAATACACTTTTAACCACTGAGTCGAATAATTTCAATCCCATTCCCAATTATCTCTAAATTTTTCTTTCCTCGAATCCCCCAACCACCTTATTATCATGTTGGCTTTCTTTACCCCCTTCCTATATGTTCTGTATTTATATTGGTCCTTTACATAACATACTCCAAATATTTTATTTTTGAAGCCGTTTCTATCAATTTTCCTTTCCTCCGCCATTTTCTACTTGTTTCTCTATCTGCTTTTTCTAAACGTTATTATTTTTGACTTTTCTACACTTAGTTCTAATTTTTTATTCTCTAAATACTTTTCTAGCCCTTTTATCACTCCTCTAAGCCCCGCTTCACTTTCCGCCAGTAATACTATATCATCAGCATATTATATCGTCATTATTCATTCTTTTCCTATTTTTACTCCCCCTAATGGCTTAATGGGCATCCCTGCCTTACTCCATTTTCCTCCAAAAACAGTCAGTAACCTCCGTCCCCGCCGTAGCCTTACCCTTTGTTTCACTATATATTTCTTTAACAATATCTATTGAGCTTTCTATTGTAACAATTTTATTACCACGATTTTTTACATTATATTACAATGTTTCGTAGTTCTTCATTTGTTTGTCAGCGCATGGATAATGTGCGTATCGCCACATTATTTCGCGAGCAATTTACATAAAATTGTTCGTTGTTAATTTCTTATGCGTCCTTATGCTAATGCGGAATAATTTACGCGGATCTAAAATCTTATATCTCGCAAGTCAATAAACGGAGAAGTTACGCAGATAAAATTGTATGCTTTACAAGTCAAAGTTACGAAATAATTTACGCGTTAACATGAAATACGAAACAAGTCCAAAACGTCTCATATTAGTCAATAAAACACGAATACCTAATTAAAATGAGTCATGCCAGATAAGTCCCTACTCGACAAATTATACATTATACAAGAAAGTACAGAAAAGGACGAAATAATTTACGCCGTAAAAATATTCAAAAAAAGATCGCAAAAATCGCAAATATAAAACAATATGTTAAATTCTGAAGAACACCTACGCGTAGGGGGAGAAGGCGCTCGCCGCTGAAAATCGTGCTTCCTTTGGGGTTTTGGGCCGGCCCTGGCTTCTCTCCGTCGTCGACTCCATTTGCTGTTTTTTCCATGGATTGAAGTCGATAATGGAAAGGATGAGCGCGTCCTCCGGGTACCCTGGTCCTCTGCCTTTGTGCTTCGTCCGGTGTAACTTCGATCAATGGATTGTAGTCGACGAAATACCAACGCGTGTATGTAAGTCCGACCTCCAGCACTGGATAATTCCTGGAAGTCTTAAGGTTTTCTAGTTTGTCGTTTCCGGATGGATGGGTCCTCGTCAAGCTGCTGGCTCCCTTGGCTCAGGATCACGTCGAGGATAAAAGAGAGCTAGTCCGTTACGGCGCTGGTATTTATGCCACAAAGGCCGTCCAATCTGACTGTCAGTATTCAGCTTTTTCGTCGGAATTCGGGCCGAAATGTCATCCATTTAAATGTCATTCGTGCCTTTTTCTTTGACAGGCCGCCCACCTGATTCAAATTTGGTGGCACGCGCGGCTGATAGGCGCACCGACGCACGCGTCGGAATTCCGACTGGCTACATCACTCGGACCTATTCGGCGCCCCCCGACACCGATCAGAGTGCGCTTCGTCAATCCCCGTGTATCTACGTTTGCGCGGTTCGTCTTCGCCCGAGATGCAGTTAGTTATGGCGGCCCCTGTCCCACGTGTGGCATTGTTGTCATTTTGTTGCACCGGTTATCCGTTATTCATTCGCGATTTTTTCCCAGTTTCTTGATTCCTTCTCTCCGTATTCATTACGAACGTCGCGTTACACTGTTATCCTCCTTTCTCTCATACATTTCCGCAAGGTATCTCTATTTATATTGTCAAAGGCTGCTTTAAATCCACGAACATTGCAGACATTTTTTTATTTTACCTTAACCTTTCTCCTATTATGTGTTTAAGAATCTTTATGCAGTCTATTAATTGTCCCCCTATTATTCCTAAATCCAAATTGAGACTCATCCCATACCCCTACTCGTCCTGCTTTCTTTATAAGCCTATCATTTATTATTCCTGCATACATTTTGCTCGCTGTATTTGTTAACGTTACCCCTCTATAATTTTGTATTTGATTTCTATCCCTTTCTCTTTAATCGGCACTATAACTCCCTCTCTACACTCTTCTGGGTATCCTTTGCTATTTATTACTTTGTTAAGTATACAAACCAGGTTTTCAGCAACTTTTCTACCTCCATTTATCCACGCTTCACTTTTAATTTCATCTATGTCGGCTGCTTTCTCCTTCTTCAGTTTATGAATATTCTGCTTTACTTCTATAAACGTCTATAAATATCTTCTTGTCTGCGTTTTGTGTTACTGATACCTGTCACCGAACGTTCTGTTTTCTAATCCTAATAAATCCCAATAAATCTAGAAAATATTCTTTCCATTCGCATAATTTTATTTTTTTACTAATACCCTCCCATTTTTCCTATGTTTAATAACGTACTTCCATGCTTGCACCTCGGTTTTAATATTTTTTATCATCTCTTCTTCTTTTTGTTTCCATTCTTGTATTTTCCTCTCACATATTTTTTTATATTCTACTTTAGCTTTGATTATTTCTCCCTGTCTTTCCTTCTTATTAATTAATTTTCTTAACTTCTTTTTACCCTTCCAACAATCTATATCCCACCATGGCTTCGTATTCCCTTTTATGATATTTTTATACTTTCTTATCAGCGTCGCTTCTTTTAATATATCTATATCGTATATTGTTTAAGTGTTACCAGAGCTGTCAAGTCAATTTATGCGAATCCAGTAAAAAGCGAATAAACTTTGGTGGTTCAAAATAATTGATTATTTACATCAATGAACTTTTCAGGTTTCACAATTTTTTTTATTTATTACCAGAACTCTCAAGTATATTTATTGGAGTCTGGTAAGAAGTGAATAAACTTTTGTGGTTCAAACTAGATCCGTATTTCAATCTATGGACATTTCATGTTTTGCATTTTATTTAAATATTACATCAGCTCTCATCTTAATTGGAGACTGTTAAGAAGCGAATAAACTTTTTTTGATCAAAATAGATGATTATTTACATCAACGAATTTTTCATGTTCCACATTTGTTAATTATTACCAGAGTTGTCATATAGGTGGAGTCAGTTAATATTGCAAATAAACTATTATTGTTAATAAAATACCTAGAATAATTGGATTAATTGCTGATTCTGCTAGGTTCTTTACCAACAGTGAATTAAATGTTATTCCGATAATTATATTACTTCGACCCAGACTAAAAGTCTGGACGAAGTATTGAATTTGGTCAACTCGGGCAAAAGCTTACCCTATAGTTTTTCATGAAATGTCGACGTTTTAGACCCTAAGGAGCCCAAATCAACAATACAAAATTGTATGTGTGTGATCTTATACGTACGTACGTCCGTATGTGTCAAAATTTTGTGGGCGCGATATCTCACGTACGGATAAACATATCATCATAAATTTTTTTTAAAATACGTGTCTTGGCACAGCTTAGATCTGACTAGATTTTGACGCCCCAAATAAGGGTAAGTATTGAATTTGGTCAACTCGGCAAAAAAATTACCCTATAGTTTTTCATCAAATTACGACGTTTCGACCCGGGGGGAAAATGCGTCGACACTGAATCTTCGCCAGCCGCTCGGGCGCGGTAATCACCTATGGGCGCATAAGTTATTTTATGCCCTTGATACGAAAATAACTATTTCGATATATCTAAACGATGTCTTACAGATATCTTTAAGGAATTATATGTATATAGATTGCATATATAAGATCATAACAATAATACAGACAGTAATTAGTAAAACATAGTAACCATGTAATATCATAGAATTGTCTATTACAATACAAGTGCATGAAGTAAGTGTTTTACAAGTATTATTTATTATTCGGCTGGCTTGTCGTCGGGGTCGAAGTTTTGAAAATGGTCATCTTCAATTTTACTTCGACCCAGGTCATAGTTGTAAATCATTTTCAATTTTCATACCTATAAGAAACACTATATTGTTGTAATATATCTGTCGAAGCCACTTGGATCTAAATATGAATGGACCCCCAAATATCGGTATAATTTTATAACATAACTGAAAGCTGTTAGTAAACGAAAGAGTATTTTTTTTTTAAGGAATAGCCAACTCTTTACAAGGTCGAAGTCTCTGAGCGAGCGAAGTCGGCGAGGTACCATGCCAACCCTAGTTCTATTTATTTTTACTACTTTGTAGGTCAGTCACTACGACTGATGAAATGCAGTTGAGGACCTATTGAACTGTGCAGAGTAGTTCAAAAGTAGTCAAGTTTATTAACAATTTTTTTCAGTGTTTTTATAACAAATGAGCATCATTGTGCAGAATCCTAGCGAATCATACGTAAGCTCCGAAAATAATTTATAGAATGCAACGAGAATTTAAAAAAATTGTCGTTATTAAATCCTGCACTCATTCCCAGAAAGTCGCCGGACGGCTCAGGTATAGTGCCTTACAGCAAACTATCAGGGCATTGAATTCAACGTTACGCGAAAAATCGGCAGTTAGGTATGAGTCATTCTAAAAATAATCTTCTAGACCTGGTTAACAAACATTTCATACAGTTATTTTTATCGTAAAAGATACTGTAAGATCTCCCTTGATGGGATGGTTCGATTCTCGGCTCAACCTCTTATTGGGCTGCGTGAGGGATGGCATCGTTCCCCCTCTACTGCGCGTGTACCGCTGCGCCAGTGTTCTACGCACATGCGTGATGTTACATATACACATGAGGGGGGTCGGAGAGGCACGCCTTTGCCCCAAAAAAGAACGGCATCTGGCAGCTCAACAGAATAAACGGCTAAAGAGAAAACCCATCAAGGGAGATCTTACTATATATAAGTATTATTCAAATTCAATTATATTTAATCAATTTTAGCATTTCTATATAAGAAATAATGGTATTTTAAATGTTACGTTCATATTTATTAGTCATTTATGAATAGGTTAAATGAGCATTATTAAGAAATTTATATAATATTATTTTTAACGAAGTTGATTATAATATGTTATGTATACTGCACCTCTTTTCTATGTAAGTTACTAAAGGTATGAGCCTTATTGAAAAAAAATCGAATAAAATTTAGAATGCTTCATTTGCCAATAACTTTTTCATGTCTTGACCATGTGAGACGTCATGTGATATATTGTAAGGAACTTGTATTTTTATACTCTAATTAATAATTATATCCATATGTTCATGTTCCTTCATTCTCTTGTCTACACGTATGTCATTTGTCGGGTTTTGAAGCTGTCAAGTTAGTCTATGCATAACCATAGAAAAGGAAACACGTCCAATAAAAATCAAATTAATTTCGTTAATTAGTTCAATTGGTGTCAGAAGTGTCGCGATTTTTCCGCGTGCAGTGTTTAGTTACCGGATTCCCGCGATATTTCCTTTTTCTCGAATTCCGAAAAGTTGTGTTTAGTGTCGCGATGGTTGGTCGTCGTCGCGATTCCTTAACAATTGGTCGTCGGCGAGGTGCTTCGACGATTAGTGATTCCCGCACGTCCGCCATTCGTATGCTGCGTTCCAGCATCCAGTCCCCGGCTCCTATGGCAGATGAAACTCGTCATCTAGATACTTTCTTGACAACTCCTACACCATCTGTGATTCCCTCCTCACTTCCCACCAGGATGGCAGCCGTTCCGAAATCCCGACTTTGGTTCCCGAGGGATTGCGGCACTTAGAAGAACGTCTAATGGAGAATCTTCGGTCAGAACTTCGTTCAGCGATTAAAGATATGTATCCTACACATTACAATCCTACTCAAAATCATTTAACTAATATTTCAGTCCCTGTTTCTCTTTCACATGAATTTCTTCCTCCATCTAATATAATAAAACCCGATTATTTTTCTGGAGATATTTCTTGGGATATTTATCTGAAACAATTTAATGTTATTGCTTCTCATAACAGATGGTCTAATGAAAATAAAGCAACTTATTTGCTCTCCTTTCTTCGCGGCCCTGCTAGATCAATTACTGAAAAAATTCCCCCTTCTCAGATGCAAAATTTCGAATTAATAACTAAATTATTAGATACACGATTTGGGGAACAGAAGTTTTCGGAAGTTCATTTTCATAAATTTCATTCACGACAACAAGACCCATTAGAAACATTTCAAATTTATTCGGATAATTTAGAACATTTAGTACGCTATGCCTACCCAGATAGTACAGATGAAATGCGCGATAAGATTTGTTGTCGTCAATTTATTTCAGGGATTCGCGATCATAAAATTAAGAACACTTTACGAATTGAAAATCCGACATCTTTACAGATTGCTGTCACTAGAGCCATAAATTTAGAATCTATATTTAATACAATAAAAAATGAGAATATTTCTTTTTATAATCAGAGACATTACAAACAATCTAACACCGATAACTATTATCAAAAACAAAATTATTCTCAACACAATTACAGTCCAAATCAAATCCAATGTTGGACTTGCAACGAATTCGGACACACACAACGTTATTGCCCTTGTAATTCAAATTTTCAGAAGGAAAACTAATTAGAGTCAATTTTTTTGGGAGAAAATTTACTCGCGATAATTTTAATTTACCAAATCAAAGATCTCATTATAACGTTCGACAGTTGAGACAAAGTACACTTCCCAATCAGACTGTATTTGCAAATTTAAATTTTGTTCAATCAAATGGAAACAAGGTTAGGGTTGATGCATTCCCTGCTGATGTTCATAGTGAATTTGTGAACGATGATAGTAATATTGACAATGGTAAAACTGAAGAATTATTCGTTAATAATATTAGATGTGAGAGTGATAAAACTGAAAGTTTATTTATTAATGTTAATAATGAGAAAGGGAAAAATGAAAATAACGATTTGTTTATTAATAATAATGATGAAACTGATGATTTATTTATTAATGATGATATTGAAACAGAGAAAACTGAAGAAGACGATTTATTTATTAATAATGATAATGAACGTGGGAAAAGTGAAAATAACGATTTATTTATTAATAATAATAATGAAACTGCTGATTTATTTATTAATGACGATATTGAAAAAGAGAAAACTGAAACTGACGTTTTATTTATTAATAATAACAATGAAAATGAGAATGAAAAAGCTGAAAATTTATTTATTAATGACAATATGAAATATGAAAATATTATTGAAAAGGCTACATTATTTTCTTTTTTTACCAATAATGAGTATGAAACAAATTCTAAAGAAACTTTTAATTTTAACAATAAAAATGACGAATTTTTTTATTCTTTGCCGACAATTGATCTCGTAGCTCAACAACAAAATGCCCTCCATTTAGATAATTTTGAGGTTAAATCAATTTTTGCTGATTCAATTAGTAGTTCGAATATTGTAGTTGATGATACTATTGATTCTATAAAATGCAAAATGATAATTGATACAGCTTCAGATATTACTATAATAAATTCCCGTTTATTAAATAAAACTTCATATTCCAATTTGGCTTCAAACACAAATTTTCGTTTATTTACTGCCGATCAATCAGAAATGTTACACAAATGCATAAAACCTGTAATTATTTCGATAGCTGATTTTTCTTTAAAAATAGATGTAGTTTATTCAGATATTAAAGACGATTGTATTTTAGGTACAGACTTTTTACAAAAATCTGGATTATTAAATTCATTAAAAAAAATAGTTAAAGATAAGTATAAAATTGTTGAAAATTCCTTATATTTAAATAATAATTCACAAAATAATCAAATTACCCTTCCAGATTTTTTATCTCAAGTTTTTGATTCTTTTTCTCAATCTTTCAATGAATCACAACAACTATTAATTAAAAATTTTTTATTTGATTTCCAAAATGTTTTTGCAAAAAGTTCACTAGATATAGGAAATTGTAAATTATTATCTCATAAAATAGACACTGGTTCTCATGTTCCAATTAAATAATGTCCTCGTTGTGTTCCTTTCAACTACAGAGATAAAATCGATGGAGAAATGGATAAAATAAAAAAATTAAATATTATTGAGCCTAGTAATGGTCCTTGGGCTTCTCCAGTCGTTTTAATTCCTAAAAAAGATGGGTCGATTAGATTTTGTATTGATTATAGAAAATTAAATGCTGTTACAAAAAAAGACGCAATTTCTCTTCCTCGAATTGAAGATATTTTTGAAACTTTAGCTGGTTCCAAATGATTTTCGACTCTCGACTTACAGAGTGGATATTGGCAGGTTAATTTAGCTCTTGAGGATAGAGAAAAATCAACTTTTTGCTTAGGTTCTGAACTTTGGCAGTTTAAGGTTCTTCCTTTTGGTCTTTGTAATGCTCCAGCAACTTTCACTCGTCTAATGAATTTAGTATTAAAAGATTTAATAGGCAAAATATGCCTAGTTTATCTTGATGACATTATTATCTTTAGTCAAACTTTTGAAAAACATCTTGAAAACCTACATCTCGTATTTCTTAGACTTTCAGACGCTAATTTAAAACTTAATCTAAAAAAATGTTGTTTTTTACAAAATGAATTAGTTTATTTAGGTCATTTGATTTCAGATCAAGGTATTCGAGCAGACCCAAAATAAGTTTCAGCTATTTCTAATTGGCCAATTCCTTGTAATAAAAAAAGTCTTCGATCTATCTTAGGTTTTTGTTCTTATTACAGAAAGTTTATTAAAGATTTTGCGACTATTGCTAGTTCTCTTCATTTCCTAACAGGAGAAAAGACACAATTTTTATGGACCGATTCAGCTCAATTAAGTTTTAATCAACTAAAAAAAGCATTAAGTTCACCTTCTATTATTCAATTTCCAAGATTTGATAAATCTTTTATATTAGATACTGATGCTTCTAATTTTGGTATAGGTGCTGTACTTTCTCAAGTTTATGATAATGATAGTTCACACAATTCTTTTGAAAAAGTTATCGCTTATTATAGTTTGGTTCTAAATAAAGCAGAAAGAAATTACTGCGTTACTTGTAAAGAACTTTTAGCAGTTGTTAAATCTGTTCAATATTTTAAACATTTTCTTCTTGGTCGAAAATTTATAATTAGATCTGATCATTCTTCACTTAGATGGTTATTGTCTTTTAAAAATCCTGAAGGACAACTTGCTAGATGGTTTGAAATTCTTTCCTAATTCGATTATAATCTTGAATATCGTCCTGGAAAACATCATTCTAATGCGGATGGTTTATCGCGAATGATATGCGAATGTCATAAGTGCCAACAGTTATCGCTTATTATAGTTTGGTTCTAAATTTAGTTCCTGTTTGGAATTCTGTTTCTCATTTTGGCAATTCTTTTAAGATTTATCTTTCATATTGGGACTCGTTAGAACTTAAAAATGATATTTTATATAAACGTTGGGAATCTCCGGACAATTCTAAAACTGTTTTACAAATTATTGTTCCTAAAAGTGTAATTAAACATATTCTAATGGAAGCACATAATTCTGTAACTACTGGTCATTTTGGCATTAATAAAATATTAGCTAGAATTAGAGAACGATTTTATTGGTCTTCGTGTAAACTTGATGTTGAATTGTGGTGCAAGTCTTGTAAGGTTTTTTTCTCAAAAAAAGGTCCTTCTAAACGAAATGTTGGAGAATTTCAAATTTATAATATAGGGGCTCCTTTTGACCGTTTAGGAATTTATATTTTAGGTCCACTTCCAAAATCTTTCTCCGGAAATAAATATTTATTAGTTATTACCGATTATTTCACGAGATGGCCCGAAATTTTTGCTATTCCGAATCGCCATGCTTTAACAATTGTAGAAATTTTAATTTCTCAGATTATCTCACGGGATTCCACTGGAAATTCATTCTGATCAAGGTTCTGAATTTGAATCAACTATTTTTAAAGAAATGTTAAATTTATTAGGGATACATAAAACTCGAACTACTCCTCTTCATCCGCAATCAAATGGTGTTGTTGAACGATTGAATAGAACCATTTTAGATTTTCTTTCCAAATTCGTTTCTAAGCATCAAAAAGACTGGGATTTTTTGATTCCTTATTTTCTTCTGGCATATCGTTCTTCAAAACATAACACCACTGAATTTTCTCTTGCTATGGTATTATTTGGTCGAGAAATTAAACTTCCTTTACACTTACTTAGAGGACATGTATATTCTTCAAATGACAACATTAAGTCACTACCAGAATACGTCGATGAATTGCGAGATAAATTAAATTTAGTTCATGATATTACGAGGGAAAATTTATCTTTGAAATCACTCCAAATGAAATCACGTTATGATACTAACAAATATTTGAATTCTTTCGAAGTAGGACATAGAGTTTGGCTCTTTGCTCCCCGTAGAGTCAAAGGAAAATGTCCGAAATTACAATCTAACGGGGAAGGACCTTATGTTATCAAAACTAAATTGAATGAAGTCGTTTTTAGAATTAATAAAATCCCTAACGGAAAATACAAAATAGTTCATGTAAATAGATTGACGCCATACATTGATTAAATATTATTTTAAGATTTTAAGATAATTAAAAGGACACATATACCTGTAAATATTTTAATTTTTCAGAAAACATGACTCTTCGATGCTCTCCTACCAATGGTCTTTTGTTTGAAGAATCTATATATTCGTAATAGTGAAAGTGATAAGTGTTATAGACATTATGTAAAAATAATTATTTAAATTCCAGCTTTTAGCTTGTAAACTGTCACCCAAGTTGTTTACGTGCCATCGGTTTTTCTTGGGCATTTTCTTTTTTTTATTTTTGACGGTAGGATGAGAACATGGCAAGGTATGTGTACATTGGAAGTTATGTAAATTCCAAATATATATATACTTTGTTCTCATCAGATAGGTACTTTGATATATTTGTCGGGGTCGACAATTCTTTTCAGACGGGGGTAATGTAAGGAACTTGTATTTTTATACTCTAATTAATAATTATATTCATATGTTAATGTTCCTTCATTCTCTTGTCTACACGTATGTCATTTGTCGGGTTTTGAAGCTGTCAAGTTAGTCTATGCATAACCATAGAAAAGGAAACACGTCCAATAAAAATCAAATTAATTTCGTTAATTAGTTCAATATCATGTGGTATATCACAAGGCATGTCACCTAATATGTCACAAGATCTCTCACATGATGTGATAAGTCACAGATGAGTTATTGTCATATGAACCTTTTTAAATTTTATTCGGAAATCAATTATCAATATTGCGCAGACGGAGTTGCCGATCCGCGGAGAATTCACATCTCCACCGCGTTCCGGCCACGGAGATTTTCGTCACCTTCAATGCTTCCCGCGGACTCGCCGCAGAGAATCCACATGCAAACGCGGCTCGTCCGTGTGATTTCGCCTCCGCACTCACACTAGCAAAGTCGACGTGCCCGTGTGATATCCCCACCGCACTCACACTATCAAAGTCGGCGTGCCTGTTCATCAAACGCTGTTAAAAGGAAATTTGCCGGACGTATCCTTCCGCGAATTCCTATATTATATATTTCTGAATTTTCTTTTCTCTTATAATTTTGGAATAAATCTAGGCGCGAAATTCAAAATGAAGATTCAATTAATTATTGTTATTTATCAGAAAAATTCATACTTTTATAATTTGAATTATACATTGTTTTAGCATTTCTCCTTAAAAAAAGTAAAGTATCTTTAATATAATAATTAAGGAATTAAGAATTGCGGACATGTCAATAAGTTAAAAATATTTTTGAAAAATAAATTATTAAAATAATGATTCTTTTAGTTAGGGTTACAACTGATATAGTTTTATAAAAATAATTCAAAGCCATAATTAATAATATCCAATCGAATAAATTTTGGAGGAAATAAATTACGGTATTTTTTCAGTTGCTTTAATGTTACATTTGTCAAACTAAATGAAGAAAACATAAACATATATTAAATTATCTGATAAATAATTTTCATATGCACAATCTTTATTCTGCAAATAAATAAGAAAAAGAGAAATTTTGTTGAAAAAAAAAATCGTCCCGTACTCGTCTCGAACACCAAAAAACTGCGCAACATTCCAACACTTTAACCACTAGGCTACCAAGCATTACGAAATTATGTATGTAGTAATGTTGTATATGAACATCGGCAGAAGAAATTTGTTTAATGAAAAAATAATTAACATTAACAAGAAAAATAAAGAAAGCAATCTATATGTAATATTGAAAATTACATAATTTTAAAAATTGAAAAAAAAATATTTAGGATAGTTAAAATTAGCATATTTTTGGGCAGGGATATTTAGTTCATACAATGAAATTAATATCTTATGATTAATATTATTTTCAATTAAATATTTTTTATTATACATTAAAAAATAATTCATTTCGATTAAAACAACTTGATTTATGAAAGTATGAATTTTCCTGATAAATAACAATAATTAATTGAATTTTCATTTTGAATTTCGCGTCTAGATTTATTCCAAAATCATAAGAGAAAAGAAAATTCAGGATCGAATCGGGAGCCACATATTATATAATATCGGAATTCGCGGAAGGATACGTCCGGCAAATTTCCTTTTAACAGCGTTTGATGAACAGGCACGCCGACTTTGATAGTGCGAGTGCGATGGGGATATCACACGGGCATGTCGACTTTGGTAGTGTGAGTGCGGAGGAGAAATCACACGGACGAGCCGCGTTTGCATGTGATTCTCCGCGGTGAGTCCGCGGGAAGCATGGAAGGGGAGGAAAATCTTCGTGGCCGGAACGCGGTGGGGATGTGAATTCTCCGCGGATCGGCAACTCTGATCTATCTATCTATCTATATTCTTAATCAGCGGCTCGAAAACCCCCCAAGTACAGAGTATCATCGAAATCCAATAAAGCTTCGAATTCTCGTCTGCCATATTGGATCAGCCATTTTGAATTTTGTGATTTTGACAACATATTCGTAATTAGCGGCCTCGAAAACCCCCGAGTACAAAATTTCAATCCATCATTGAAATAGATATTGATTTTCCTACATGAAGAAAATTATTTACAGGTGACTGACAGTCCCACTATGCCTCAAAGGGTTAAAGAGCGGTTTTCGCACTTAGAAATTTATGAGATGGCCATATTTTATTTCCGATGATGTTAGAAAATTATTTTGTTTTATTACAATAGCTTACTTTTTCGATGTATGACGATAGCCGCCTTTTTCCCGCATTTGGGGTAAAAGTCGGCGATGACAAAATAGTATATACCCTTAATTCTAAGAAGTCATTTTCTTTTCTATTACATAGATCTTAAAACGGAGGAGTTAGGATTACATATTAAAAATGCCAATAATTATTTTAAGTTTTTTCATGAGGATTAAAGCAAAAAACCATTAAAAATAGCTGGCCTTACCCCAATTTACGGTACCATCGAAATTTATTATGTTTACAATTGCTTTAAAACAACGTGTTTTTGTTAAAATGTCTTTAAATATTGTAAATATTGTGAAAATTATTAATAATAGAGAGATAATTCGTTGATAATTTTTTAAAATTATATTATATTAATTTATTGCTTTTTTTCGTTAGCAGACTGTTTTCTGAAAACAATTTGTAACCAAAAATTGTTTAGGAAGAAATTATGTTTACGAAAAAGACTACTTATAAATACACAATGGTTTATAACTAAAAAATGTCATTTAAAAGTTATTTTGAAATGGAGGATTGCATACAATAACTCAAACAAAAAATTTCAAAGCAAATTATAACTTTCTTAAAAACTGTATAAAAATTCAAAATCGCTGGAAATTAGTAAGATTGTTAAGATGAAAAATAACCTTGAACGAGATATACCGTTTAAGAGAAATAAATTATTTATAATTTGAACTTATATAAAAGTGGACCTTCAGAGTTTTTTTATAAAAACTCATTTAGCAAATGTTGTAAGGTTTTAAAAGATATTTGAAAATAAAAAATTGTCAGGAGCGAAAATAAAGAATATGTTAAAAATCGTCTGTAATTTAAACTTAAGCTGTAAGTGAAAATGAACGGATTATATAATCTAAAAAATATTGTTTATAGCTTAAAATAAAATAAGGTTAATTTTAAGGTTAATATGTATTTAATTTTACAAATATTACTTTACATTTTTATAAATTGCTTAAAGTCACAAGGACATCGCCTGAAAAATGTTCCAAATTGCAAAAATTTAAATAATTAATAAATTTGTATCCCCTTTTTTCAATAAAATTGATAAAAGGATATCGAAAGTGTAATATTATTATTATTTTATTACATGGCAACTCATTACGTAATTTGTAAGGCTACTACATTCTATTATTAATGTATTAATGTTTCACACTACGTGTGCTTACATAGACTTCCGGTTACATTTCACATTCACATTACATTTACATTTCCTCGTATCACTTACATTGATCTTTGTTCATTTTTGCTTATTTATCAACTCTTTGCATTTCTCTCTCTCTCTCTCTCTCTCTCTCTCTTTCTTTCTCTCTCTCTCTCCGTACTCTGTCTATCATTACCATCCATTTGTGCCCCCTTCCATCCTCATTCATTACATCCATATCACTACTTAATTTCTCACTTATAAACGCACATTCTACCCTCAGGTGATCCACTCGCTCTCTCGCTTTTCCACATAGTCTACACAGCCTCTTTTCCTCATCCAGCCAATATTTATTGCCTCTTTCCTCATTTCCACACCGCCACCTTGCCATCCTCTCCATCTTTTCCCCTTCTTTCCTTTTACACGTTCTTATATATTTTGGTACTCCTAGTACCCTCTCGTAGTTTCGACATTGTCTCAATCCTCTTACTTGTTCTCCTCTCTCTTGCTCATCTACCTCCACATGCCTACCCCTTAATATCTCCCATCTATTCTCTTCATATTCCCTCAAGGCTATTTCACTCATTCCCCCCTGCCACAAATAATTCCTTCTTTCTATACTTTCTCTTCCCCACTCGCTCATCTCCTTGTTCTTCTCGTCCCTTCTCCTCTCCTCCATACACTTCTTTCCGATTTCTCCCCCCTCCCCCTTCTCTAACCTTTCTTCATACTTCTCTGCCCTCCATCCTGTCTCCACCCATAACTTATTTCTCTTCAACTCCTCCCTGGCTATGTATCCCGGTGTTGTTCTTTCCACTCCCATCACCCATTTAAGGTACTTTTCCTGCAAGGCCTCTACTTCTGGCCACCGTCTGTACCCCCATATTTCCACCCCGTAGTATAATATTCCTTTCACTATGCTGTCGAACAGTTTCAACCTCCATTTCACATCCCCTTTGAATTTCCTCTCTCCGTAGCTCCAAACCCACCCCATAGCCACCCTCGCCCTTCTCAACCTTTCTCTTACATGTTCTTTTTCTCCCCCATACCTCGTGAGTGTATATCCTAGATATTTATATTCTTTAACTTCCTCTATTCTTTGTTCCCCCCCACCACCAAAACCTTTCTTTCTCTCTACCCCCTCTATTTCTGAATACCATAACCTTCGATTTCTCTACGCTCAAAGTCAGCCTTTTCTTCTCCACATATCTTTTTACTCCCCTAATCATGTCTCTCGCCCTTCCTCCTCTTCCGCTACCACCACTACATCATCTGCATACTCCAATGTCCACACTTTATCCTTCCCTACCGTTACTCCTCCTCTTCCCTTTTTCATCTCTTCCTCAATATCCGCTATATATATATTAAAAAGTGTCGGGCTTAAAGGGCAACCCTGCCTTACCCCTTTTTCTACTCAAAATTCTTTTGATATCTCCTCTCCTACCTTCACCACACAACTCGTTTCTTCGTATATTTCCCTTACCCTGTCTATCATCGCTTCACTGCCACCTCTTTTTCCCATCATTTCCCACAACACCTCTCTGTCTAATTTATCGAAAGCTGCCCTCAAATCCATAAAGAATGCCCACACTTTCTTCTTATCCTTCAGTCTTTTACCTATTACATGCTTCAGAATCTTCACGTTCTCCATTGTCCCTCTTCCTTTCCTAAATCCCGCCTGCGTCCTGCCCCATCCTCCACTCTCATCTAACTCTTTCACTAACCTTTTATTCAGGATGCTTGCGTATATCTTGTATCCCGTATTTGTTAACGTCACTCCTCTGTAATTTTCCGTTGCATTTTTTCCCCCTCTTTTCCAAATTGGGACCACCATTCCTACTCTCCATTTCTCTGGAAATCCCTCTCCTTCCCATATTCTTCTTAAGACCTTTTCTAACTTCTTGCCAATCATCTCCCCTCCCTCTTTCCATCCCTCATTTCTGATTCCGTCTACTCCTGCCGCCTTTCCCTTTTTTAACCTCTTTATCTCGCTTTTTATCTCTTCCTCTCTTATTCCCTCATCTTTTTTTCTATTTTGTACTTCAATTCCTCCTAATACCTCCACGAAATATCTTACCCATTCTTCCATCTTAATTTCCTGGCTCACTCCCTCCCTTCTCTTCCTTCCTTTATTTATAAACTTCCAAGCCTCCGCTTCTGTCTTAATTATTTCTACCTCTTTCTCTTCCCTTTTCTTATGGTCTCCTTCTTTCTTCACGCATATCTCCCTGTACTCCCTCCTACATTTCAGGAATTCTTTCCATTCTTTTGCCTCCCGATTTTTCCTATATACTCTTCTCGCCTTTATCATCCCGTTCTTTTTCTCTTTACACTCCTTGTCCCACCATGGACACCACCCTATCTCTTTTTTCTTCCCCCCTCTCTTATATACCGTTGCCTCCCTAATATTTCTTTCTAATTCCTCCCACTCCTTCATTACACCTTCCCTTTCCCACTTTATCTTTTCTATTTTTTTCTTAAACTCTCCAATCCCACCCTCCGACCAATCTTGTACCTTAACTTCATTTTTTACTCTTACTTCGTCACTTATGTCCCCGTTCCCCATATCTACTATTATTGGTTGATGATCCGACTCTACCCTACACCCAACCTCGAAATTCTCTATACCCTCCCATCCTTTCCAATTTACTATCCTAAATCCACTCTCCATCTTTATCTCCCTCTTTCTCCCCATTCAGTACCCACCAACCTCTTTCTTCCATCAATTTGACCAACTCTCTCCCTTGTTTATTCACTACTTCGTCTTTAGATCTCTTCTTTGCTCTCTCGCTCTCCTCTTCTTCTTCTCTTCTCAATTCCCACCCTACCTCTCTACCTATCCTTGCATTAAAATCCCCCATAATCACCAAATTTCCTTCTTCCTCCTCCTCTATTACCTCCTGCAAATTTTGCAATACTTCTAGCTCCCCTCTTTGTTATATACCGTTATGAATCTCCATCTTCTTTTCTTGCATATTGGCACCTCCACCTCCATCCCTCTGGCATCTTATCTCTCAATTTTTCCCACCCTTTTTCATCTACCCACGTTTCAACTAACCCAATAATTTCAAACTCTTTTAAATACTCCCAAAAATCTTCCTCTTTTCGTTTCAGTCCCGCAACATTCCATACTATCCCTTTTACTCTTCGCTTATTTTTATTTCCCCTTCCCTTTTTCATCTCGCTGCTCCTTTCTTTCACACTCTCATTCTTTTCCATTCGCACACGCATATCCTCACCACTTTTTTCACGCTAATACTCTATACTCCCACTCTCTCTATCATACTCTATCATTCGTTCTTTCGCTTCATTCCACCTATACTCCTTGTTATCTACAAAACATCTGCCATACCCTACATTTGTTCTTTTTCCATCCACTCGCTGCATTCTCGCCCATTGTCTCACTCTCATTTGCATCATTCTTTCCATTTTTGTCAAGTCATCGTCTGAAAAATATCTCTTTTCCCTTTAGATGACTTTTCGCTCTCATTATCTTCATTTTGTCTTCAAATTTCTCCAACTTCAATAGCACCGCTTTATTCCCCCCTATAATGAGTGCTTCGTATTTCATATTTTCTCTGTCTATCTCCCCCAGCATCTTTAAGACTTTATCAACCTCGCTTTTTACATTGTCTTCTCTCTCCCCATTTTCACTCACATGTACGCCTCTTATCACCACGTTATTCTTCTTTTCTCTTCTTTCTCTTAGTTCTTCTCTCTTCTTCATTTCTTTAACTTCTTTCATCAGTAACTGTATTTCCTCGATTCGTTTTTCTTCTCTCTTCTCACTGTCTTTTTTATAGTCCTCAAATTCTTTTCGAACTTTCTCCAATTCTGCCTTTAATTCTGTTACTATATCTCCCTTAAACTCCACCAGCAACTCTTTCATTACTGCCCTCATCACCTCTTTTTCCATCTTCTCTGCTTTACTTTTCTGTTCTTCGTTTTTCCCCGTCCTTTCTGTTCCCGCTTTATGAATTATATTTGTTTTCTTCCTCTTGTTTATCTCCAATCGCTTACTATCCCCCTCTTGCTCGCTCTCTGTGCCACTACTCTCTCTCTCCCTCTTTTCGTAATCCACGACGCTACACTAGATCGCGAACTAGTGCTCGAACTTCTCTCCCTTCTTAGAGCTTCAGCTTTCGACGGCCTCCCTCTTCCACTTGCTCGTCGTTCTCCCCTCTTCGTCCCCGGTTTCACCGGTCTCTCACTCGACTCGATCTTACTGTCGCTCTCCGATCCCCCTATCCCTTCTTCCATATACGGTGTTATATTTATTTTTCGTTCGTACTATAAATACAATTATTATTTTTAGTACCTGCGAATTTTCTGCAGATGTCAGCACCTGTCCACCTTACCAGTCAGGATTCAATTCCCACGTGTACATCTAATCCACGTGTTATTTTTTTAGGTTAAGATGAAATACCTTTATTTTCTTCCTGCAGGTCCAGCGCCAGGTGTTTTCTCGATTTCTACCTTGATTGGCAGAAATTTAGCTTGCCAAAAACTCTGAAACAGAAAACGCCCGAGGGCACATAACAGCAGTAAATGCACTTTAAGATAGATCGTTCGGTTGACAGGTCTTTCAACACTTACTCTCAAACCGGAAGTCCATATCGAAAGTGTAATACAATTGTAATACTAATTCAAAAAGAAGTATTTTTTTCGGAAAAATATTATTGTTGTGTGTTTGTCAAAAGATATCTACCGCTTTTATTCTGTTTTTCTTTTTGTTTAATCAATAAAATAACCAGAAAAGTTTTAAATCTTTATTAAAATTATTAATAATATATTGATCTTTTTCTTAATATCAAAACAAAAATGTTGTTAAAAACGTTGCTAAGATGTCAAAAATATTAAACTTTATGTAAGTATTGAATATTTTTTTTTATATATTCGTCTAAGATTTTGGAAAGGTTTTAATGGAATGTTAAAAATTTGTATGCTATATTGGAAATTAATTAAACTTTTCTATTTATATTGATTATATTATGATTTTTTTTCTAAATTGAAAAATAAATGTTTTTAAGTGCCTGAAACTGAAAATAGAGGATGCATAATATACAACTAGCAGTAATTGCTAAGCCACTGTGAAGTTGAACGCCGAAGTAAAGGAAAAATTAGAATATCTGAGGAAGTAAAAAATATGAAGCACCGAATATCTAACTATTAGTATTACTGTTCGTATGGTTGCTATTATTTTGATTTACTATAAGTTTCTGAAAACTTACTATTTTCCATTACCTTCATTTAAAAATATAAAAATTATATTATATATTTTATGCTTATATATTTTGCAAGTAAAACTATAACCACTTTTAATATTGTAATACTAACTAACAGTTCAATATTATTAATGAACATTTTTACACATGGGGATTTCTTTTCTTTGCAATTGTAATTGCAATTTTCTGGTAGTACTCCTTTTATTTCTTTTTAACAATACCAGTAAAAGCTTATAACTGTGAAAAATAATTAGTTTTTATTGCAATATTTTTTTGTTGTTTAAACTTGCTAGTCCTTTATTCGTTATTTTGCATTAATAGTTTTCCCACGAATACCGCTGTCACCACTTGGAATGGCCGCGAGGGGAGTTTTTTTTGCAGAAATTATTATTATTTTTTTTTATATATTTTTTTGTTGAAATTGTCTATTCCTTTATTTGTTCCTTTGCATTAACAGTTTTTCCACGAGCACCACTTTCATCACTTGTTATGGCCAGAGGGGAAGCTTTTTGCAATGATGTTGATGATAAATTCACCTCAACACAACCACGAAAAGGCGGAATCGACCGCTTCGTTGAATTCGGGTTCATTCGCGATCTATCAGACACTGCTGCTGAATCAGTACTCACTGCCGAAATTTAGTCGGGGTCTATCCAACACCGCTGCTGAAGGAGCACTCATTGCCGTAATTTAGTCGGGGTCTATCCGACACCGCTCCTGAAGGAGCACTGACTGTTCTGCTCGAGAGTAATCTTCTTCTTTTTTTTCGCTTTATGTGTTGGTGTGTAGACATTGTCCCATGTGGAAATTTTAGCAGTTGAATCGACGACGAAATACTTGCTCGTATTTCGGGAGTGGGCGTGGCTGTAAAGGTTCATAGTTTAGAATGTGATAAGGTGTACGTGAGAATTGGATTCTTCCTGATGAGTCCGACGTGGATACGAATGAAAAACGAGATGTTTACTTTGTCTGATAATAAGAAGCATTTCGTGGAAATTTTAGAAACTGGTAAAGATCGGTGTCGAAATGTCCGGTGACGTGGCACTAAGATTTATGTGCAAACGCCTTGTTCTCCTCGTTTCGAATAATGAAATCAAACATAAGAGATCGGTGAAATTCAAAAATAAAATCGTGTTTATGCGTCATGCATTAAATGCTAGCTAATAAAGAACGTTCATTGATGCTTGTTTACATTAAGCGGAATCTGCAATTACTACCCTTCAAAAATAGCTAATCTAAGTCCGTTACGTAGGACGTAACAATCACATGATAAATCACATGATAAATCACATGATATAACATTTAACAATTTTCAGTAGGGTTATCCCGGATATTCAATATTAATACAGTCGGGAATATTGTTATTTTTCACATATTACGTGGTTGTACATCCTCAACCCATTGTTTATATTTACATTTTATTTTATTTACTTCTAATAGACCGTATTACCGAATATTAATTTTGAATTTATGTAATTATTTAACTATGAACGGTCGAAGAAATTAATTTACATGATTTTACTTGAAAGTCGGGAACATTCCTGTAAATAGTTCTGCAGTTTCTGCGCATAGATGCATAAACCCGTATAATTGCACACGTTTTCGTACGTGTGCGTACATTTCAACACACTTGCGTACGTTTCAATACGTTTGCGTACGTTTCAGTACGTTTGCGTACGTTTCAGTACATACACATATTTTTTGGGACTTAATACTATCGGGTTTTTGACATCTACTGGCTATAATACTGTATATTTCCGCACGTTTAAGTATATTCACTCATTTTGCATTTGATCTTGTACGTGAACGTAACGGTACATAATTCTGCACAGACGTACCGGAATGCGTCAAAATTGTACGGCGATTTGCGTTAGATTACCGTTGAATTTTTCCAATCGGGTTGAATTCAATTGTTTTGACATCATAAAATATTTGGGTAAGTTTATGTAGAAGTGATGTAGTACCATAACAACGTTTGCACTCCAGAAGAAAACACCTCGTCCTAGTATTTTCGCAAACCGTAGAATTTAGGAATTTGGAAATGTTAATAAATGCAATTTTTGTGCAAAACTTCATTGAGACCAAGCAATTTTAGTTTCATGTTCTGATGGGTTTTGCATGCGCACACATTATGAGATACACTTTGCCCGACAGGAATGCAGTAACGAGGCCGATGTTTCGTAAACATCGAAAGACTGATTTGGTGCTTAGGGCATTCCAAGGAATATTTTTTATGCAAATCTTTAATATTATGCAACAGTCATCACTTTTGGCTTTGTTCACGTTTGACATTAACGGTGACTGCAATATAATCTTTTCGGCCGGGCCTGATACGGCTCTATTTATCGATCTTGTAAAATGCTACCATTTTTTCTACAGATTCAATTCAGCACCTTTTCTTTCCCTAGAGATAGATCCGTAACCTCATTCGTCTGCAGTTTTTTTTGCACTCGAAATCATTCGTCGTGAAATTTCAAAGTTTTCGGTTGTTCAAATTTCGTGGTACAGTTGATAAAATCTTCATTTTTTCAAATTTGGACGTTGTGTTTTATAAAGCCAATTTTATTTCATTAATTAATTCATCCAAATTGTTATCGAAAGCAGATCTTCGTTGTGACAATTCACCGTTGTGAGCTAGTATCACCGGTTGAAGATGGTATATCTTCCCCGTTCACGATTGGAGAGCTTTCCTTTTTACTCACAATAACGGAATCGGATTAAGTAATTCATCGTCGACATGAATCGCAAATATATTGCGGAATCAACTGCGAGAACACTGCACTCCATGTATTTCTCACTAGGTTTACATTTTTAAATACGTACTTGTGGTTTATTTTATTGCACTGATTACAGCACGTTTTATTGGTGGCAAGTTAACCGAACAAGTCAACCACCAGAATAAAAGGACCGGACCATCGGTTGGTGGCTAACCTGCTACCCTGCGATTCCGCGACATTTCAGTCTACGGGTTAGTGCAAAATGCCTGATTTCCTGGTTCCTGGACGCTTTTGACGAAAGTGAGTACGCTGCAGTTTATGATGTCGCTGAATCCGAAGATAAAATCAGTTTGTTAAAATTCAAAATGGCGGATCCAATATGCCGGAAGCAAGTTCGAACAATAGTTGGATTTTGACAGAAGTGAGTACCTTAGGGTAATTTAGGTCACTGAATCAGAATCTGAAATCGGAATTCTAAAATTAAAAATAACGGATCCGATATGGTGGACGTAAATTCGAAAAAAAGATTGTTTCGTAGGGATCGAATTTCCGCGCGCAAAGTAAAAGAGCGTTTTCACTCCTCGCGAAAATGTTTCGTAGAAATCGACGAAATCCGCAAGTTACGCGCATGAATTGCGATTTGTACCTGTCTGTTCTCAGTTCAAGTTTAAATCGATTGTTCTGTTCCGTGATTCCTCAAATTTGTTTGCTTATCAGTTTGTCCGTCGACATGTTCGGGTGTCTTGATCTTTTTGAAATCGCGCCGGTTTACCAAATCGTCGACAAACGCAAAAATCACGTTGAGCACCCGAAACACCATAAATGTATACGTACAGCATTCAACGGACAAGAAATGTACTTAGCCAAGATTAAAGTTGGTCACTTCATTTCTAACTCGCATGTGCAAGATCCTGATACTCCTAAGCAGCGCTTAAGTTGCTCTTTTTTAAAGATGTTCGAATGGCAAAATTAGAATTTTAGTCCTGACTCTAAGTTTCTAAAACTCCGATACATTATAACGAATAAAATTTACCAAACCATTCATCGCAAATTGTCCATCGTAAAAAATGTAAGACAATTGTTTTTTTTTATATCTCGCTCTCTGTCGAACCCACATTCACGCATCAAGGACGTGACTCCGTTTTTTTTTACTTTTGTTGTGCTTTTGGCATTTTTGAATTTTCTTTTGTTTTTATATCCAGTATGATTTTATTCTGTTTTTGCTTTTTTTTTAAATAATTTGTTATTTTAGGATTTTTGTATTTGTCAGTTTATAATCTCCGGTTATATTTTTGGACAACAAAAAGAAAATATTTCGGTATTTTATGTAATAATACAATCAGTCGTGATAATTTTGGAATCAAGGTACCACGCATAGACCAGTGCAACGTTCTCACATTTTTGCACATCAAATATGATTACTTCCTTTCTTTTTTGGAACGACATTCAGTACATTGCTTTTTCTTCTTCTTATCATCTGAAATATAGGACGGATAGTGCCTTTGTGACGAGCGTCGAGTATTTTTGTGTTTACAACGATACTTCTTAGATAATGTGTGTTGATCACAATGCTCTTCTAATAACTCTGCTTCCAGTGCACGACGAAACTGTAAAGAAGTTTGTTTTCTGAGTCAGTTTGCAGATGATTGTAAGCGACGTATTCCTTTCGCCATATTGGATCTGAGATTTTGAATCTTATGAATCCGATTTCAGATTCACATTCAATGACCTCAAAAATCATCAGGTACAAACTTTCATGAAAATCGAACCATTTGTGAACTTGCGTCCCCCATATTTGATCCGCAATTTCGTAATCTGAAAATCCGATTTTAGATTCGGGTTTAGCGACCTGCAAAACCATAATACTAAAGTTATAGGATAAATAAATAACATTTTTGTTCGAATACAAAAATGGTACGCAAAGCTGATTGTCGCCTGACAGCTGAAAGGTTAAAACCAATAATTTCTCCTGTATCTTCCTGATTTAACAGTAATTTTCTGTTTAATTGTTTTTAAAAAAAATCGGTATCTGAATAATTGAAATAATTATTTTGACAACCGAGTTTCGCTTTCTTCGGAATATACAACAGTCCGAATGAAACAATCTTAGTTTATGGGCAAACTGTTATGTTCGCGAATGAACTAGTCGCGAGCCAAAAGAGGCACTTCACGCACCATCTATGCGAGTTCGCTCGAATTCTTAATAATACTTACAATTTAAATGCGAACTTTGTATTCTGCGTGCTCTAAATTCCTGATATCGTTTTCGCCCACTAGTTGGGGACTAGTTATCAATTTATCCGCTTTCAGTTTCCGGTTTTCTTTGGCTTAGGACAGAACACACGTGGGTTTACTTACGCTCGCATGTATGTTTTCGCTCCACTCACGATTACAGAAATTGTCGCTAATCTAAGAAATCTCGTGAAACGATTTTAACGCACTTAAATTTTCGGTTTGGTGCAGAACCTGTAATATTTCGTGACCTCGATTTCACCAACACGAGGTATTTATTGGATGTTTAATTGTTTTTGTATTAAGGATTATTGTAAATTAAATTAGTGCTATTCTGAAACGCCTGTGGATTATTTCGCCAGCCTGAACCCCTGGACTCGCAGCGTCGATTTGGAGAGTGCATTTAATGCATCTGCAGCCACATTGGCGATCCTGCCAGGATTATCAGGCTGATCTGTACTTGGATTTATGTGTTCATAAATCAATCTGTGCCAAGATCTCTAAAAGTTAGTGCCAATTGGTACAAAATTCAAATGAATCATTGACCTTTACAAACACCATCAAATGCTATCTGCGTTGATAAAATAGTGCGTCGAGATTGCGAGGACTAAACGGACATGCAAAAGTCCATTCATAAGTGCATCAGTGCGCGAGTACAATTTGCCGCTTATTTCGTTGGGACGGAGACCGCTTCCGGCCTCCTTGCTTCAGTGGGCACTCAGACCACTCCTTCTTTTCAACACGGGTAGCCTGCGCGGTCCTCTCCGCCCTGCTATCCCTGTCACGTTTTGTCTCCTACCACGTTCCCCGCGCGACGATGGCACAGAACACTAAAAGAGTACCTTTCGTCGCAAGCACGCAGTCGCGCGAGAACGAATAGACAAATTAGTCTTGGGTCATTAGGCACGCATTATTAATTAAATTCACGTCGAAGAAAACCTTGACTTAAGCATGACGAGCAATAAAAGTCACGGGTCAACCGATGAATATCACGAATTCATCCAAAATGTCGCTCTGCAGCACAAGACCTTCGCAACAATACCGAGAGCCGCTGCATTTTTAGAAACGCCCAACGTGACTGCTATGAGCAAGCCGATATGCGCCACCCATGAATATTTCACCGAGGACTTCGTGGGCGCACGAAGAAAAATATTTGGAAACTATTGCCGGCCTCTCAGCCATAATTAATCAGAAGATGCTGAATACTTCAACTCCTGTCACCAACAGTCCAGCAATTGCGGCCTCCAACCTTGCAGAGCAACCAAGACGATCAAAGGTACCGCCTATGAAACTGCCGCGATTTTCCGGAAATTATATCGATTGGGTGGAATTCAGAAACCACTTTCACGCGTTAATAATTTCAAATTCGTCTTTCCATGCATTCTCCCCCTAGCTGTCTCAGGACCTTGTCGTTGGTGGAGCAGCTTGTGAGCCGCCGCTCGCCTTTCGATAAATCTACCAGTAGGGGCCTCCAGTCCACTATCGGGCTCCCCGAGGATTATGACCCCGGCAGGGGTCCGATCTCAGAGGTCCGAAGGTGATCCTGGGTACTATGACACGGTCTCACGTGTCCGATCCTAGGCGTCAAAGGAGTGGAGGCATCTCCACAGGTCCTTCCAAGGACTGTGACATTGGAAGGATGTCCGAGCTTGGAGGATCACCTAGGCAACCTGGGGACTATGACCCTCACAAGTGGCCGATCTCAGGTTGCGAACCCAGTGTACCCAACCGGTGCGGCTTTGACTGCCCGGCGGGCACATTCCAGCTGGGTCGGTAGGTGGGGGTTAACCCCGCATCGGGGGGTAGAGGGGCGGATCCAACTAAGAAGATACAGCCCCAAAGTCGGAAGGTGTGTAGGACACCGTGCCGGGAACCGACAAACTATCGGGGATCGACTTGTCATTCGGGCCATAACCCGAATGTCTTGGCACCGGGGGTTATGAAGGTGTCGTAAATCGGTCCCTTGGGGCACCAGGCGCCACCCGTCGTATTAAGCCTCACCTCGGCATGCGGGGCTCTGTCGGAAGGAAGACTACTTCCCTAGCTACTCGTGGGAATCAAATGAATGACGACACCACTACAAACCTAAATAAAAAACCGACAGACGGCTCGGGGATCATGGAGGTCGAAACGGACGCTTCGGTGGCCGGGACGCCCCTTGGAAACCAGGCTGAACGTCCAACCATCGGTGCCCTCCCAGCGGCTGCGCCCTCGCAAGAGGGTGTGATGGCCCAGGAGTCGCCGACGGCCATAACCAGGAAAAGACCCTGCGGAGCTGCAAAAAAGAGGCTCCGTAAAGAAAGAGAGCGCCTAGAGGCCGCCAGTGGTGGCCCTGGTGCTAACACCAATACCGGGACGAAAGAAACTCCGAAGAGGGGGAGGCATCCACAGGAGACTCCCCCGTCGGGGCAGAAACCGTCCAAAAGAAGTAGGGGGGCAGGGGCGAACCAAGCGGCCTTAGACAGGGCCGTGGGTTCGGGTCTCACTGCCGCACAGTGGGCGAACACCCTTACTCTCGTCGTGGTGAATGAGGATTAGCCCGATGCCGAGCTGACAAAGGAGCATCTCGATACCTTCTGCCGGGTCTTCTCGAGGCGTGCTGAAGAGCTGCCAGAGGAGCAATGGCCGAAGGTCGAGGCCTCCTTGTGCAAGGCCGGGGCCATCACTTTCATCCCGGCGAACCAGGTAACCAGGGACCGTCTCATGGCTGAACTTACGGCCGAGGGGGGCCCCTGGAAGGGTCCAAAGATCAGGACCGGGGGGGTTGAACTCCTCCAAAAGATGCTGAAGGCTATACAGCCTGGATCCCAGATGAACCAGAGGATTCGGCGGTAATACTTCGGCGTCTGGGTGGGTACAACCCCTCGTTGAGGACGTCGTGCTGGAGGGTTATCCGTCAGCCGGCGCCTTCAGCCAAGACTCCAGCATCTGGGCAGCAAGGCGGTACAAAAATGTTGCTGGTTGTCCAGATTCCGGAAGCCCAAGCAAGAGCGCTCGCGGCCCTTGATAATCGGCCTTACTACCGGTGTACCCGGGTGACATTCAAGGTCACCGGAGGCACCGGCTAGTGAGGGCCGATCATGGTAAAAGAAGAGGCGCGACGTCTCACAATGGCGTCCGGGCAACTTCAGTTTACCCAGATTAACTTGTACCACAGCAAGGGCGCCTCAGCTTCTTTACGGAGGAGCATGGCTGTGGCGCACACAGGCATAGCGCTAATCCAAGAACCTTGGATTGTCAAAAATGCCATTAGGGGGCTGGGGCCCTCCCACTGCTTTAGCCAATTGGCGGCTGATGTAGGCGCCAATATGAAATTTATTAGAAACCCCAGAGGTACAGACTGGGAGGGTTTCAAAAGAGACCTAGGTGTAGCCCTCGAGGATGTGCCAAGGGCTAGAATCAACAATTCTTTGGCACTAGAGGCAGCAGCCAAGGCGTTCAGCGCAGGCATTAAATATGCCTTCAAGCGAAACTGCCGGGAAACCCCTATCAGGGACAGGAGGCTGACCTGCTGGAACCGCAGCCTGGAGGCTAAGAAGGTTAACACTAAAAAGCTTTTCAGGTTAGCCAGGAAGAGGAATTATCCCAAAGCCTGGGACAGCTATACTATAGCAAGAGATGACTTCAGAGATGCAGTCAGGAAAGCCAAGAAGGACAGCTGGGAATTCTTCTGCTCGGAGGTCGAGAAGGGACCTCCGGCAGCCAGGCTTGGAAAGGTTCTGGCGAAGGACCCGGCTGCAATCATGGGAATACTAAAACGGCCAGATGGCACCAGTACGACGACAGATGCGGAGACACTGGATTGCCTAATCCGAGCCCAGTTCCCGGGCTTTTATAGGTCTGGGAGTGGGAAGGGGGGAGACGAAGACCTGAACCGAGCCGTTCCCGGCTCGGGAGGTGGGATGTCCAAGGCCCGCAGAGAACTTGGACGCCGAATCGCTCGGGAAATCGTCACCCCCGTGAGGATAAGGTGGGCCGTACACTCCTTTAGTCCGTATAAGTCACCGGGGCCAGATGGAATTTATCCAGCTCTTCTTCAAAGAGCTGGCGATATGATCATAGGACCACTTATGAGACTAACTACAGCTAGTCTCATCCTGGGCCATGTGCCTAGTGCATGGCAGGGCGTTAAGGTGGTTTTCCTACCTAAAGCAGGGAGATGCGGTTATGAATCGCCCAAGGACTTTAGACCAATCAGTCTAACGTCATTTATACTCAAGTTAGTAGGAATACTCGTGGATAGGTACATGAGGGAGACGGTCCTAGCACGATGCCCACTGCAAGGGAGCCAACATGCCTACAGAACGGGTCTCTCCACTGAGACGGCACTGCATCAGGCTGTCTCACTGATTGAGACCCAGCTGGAGAACAGGGGCTTCGCAGTGGGCGCTCTGCTGGACATTGAGGGGGCCTTCAATCACACCGCGCGAGGAGTGATAAGAAGACCCCTCAGGACGCACAACACACCGGAACCAATCGTGGACTGGGTGGACCACATACTGGCGAATCGTAGTCTGCGAGCGGAGAAAGGTGATACGAAAATCCGGGGCTATGTTGACTCCGGATGTCCACAAGGAGGGGTTCTTTCGCCACTACTATGGAATGTGGTGATAAATGAACTCCTGGTCGGAATCACGGAGCTTGGACTACATGTCACGGGATATGCGGACGACGCTCTGATAATTGCCAGGGGGCCGTTCTTGAGTCCGCTGACAAGTTTAATGCAGCGTGCACTTAGATTTGTGGAGCACTGGTGTCAGGAAACGGGGCTCTCTATTAACCCTAGGAAAATAGAGGTGCTGGTGTTCACCAGAAACTACAAATGGGACCGTGTCTGTCCGCTCACTCTGTCTGGACACAGACTAGAGTACGCGGAAACAGCCAAATACCTCGGGGTGACTCTAGATACCAAGCTTAGCTGGAAGAAACATCTGAAAGACAGATGTGCCAGAGTCACAGCTTCCCTATGGCTAATGAGACGAACCATATGCAGCAGCTGGGGCCTCAAGCCGGCTACTATGCTATGGATATACGAGGCTATACTGAGGCCAAGGTTAACCTATGCTTCACTGGCCTGGTGGAACAGGTCCACTACGGCTACAGCTGTCAAGGACCTAGAGAAAGTGAGAGGGTTCATACTCAGGAGTATCACAGGCGCTGCGAGGTCGACCCCCACGGCGGCGCTAGGTGTTCTCGTGGATATAGAGCCCTTTCACATAACTTTGAAAGCCGAAGCCGCAAAGGCCTGGCGCAGGATCAAAGCAAAGAGTGGGTACAGGAGCTCTGTCAAAAGAACAGGACCACTGGATGCCTACTTTTGTGGCAGCGTCTTAGACGAGATCGCAGATCGCACGTCACCACGCTATCTTTTTGACAAAAAATATAAAATCAGTCTCCCGACCAGAGAAGACTGGGAAAGCAACCATGCGACACTAGTCAACAACGGCAACGTTGTTTTTGGGGCGCGGGGGAGTGGAGCAGGGGTATACAGAGGAAGAGGTGGAAAAGGGTCCACATACCCTTTGGGAGCCTACACCACTGTTTTGCAAGCAGAATTAATGGCTATCATTCAGTGTTCATATAGAGCGCTAAATGAGAATAACGGTACTAATACCACCATTTTTTTCTGATAGCAGGGGAGCCTTTCAGGCCCTCAACAACTTTAGCACAAGGTCAGGACTAGTCTGGGACTGCTACCAGTCCCTGAATAGACTAGCTGTGAAAACCCGCGTCACGCTGCGCTGGATCCCAAGCCACTGTGGATTCAAAGGCAACATGATGGCGGATAAGCTAGCCAAACTGGCAGCAAAAAAGAATTTTATTGGCCCCGCACCCGTGGTGGGCGTGTGCAAAAACCTCGCTCGGGAAGCATTCCGGACGAAGGTTGCGCTCGAATACCGAAGGATATGGGGTTCCACACCGGGATGCAGGCAAGCCAAACTTTTTATTGGCGACAGCTGGCCCTGCAGATGGAAACCGGTATTCCTGAATGCCAAAAGATCGGTGACCAAAGATCTTGTGGCAATGAACACTAAGCACGGGGATCTCCGGGGACATCTCCACAAAATAGGTCTGTCAGACTGGACGGCCTGCAGGTACTGTGGAGAGGCGGTAGAAACCGCCGAACATATTCTTTGCGAATGCCATGCCACCACTAGACATAGAGTGGAAGGGATGGGCAAACCTGCACTGACAAGGCAGGATATCACCTCCATGGAGGCTGCGACCATGGCCGCGGTCTGGAAGGCTATGCGCCGTGCCATATAGAAGGAGGTCATAGGAGGAGTGCAAAGGGACTACCCAAGCACTCAGGTTTTCGGTCTGTGTGACCAAACCAACTCTAACTTTAAATTATTATTATTATTTCCATGCATTTACGAAATTTTATTATTTAAAATCTTGTCTAGATGGCGACGCAGCCAGTTTGTTAAAAAATTTGTCGGTTAACGCAGAAAACTTCGACATCGGTTGGAAGTTACTTACAGATCGGTATGAAAATAGATTAGAAAAAGACGTAGATTGCTCCAAACGCATTTAGTTAATTTGTTTGTGATTAAAACCGGTTGTACAGGAAGCTGCATCAACAGAGCTACACAAACTATTAGATGCCGTTAAATCGTCCTCCTCTGTCTGATAACATTTTAGTTTTTTAATTACTTTACGGCATGATGGTGGGATTCGTGAAGTATGGGAATTTTCATTGGAAGGCGACGATTACGCTACCTATGATCAGTTGGTCAAGTTTCTCACCGCTAAGATTCGCTTCTACAAGTTTTCTTAAACCAACACGTCAATCAGCTATAAAGCGCAGTAAAACCCTCTCCGTATTTTCCGCGCAAGCCTCGGCTAAATTTATGCACAAAAGTTCGAACGCATGCTTATTATGCTCGGAGTCGCATCCGCTATTTAAGTTCAATATATTCAACGACAAAAAATCGGTTCCACAGCGCTGGAAACTTGTTAGGGCCCGCACCTTATGTCAAAATTGCTTGTCGACATTTCACAACACAGATCTTTATAAGAGTGTACGTTCGTGCACCCATTGTGGTAAGCGTCACTACACCTTGCTGCACGATGCAGCTAAGAAAGTATCTGCACCAAAGTTTGATGCAACGAACATCGATGCAAGTACATACCTCAGATAATGGGGGTTCAAACGTTGATGTCAACTGCGTTCAGGCTCATCATGTGATACTTGTAACGGCGCGGGTCTTGCTCACGGCCCCTTCGCAACGTGTGAATAAGGTGCGAGCTCTACTCTACCAGAGCTCGACACACACCTTTGTCACTCGTAAAGTCGCTAATGATTTGTGTACCAAAATGTATGCCACATCCGCTGTAGTGCAAGGCATTGTGCCGGGAGCGTCCGGAGTTATAAAGCGGATCGTGCTTATTTCCATTTGCCCCACCAAAGATCAGTCGATAACGCTGTCAACGGACGCGCATATTTTAGATACGTTAACTGCATACGTACCGAATTTTCGGCACCCTCTCGAGCAGTGGCCTCACTTACGTAACGTAGAGTTATCTAACTAACACCCAACTGTCGATACACCCATACACATAATAATAGGTGCTGACTTATATGCATACGCGTTACGCGACGCAATTATTCGCGGTGAACCGAACGAGCCGGTGGCACTAAATACAATTTTTAGATGGGTTCTCTCCGGCAATACCGACTCTGCTTGCGATACAGATTTCGCCCCCGCAGTACACATGCACCATGCAGTTTCGCACGAAGAACTGCATGCGTCGCTGTCTCGTTTTTGGGACATGGAAGAGATCGCCACTTTTCGCCCATCCTCCGAAGATTAGGAGCGCTGTGAAAGACATTTTCTCCATACCCACACGAGATCTTCGAATGGACAATATGTTGTGTGTATCCCGTTCAAGTCATCTTCCGCCCTTGACAATGGCGACACCATGCCTAAGACAATCCAGTGCCTGCACTCGATCGAGCAGAGACTTTCGATACGTTCGCTCGAATATGACGCTCCGTCCTCCCACCGATGATATCGAAAGTCTCGATACGCTCACGCCCGCACATTTTCTTGTCGGCGGCCCATTAGAAGCTGTTCTCGCGCCGCTTACTATAGATCACTTTGTGAGTCAATCCACACGGTGTCATCTCTATCAGGAACTCCTGGAGCGACTCTGGAAAAGGTGGTCACGCGACTACGTTATCTCATGCCAGCATCGCTCTAAGTGGGTCCACTTCGACCTCGCTTGTACCCGGGCAGATTGTAATATTACGTAACGATAACTTACCTCCGGTGAAATGGAACCTGGCTCGCATTATCGAGTGTCATCCGGGTCGAGACGGCTTAATTCATGTCGTTACGATTTGTACCACATCATCGACTTATAAACGTTCGGTATCCAAGCGCGATCTTGCCCGAAAGTGCGAACCAGCCCGTTCCTGAATGAGCAGACACAAGTTAGATTTCAGTTAGTTGTAAGTTTAGTTAGAATAATGAGTGAGTATATATTTGTGAGTAATGTTCACGAATGAACTAGTCGCGAGCCAAAAGGGGCACTTCACGCATCATATATGCGTGTTCGCTCGAATTCTTTATAATACTTACAATTTTAATCCAAACTCTGTATTCTGCGCGCTTAAAATTCGTGATATCATTTTGGCCCACAAGTTGGGGACTCGTTCTAAGTTTATCCGCTTTCCATTTCCGGTTTTCTTTGGCTTCGGCCAGAACACACGTGGGTTTACTTACGCCCGAACGTATGTTTTCGGTTTGGTGCAGAACCTGTAATATTTCGTGACCTCGATTTCACCGGCATGAGGCATTTATTGGACGCTTAATTGTAGGATTTTGTATTAAGGATTATTGTAAATTATATTAGTGCTATTCGGAAACGACTGTGGATTATTTCGCCAGCCTGAACCCCTGGACCGGCAGCGTCGATTTGAAGAGTGCATCTGCAGTCCAAGCGCCACACTTAGTGTTCACGGAACATGTATTTTTCAACTAGCGACTTTCAAATTTTCGACAGCTTTAAATTTGACCGTTCGAATTCTGACATTCCACACTTCTCGTGGTGAATATAACGTAATTGACCCACGATATATGTCAATTTTTAAACGGCCCCATGTAAAGTAAAATATATTGTGTTTTATCGTGATTTCACCTCTGGAATGTTGAGTTTTCAACAACTACGATCAGTTGACTGGAACCCGAAGTACTATCAAAATCCTGTTTATCGGTTAACGTAAAAGGCCGGAGGGTATGATACCTATCGTTCTCAAAGAAAGAAAGCAGGGAATATGCATAAAATATAACAAAAATCGTATATATGAGAAAGTAACAATAAAAAAAAATATAAAATGCGTTTCGTGGTTCTGGAACTTTCAATTTTCTAAACGAATGGTGACTGCTGGCCTCTCCGGGTGACCCATTGTCACACTGCACGCTAGCGTGATACGGAAGATAGAAGGCGGTAGAGAGAAATGACGACTTGTCTGATACGGGCGAAACGGTACGTATAATGTACCTCGGCCTCGAAAAACTCCAGGGTACGGATAACCTCCGAATATGCTCACGACACCCACATAAAACAAAATTTTTCAATAGTATTGCGCGCAAACACAACTCCTGAATAAAAAGAGTACAATTACTTTTCTGTTCACGAAGATCTCAATAACGGATCTGCCGAGGCCGTGTCATCGAGCTCCCGAATTCCTCGCGTTTTCTCCTTTTCTTCGTTCTCCCCTGCCTTGATTCCCCTTTCAGCGCTTCGCTACCTGCAATATTAACTTATAAAATTAATTCATAAAACTATAATAACCGATGATGGCGGTTCACAGAAACGAAAGTGTCCGACGTCCCGGTGCTTTCATTACGATGTAATCAAAGAATTGTAAAGGGGCGTTACGTTGTCCAGGAGTCGTGCCGTTAGAAGACGTCCTGAATCCACATAGGAGTCCAGCCTCCGGTGAGAAGCAGCTGCCCCCGGGGAGAACGCGGGCCACGGACAGGAGGCCAGTCCGCCCGGCCGGAGGACCAAGCCGAAGAGAGGATGCAGGAGGGGTCCCTAAGGACGGCTGAATCATTGGCCACCCTGCTCCGCAGTCTAGGACCGACTGCCGCTGCCTTCGTGGCGAAACGGGTCGACGAGGGAGACGCCCTTAGGTAGACCCATCGACTGGCGGGGCTGCTCCCTCAGCTACAGGAGATGGTCGCGATGGAGGCCAGGAGGGAAGCCCGGCGGAAGAAGTAATCCGCCCGTAACTGGGAGACGGTCGAGTCGCTCCGTTACCCGCCTTCTTAGGAGGAGGTAAGTGTGGACCTGTAGATGAGCATGGAGCGATCGCGACGACTTCCTGGACAAAACTCTTGATCCGAGATACGATATTTCTAAGACGGGAGTTCAGAGTAATCTCGTGATAGAAGGAGGGTCTATAACGGGGCGTTACGTTCTCCAACAGTCGTGCCGCGGTCGCGAGAGCGCGGAGTGATATTATAGTGCGAATCTGGACACAGACTAGAGTACGCGGAAACAGCCAAATACCTCGGGGTGGCTCTAGATACCAAGCTTAGCTGGAAGAAACATCTGAAAGACAGATGTGCCAGAGTCACAGCTTCCCTATGGCTAATGAGACGAACCATATGCAGCAGCTGGGGCCTCAAGCCGGCTACTATGCTATGGATATACGAGGCTATACTGAGGCCAAGGTTAACCTATGCTTCACTGGCCTGGTGGAACAGGTCCACTACGGCTACAGCTGTCAAGGACCTAGAGAAAGTGAGAGGGTTCATACTCAGGAGTATCACAGGCGCTGCGAGGTCGACCCCCACGGCGGCGCTAGGTGTTCTCGTGGATATAGAGCCCTTTCACATAACTTTGAAAGCCGAAGCCGCAAAGGCCTGGCGCAGGATCAAAGCAAAGAGTGGGTACAGGAGCTCTGTCAAAAGAACAGGACCACTGGATGCCTACTTTTGTTGCAGCGTCTTAGACGAGATCGCAGATCGCACGTCACCACGCTATCTTTTTGACAAAAAATATAAAATCAGTCTCCCGACCAGAGAAGACTGGGAAAGCAACCATGCGACACTAGTCAACAACGGCAACGTTGTTTTTGGGGCGCGGGGGAGTGGAGCAGGGGTATACAGAGGAAGAGGTGGAAAAGGGTCCACATACCCTTTGGGAGCCTACACCACTGTTTTGCAAGCAGAATTAATGGCTATCATTCAGTGTTCATATAGAGCGCTAAATGAGAATAACGGTAATAATACCACCATTTTTTTCTGATAGCAGGGGAGCCTTTCAGGCCCTCAACAACTTTAGCACAAGGTCAGGACTAGTCTGGGACTGCTACCAGTCCCTGAATAGACTAGCTGTGAAAACCCGCGTCACGCTGCGCTGGATCCCAAGCCACTGTGGATTCAAAGGCAACATGATGGCGGATAAGCTAGCCAAACTGGCAGCAAAAAAGAATTTTATTGGCCCCGCACCCGTGGTGGGCGTGTGCAAAAACCTCGCTCGGGAAGCATTCCGGACGAAGGTTGCGCTCGAATACCGAAGGATATGGGGTTCCACACCGGGATGCAGGCAAGCCAAACTTTTTATTGGCGACAGCTGGCCCTGCAGATGGAAACCGGTATTCCTGAATGCCAAAAGATCGGTGACCAAAGATCTTGTGGCAATGAACACTAAGCACGGGGATCTCCGGGGACATCTCCACAAAATAGGTCTGTCAGACTGGACGGCCTGCAGGTACTGTGGAGAGGCGGTAGAAACCGCCGAACATATTCTTTGCGAATGCCATGCCACCACTAGACATAGAGTGGAAGGGATGGGCAAACCTGCACTGACAAGGCAGGATATCACCTCCATGGAGGCTGCGACCATGGCCGCGGTCTGGAAGGCTATGCGCCGTGCCATATAGAAGGAGGTCATAGGAGGAGTGCAAAGGGACTACCCAAGCACTCAGGTTTTCGGTCTGTGTGACCAAACCAACTCTAACTTTAAATTATTATTATTATTTCCATGCATTTACGAAATTTTATTATTTAAAATCTTGTCTAGATGGCGACGCAGCCAGTTTGTTAAAAAATTTGTCGGTTAACGCAGAAAACTTCGACATCGGTTGGAAGTTACTTACAGATCGGTATGAAAATAGATTAGAAAAAGACGTAGATTGCTCCAAACGCATTTAGTTAATTTGTTTGTGATTAAAACCGGTTGTACAGGAAGCTGCATCAACAGAGCTACACAAACTATTAGATGCCGTTAAATCGTCCTCCTCTGTCTGATAACATTTTAGTTTTTTAATTACTTTACGGCATGATGGTGGGATTCGTGAAGTATGGGAATTTTCATTGGAAGGCGACGATTACGCTACCTATGATCAGTTGGTCAAGTTTCTCACCGCTAAGATTCGCTTCTACAAGTTTTCTTAAACCAACACGTCAATCAGCTATAAAGCGCAGTAAAACCCTCTCCGTATTTTCCGCGCAAGCCTCGGCTAAATTTATGCACAAAAGTTCGAACGCATGCTTATTATGCTCGGAGTCGCATCCGCTATTTAAGTTCAATATATTCAACGACAAAAAATCGGTTCCACAGCGCTGGAAACTTGTTAGGGCCCGCACCTTATGTCAAAATTGCTTGTCGACATTTCACAACACAGATCTTTATAAGAGTGTACGTTCGTGCACCCATTGTGGTAAGCGTCACTACACCTTGCTGCACGATGCAGCTAAGAAAGTATCTGCACCAAAGTTTGATGCAACGAACATCGATGCAAGTACATACCTCAGATAATGGGGGTTCAAACGTTGATGTCAACTGCGTTCAGGCTCATCATGTGATACTTGTAACGGCGCGGGTCTTGCTCACGGCCCCTTCGCAACGTGTGAATAAGGTGCAAGCTCTACTCTACCAGAGCTCGACACACACCTTTGTCACTCGTAAAGTCGCTAATGATTTGTGTACCAAAATGTATGCCACATCCGCTGTAGTGCAAGGCATTGTGCCGGGAGCGTCCGGAGTTATAAAGCGGATCGTGCTTATTTCCATTTGCCCCACCAAAGATCAGTCGATAACGCTGTCAACGGACGCGCATATTTTAGATACGTTAACTGCATACGTACCGAATTTTCGGCACCCTCTCGAGCAGTGGCCTCACTTACGTAACGTAGAGTTATCTAACTAACACCCAACTGTCGATACACCCATACACATAATAATAGGTGCTGACTTATATGCATACGCGTTACGCGACGCAATTATTCGCGGTGAACCGAACGAGCCGGTGGCACTAAATACAATTTTTAGATGGGTTCTCTCCGGCAATACCGACTCTGCTTGCGATACAGATTTCGCCCCCGCAGTACACATGCACCATGCAGTTTCGCACGAAGAACTGCATGCGTCGCTGTCTCGTTTTTGGGACATGGAAGAGATCGCCACTTTTCGCCCATCCTCCGAAGATTAGGAGCGCTGTGAAAGACATTTTCTCCATACCCACACGAGATCTTCGAATGGACAATATGTTGTGTGTATCCCGTTCAAGTCATCTTCCGCCCTTGACAATGGCGACACCATGCCTAAGACAATCCAGTGCCTGCACTCGATCGAGCAGAGACTTTCGATACGTTCGCTCGAATATGACGCTCCGTCCTCCCACCGATGATATCGAAAGTCTCGATACGCTCACGCCCGCACATTTTCTTGTCGGCGGCCCATTAGAAGCTGTTCTCGCGCCGCTTACTATAGATCACTTTGTGAGTCAATCCACACGGTGTCATCTCTATCAGGAACTCCTGGAGCGACTCTGGAAAAGGTGGTCACGCGACTACGTTATCTCATGCCAGCATCGCTCTAAGTGGGTCCACTTCGACCTCGCTTGTACCCGGGCAGATTGTAATATTACGTAACGATAACTTACCTCCGGTGAAATGGAACCTGGCTCGCATTATCGAGTGTCATCCGGGTCGAGACGGCTTAATTCATGTCGTTACGATTTGTACCACATCATCGACTTATAAACGTTCGGTATCCAAGCGCGATCTTGCCCGAAAGTGCGAACCAGCCCGTTCCTGAATGAGCAGACACAAGTTAGATTTCAGTTAGTTGTAAGTTTAGTTAGAATAATGAGTGAGTATATATTTGTGAGTAATGTTCACGAATGAACTAGTCGCGAGCCAAAAGGGGCACTTCACGCATCATATATGCGTGTTCGCTCGAATTCTTTATAATACTTACAATTTTAATCCAAACTCTGTATTCTGCGCGCTTAAAATTCGTGATATCATTTTGGCCCACAAGTTGGGGACTCGTTCTAAGTTTATCCGCTTTCCATTTCCGGTTTTCTTTGGCTTCGGCCAGAACACACGTGGGTTTACTTACGCCCGAACGTATGTTTTCGGTTTGGTGCAGAACCTGTAATATTTCGTGACCTCGATTTCACCGGCATGAGGCATTTATTGGACGCTTAATTGTAGGATTTTGTATTAAGGATTATTGTAAATTATATTAGTGCTATTCGGAAACGACTGTGGATTATTTCGCCAGCCTGAACCCCTGGACCGGCAGCGTCGATTTGAAGAGTGCATCTGCAGTCCAAGCGCCACACTTAGTGTTCACGGAACATGTATTTTTCAACTAGCGACTTTCAAATTTTCGACAGCTTTAAATTTGACCGTTCGAATTCTGACATTCCACACTTCTCGTGGTGAATATAACGTAATTGACCCACGATATATGTCAATTTTTAAACGGCCCCATGTAAAGTAAAATATATTGTGTTTTATCGTGATTTCACCTCTGGAATGTTGAGTTTTCAACAACTACGATCAGTTGACTGGAACCCGAAGTACTATCAAAATCCTGTTTATCGGTTAACGTAAAAGGCCGGAGGGTATGATACCTATCGTTCTCAAAGAAAGAAAGCAGGGAATATGCATAAAATATAACAAAAATCGTATATATGAGAAAGTAACAATAAAAAAAAATATAAAATGCGTTTCGTGGTTCTGGAACTTTCAATTTTCTAAACGAATGGTGACTGCTGGCCTCTCCGGGTGACCCATTGTCACACTGCACGCTAGCGTGATACGGAAGATAGAAGGCGGTAGAGAGAAATGACGACTTGTCTGATACGGGCGAAACGGTACGTATAATGTACCTCGGCCTCGAAAAACTCCAGGGTACGGATAACCTCCGAATATGCTCACGACACCCACATAAAACAAAATTTTTCAATAGTATTGCGCGCAAACACAACTCCTGAATAAAAAGAGTACAATTACTTTTCTGTTCACGAAGATCTCAATAACGGATCTGCCGAGGCCGTGTCATCGAGCTCCCGAATTCCTCGCGTTTTCTCCTTTTCTTCGTTCTCCCCTGCCTTGATTCCCCTTTCAGCGCTTCGCTACCTGCAATATTAACTTATAAAATTAATTCATAAAACTATAATAACCGATGATGGCGGTTCACAGAAACGAAAGTGTCCGACGTCCCGGTGCTTTCATTACGATGTAATCAAAGAATTGTAAAGGGGCGTTACGTTGTCCAGGAGTCGTGCCGTTAGAAGACGTCCTGAATCCACATAGGAGTCCAGCCTCCGGTGAGAAGCAGCTGCCCCCGGGGAGAACGCGGGCCACGGACAGGAGGCCAGTCCGCCCGGCCGGAGGACCAAGCCGAAGAGAGGATGCAGGAGGGGTCCCTAAGGACGGCTGAATCATTGGCCACCCTGCTCCGCAGTCTAGGACCGACTGCCGCTGCCTTCGTGGCGAAACGGGTCGACGAGGGAGACGCCCTTAGGTAGACCCATCGACTGGCGGGGCTGCTCCCTCAGCTACAGGAGATGGTCGCGATGGAGGCCAGGAGGGAAGCCCGGCGGAAGGAGTAATCCGCCCGTAACTGGGAGACGGTCGAGTCGCTCCGTTACCCGCCTTCTTAGGAGGAGGTAAGTGTGGACCTGTAGATGAGCATGGAGCGATCGCGACGACTTCCTGGACAAAACTCTTGATCCGAGATACGATATTTCTAAGACGGGAGTTCAGAGTAATCTCGTGATAGAAGGAGGGTCTATAACGGGGCGTTACGTTCTCCAACAGTCGTGCCGCGGTCGCGAGAGCGCGGAGTGATATTATAGTGCGAATCGATTGTTACAGAAACGAACGGCCCCGAAAACGCCCGAGCGCCACCGGCAATGGCGCTGGGAAATGCGCGGCCGCAGAGAGCCGCCGAAGTTAGTGTCGTGCGAGCCTTCAAGAAGGAAGGACCAAAAAGCGTAACCAAGTCCGTGTCGCGGCACTTTTCAGTCGAGTTTCGAGCCCTACGACGAAAATCGCCACGAGGGTCACGAGGACTCGTGGAACTGCCGTCGGTACGAGGACGAAACGCCAGTCCCAGGAGCGAGCGAGAATGGGCGAAACGCCACAAGGTGTAAGTGCAAAATTAGATGTAAGTAGACCTTGGGCCAATTGTGTTGAAATTCTTGCAATAAAATTGAGAGGGGCAGAAGGCCCAATATCCTTATTTAAAAAATAAGATTATTATTTGTTTCCTGCTACACCCCTTCCGTAGCTTGTGCGGGCGACGTGCGGAGCCGCCATAGGATTTCGTGGTCTCCATATTTTCAGGGGCGGAAGGAGGCAGGAGCCGACCTCCTCTGGGCTAGTCCGTGCCCTTCCGGGAGTGCGTCATCAGCTAGCATGGCTGAATAACGCGTCGTCCACCTGGCGCGGAGTTTTCGCTGAGAAAACTACAAAGCCTGCTTCACGGGCGGTGGAAGATACCTTATAATCCCGGTCGTGTAAGATCGGGCGTTATAGAATTTTCTAATTTAAAATATTTTTTTACGATTTTCATTACGATTAATTATACGTATTATAATAATATATTTCGATCGTTTGAGCCAAAGACAAGTGAAATTCTTTATTCAGCTCTGCGTACAAAAACGCATTTTGCGTTTATTTATTAATTGTATATTATTACAATAAATGTGAAATCCTATAATAAGGCCTAGTTTTCTAGGGAAATATTAAATGCTTGAAGGAGATAAGAGTAAGAGAAGAGAGAAGGTTGCTTATTATCCAGCTAGATATCATACTGTACAAAATAATAATAAATATTAACTACCCAGATACCAACGTGAGTCTCACATCGCTCTCTATGTGCACTCATAAGTGAGAGTAAATCTCATTTATGAGTGTGTATATGAGTGCTATTATGTGGTATACACGGAGAGCGATTGTAGAATAAAAAATGAGATTACCTTTCACTTAAAATATGCGCATGCGCAAGCCACGAATCGTGCATTCAACGCAACGCCAATTAGGTAGCCTTCCAAACTGTTAACCAATCTTAGAGAACACTGCATAGGTATCATAGAACACTCATTTATGCGTAGAAGCGGAGACTTTTTGCGCTAACGCAATGCATTAAACTCTTACTTGAAGTCGCATGTGAACTCATATACGGGCTCACAAATGAGATCTCATGTATGAGCCTCGCATGAGACTCTCGCCTTGCTATCTGGGTAAAGTAATTAATGTCGAAGGAGTCGAATTTTTGAATCTGATAGGCATATTGGCTACGTGCAGTATTACAGTTTCTTAGAAAATTTTCAAAATGCGCAGGGGAGCTATGAAGACTTTCTGTGACAAAAGTAAAAAATATGGGGGAGAGTTAGGTAAGATGTAATTGTTGCGCCAGATGATTTTGAAATTGTATTATCCGAAATAGCGTTTTAAAGCAAAGTGCTTAAAGAGATTAGATAAGATGTTTTAAGCTGATTATTTTAAAATAGTATTCATACAGACATAAAATAATATCACATATATTTTTTTCTTTTTCAAATATTCGTATTAACTATATTATTATATTTATAATAATTTTTATTAATACTAAGTCAGTGCACGCGCTTTATATATTTCTATTCAGAATGACAATAAGAGATATAACCAATCCCGCATTGTACAGTATTGAAATGAAACAGCCAATCACCGTTGGAGCGAATTTGCCGAAATGCGCGTGGTTCATGTGAGCGATTGTCTTAATATATATACATATGTGTGGTGAATTTTGATAATAGAAATATAAACAATCAAAGTAAGTAATTCGGGAAAAGGAGTTATTTCTCACAATTTACGTTGTTTTGGGTCTGTAAATATAATACTCGCGTGTTATTATACAATTTACATAAATACAATATATAAACAATAAAAACAATAACGGAACATAACAATTTGTTAGAAATGCATAATAATTGTATTCTCGTCCGATAACGTGCTAGTTTGTGTGGTTAATCAGTATCCCAGTCGGTCAGGGAAACGGAAATTAGAAAATGTCAAAATATTCAGTTTTCCAAAAGATACGGAACTTCAAAAGCAATGGCTCAGTGCTTGCCAGCAACAATATTTTTATAAATTTGTTCTTATAATATAACTGAAATATGACCAATGGCACAACAACATTTTTCTATACATATAAGCTGGTATTATAAATTAGCTAAGAACTCGCTTACAATATATAATATATTTATTTTATTATTATATTTAATTTCGATATAAATTTGTTCCAATTGTTTGAAACATCTATAAGGTCAAATCAATAATTTTGTATATTCATTCATTGTATGTGTTAAATGTCGCCAATATCACAGTAGAGGGTTCTACGCTATTTGTGATAGGGGGTGACTCGCGAGAGATTGGTGATTCGGATTAGATGTAGGGAATTAATATCGCGGATTAATGCCGCGATTTGATGTCGCGATGCCACGATCTGATGTCTTTGCGGAGAAAAAAACAAAATCCGTATTTCTATTTTCTTGTGTCGACTCATACTCTTAAGATTATTCAAAAGACCAGGCGTAGACCTCCTGGTGCCGATGGCCTGTCGCGCCATGATATATTTCTTTAAAAAAATTTCGACATGCCTCTATCGACCCGAGTCGACCGAACGGAATGCTTAATGCACCACCACTCGACTGGTGTTCGAAACTGATAGAAACTACTGTCTCGAGCGCCGTCAGTCGGCTGGCGTTCAAAGCGGATAGAAACTGTTTTCTCGAGAGACTGTTCTTTCGAATTGTGCCTACTCTTGGCATTTCATATACATGACACATTATTTAGATAAAATAAAATATGAAATAGAAGGCGCGTTAGTGTAAATGATTGTGACTTTTCATTTTGTTCGACACAGGGTTGCCAGATGGGTGGAACATCAAGTCGCACAAAAGTCGGCCTGAAGTCGCCCAAAATCGCAAAATGCGAGTTCGCCAGATCGCACAAAGAGCGGGCTCAAGTCGCCCAAGAATCGCAAAATGTGAATTCACCTTCACTTTGCTAACCATCAATATATGGAAGCACTGCTCTGGCAGCGTATACGCACCTTTAGGCCTAAGACACGTAAACAGACGCAAGCGATTTATCATTGGATTTTGGACAAAAATCTGTAGCCTGGACAAGAAATCACAACCTTTGACACGGGTTGCCCTATATTCCAAACTACCATGTACACACTGTACACTATGGTGCCTCTTAATTTATCGATTTTTAAAATTCTAACAGGACCCCCTCTAAAAGTGTTTAGTTTGATAAAAAAAAACTCCAGAATTTTTTCAGATTTTTTAATCAACACTAAACCGTGCCCCTAAGGCCCCTAAGGTCTTGAACGATACATATTTATAAATGTTATCTATTTTTTTTTCCTCGAAAACTATCAACTTTTAGAAAAATATGCAAAGAACAAAAAATGCTTAAAATTTATCAAAGATTATACTGGATTTTATCTGTTTTTTTTTTAGTAAAATTTTGAAATTTTTCAAAGAAATCGATTCAAAAATTTTTCAAAATTTAACTAAAAAAATCGGAAAAAATTCCAGTATAATATGTGATGAATTCTAAGCATTTTTTATTCTTTGCATATTTTTCTAAAAGTTGATAGTTTTCGAGGAAAACTAACCTGTACACCCAGGTTCATTAATTCGTGCGGGGAATCCCCAACTTTTGTCCTTATTTTTGCACACCCTTTATACAGTATGTATGAGTTTTTCAAAACTGGCCATAGGGAAAACCATTTTTTTTAATGTTCAATTATCGACCGAGTCACTTTAACGCTGATGTTTTTTGGTGCTTTGAACATATGTGTACATTAGAAGATTATGTAAAGTAATTAAATAAATTATAATAATAAATACCTAACTTTTTTATTCATAAATCGAATAAAATAAATTAAGTAACGCACACGATCCGACAAAGTTTGTAATGATCACATTTATTTTTACGTACATATGTACATCACAGACATTTTTTAAATTCTTGCACATTTCATGAAGAATATAGTATTTGGAATTAAAAATATATAAAACTGAAAATAGTATCTTTAAATGAAACACACGTTTAAACAATCTTAATTAAATCACTCTCCAATTTTATTTCAGAAATAACCGTTATGAGTGATTAGCTTTCGAAGCAGCTACAACAAATGGCATCATGTTGTCACGCATGATGCATAATCTATAAATGCATTGTATATAAGCTTTTTATTCGTAATGCAATGATACAAAAAATCACTTAATTCTATATTTAAAGGTCATGTTTTGCCTTTCTTATGTTTCTTCAGTGATAACCATTTCTAATGTTTTGTAAAATAAGTTGTCTAGAGTCTCTTGAGTATTATTGTCTTCTGTTCCGCCATTTGCTTTCTCCATCTGACTGTACATTTGTGATGTAAAGAGTTCATACATCTTCATCGTCGGTTCAAATTTATTGCAGCATATTTTAGTTTGGGCAAATCTTATTCTTACCCTCATGATTGACATTAAAATGTCAATCGACATTCTATTTCTGGATTTTGTTTTAATAGTGTTCATGAAACTAAGCACTCTTTCTATAAAAGCGTTTGAGAATGGTAAACTTAAGACTCGAAGTGCAAACTTGGATATATTTGCAAACATCGAAGAACCTGAGGAATCTTTCATGTCACGAATTCCGCACCAGAATTTTTCGGAATTGTCAGGAATTGTACCATTGAAATAGCGCATCAAGTCAATGAGAGTAAGTTTATCCCATTCCAGTTTTAGTACATCGATATCAGAGTTAGATTCTGAGTGAAATAAAATATCGAATTAATATTCCCTTTGAACATACATTATTTTGCAATATTGAAACTTACCCACTAAAAATAATGGTAATTTTAAAAAATCTACTCGAATTTCAGGCGGTTTCATACATTCTGCAGGATTTAAATATTGTAGAGTTTCATATTGATGGATATTTGTGGGTAAACGTTTTGCAAGTTGTTTGCATAAAACCACAAGATATGAAACACATCTTTGTTTTACATATTCCAATGCCTCCTGAGAAATGTTGATTTTCCCAAGGTGTATTGTAAAAGATGCACCATAATCTACCATGTTCAGTGGCAAATGTTGCGCTGGATTATTTAATGCTGCATTCAAAACTTCAAAAGCAGCCGAAGAAAGAAACGTACCATCATTGTTGATTTGTATACAACTTGCTTTTAAGATACGGCGTGATAATGCAATTAAAAGAATCCTTAGATCAACGAACAATTTGGTCACCTGAAATAAAAAGTACATTTTCTTCACGCTTCATTTATATTTTTACGTAACATGTGTATCTAAGTATGAGCGTATGGACAAGAAAGTTCTGTACATTGAACTATTTTATTCTACCTCTGTCGAATTTTGTTGGAATCGCATGTTGATTTTATTAATTTCTGCAGGAATAGGCCGAAGAAAAAGTAAGTACAAGTAATTTGTTTCATCAAAATAGAGGTCTCGTAATTTTCGGCCAATGGTATTCGACATACTAATCCAATATAAAATTTAAAATATTGCTATTCGGCGTATGTATTTCATAGAAAGGGCACTGATCGAAATTCTGGAGAGCATTAGAAGTGAAAACGGGAAGCACATCGATTTTTGATAATTTAGTAGAATGTTTTACAAATCTTTTCTCCTCATTTCATTTTATGAACTGCCATTTATCTACATACATATATAGAATATATTATAATATAATATACAGGGTGTACGAAAAGTCCCGGGACGGTTGAATAACTTTCGAAAGAATAAAATTTTCAAAAATCGCCGAAACACGTGATTCGATTTTTCAAACAAGCTATCTTTTGAGGGGGGGTTTCGGCCCCCCAATCTCAAGGGGGCGGGGGGCACGAGGGGGGGGCAAAAATCTTAAATGGCAACATGGTTTGAGTGGGGGCTCATTTGAAAGGTATTTTCGAGACGAATTCAGATCACTGGTCATAGAGGGCGCTGCGATCATTTTTCGGAGAGATACAAGTAAAAGAGGTTTTCAATGTAACGTTCAGAAACGGGTTGACACCCGTTTAAGAATATTGTTTTACACGATTTTAAGTTTTTTAAGTTTTTTAAGAATATTGAATTACACGATTCGGCGACTTCGAAATTTTCATTTTTTTCAAACGTTAGTACGTCTAAGATCTGAAAATGTCAAAAATCTCTGCGAAAAATGATCGCAGCGCCCTCTATGACCAGTGATCTGAATTCATCTCGAAAATACCTTTCAAATGAGCCCCCACTCAAACCATGTTGCCATTTAAGATTTTTGGCCCCCCTCGTGCCCCCCGCCCCCCTTGAGGTTGGGGGGCCGAAACCCCCCCTCAAAAGATAGCTTGTTTGAAAAATCGAATCACGTGTTTCGGCGATTTTTGAAATTTTTATTCTTTCGAAAGTTATTCAACCGTCCCGGGACTTTTCGTACACCCTGTATAATATATATTGGTTTACTTCTTTACTTTCGGTCGTCTTTTTCGATTGTCGACCGAAAATTGACCGAGTGCCGGAGATATTTACGGTTAACGTTCGGTCGACTTTTTTAGTTGACTTGTACGAAGTCGAACGAAAAATTGACTGAACAACGCTTTTTTGATTGAGCCTATAATCCGGCGATTTGGAAAAATTAAACTGTAAGTTGACCCAAAATTTAATTCATCGATTTACAAATTACTTTTATAAAGTTGATCGACAATTTATCGACAGGTATTTTTTTTTTTATTTAGTCGACAATCGGTCGGTGTGGGAAAAGTCGACCGTGAGTAAACCACCAATTTTCATTGCTCGATTTTCAGTTGACTTTTATGAAGTTGACCGTAAATTGACCGAATAATGGTTTTGTTACTGAGTCATTACTCGGTTGATTTCGAAAAGTCGATCGGAAGTTGATCTAAAATTTAATTGGTCGATTTTAGAAAATTGACCGAAAGTCAATTGTCTGACTGCAATATTGACTGACAATTAACCGATTGGTTTTATATAGATCTTGTCGATTTTAATTCGACCGAATATTAAAAGGTTTCGGTCGAGTTAACTCTAAATCGACTGAAAAAACTGGTCAACCGGGGCCGATAGGGGCTTCTTGACCTATATGTTTTTAATAGTCGGTATACGACATGCGACTCATTTCAAACCCCTTGTTCCGACTGCCTGTGATGCCGACGCTCGTTTCAAACCCGTTAATTATTATATGGATCATCGATGCTTTCTAAATATAACCATTTAAAAAATCCGCCCCGTCTCTGGAAACAAAATCTGTAACCATTAATTATTACGTCTATTGTCGACGCTTTCTAAATATAATCATTTAAACTCCCCATATTAGTATAATATCATGCAGCAAGGTAGATATAGTGAGAACATAAAAATACATTTAATAAATTTTATTTATTTTTGTTTTTTTGCATGATATTGCCATTTAACATTATAATTTTACAAATATTATCTCCCGACATGATAAATGGACACATTACTTTGAATTTGACACTGCACAATCTTTACTCATATGTGGTTTACTGTCTACGGTATCCTTACTTGTTTCAAAATGTTTATAACACCGTGACATTTGTGTAAATCGGGGTGCATTTGCATTGGAGAATAACCTTGCTCCTTCAATTTCATAATCGTCAGACGTAGAAATGAAATCTATAGGTAGACACTCGATATATTTTGTTCCCATTAATCCAAGGCGTTTTATGGGTACGGGTACGTTTGCCCAGACGAAATTAAAGCTAAAATATATATATAAAACGAAACGTACGAGGGGGCAAATTCTTCGTCTTTTCAAGCTCTACGACGCTGTAGTATCTGATATTTTGCTAACATTTTACGGAAATGAGTTAGACGCAAAAATTGCAAAAAAAGGCCATTTTTACCCTTTTTTAGGTCGATAACTGACGAAATATTCGTTGCAGGCTATAGGTATAGCGCCATAAAAAACCTTCAAAATCAGTCATCATTCCTTAAAGTAACTTTAAAACAAGCCGAGTTATTGCAAAAAAACTATTATTTTTTTTTTAAACTTCAATGACTCGCCACTCAAATTCTGAGCTTCAGATCCAATTTTGGTATAAAACTTTTTTGCTCAGAATGATGTCAAGATTCACCCTCTGCAATATTATGTGCGAGTTCTGGGACACCCTGTCTGTATATACAGGGTGGCCGATTTATCTGAAGACATCGAAATATCTCGAGAACTATGCACAGAATCAAAAAAGTTGTCGGATGAAAGTTGTTCGACACGAAGGGAGGTATTTCAATGTCTTCGGAGAAATTTGGATTTTTATCGATTACAGCGCCACCTGTGAACCAAAATGCAATAGCTCCTTGGTCAAATTCGTGTACTTTTTTCCGGAGAATCCAAATCTGCAATAAAAAATGGGGGTTCCTATTTAAGTTTTATTGTTTTTGCCCCCACTCCACCTCGAGGGGATGGGGGAGGGGGTAAATTTAATTATCACTGGATGCCCCCCTTCGTGTCGAACAACTTTCATCCGACAACTTTTTTGATTCTGTGCATAGTTCTCGAGATATTTCGATGTCTTCAGATAAATCGGCCACCCTGTATATATATATTTTTGTTCTTCCCCTTTGAAAACGGCGATAATTGCTCACATGCGAACCGTTAAAGTCGGTCGAATCTTTTTCCATGGCAGAAGAAAGTGTCAAATGACCGTAAAAACGTTCCAATATATCAGATAGGTGTCAAAAACCAAAGTCTCGACATCGATGCCTGTCAAACTGTGACCTAATAATGAAAATTTTTCGAATGAAAAAAGGAACAATTTTCGGCCAGTTTCATTTGCATTGGCGAATTTCAAGGGAGTAGAACCAAAATAAACGTAATAGGAATCTTCTCATTCCAGCAGTGGAGTCTATATATGTTTAGTTTTAATTTTAATCATTAAAACTAATGTAAAAATTTGGAATAAACTTAAAGCCTTTCAAAACTATAGAACTATGGTGCATGTAAATAAATTTTGTTTTTATTTGTGAAGATTGTAATAGTAGAAATGTATGGATACCAACAACATATACGATAGCAGATCTCCTAGCAATAAATCGAGCGGAAATATTAAAAGCGTTTTTTATTGGTGAATAATCACATACATTTTTAGATGTTGTTATCAAAGACTAATGTGAGCTAGATATATCACAGAATGTTGAAACTAAATCTGAGATTTGCAAGATGTTTCTCTAAAACGGACAACCCGATTCGTTGTAAACCAAAATATTTTAAGAAATACAATTCCCTTCTTTAGATCAGGTTTACAATGAAGTAGATTTAAATTAAATAATTTACTTTTTAATACATAAATCTGGTAATTTATATAAACTAATTCAATTTCTTTGAAGACATACAAGATTTGTCTAATGTTTTAATGTTAATGCTAGTGTTTTAATTATGTGAAAAAATACTGTAAAAATTTCAGAATTTTACAAGTTATCGAGTATTGAATTTTTATTTAAAGTGAAGTATGTTCGCCTGGTTTCTGAGTTTGCGGGGTTGTTTCCCACACGCTTTGTAAAACACAAGACCAATATACATTTTTGTAGTGCATTTTATACGCACACATCCACCCATCAGTTGAATGATAATTAAAAATAAAAAACACAAATTCAACACAAGGCCAGTTCAACACACGGACAATGCATCATATGGATAATTCAACACAAAACAGAATTAAAGGAAAATACATCGTCTTTTATCATAACGAATCAGCATTTTTGGTTAGGTTACGTTATAAAAAGCGCAGAATACCCCTTGACAATGTCCACCAGCTACACTTCGAAATACTCAGTCTCGATCAGTAATACAAGCTCTTGTGATCTGCTTAGTAAGATCAGGCAATTCCAATAAAATGACAGCTTCTATTCTTTAGCTTCATGACGAGAATATAATAATATAATGTTTCAGATTATTGTTCTAGCATTATAAAATCATTTGAAAACGATATATTGCCTTCGAATTTTGGCCTCTTAATTGCCAACACAGATAATTTTATTAAAAATCACACGACTGATAGCGAAAAAATTATACAATGCTAGTGAAAATTATTTTTGATTTGTGATGGCACATATGCTCGGCATCAAAGAGTTCGAACAATGAATATCAAAGAAAATGTTATTTGGGATAAGAAAAAGGTTCATCTGTGTAAACCACAGACTCTGTGAAAACATTCACAATCTGCACAACGGATGGCTTCATTGTTGATATGGTTGGAGCATACCTTGGAAATCAAAATAACTCTGAGATTTTAAAAGTTATAACTGGAGATCCGAACGGTTTACCTAAGCTTCTAAAGGAAGGTGATGCGAGCGAATCGCAAGTGCAAGTATTGAAATAAAGTGCCCATTGGGGAATTCGCATAAGCTAAGTTCATCTGCAAGTGAACCCTATCCTTTAATAAATTCTTTTGAAATATTACCTGTTGTGTTTTTTACTGCGGCCCTAGTCTCGTCACAAGTTTTAATGCCTTCTCTAAAGGAAAAACGAAAACAACTCCCTTCTGAAGAAGCTAATGACTTACAGTTTGTTACAAAAATTCGTTACGCAGTGTAACTGATAATGATGGTAAGTATGTTCGAAGTTAGTACGTTAGCACACATACGCATTTAGGCCACATGCGAAATACGCACATAAACGCGTATAACCCCCACTTGCCTATAAAGACAGGGCCTCACCGACGCCGAGTCGGTATCCAGTCCTCGCAGTGCGCTTGATCAATAAGCATCACTATGATCGACGTTTGTCCGGCAGCTTGTGTTATTACGATAAACTACCGTAATAATCAATTCAATTGTTCCCAGGTTCAAATTAGAATCTGTGGAGTCCTTATAGCCTTGAGATATCACCAAATAATCAAACAAATGGATTGATTGCTTTGTGTGATAAAAATTAAGCTTTAAATTACTGAAATATTAATTAGAATAATAATTACGCGTATTATTATTGATAGTATAGTTCAGGCGCGGCGATCACGTCACCGGTCCTACTTAATCGCTAGTAGGCAAATGGCGGTTATTCAGGCGCAGACGGTTTTATAATGGATATACATATATATCCTTTTGCGAGTAATCTAGAATAACTTATACGATAGAAGTGTTATTTATATGAGATATTTGTAATTAACAGATTATATTACCAATAAAGAATATATTCTACCTACCTACCGCTCGAGTCATCATTATTACTTACCTTGTAAGATACATCAGTGGAATCTGTTTATGGTATCTTGAAGCAAAAATATCGTGTGTTAGATGATAAAATTGACAATAAATTATTACCAAAAGTAGGAAATTATTTTAAAATAGCTTCATTTCTTGATAATATGTTTGGGAAAATGTTTCATTCAGATGTTGACATGTTTGATTATATTATACAGCTACTGCATAATCAATCATTCATTTATGTTTAAAACCGCAGTGCTTGAACAAGAGCTATTATAAAGTGCGTATACTAGTGTGTCATTTATGAACGCAATTTGTAATATCGATGCATTTAGCAGTGAATTTAGTGTTAGGTTGGTCAACATTTTCAGGGATAACAATTTAGGATGAATTCGTCCCGCTTTGTCGAAAAGAATGGCGTTCATCAGTTGTTCAGCTTCCGAAGTGTACCGCTGTATTTCCACTTGAATTACTGACATGGCATTGCTTAATTTTTCGCTGATTAAAGTTTGTTCGGCCATGGATTCGATTAACGATAACGAGTCTCCCAAAGCTTGGTCAATAATTCATTGATGGTCCGCATGTCGTTATGCAAACCTTAGAACTCTACCTCAACCATTAGTGTGATCAGTCAAGAGTGTTGCCGTGTCCGATATTCGTTCATTTGTTGACTCGATTTGTCACCGGAGCAGGTCTCCTTCTTCTTCCTCTGCAGTTCCAAAAAGAATCTTGCTTATTTTTCCGACTGCTACAAAGACAGCGCGCCTCCGGTGTCTTTCGGCTCCGGATAAGACTTCGATAAGGTTCTCGTTCTTTTTATGTATCTCCCGAAAGTAGACCCAGGATTCGCGTACTCCGTCGTTTAAGGTGCAAGTATGTAATTCTCGGCAACGCTCTTCTATCGTCTTGAGGGTGGCTAGGAACTCGACTTCTTTGTTAAAGTATCCCTGTAGGGGGACTCTTGATATTAACTTCCACTCTACGTGAGACAACCGTTATTGACCAATTTTCTCGGAATAAATCCCGAGAGTCTCACTCAATTTCACATACGAATATACAACCCGATATAAGGATATGCTACAGTAACGGCGGGATTCCGTTTTGTTGATGATTATAGATAAATTTCCCTACATCTCGTATGAGTCTAAGGGGCGCTTCCCGATTTTCGGATGGAGACTCGGTATCCATAAGCACAGTTGAGTCTAAGGACGATTTGTCCGCCTTTGTAGACGTGGCTGAGTTGGTTTTCGCGAAGTTTCGCGTTTCCGGTCGGTCCTCGTGCGGAAACTGTGAACTTACGACCATATAGGTAGGACCGAAATTGCTCTACCGCGAAAACCACAACGAGCATCTCCTTGTCACCGGTCGAATATCGGGTTTCCGCGCCCGTTGACTTCTGCATGCGTACCATACAGGTTTATCCTTGCCAATTTCTGCCTGTGATAGAATAGCGCCAAGTGCTTATCCTGATCTGTCAGTAGTTACGATGAATGTCTGCGAGAAATCTGGCAGCTGAAAGATGGGTTCGAAACAGAGTTTTTATTTTAGAATTTCAAAAGCCCTGGTTTGGTCGTCTCCCCACTTAAACGGAATCGTTTTCTTGACTAGGTTTGTCAAGGGGAGTGCTATTTTTGCTAGGCCTAAGAATTTCTTGATCTGCTTTGGATTTTTATGGCATGGAAATTGTTCCACCGCCTGAATTTTTCTCGGATCAGGCCTAACTATATTCTGACTAATTACATGGCAGAGATAGAAGGCCTTCTTTCGTAAAAACTGACACTTTTGTGGGTCCAAAGTGTGGTTCGCTTTGGTTAGACGATCCATGAGCCGTTCGAACTTTTTTTCGCGCTCCGCCAAGCTTTTGGCGTACACTGCAATATCCTCCAGATAAATGAGCATTTCCGTTCCTTGCAACCTTGTTAGCGCCAAGTCCATTTGGCGCTGAAATGAACTTGGGCCGCTTTTAATGCCCATGGGCATTCTGGTATACTCGAAATGCCCACATGGCGTTGAAAAGGCGGTTTTATGTAGTAGCGTCGTAAAATATGAGGCCTGGCCAAACTCTCGGCTATGTTGGGTATTGGGTATGCGTCGCCCACAGTTTTGTCATTAAGGTCACGAAAATCTATAACAAGCCGCCATTTTTTCTCGCTAATCGCGCCTGCCTTTTCGGGCACAACCCAGGCGGGTGAATCGTATGGTGACATTGAGGATCGCACGACTCCGGCCTCCACTTGCTCCGCCACTAATCGTTCATCTCTTGCTTGATAATAGGCGGGAGTCGGAACCATTTCGCCTTGACTGGTACGTCATCCACGGTATGTATACGGTGCGAAAAAATTGTTGAACCCAACTACTCTTCCGATAGACGAAACTGACGCGCGTTTTTAATAACGATCGTGCGCACGTGGTCGACCTCTTCCGAAGTCAAGTGACTCAAGTCCATAAGTGACAATACGCGTTATGCACGGTTGTCGTGCGTTTTTGCTGTATTAATTCTAACGAGCTTCGAAACCTCCAAGGTTTTATCCATTTCGTCGTCAGCCTCGCTGCAACCCAAGTCACTCCGGCCCACGGTGTCGCATTCTTCGAGAGTTGTGACCGGCACCTTTACTCTGACGGGTTTATCGTTAAGGTTGAGTGTCATAGTATATGCGTATCCTTTGCGGTTCCCGATGAGCGCATTACCAATGAGAACTCCTTCTACGGTGTTTGTTTCCGGGAGTATTTCGAGTTCTATGTCGTTTTCAATGGTTACGTGTAACACTTTCCTACTCCGTGGGGGAAGCTCGATGATTCGGAAATCGACGAATGTAAAGTCGCGATTTCCTACTTGGAAGATCTCTTCTTCGAAGTTTATTTTGATCGAGTGTTCGCGTAAAAATGGGTTGCCCAGTACTCCATCATCCGATATTGGAAATCGTCGAGAACGATTTGCGCCTCATTATTAAACGGCAAAAATCAATGCACGCACAACCGTAGGTGCGCATAATGCCTTCGTCTGTACTACAAATCTCGTATTTTACGCTCTCGTATGGGTACATATGCCGACGCAGTTTCGACATTTTTAAGATATTTATTTCTGCGCCTGTATATACTAGAAATGTACCATCGGTAACATGTAAATTCGAACTAGAAACGTTTATTCGAGGATATGAGATGAAGCCAGCATTTCCGAAATGGTTCGCTGCTCGTCGTTCCTTAATATTCGCACTTGGCGAGTTTGTATTTCGGACTGGTTGTGGGGGTCGCTCGGAGCCCCAGTCCCTGCCCGAGCACCTTTCAAGTTTAAAGAGCTCGTGAGCTGCGATTGCACTCGTCGGCCTTGTTCCCAACCCCTTATTGCCGATTTAATATATTGTCCCTGGCCGAGGCAATTCTCTGCGCGATTGCCCTGGAGGTTTGTTCGATTGTCATCAGAATTTTGAGGGCGGTTGCGATTCGGCTGTTGCACCTCAAATTTTAACTGACCGTTCAACCTCAGTTGACCATTGAATTTCGCCATCATCGCGACACGATTGATCTTGGTTCATCCTTCGATTTGAGGTTCTACATCTTTCTCGGGTATGGCCTATGCGTTTGCAATAGTCGCACAGAGTATTATTATAAACGCGAATTTCGCAATTTTTTTCGGCGTGACCGAAATTCTCGCAGTACTTGCACCGATAGCTCGTGAAGTTAGCGTAAGTAGGGGCGTTGTCCGCTTTTATTAGAAAAGTTGACGCTTGTTTCCCCGAGGTTGCTCGATGATCTCGAACGTACCCTAAGGTTCCATCTTTCATTCGATGTGCAGTATAGGGGCGATTAGCACACTCGGTAGCATCCTTGAGCGTATTCGGGCGCTCGAGCAGTACGCGAAGTTGTAATTGGCCCCTAAGACCCGCTACGAATTGGTCTAAGGTTTTTTTTTCCATAACCGCGATAAAGCTAGCGCAGAACTCTCCCAAGACGGTAGTCCCGAAGGGGACCCGACACCCGATTCTGATAAAGACTCGAACTCTCGCCGTTTTCCGTCTGTAATAATTTCACAGAAGATCGCCTACTGCGACCTCTAATTTGTGTGAAAGTGGGTGAACCGAGAATGTCGCAGGCTTTCTTCATGCGCTGAGGGAGAATTTAATGCATGAAATAACTAAGTCGGTTATTCCCTATATAAATTACGGGCTGACATATGATACAACCGTATACGTAAAAATATATTTATATATTGTCACGAAATTTTCAGGAATTGGAAACTAAGTCGGGAAAAAATGCGACGACTTACCCGGAGATGACCAGTCGGGCCAGGATCAAGATAATGAGCAAGAACATTTTCTCCATTGTAGTTTGGCTGCTACCGATACCGCTCAGTGTCGATGATGGCATAACAGTTTTTTTCACAGTTTGTTTCACAGATTGTTTCACAGATTGTTTCACAGTTTGTTTCACAGTTTGTTTCACAGTTTGTTTCGCAGTTTTCTTTCACACTTTGTTTCACAGATTGTTTCACAGATTGTTTCACAGTTTATTTCACAGTTTATTTCAGTTTATTCGTAGGTACGGAATACACGTTAAGGGGACCGACATCCCAGGCAACCGTATTACGAGAGTTACCCGACCCGATCACTCGTATATCCCACTTCTGGCACAAAAACAGCCCTTATGTTAATAACAATAATAATTGAAAATTAGAGTTGGTCCGGTCGCGCAGACCGGAAACCTGAGTGATTCGGTAGTCCCTTCGCACTCTTCTTCGTGGCCATGGTCGCACCCTCCATGGAGGTGATATCCTGCCTTGTCAGTACGGATTTACTCGTCCATTCCACTTTATGTCGAGCGGTGGTATGGCATTCACAGAGAACGTGTTCGGCGGTTTCTACCGCCGCTCCACAGTACCTACAGGCCGGCGAGTCTGCCAGTCTCGAGTCCAATTGTCTATTTTGTGAAGATGTCCCCGGAGATCCTCGTGCCCAATGATCATTGCCACCAAATCTTTGGCCGCCTATCTTTTGGCACTCAAGAATACCGGTTTCTAGCTGCAGGGCCAGCTGTCGCCAATAAAAAGTTTGGCTTGCCTGCATTCCAGTGTGGCACCCAATATCCTTTGATTTTTGAGCAAAACCCTCGTCCGGAATGCTTCTCGAGCGAGGTTTTTGCACTCGCCCACCACGGGTACGGGGTCAATAAAGTTCTTTTTTGCTGCCAGTTTGGCTAGCTTATCTGCAGTCACGTGGCCCTTAAATCCACTATGACTTAAGATTCAGCGCAACGTGTCGCAAGTTTTCGCAGCTAGTCTAATCAGGAACTGGTAGCAAACCCAGACTAGTCCTGACCATGTACTAATGTTGTTGAGCGTCTGTAAGGCTCCAAAAAATGGTGGTATTGGTACCATTATCCTCATTTTACGCTCTATAGGAACACTGAATGATAGCCATTAGTTCTGCTTGCAAAACGGTGATGTAGACTCCCAAAGAGTATGTGGAGCCTTTTCCGCCTCTTCTTCTATATACCCCTGCTCCATTCCCCCGCGCCCTAACTGACCCATCTGTGAACCACTTGTTACCGTTGAGTAGTGTCGCATGGTTGCTTTGCCAGCCTTCTCTAGTCGGGAGACTGATTTTGTATTTTTTGTCAAAAGGATAGCGGGGTGACGTACGATCTGCGATATCGTCTAAGACGCTACCACGAAAGTAGGCATCCAGAGGTTCTGTTCTTTTGACGGAGCTCATGTGCCCGCTCTTTGCCTTGATCCTGCGCCAGGCCTTTGCGGCCTCGGCTTTCAGGGTTATGTGAAAGGGCTCTATATCCAGAAGAACACCTAGCGCCGCCGTGGAGGTTGACCTCGCAGCGCCCGTGATACTCCTGAGTATGAGTCCTCTCACTTTCTCTAAGTTCTTGACAGATGTAGTCATAGTGGACCTATTCCACCAGGCCAGTGAAGCGTAGGTTAACCTTGGCTTCAGTATAGCCTCGAATATCCATAGCATAGTAGCCGACTTGATGCCCCAGCTGCTGCCTATGGCCCGTCTGATTAGCCATACGGAAGCTGTGACTCCGGCGCATCTGTCTTTCAGATGTTTCTTCCAGCTATGCTTGCTGTCTAGAGTCATCCGAAGGTATTTGGCTGTTTCCGCGTGGTGAAAGAACACCTCCCTGTGGACAGCCGGAGTCAACGTAGCCCCTGATTTTCGTATCACCCTTCTCCGCTCGCAGACTACGATTTGCCAGCATGTGGTCCACCCAGTCCGTGATTGGTTCCGGCGTGTCGTGCGCACTGAGGGCTCTCCTTAGCACTCCACGCGCGGTGTGATTGAAGGCCCCCTCAATGCCCAGCAGAGCGCCCACTGCGAGGCCCGTATTCTCCAGCTGGGTCTCTATCAGTGAGACAGCCTGATGCAGCGCCGTCTCAGTGGAGAGACCCGTTCTGTAGGCATGTTGTCTTCCGTGCAGTGGGCATTGGGCTACGACCGTCTCCCTCATGTACCTAACCACGAGAGTGCTGTGGTGCAAGTGCACTTGCTGTGGTGCAAGTTAATCTGGGTAAACTGAAGTTTCCCGGACGCCATTGGGAAATGTCGTGCCTCTTCTTTTACCATGATCGGCCCTTACTGGCCGGTGCCAACCGTGACCTTGAATGCCACCCGGGTACACCGGTAGTAAGACCGATTATCAAGGGCCGCGAGCGCCCTTACTTGGGCTTCCGGAATCTGGACAACCAGCAACATTCTTGTTCCGATTTGTTGCCCAGTTGCTGGGGCCGTGGCTGAAGACGCCGGCTGTCGGATAACCCCCCAGCACGACGTCTTCAACGAGGGGTTGTACCCACCCAGACGCCAAAGTATTACCGCCGGATCCTCTGGTTCATCCGGAATCCAGGCTGTAGCCATCAGCATCTTTTGGCGGACCCCCGCCCCCCCCCCGATCCTGATCTTTGGACCCTTCCAGGGGCCCCCCTCGGCCGTAAGTTCAGCCATGAGACGGTCCCTGGTTGCCTGGTTAACCGGGATGAATGTGATGGCCTCGGGCTTGCAAAAGGAAGCCTCGATCTTCGGCCATTGCTCTTCTGGCAACTCTTCAGCACGCCTCAAGAAGGCCCGGCAGAAAGATTCGAGATGCTCCCTTGTCAGCTCGGCATCGGGGTAATTCTCATTCACCACGACGAGAGTAAAGGGGCTCGCCCGCTGGGCGGCAGTGAGACCCGAACCCGTGGCCTTATCTACAGCCGATTGGTTCGCGCCTCCCCCCCTACTTTTCTTAGACAGTTTCTTCCCCGATGGTGGGGTGTCCTGTGGATGCCTCCCCCTCTTCGGAGTTTCCATCGTCCCGGTATTGGTAATAGCGCCCGGGCCACCAATAGCGGCCTCTAGACGCTCTCTTTCTTCGCGGAGCCTCTTTTTTCTTTTCCTGTTTTTTTCCGTCGACGACTCCTAGGCCGTCACACCCTCTTGTGAGGGCGTCACACCCTCCGGGAAGACACCGACGGTGGGTCGTACAGCCTGGTTTCCTAGTGGCGTCCCGACAGCCGAAGCGTCCGTTTCGACCTCCACGGTTCTCAAGCCGTCCGTTTGTTTTTTAGGTGAGTAATATAAGGGTTCATATTGTTCCCACGAGTACCTATGGAAGTAGAAGAGCCCCGCATGCCGAGGTGAGGCTTAATACGAGGGGTGGCGACCGGTGCCCCACGGGACTGATTAGGACACCTTCATAATCCACGGTGCCAAGTCATTCGGGTTGTGGCCCAAATGATAAGGCGATCCCCGACAGTTTGCCGGCTTCTCTTATTTTGTCCTACGCGCGTTCCTACTTTGGGGCTGTCTCTTCTTAGTTGGAACCGCCCCTCCACCCCTCGATGTGGGGTTAACCCCTCATACCGACTCAGCTGGAATATGCCCACCGGGCAGTCGAAGCCGCCCCGGATGGGTATACTGGGTTCGCAACCTGAGATCGGCCACTTGTGAGTGTCATAGTCTCCGGGTTGCCTAGGTGGTCTTCCAAGCTCGGACAACCTTTCAATGTCATAGCCCCTGGAAGGACCTGCGAAGATGCCTCCACTCCTGTGACGCCTCGGAACAGATACGTAAACCCGTCATAGTACCCAGGATCATCTTCAGACCTCGGAGATCGGACCCCTGCAGGGGTCACAGTCCTCGGGGAGCCCGATAATGGAATGGAGGCCCACAAAAGTGATCTCCACTGGTAGTTTTATCGAGAGGCAAGCGGCGGCTCGCAAGCTCCCCACTAACGACAAGATCCTGAGACAGCTAGAGGGAGTCTGACAATTTAAAAAACGATTTTTTTCTTATTTTTCTTGAATAAAAAATTTTAAAAAATTTGTTCTACATCGCCTCACTTATGTTTAAAGCTATGTTTTGTTAGATATCTCTTTATAATGACGTAGACGTCCAGCACTCGAAGGGTGCGCTAAATCGAACGCAGGTGCGCGCACTTAATTTTGGCAACGTTCCAGCGAACGGCCCGTGAATCTCGCGATACGACCGATCGCTGTCGATGCTCGTGTCTTCATGCCCGTTCAACACCCAACTTCGGCTGATATCAATTTCTTATATTTAAAAAAGGTCGCACTTTTCGTCCTGGGGATCTGCTGAGTTTCCCGATTTCACAAGACGCCACGGCTACGATCGCCCGTGCGATCTACTATCGTTTGCAGGTTCTCAGCCGAAAATTGCTTATTAATGATTACGAATGTAGAATATAATATTGGTCGCGCATTCGGTTGGACAGTATTACGAAACCGGATGCAACAATAAAACGTGTCTTACTGGTGATTCTCTAAAAATATTCTTTCAATAATTGCACTCTTAATATATCAAATAACATTAATATAAGGTAAATTATTCAATAGCATGTTCACTAAAATGAACGGTCGGACGAATGTTCTATAACATCATTAATATTCGAGAAAAACGCGTTACTTTATATTCCTTACCCCCTCCGTGACACCCCCCAAAAAGCGAGTGTTGAGTCCATACAGGATTTTATGCTTAAATAGGTTGCAATGTGTGGTATTAACCGATTTCATGTGAAGCATCTTTTATATACTTAACTTGTTATGCTCTTTAAAACTATAATGAAAATATCTTCCTAGCAAAAATATTTGGCCCAAAGCTCGTATAAATACAATTTTTCAATTTGTGTTTTTTTTAATTAAAAATGTAAGCGCTGGTGTATATACGTTTTAGAAATTTATTTACGCATAATAGACTCTATAAATAATAATGTCCCCTCTAACCGCAACGGCATGCAGTTAAAAGGGAAAATTTTTTCGAATTATTTTACTTCAATTACTTTTGTGAGACGTTGAATGGACTTGATTATCGTTTTTTATATCGTTAGCTGTCTACAAACTGCCGGTTTTCTGGATTAAGTCGTTCGTAAATTCATCACGAAAGTTATTTACACTGATATTTTTCAATTCCGTGCCCCAAGGGACTCGCTACGCAACCAATGCACTTTCATTAACTCGTCGTCGAGGGGAACTTTACTTTCTGGTATTCCGCATGTAGTCTAGTCATTCTTAAATTCATGAAAGAAGAAATTTTTACTAATATTTTTTAATTTCGTATCCCCAGGATTTTTCTACGCACTGATACACTACCTATTACTCGTAATGAAGGGGTTTTGCAATACACATGTGTATCGTTAGATAGTTTCTTTATTAACGCTTTGCATCTCAGTGTGACAGACGTCGTCCCACTTACATTTACATAGATTTTGCAGTTTTACTCGTGAAATCTAAGACTCATTTTGATAAAATCTTTTTCTGCTACTTATATGGACCCTAATAATCAGTATAAAAAATTCGTTCCCCTTTATTGCTAACAATATAATTTTTATTAACAAAACAAGTTAAAAATATGAGTTTTTTCTCGAATAAATGCAGTTTTACGAAAACCGCCCATTATTTTTTTCTGAAATTTTTTTCATACCGATTTTTGGTCACTGATTACGAATCCGGGGTTAGTTTTTTTAAATTCAAAATGGCTGATCTGAAATGGCGGATAAACATTTTAAATATAACTGTATTTGGACAAAATTTGGTACTCGAGTGTTTTCGGGGTCGCTGATTACGAATCCGAGGTTAGATTTGACAAATGCAAAATGACGGATCCAATATGGCGGCAAAAATGTTAAATGTAACTCTAGACAAAATTTATGAAATATTTAATTTGGATTACACATTGGTGATGAGGCTAAGGGCTGGGATTTGTTACTTCATAAAAAAGGCATCCAGGGCATCCAGGGCATCCAAGACTTACTACGTAGAAGTTCCTCAGTTCTTATAATAAATGCTTATAAACAATCGGGGAATGATGACATATTACATTTATTTATTATATAAATGTGGCATACAATTAGCTTCAATTTTTACATAATTCTTCACACATATATTTTTCCACGCGGATTCATAATCAGCCGCTTTCATAAAAACCCCCGAGTAACAAATTTTGTCCAAATATAGTTATATTTAAAATGTTTGTCCCTCATATTGGATCAAACATTTTGAATTTCGAAAACTAACCTCGGATTAGTAATCAGCGTCCCCAAAAATCTCCGAGTAACAATTTTCAGCTAAATTGGACAAAAGGAAAGATGAGTGACTCAATGGGTTAATTTATTTCTGTAAAATATTTCTAGTACATTCCACACTCAAAATGCTAGGAAGTGCTTCAAAAATTTTAAACATGCACGAAGCTGGATGAACTTTAGAGCTGAAAATAATAACAACATATGACATTACGAGAAATGATTCAAATTCTTAATACGGTTGTTAGCACTTGTTTTTAATAATTTTCGATTTCTTTTCGCTCATAAATCTAGTCTGCAGAATCTTTTGTAAATTAAAAAATGCATTTTCAAGATCGTTTCAACATCACACTTGAGAAAAGATCAAGTTTCAGAAGCTACAAAATTTCCATTTTCAAGCAAATGCTTCAAGCAGATCTCAGTTTTGTGTCATCTCGTAGGCAGCAATGGTCTTCACTCTTTATTTCTATGAAGGTGTTTCCGAAATCGTGGGCCAGTTGAATGCTTACAATGTATGTTGTCATAATAACTAAATAAATAAATTTGTATGTTATTTTATTTCCAATTTGTACACTCATTTGAAATATATGAAATGAATATATGTTCTTATCTGAATAGTCTTCATTTATGATAAACATCTCCTTATCTTTTCTTAAACAGCTCTTTTTATTTTATTTAAAACTGTATCCAAAACAATTACATATATGAGTTTTATCATCACCATTGCAAGGATTTAAAATTCTTTTCTTTATTATATGATCAGCTAAAATAGGTTCTCCAGTTGTTAACGATCGCCGATGTTAACTTCCGGAGCGCCAAATTGAGCCATCGAGTTGTTGTAAAATGCGCGAGAAACAGTGGGAGCCTCGGTATCTTTAATCGGAACGGCTACTCGAGAATCTGACCGTGATAGTAAAGATATTCTTCGCTTTCAGGCATCGGTCCGACTATATCCATTTGGATATATATTTGAAACGAGCATCGGAGGGGATAAACCGAGAAGGAAATATCAAGACATGAATAGTCACTTTCCATCACTGGCAATCAAGTCAATTTTTGCACCATTTTTTGATCTCCGCATATTTTTTTTATATGTGCATATTAGGCCAAAAATAGCGCTTCCTAATTAGTCGATCAGTGACTTTAGCTCCAGAGTGAGCGTTGTTGTGAAACACTTCAAAAATATATCAATACAGAGGTTTGGGAATATAAAGTCTGATAGCTTATCCGGATATCTTACACAGAATGGAGTTGCACTCTGACTCCATTCGATCTGTTTCTTGCAGTTTTGATAGTTCGAGAAGGTCGTAATCGAGGGGAAAGCGCAGAAAATCTATAAGCAAAAGCGCTTCGGTGACAGTATTGTATGTACCTGGATTGTACTGAATGGTCGTGATATATTAAATACGATATTAAGATATTAAAATTGCGAGCTTCGACAAGGGAAGTTTAGAAAATTTTCTTACTTAGGTATCGAGTCAACAATACTTAAGTTTTCCATTATCCCACCAATCGCCACTTCCCTATCAGTCGATTATTACACTATATTTCCCAACTTCAGAAATTATCCCCAAGTATTTGATTAAAAAAATATATATATTATCATTATTATTGTTATTATTACATCTTTTGTATTCTATCTCAAATTCTTAAAAAAATATAGTTGTTGCTTGATTCAGCAAGGTTAAATATCAGACAAACTTAGTAATGCACGTCGATGAAATGTTCTTTACTTTCATTTGTTTTTTGAGAATTTTGTGGAACGAGTAATAAAGAATTAGTAGATTAATTTTTACATCGATCTGAGATACAGATTTTTTGGTTTTGGACATTTCTCGTAGAATGCCCCATATGTATTATAAATTTTATTAAAGCAAGTGGATATATGAAATTTATAAAAAAAATTTGAATAAATTGTTGAATAAAATAATATCAAGTTCTATGACACTTATAAGTTTGTATTTTAGGTCCTCTCCCTACCTTGCGGGTTTAAACCCCCCTCCCCCACGGGGGATGGGGCCATATTGCAATAATGCACCACACCGCTGGTTGTGCCGTTGAAAAACGACAATTCAGCTACCACATTTTTAATAACAAGCTGCCTGCCTTGGTATTGTTGAAGTGTATCTTCGTTTCAAAGCGTATTCATACTTGGCGCCTTTTTCTGTAGTGCGAACTGTCGCCGCGAAAGATCGACTCGCTCATTCCATAACGCGATGAATGTGACGCCGCCAGCCCTTCTTGTCTAGATTGGTTCGAACTCTCGACCACGCCGGCAAGCGTCCTCACTTTTATTAATAAATTCATTCTCTTTTGTTCGTCATAATTCCGCTCGTGCGATCTTTTATTTTATACACCTGCTCCCAACAGGTATTTCTGTTGGTTTAGAGAAACCAAACTAGCGTTACCACGACCCGTCAGAGTCCAACCCTTATTGCGGATTACTACCGGACGGACACGTCATGCCGTAGCGCTTCCCCGTGTGGAACCCGCCGGTAGGGCTTGACACCGCACCCTGACATCCTCATTACGGTGAGTATATCGAGTCGTTTTACGATAAGGCATTCGATGGTAACAGACCAACCAAACGATCGGGTCCGTGAGGTCGACAATTCTCAAAACTTGCTAAGAAAAGCATTGCTCCTCTTCGAGTTCGGGCGCTTCGACCCTTCCCTCTTCCTTGCTTACGGAGATACCAGCTCCGCTCTCTTCCACAAGTCCCCTGCGGAGTCAAGTATTATGACAGTAGCTAATCAAAGTCCTAAAACAAGGCAATTGTCTTAGAGGACGAGACTTAACCTTTACTATACACAACCCGTTTTTCCTACGCCACCAATATCCATGGGCTTTTAGACATTATTTCCGAGTTGCAAAGTTATAAACAGGCAAACATATTAAGAAAAAAGTGAAGAGAGCGGAACCTATGTTTTCCTTTATTTGAGTTTCCCGTCACACCTGAAGGGAAATGTAGATAAAGAGAATTATGAAAATCGACTATTTCGATCACGACTAGGTCGTGATTCGGTAGAGATGAATTCGTAGAAAATCACGGGAAATTCGAGGCGTAAAAAATTCAGATGGAATGGATGGAAGTAAATTAATATAATAGAGGATTTTGGAGAATGCTGCTTCTTCCTCGGTTGAGTTGAGCTCAAAGTTGCCTTACCTCGCCAAAATGGCTCGATGAAAATTGCAGAAAATTACCGCCGAATCGATCATGGAGATTACCTCGGGGTCACCAATGTGGAGGTTTCCAGTTTCTAATGAACCTAGATCCCAGAAGAATAATTGTAAGACGGTGGATAGTGAATCCAAATTTGTATGCGTAATATTAACCTAGTTTTATCACAAAGAAATGATGAACAGCACAGAAAGAACGTGTGTACGATACAAGAACTCTTGCCGGACTAACTAATGCGATGCGCTGACGCGTATTAATTGATTTCTTATCCTCCCCTTCTTTCTTCTTCGCCTCTTTAGCTCTACGCATACGTGTACAAGGGTGAGCGTATGGACAGTCCCTACAACAATTTTCGCCGCTAGTTCCGCTGTTGAATGAAGACAATTCCGTAAGAACTTTCGGGAATATCGCAAACTTTTTCGTTTTCCTGTTGTAACTGGAACTTTCGATATAAAACTATTTGTATTCACTCCTTCGCAAATCTTTACGTACTCATAATGTTGCATAAAAATTGTGCGTAACGATTTTATGCAAAATGTTTGTATAATCTTTTCGCATAACAATTTTGCGTGATAATTATGCCGGTCAATTTTGTAAATCCCTGAAGAACCCCACTCGTGCGTATAGCCGGTGTGTGAAGATCTTCAACGAACGAGCTCGGTAAATTGCCATTTTCACCAACGGCCCAATTTATTTCCTTTACGTTTCAGTGATTATTACTTTGTTATTTTCTACAACCTATCGTATGGTCTCAGACGTGCGTTTTTTTCTGTTATAATTTTGCAAATGATAATTCTTCTTTTATTTCCAAACCATTTAAGTTCGAAAACTTCGGGGCAACTAGATCAGGTCCTTTCGGATCGTTTAGTTCCAATTTTTTGTTTGTTCGGATTATAATAATATTTTTTAAATCTGTAACATTTATTCTTCACACAGTATTCTAACAATAAACACTTTATGTATTACATTCGACTTACTCCCGGTAAAATAAGTTATACTATAAATGTTTTATAGTAATAAGCGAAACTCATATTTACAATAAACAAAATAAGCAATATTGGTACATAATTTCACACACTATTTCATTCCATAGGACAGGCAGTGTATTCGTTTAAAAATGATAAAATGCCTTTGTGCGTTCTGAAAACTGATTTCACTAGCACACGACTACTTAATAGACCGTTATGCTCCTGATCGTTTTGTATTAATTTTGATAAGTCACAATCCCACTATATATAACCAATATTTGATGAGTATCATAATTCTTCTTAACACATATTTTTTACTATTGCAGCGTGACCACTGCACATTGATGCCATCACTTCAGAAGCATTTAGCATCACGTACCTCTATAATACATTGGGCAACAAATATCTAATAACAATCATCGCGATCGACGTCACGTTCGATGTGTTCACAACATCAGAAAATCTATTAAAAGAAGTAAATAAGCGCCGAATCAATGTTTATAAATTGTAAGTAAATGCACACGGAAAAAAGTCATTGTATGTTCAATGCCAATCGATCAAGGGTAGGAAGCATGATGAGATTCTTGTTTAAACTCGCCATTTTACCAGGAGCGCAGGGGTGTATGGTATACGTATATCAAAGAGTACTTCAAAACAAGCATGGGGGTTCGCTTTCCTTCCGGGCTCACTCAGCATTGTGTTTACATATTGATGACTTTTTCCATGCAGTGACCAGTATAATATATGTACTTTATTGCAGAAATTCTTGTGCTAACTAGTTCCGTTATTCGCTACTGTGAATTTCTCCATAAATATCGGAGTGTTAGAAATTAGTGTACACTTTCACGTAATTTCGTATACTCGTATTTTAGATGATTTTGGCTCAGGGTGTCAAATGTCTCAAACCCAGGTGAAAGCTCTGCTTGGCTCTGAGACTGATTACTCACTAGCGATTAGATGTCAAAAGCACTGAGAACATACGATGAATGGACTGAACCTTGACTTGCAATAGTTCGATTTAAAAGCATAACGTTGAGACATGAGAGGATTCCTTAGTAAAAATGTCATTAACATCATATGTTCATCTATCAATAAAAAAGATGAGATTTTTATAATTTCAGCTGATCCGTAGAGTTTCTTATATGAATGCGGATGGTGCTACGAAACATAATATTAATATGAAAATTTATTTGCAAGAAATGTTTCTTGAATAATCTAAGACTTTAAAGGAATTATAAAAATTTCATATGATTTATCATTTTCAGTAGGGTTTATATTTACCTAAACCCATGTTTACATAACACGACATGCGAGCTAAAATTACATTCCAGTAATGCGGATAGTTTTTAACAATATAGGGTCGGTGAATTTACATCGAGTTGTAATTGCATTAAGTTACAGTTGTGAGAACTCGTTAATAAATTCAGCATCGAATTAACAGTAGGAGCGCCAATTGGGAATGGATCGACCTGTTGCAATTCAATTTTTGTGTATGAAGTATGGATCTTTGTATTGCTCAGGTATCTGACTATGTGTATTAGTCAGGCTCGGCTATGAAATGATGCAACCATACATTTTCCGTATAAGTACGATGTTCTCAATATCTGAGCCGATCCTTGACAAAATTTACATTTTATATTTTATCAAAATACAAACATTCTTTAGATCTCGTAATACTTATTATTTTACACACAATTACTAATCAGATCAATAGTATTGGTTTTGTTCATAGTATGATAATATTGACAAATATTTGGAAAAACTGAATTCATAAATTTCAAATAATTTAAATAATGTATTACGTCCGTTCTTCATTCGGTTTATCGATTATTTTCGGAATAAATACTCATCTAATCGAACAATCCTTAAAGATATCATGTAATAATATGAAAATATTTTGTGATATAAACAAATATGCCCGAGATCACAAATGTTCGACTATGAAATATGTTGGAATATGTTAAACGAAAGAAAAATATGTATGTTTAAAATTAACGATTAATGTTTTATGAATAGTAGTGGTTAATAATACAGTAAATAGTATCCAAAGGCACATGTTGATTATGAACCTGGAAATCTTCCATTGGGAATGGATAACATTATCAGTGGTTTGAAGTATGAGTCTAAATTTCAAATGTAGTATAATACATTTCGTTGTTCATTAGTTCCATTCCTTTATAAGACATAACTTTCATATTTACCTAAAATGATTATTTCAACTAATAGAAAAAGAGAAGAAATCACGCTAAAAAATAATAATGAAGCGGCCTACATCAACTTTTTAGATTTTGGGTGTAATCATCATACCAAGTGTAAAGTTATCTATTATAAAATAACTTATTAGTACTAGCAAACGTTAATGCAATTTTCACAAAAGTTTAATTTTAGAGAAATAATAGTATTTATTATTCATAATTTTTTTCAGGTTACTTTTTGTAATTAATATTGGCACTACATATGTAAACTAATTGGTTGATAGAACTTTCATGAAAATAGAAGAAGATTCGAAAAAATATATAGTTATATTTTTGTGGTTGTTCGGAAAACACAGATAACTCCATAATTTGATAACTCGAAAAAATACATTTAATGTTGCTGTTATATTTTAGAAGGGTTTTTCATTTTGATTCATCTGATAATGTACGCGTAATCAAAAAAATATAATTTTGAGTCATATTGAAAGATTCGGGTGGCATTAAACAACTTTTTAATCGAAAAAAGTTGATAATATAGGCCAGTTACCTGGTTCTTACAGAAAATGGAATTACCCGGTTTTTCATAAAAATATTATAATTTGAATTTATTCTTGTTTTAGTAATTAAGGTAACTTTCGCACTTTTTCACATTACGATCGTGATTTGTGAGCGAAAGGAGAGTCATTTTAACAGTGAGAGAAAAAATGAGGGAGAAAGAGAGTCGTCAATCTAATGGATCGTTAATCATAAGCGAGTTTGCGGTATTGATTTCTGGACAAAACTCTCTAGAACAATGCAGTTATGAGATACGTGCGATTTTCGTGCGCAGAGGCCAGAGCGCATATGACCGTGATAAGTTGACAAACCGCGGTTAGGCGATCTGCGTCTTGAACCATATCACTGGCCCAGAAGCGCCTTGAAAGCGTGATCATCGCAACCCTTTGAAGTTAGATCTTGGTGGTTTAACCATGGATATTATTTATCCACGTTCCTGAGACATTACACCATTGTTGGAGGGAGAGGGGAATTTCTAGAATCATCTTTATCATCACCATCATGATCCTCATCATCATCGTCATCATCATCGCCATCGTCATCGTCATCGTCATCGTCATCGTCATCGTCGTCGTCATCGTCGTCGTCAACGTCATCGTCACCATCGTAATAGTCATCGTAGTCATTATCGTCTTCATCATCATCATCGTAATGGTCATTATAGTCTTCATCATCATCATCATCATCATCATCATCATCATCATCATTATCACCATCATCATCATCATCATCATCATAATCATCGTCATCATCGTCATCATCATCATTATCATCGTAATCATCACCATCATCATCATCATCATCGTCATCATTATCATCTTCGTCGCCATCATTATCACCTTCGTCGTCATCATTATCATCATCATCATCATCATTTTTTCAATATGTTACATCGTGAATAATGTGCTCGGAGTGCTCCGATTTTCTTATTGAAAACAGATAATTAAAGTTGTTCTAATTTCGATTGTGAGGTGTCTAATTCAATTTATTAATTGACCGTGTTCTCTGGTCGGTTAATTCTGGTAGCAGATCGACATTTTTATATCACTGGCAGACAAGTATTTCAGACCACGTGTTTTGAGGTTATAACTCGTTCACTAAATGTCGAACTTATGCTTTAAGTGTAACAAAAAGGGGACTGATAAAGATCCCCTTTTTGGCTGTGTTACATGCGTTAAATGTTTCCATCAAATTCAGCAATTAATAATAGCAACACAACAATTTTTGTCGAGCTTCGCAGAATTAATGCTGAGATTTCTCTCTGACGCCAAGAAAATATGGAAAAATCCAAAATTACTTCGCTTGGATCCCGTACGAACTCTGTAATTGCGGAGACCGAAGAACGTAAATGGAGAGCAAACAACCTCATGCTCTTTAATTTGAAAGAAAGTACAAGCAACGATGATAATACTCAAAAAGAAGAAGATAGGAAGGATATGTTGGATATTATTTCTAAACTTTGCGTAATCGATAATCTGAAACTTGAAATTAACCGTCTTAGTGGAAAACAATCGTGACTCAGATTCTGCGTGATAAGAAAAAATATCATTCTGGTCCAATAAGACTTCAGAGCGACTTCACTCAAATTCAAAGAGATCACTTTAGAGAGTTGCGCAATGAACTTTCGGATTTTAACAAGGATGAACTAACAGCGAAGATAGTATACTCCTATGGAACACCAGAAATAGTGCGCATTAAGGTTTGTCTAGTAACAATCAAAAGCCTGCAAAAAACTTATAGAAGGCCTGAAATGTTACTATCAAAATGTACGTGGTATAAGAACAAAAATATTGGATTTGTCATTTTCAGTTAAAACATCCTCGGTTCCGTAGGACATTATAATTTTAACAGAGATATGGCTACTTTCAGGGATTCTAACCTCGGAACTCAACCTGGATGACTATGTAGCATATAGAAGAGACAGAACAAAGGCCTCCAGGGGAGGCGGAGTAATGATTGCAGTCAATAGAAAAATTATTAGTAACGAATGTCAAATCAATGATTCATCGGTCGAACAGCTGTTTGTCACAATTTCTTCCGGATCCACTATATACCTCATCGGATCAACCTACATACCACCACGTTCAAGCGTTAATGATTACCTCGAGCATATTAGAACAGTTGAAGATCTCACTGTTAAGTTTCAAGACTATGAACTCATACTCTTAGGAGATTACAACTTACCACATGTACATTGGACTACGGGTGCGGAAGGATTACTTTTTCAAGATGACTCCTCGACGACTACGTATACAACAGATGCAGCTCGAATACTGTGTGACAGTTTTTCGTCGTTGGATTTATTTCAACATAATAGTGTTGTAAATAGGTCAAATAACATTTTAGATCTGTGTTTTGCGTCAGAAAATTCAGTGAAGAACTTGTCAACTTCATTAGATCGACTACTGTTATGCGACACTTATCACCCGGCTCTAGACTTCGTATTAAATTATACTTTTATTAATGAACTAGATTTTCTATCCTATTTTAATACATCTCTTAATTTTAATACAGCAGATTTCAGTAGTATATCCTCTTTACTTTCGTCAGTTAGTTGGAATTTAATTTTGTCTGACGTTTGCTCAGAGACAGCAACGACTCGGTTTTATGACATATTGAATTCTGCTATTAATTTGCACGTTCCTAAGATCAAACTAGTAAGTACGACTTACCCAAAATGGTTCACTAGGGATTTGATTAATCTCATAAAAGAAAAAAAAATGTCATAAAAGAATGAAACAACGATCGTTACCTGTATTTTCTGAGCACTATAGAGGAAACGATGTAAAAATCTGTCTACTAGTTGTTATAAAAATTATATTACACAACTTGAGAAAGAAATACCGACCAATATTAAACCGTTTTGGGGCTTTATTAATTCTAAACGAAAAGCTACAGGTCTACCGATGCAGATGTTATTTGAGGGTCAACTTGCTAATACAGGGTTACATATTGTCAATTTATTTGCTTCCTTTTTTGAGTCTGTATTCTCAAATGACACTTTGGAAATATCTCAGTATGGAGTTAATACATCTTCTCTGTATGCATCGCTTGAAATATCTCTTCAGACCGTGAAAACTAAGCTTACACACTTAAATGTTAATAAGGGCCCACGACCGGATGGAGTTCCACCTATTTTGTTAAAAAATTGCGCTGGCGCCTTATCGTTACTTACATTCATATTATTTAATAAGTCTATTCAAGCAGGACATGTTCCTGATATTTTGAAACTATCCTTTCTATCTCCAATTTATAAAAGTGGAGATAGAACGGATGTAACAAATTATCAACCAATAACAATAATAAGTGCAATTCCTAAAATCCTAGATTTAATATTAAGTGAGTTCGTAACCTCTAAGGTATCTAGTCAGATAATAAGTAATCAACACGGCTTTGTACATTAAAAATCAACATTAACTAACCTTCTCACTTTCTAGCAGTATGTAATAAATGCTATAGATCGTAGACTGCAAGTCGATGCCATTTATACGGACTTCTCGAAAGCCTTCGATTCAGTTAATCACGGAAATGGTGTTACATAAACTTAAAAGATTAGGCTTCTCAGGAAGTTTATTCAATTGGTTCCAAAGTTACTTGGCAAATAGGAAACTAATTGTGAGGTTTAAAAACTTTCTTTCGCGTGAAATATTGATCTCATCTGGTGTTCCACGAGGATCATATTTGGGACCAATATTATTTCATATATTCATTAATGATATTTCTTCAGCAATAATATTTTTTGCCGATTACTTGAAGATTTATTCGGTGGTTCATTCGGAGAAAGATTCTTTCGCTATCATCATCGTAATTATCAACATCGTTATCGTCGTTGTCATTGTCATCATGATCATCATGCTAGTCATCGTCATCATCTTTATTGGTGCCGTCTTTGTCATCATGATCATCATGATCATCTTCATCATCATCACCGTTATCACCGTTATCGTCGTCGTCATTGTCATCATCATCTTTATTGATGCAGTCATTGTCCTCATTATCATCATCATCATCGTCATCATCATCGTCATCATCATCATCTTTATCATCATCGTCATCATCATCATCTTTATCATCATCGTCATCATCATCGTCATCATCAACACTGTTATCGTCGTCGTCATTGTCATCTAGATTATCATGATAGTCATCGTCGTCATCATCTTTATCGGTGCCGTCATTGTCCTCATTATCATCATCATCATCATCATCATCATCATCGTCATCGTCATCGTCATCGTCGTCGTCATCGTCGTCGTCAACGTCATCGTCATCATCGTAATAGTCATCGTAGTCATTATCGTCTTCATCATCATCATCGTAATGGTCATTATCGTCTTCATCATCATCATCATCATCATCATCATCATCGTCATCGTCATCGTCATCGTCATCGTCATCGTCATCGTCATCGTCATCGTCATCGTCATCGTCATCGTCACCGTCATCGTCATCGTCATCGTCATCGTCACCGTCATCGTCATCTTCTTAAACTTCATTGACATCGTCATCATCGTAATCGTCATCGTAGTTATCATCATCATCATCATCATCATCTTTATAGTCGTCGTGGTTGTCATCATGATCATCAGTAGCGTCATCATCATTATCATCATCGTCATCCACATCATCCTCATGTCGTCGTCGTTGTTGTTATCGTCAGCGGCATCATCTTTCATTCACATTCACGGCAACGAGACTCGGAAGTAATCGAAGGATAATGATAGGCATTTAGTTGTTTCCCATTACATAATTTGATGTCCATGATCAGCTTCAATGTGTGTCAGTTTTTCCTATGCCCTTTCCATTTGGGCTAGACAAGGCCACTACATTTTTTTTTTCATTTTTGAGGTGCTTTTAACTCCCAATTTGTTTATTATTTCAGTTGATGATTATTACGCACTTCATAATGATGGTATATTTTTTTACCAATCCATGGGGAAAATACCAGAACAGAAGGAAAGTAATCATTGGCAAAAAGTGAATTACATAAATAGACTTTTATAAAGGAGAGTTGTGACACAACTGCAGGCAAATTTTGAATGGATGTTCGAACGATTGGAGAACCGCCGGGATCGCAGTCGGCGTTGAAAGCGCAAATCGATCGCGCAACTTAGCGATTGTGACAGATTCAATCGGACCGCCACATTTAAAAGATCGATCAAGCGTCACATATACGAACAACTTCGTTGAATAAATGTTCCTCTTTATAATCGCTCGGTGTTTTTCCTATAGCTTCAGAAGTGGGATACAAGTATCGTACAAGGATACTATCCGGTAAATGCGCGAACGAAAGAGTTGTGCTGAAGCGACTTTCGGTTTACTTGGAAGTGAAACCAGTGTTCAAATCCGATTCTAAGACGTGTGGTAAATCGTTGAGTGCCATTGAAGAACCGCATTCGCATATCTGTCAACGCCACAGTGAAGAGTAATTGTGTACAATATATAGCGTGTCGGTAGTGGAAGATGGCGTTTCGCGAGCCTAGAAATTATCTGGTGACCGAACTGAGAGCAATTTTGTCAGGTTATAAACTGTCAGTATATGGATCCAAGTGAAGCTCCCGATAGACAAAGGGACCAAGATTTCCAAAACAGCGGCGACAATAGCGACAACCAATTTACTAGTGTCAACAGGCAAGTAGAAGAAGATGTCCAAAATGGCGGCAAAAATCGCGAAAATGCATTCGATGACAATGATCATGACGTCAGTGATGATGGCTGTAGCGGAAGCGGTGTCGGTGAGAGGAGGCAACGCAGACACAGACTTTCCGATCAGGATAACCGCAATGCGACTGTAGTAGAGAACTTCGATCTCGAGCGAAGAGAGATAGAACTACTTCGACGTGAGCGCGATTTGATGCAGAGAGAAATTGAGCTACTCCGACTTGAGCATGATCGGAACAGGAGCGATCCCGGCGTTAGAACAAGAGACATGAGAACGATTGGCGAACTTTTGTGTGAATTCGACGGAGCAAGCAGTACCCATACATTCGTGACGTGGAAGCAACAGCTGATTCTGCTCAAAAGCAACTATCAATTAGATGCAAATACGACGACAGTGCTAATCAGTTCTAGGTTAAAGGGAAGGGCCCTGAATTGGCTTCTCTCTAGAGCTGAGCACTTAACGTTAACGATTGACGAACTTTTGACTCGTATATCAGCGATATTCGAAGATCGGCCGAAAAAACTTACTCTCAGGAAAGAATTGAAGCAAGATCGTGGCATCCACAATGTGTACCGATCGATGAAGACGAGATCATCGATTATTTAATTGATGGTATCCCTGACGAGCAGATGCAAAACCAAGCGCGTATGATGCGATTCCAAGAGCAAAGTGAATTGCTTGATGCATTTAAGAAGATATCACTATACGGGAGGAAACAGAGTGTCCAAAGTAAGCCCGATTCGAAAAAACATAATTCTTTGAGCAAGAAGAGAAACGTTGAAACGATCGGAAAATCTGTGAAGTGCTACAATTGTTTCGAGATAGGACATCTCGCCAGTAAATGCACAAAACCGAAGAGGATCGTTGGTGCATGCTTTGGATGCTACTCCACTGAGCATCAAGTAAAATATTGTCCACGAAAGGCTAAGTTGAAAACGACGAGCAGAGGAACCACGCAAGGATCTACCGTAACAGCACCATCAACGAATGTGATCCAAACAGTGACTCCCAGTGAACCGTATTTTGTGAAACTCATTTTCACGATATGTGATAGGTTAGGGAACGTTTGTAAATTAACAAAGAATGCCGTTCTTGATCCCGGTTCGCCGATTAGCTTAATTCGTGAAAGTTCGGTACCGGCGAATTCGGTTATGTATCCGGTGAGCGATACAAAAGAATAATTTGGCGTGAATCATTCTCCATTAAAAATTGTTGGTATGCTCGACTAACAAGTATTAGTGGAAACGGTTTCAACCATTCTGAAATTTTTCGTGGTTACTGATTGTTTTTGCTGCGTTACTCGGTCGCGATTTTTCGAAGCACCCGTCGATTAGTGTAACGCTAGAAGATGATGTACGAATTTCGCGACGTAAAGAGTGCGAGCCAACAGATGAGGTTAGAAATGCCATTAATCAAATCTTAGTAATAGAATATTTGAGCGAACCGCTTAGAACATGCAAAGAGTTGAAAATTAATGAGGAAATCCGGGACAAGATAAAAAATGAAATACATAATTTGTATGAACATGTCTATTTGGAACGACTTAAAATCGAGAAAACCGACCCTGATTTCCAAATGATTATTTTTCTTAAACACGAGCAACCAATAAGTTTTCGGTCAAGGAGGTTATCTTTTTCAGATAAAGAAAAGCTATGCAAGATTATCCAGGATTTATTGAGGCGTGACATAATTCGGCCGAGTAATTCGCCCTACTCGCCCTACTTAACGCGGAAGAAATCAGGTGAATTGCGACTTTGTGTTGATTACCGCGAATTAAATAAAGTAACAGTTCGTGATAATTTTCCGACACAATTAATCGATGACCATTTGAATCGGCTAGAAGATATGAAATATTTTTCCTGGTTCAATTTAAAAGACGGATTTTTCCATGTAAAAGTCGCGGACAATTCGGTGAAATATACCTCGTTCGTGTCGCCACTTGGACAATATGAATATTTACGTTGTCCTTTTGGCCTGACCAACGCGCAGGTCTTTAGTACATTTTTGAATGAGGTTTTCGGAGATTTATTTGGTAATAATAAATTGTTATTATTTTACGACGATATTCTGGTGGTGACAAAAAAATTAGACGAGCACGTAAATGTTTTGAGAAAAATTTTTGAGACCGCGGGACGTTTCCATTTACAATTTCGGTTGGATAAATGTAAATTTATGATGGGAGAGATTGATTATTTAGGTTATCGTATCAATGAAAATGGTATACGGCCGAACGAAAGGAATATTGATGATGTCAATAATTATCCTGTACCCCGTAACGCGCGAGAAATCTTGCAATTTCTGTGTCTCGCGAGCTATTTTCGGAGATTTTTACGAAACTTTTCGATTATAGCGAAGCCACTTTATAACTTAGTTAAAAAGAACGTAAAGTTCAAATTCAGAGAAGACGAATTTGCAGCATCCGAAATGTTGAAAAATAAACTGTCAAATGTACCTATTTTGTCGATTTATTCAAATAAAGCAGAAACCGAATTGTACTGTGATGCAAGTGCATCGGGATATGGCGCGATTTTGTTGCAAAAACAAGCGGAGGGGTCGTTACGGCCTATTTCGTATTATAGTCAACGGACAACGCCGATAGAATCGCGGCACCATAGTTTCGAGTTGGAATGCTTAGCAGTGGTGAACGCTATTAAACGGTACCGAATATATCTGACGACGAAATCGTTAGAGGCAATCTAACATTTACGTCAATACTTTAGAGCGTACAGTAAACCGGTTAGGCTTGCAACCGACAGGGGGCTTTTATGTCTTCCGAATTTCGAGATTTTTTAAAAGATGAAAACGTCAAACACGTACCGGTAGCGGTAGGAACGCCTCGCGCAAACGGACAGGTTGAACGGGTTAACCGCATGGTAACGCCTGCATTGGCAAAATTGGCGACAGATCCGAAAAAATGGGATCGAGAAGTCGAGCGTGTCGAATTTGCAATCAATAATACGGTATGTAAATCTACAGGCGAGACCCCTAGTAAACTATTGTTCGGTGTAGAGCAAGCAGGTTCGGCAAATGATTGTATGAAGAGGTTACTGGAGACATTTAGCGAACCTGATAGTGATCTAGATGCGATTCGTGATCCTGCTCGCCTACGCTCGGTTATGTCAAAATTTGGCTATAGGTCCTGGAACTATCAGTCGCGAAATTTGTCTTGCAACTATCGTGAAAATCAGTGAAAAGATCCAGGACCGTCCTGGAACTATGCACAGGTCCTTGAAGTATCGTAAATTTATGTTTTGGTCCTGAAAGTATGCCTTTCGCATATGCGGCATTCCACGTCAACGGTAGACCCCTATCCATCCAAAAATGTTTTTGACCTAGAGAGTTCTAATAGGGGGCTTAAAATTTTGCTCTTTATGTCTATTTGAGGGATTACGAATCTGGTGTTAGTTTTTAAAAATTCAAAATGGCGGATTCAATATGGCGAATTATTTGTCAAAAATATTTAAAATGTACAATGAATTCTCCACGTCTAGTGAAGAAAGAAAAAGCAATATATGTCAATAAACAAAAAAGTTATTAATTTTTTCCTACACAACTGCATAATATAGTTTTTATAACTTCAGGTGCTTCGTTTATCGAGCGAATTTCGAGCATCCGGAAACTTTCATCGAGAAAGTTGTTCGTTAATGAATGAAAAAGTTTTCTGGAAAGTTTCATCTTCATTGCATTATAGTGGTGAATGTCCAAGAATTGCAGACTTCTAGCAATCCTTACAGCAATTATTAGATGGAAATAATATTCACAATGTACAATTTAGTGCATGGACTAGTGCAGATAGATGAACATTACAAACACGCATTGTCCCGACAGCAGAATATATAGGGGAAGAGCTCCGGTTGTGGGCACCCTTTTGTTTTTAGCGAATAATTTTTGACAATATTCATATTATGCAGACATATGAGTATCAGTGGAAAGTTAGATACCTTAGCTAACTCTTGTAAAAGAATGAAATTGATACCTTGTAAAGGAAAAATTTTATCATACATTTAGTGAAGTGACGATTTTTGACACAAAAAATATTTGTACCCGGTTGTGGGCACCCTTGAAAAATCTGGTAAAAATGGAAAAATATGAAGAAAAACTACCACAAATAATAAGAAAATAATAATTTATTTACTTTAAAGCCTCCGCTGACGAAATGAACACAACATTTCATTTAATACATTAACAATTCATCAAAGTCATGTAAGAACGTTTGGTCAATATAAGCAACGATATTGCTATGTTTCTGAACCAAACACGCATTAAATGAGAGAAAACAAGGCTGCCCACAATCGGTTACATGAATGTGCCCATAACCAGGAATGGTAGTGATTATTTAAAACGCCAATAAATTTTGTGATCCAACACTTTTTGTTAAAAACGAAATCAAATCACAAAATATAATGATCACACTGTACAAAATATTAAATGAAAATATTATTGGATGAAAGTTGTTCGACACAAACGGGGGCATCCAGTGATAATTAAATTTACCCCCTCCCCCATCCCCTGGAGGTGGAGTGGGGGCAAAAACAATAAAACTTAAATAGGAACCCCCATTTTTTATTGCACATTTGGATTCTCCGGAAAAAAGTACACGAATTTGACCTAGGAGCTATTGCATTTTGGTTCACAGGTGGGGCTGTAATCGATAAAAATCCAAATTTATCCGAAGACATTGAAATACCTCGAGAACTATGCACAGAATCAAAAAAGTTGTCGGATGAAAGTTGTTCGACACGAAGGGGGGCGTCCAGTAACAATGAAATTTACCCCCTCCCCCATCCCCTGGGGGTGGAGTGGGGGCAAAAACAATAAAACTTAAATAGGAACCCCCAGTTTTTATTGCAGATTTGGATTCTCCAATATTGACAATTTTCGTCCGTGTAGCGGATATGGAATACGGTCATTCTAACAAAGCCGGGAAAAAATACATTTAGCGTTACCCAGGAACAACGACGTGGACGTAGTATTTTTCTGTTCCCTTTGGGGTGCTTGTTTTACGTGAGTCCCCTTGCCTCTCACTGTCTCACTGTTCACTTACTTGAGTAAGTGTTCGAAATGTTGACCTTCCACTTCAATGCATTTATTTATTCTTTCTTCAAATGACTTTATACATGATAGAATCATATCTGCAGAAATTTCTGCGCAAGCAGTTCTTATGCGTTCCACCATGTTTTCACGAGTCGTTGGTACTTGTTCATAAACCTTACCTTTTAGGTAACCCCATAGGAAGAAATCCAGAGATGTTAGATCAGGTGACCTCGCAGGCCAATTAATGGGGCCACCTCTACCAATCCACCTACCATTGTAATCACGGTCTAGTATTTTCCTTGCTACTCTTGAAAAATGTGCTGGGCAACCATCATGCTGAAACCACATTGTCCGCCGGACGTCCATAGCAACATCCTTAAGTAGTAATGGTACTTCTTGTTCTAGGAAATCTCGATATTTTGTTCCATTCAAATTACCTTCAATGAAATAAGGACCAATGAGTTTATTTCCTATGATTCCACACCAAACGTTCACCGACCAAGGACGTTGACGATTAACTTGTCGTAACCAATGGGGATTTTCTACGCTCCAATAATACATATTATGCCTATTGACGCCACCATGGTTCGTGAATGTAGATTCATCTGAAAATAATACATTAGCAAAGAAATTGTGGTTCGTTTGCATTTTTTGAAATGCCCATTCACAAAACACCACGCGGTTATGAAAATCATCGCCATCTAGTTCCTGGTGCAGTGAAATGTGATATGGGTGAAACTTATGACGATGCAATATTCTTTGAATACTGTCTCCGGAAATGCCGGAATCGCGATGTAATTGTCGTGTGCTTACATGTGGATTTTGGTGAATAGCTGCTAGTACAGCTACTTCGTTAGCTTCTCCTGTAACTGTTAATCTTCGCTTCCTTTTTTTCATTTGTATGCTGCCATCAGAGTGAAAGGCATTCACAACTTTGTAAAAAAAAGAACGCGAGCGAGCATTATCTGGAAAACGCTCAGCATACAACGCAACAGCATCGTCAATATTCCTCTTACATTCACCATAAATAAGAATCATTTCGATTTTTTCGGGAACTGTAGCAGGATTCATTTTTAACTTGCAATTCGATTTAAGCAATGAAGGGTAGACAAAACATAGTCACGTAAACGGAAAGTTGTTATTCTAAAAGCAAAGTGACCTCCGACCGAATTACTACCAATACAATGGACTTCAAAAACAGTCTTACACTGAGAGACCGTGAATACTAAATTTTAATATGGGGATTAGAAAGTCGCGATATCCATTTACTTCCCTTCAGGAAAGTAGAGAAAAATGTAGGTGAACTGGTTACGTGTGACTCAACTTATGTATAAAATGATATGCTACTTTATTTTCGAGTTATGTCGCCCTCTAGCGTTATGTAACAGAACCGGCGCCGGTGATGGCCGAAATGCAAGCGATGTACATGTATGAAACCACGTGAGTTCTCTCGGGGTCCGGTAGATGGCGACGAAATCCCCAAATGAAGTAAGAGTTTCGTTTTGTTTAATAGAAGCTGGTTTGACCGTCAATGCTCAGCTTATTTATTCTCATTTCGGAAAAAACATACAGAGAGAGAATGAATGAGCTGAGTGAAAGGACATGACGCGTTTTTTAATGGATTGCGTGATGTCCTCTTTTTGTTTATTAAATAATAAATTTAAAACCTAAAATGTAATTTTATTGAAGGTAGAAAACTTATTTATAAAATTGCTTCCATATTGTATGCACAACTTTTATGTAATCAGTTTTGATTTTTAATATGAAGAATATCAATTATTCATAATCTTAATTTTTCGAATGGACATTATTAAAATTTCATATTCAGAATAACAATTTTCGCAATTGATATTACTAAATTCTAATATTAAAAATTCTAATATTAGAATTTTTAATATTAAATTTTCATAAAGGGATCAAATTGTCCCTATTTGCCCCCTGGATGTCCCCCTTCGTGTCGAACAACTTTCATCCGACAACTTTTTTGATTCTGTGCATAGTTCTCGAGATATTTCAATGTCTTCAGATAAATTTGGATTTTTATCGATTACAGCGCCACCTGTGAACCAAAATGCAATAGCTCCTAGGTCAAATTGGTGTACTTTTTCCGGAGAATCCAAATCTGCAATAAAAACTGGGGGTTCCTATTTAAGTTTTATTTTTTTTGCCCCCACTCCACCCCCAGGGGATGGGGGAGGGGATAAATTTAATTATCACTGGATGCCCCCCTTCGTGTCGAATAACTTTCATCCGACAACTTTTTTGATTCTGTGCATAGTTCTCGAGATATTTCGATATCTTCAGATAAATCGGCCACCCTGTATACAGGGTGTCCCATTTTAAAAAAACCACCCGATTATTTCGAAAATTACGCGTTTTCGAAAAAAATGTTTCAGACAAAAGTTTCAGGATTTTTCCCAGGCAATTCAATGGCTACCTTTATGTGACCTTGAATATGACCTTGATGCTCATATCAAGGTCAAATTCAATTTTTTTAATGGGAACCCCTATTTTTTATTGCTGATTTAGAAAGTGCAGTGAATTTTACGTTCAAATATGACCTTGACCGTGTCCTTGATCATGACCTTCAAGGTAATTTCAAGGTCAGAGTTGTTTTTTCAATGGAAAACCCTACTTTTTTATTGCTGATTTAGAAAGAGCAGGGTATTTTACGTTCAAATATGACCTCGACCGTGTCCTTGATCATGACCTTCAAGGTAATTTCAAGGTCAGAGTTGTTTTTTCAATGGAAAACCCTACTTTTTTATTGCTGATTTAAAAAGAGCAGGGTATTTTACGTTCAAATATGACCTCGACCGTGTCCTTGATCATGACCTTCAAGGTAATTTCAAGGTTAAAGTTGTTTTTTCAATGAAAAACCCTACATTTTTATTGCTGATTTAGAAAGAGCAGGGGATTTCTCGTTCAAATATGACCTTGACCATGACCCTTAAGGTCATTTCAAGGTCAAAGTTGATTTTTTAAATGGGAAACCCTCTCCGACCTATCCACCTTATAGGAAATCTGTCATTAAGGAAGTCCTTAACAATAAGAGCATAGTGTGATGCTGCGCCGTCCTGCTGTAACCACTTTCTTGCTCTAATAACAAGATGAACATTTTCGAGCAAAAGTAGGAGTTCATATGCATGCCTATTTACGGTGCCTTTAAAACAATATGGTCCAACTAACCAACGGCACGTAAACTAAGGTATGTGCTGTTCCATCAAGTGCCCGGACATGTAATATGTTCGTGTTCGAGATCGTCTTGTCTCTCGATTCCCATATGCATTACGCACATGGTTGTAAATTCCCCGGTCGGGGAAAAAAAAAAAAAAAATGATACTCAAAGTCCGACCAGTCAACCTCCTCGCGGTGAGTATCGGGTAACGCTGATGCTGGCGGCGTTTATTATCAGAATTAAATTAATGTAAGGAAAACTTAAATAACTAACTGCCGATTGAAAGAGGAGGCATCGTTGATCGATCCCTTTCGAACCCTGCAAGTTTTGCCTGAAATATTTTCTTCCGGCTCTTTCTAAATCAGCAATAAAAAAGTAGGGTTTTCCATTGAAAAAACAACTTTGACCTTGAAATGACCTTGAAGGTCATGATCAAGGACACGGTCAAGGTCATATTTGAACGTAAAATTCACTGTACTTTCTAAATCAGCAATAAAAAATAGGGGTTCCCATTAAAAAAATTGAATTTGACCTTGATATGAGCATCAAGGTCATATTCAAGGTCACATAAAGGTAGACATTGAATTGCCTGGGAAAAATCCTGAAACTTTTGTCTGAAACATTTTTTTCGAAAACGCGTAATTTTCGAAATAATCGGGTGGTTTTTTTAAAATGGGACACCCTGTATACATACAGGGTCATCGAAAAGTATCGGACCCCCCTAATATCTTCAGTTAGAATGCACTTAGGAGAAAATGTCCAATAGCAAAGTTGTATGGTTTCAAGCGGGGAGTAAGATGATGACCTTGACTTTGACCTTGACCATGTCCTTCAAGGTCATTTCAAGGTCAATCTTATTTTTTTAATTAGAACCCCCTACATTTTTTTGCATATTCTTATAGCTTATCTCGAGAGCTTTCCAAAACACTATAATAAAATATTTTTTTATCAAGTACTTTCTTAATTGCTTGAAGCCGTACAATACTTTGCTATTGGACATTTTTCCAAAATGCATTCTTACTGAAAATATTAGGGGGATCCCATTAATGTATTTTCTTTAAACCAATTAATTGGTCTCATTATTCCGCGCACAAACGTATTAAGGTTATGATTACTGAAAACTAAATAATATTTTACAAGATATTCTACATTTTGTGTCAAAAAATTGTTAACTTCAAACCTTTATAACTCAAAAAGTACTTAATAAATAAATATTTTATTATTTTTTTTTATATCGTTTTTTTTTATAGTGAAGGGTGCCCAGCAGCGCCGTCGACTAAGGCGGGCCCGTCTTCGGTTACATGCCCAGTGGTCCGTGTGGGGCGCCCATTTTGCCAGGGGAATTGACCCCAAAAATTCAAGTAATCCGGTCACCAGCGAGCGACTAGCGGAGCTTTGTCAGCTCCCGGCGGCTCCTCCTACTCCTCTTCCTCCTCCTCCTCCTTCTCCTCCTCCTCCATCTGACCCTCTCCCTGGATCCCCTCCTGAACCCAAGAGAAAAATCTCCCTTTAGAAGTATAGGGAAAGAAATGTACAAAAAAGAACTTATTGAATAAATTACATTTTACCTCCGAACCTGAGCATTAATTATTTTACCCTCGTCTTTCCTCCTGGTCCAGCAGCCTCCGTTCACATACGAACCCCGGATTGTCCCTTCAGGACAATCCTCCTTTCAACCGTCCAAAATTGGTGCCTCTGTTTCAAGAGCACTAATTTGGGACGTAACAAAGTGGTGACAGCGGCCTAAAAAAATATTGAATTCGCTACAAAATTGCGAAAAACAAAAACAATATTTTGAACGGATAACCTGGATTTGGATAGAAATACGAGAAAAGCGCGGACCACACGACCACTGTCAGACCTTCGCGTTTACTTGCTGGGCACTCTAAGCTATTTTACATAATCCTATTTTTTAGCATTTCCATTTTCTTTGTTAATAATGAAATTTCCACACATGTCGCAAACCAATACCCATATAAATGTCAGGAGAACGAGTAACTCGTAACGCATTAAAACACCTAGACCAAGATACAAAAAACTCTATTCTTGGACCAGCCTTAGTCAGTGATAGACGACGAAAATACCCAAAAAAGCCTGAACAACCCCAACAACCCCCTACAGAACAAACTTTACAAAACGAAACAACAAAGACTGCAGAACAAATACAGTTAACAGAACAAACAGAACAAACAGAACAAACAGAACAAACAGAACAACCAGAACAAACAGAACAACCAGAACAAACAGAACAAACAGAACAACCAGAACAAACAGAACAACCAGAACAAACAGAACAACCAGAACAAACAGAACAACCAGAACAAACAGAACAAACAGAACAAACACCCGACACAATAAAAATAACCCAAGCAACACCCTTAACGAAACAGAAATTGTCAGAAGAGGAATTATTAGAAACAAAACGAGAACCATCACAGAAAACCAAAAAGGAGGCATTAACAAAACAGGAATTACTACAAGAAAAAACAAAGCAAGAGTTATTAACAGAATTAACAGAGAAATCAAAACGCCCATCACTAATAGAACAAATAGAACAAGTATCACGAACAAAAGATACGCCACAAACAACACATACCATTTTCAAAACCCAGCATTTTACGAGCGCCAACAACAAACAGGAAATAAAATTAAACAATTGAACTTCCGAATCAACGAAATTTTACTCGAAACCACAAATACTGAACTGACTAGAAGAACTACAAGGAACATAGAAATACAAACAAGCACCCCAAACGAAAAACAGTATAACCAACACAACCTGCCATTTATAAAAATACGAAATAGCCTCCTAGATAGTAGAGATTCCGACAGTGAACGAAGATATATACAAGACGAATAACCGACGAAGACGAAAATATGGCAAACTACCACGACAGATTAACATTAAACCACGCAATAGAAAACGTGCCTAGATTCGATGGAGACCCAAAAACCTTCTATGCATTTGTAGACGCCTGCGATGAAGCACTGCAAATGTTACCCGCAGTAGAACAGGACTTAGTTAAATTAATAAAAAGTAGACTAAGAGGTGAAGCTCGCTGAACAGTAAAAAATGAGGATTTTAAAACAATCAATTCACTCCTTAGGAGATTACGAGAAGTATATGCCCCAGCAAGCTCCTTGACGGAAGTAAAACAAGAGTTAATAGGAATGCATCAGTTAGACTTCGAAAATGTAGTTTCATACGCCAACCGAGTTAGGGAAACATCAGATAGGATTTTAGAAATGTATAAAGCATTAAGCGAAGACGGAGAAATAACTGACGAAGAGAAAGATCAAACGGATAAAGAAGTACTAGAAGTATTTGTTAACGTATTAAAACCTCAGATAGAAATTAGACTAGCATATTTAGAATTAGAAAACTTATCGGCAGCAGTTCAAAAAGCAATACAAATCGAGACAAAAATAAACATATCAAACAATATCAGAGGAGTTGAAATAATTGAAAAACCAGATGAGAAAAAGAAGACCCTAAGAATACAAACTATACATATTGATAAAATAAAATGCCAAATTTGCAAAAAAATCGGTCATGAAGCAGCAACATGTTTTTATAGAAACCATAACCAGTCTCAAAATTCGCAAGCAGAAACAACGCATTTTCAAAGCTTTAGAAATAACCCATACCAAATTAACCAACAACAATTTCAAACACCAAACAGTCAGAACTATAACCATCAAAACTTCAATCAACTTCAAAACTTCAGTCAACCTCAAAACTACCAACAACCACAAAAAAATCAAAACTACAACCAACCACAAAATTATAGACAAAATAACAACCTACCACATAATTTCAGACAAAACCAGAATCACAACCAACCTCAGAATTATAAAGAGAATAAAAATCACAATCAACTACAGAATTATAGGCAAAACCAAAATTACAGCCAATCACAGAATTATAGACAAAATCAAAATTACAACCAATCGCGAGATTACCCTCAAAATCGACTAAGTCAAAATTACAACCAACCCTTCAACAACCAACAAAAAACAATGTAGTTACTGCAAAAATATAGGACATTTTTGGCGCGAATGTAGAAAACTAAAATTTAAAGAAAAAATGAGAGCTGAACTTCTTCAGGAACTAAACTCACCGGAAAACGAGAATTCTCTCGCCGAGACAGGCGCGCGGAGAGAGACAAGAGCAACGCGCCAAATGAACCACATGAGGAAAGAAAATACAGCACAAGGAAAATAAAAATAATTAACCTTAGTAAAAATGATGTACCCTTAATACAGATAAATTCAGAAGATTTACATTCAACAATAGAACTAATGGTCGACACTGGCGCAAGCGTAAATGTAATCAAAGAGGAAAGTATAAAAGAAGAAACATTAATAGACGATTCACAAGTTATAGATTTAAAAGGCATTACAGAACAACCCGTTACAACAATGGGAGTAGTCATCCTAGAAATCATGGGATATGAAACAAAATTTCACATAGTAAAAAATGACTTTCCTATAGAATCAGCGGGAATATTAGGATCAGAATTCTTTCACAAACATCAAGCAACAATAGATTACAAAAACCACTGTATCGAATGGGTAGGCAATAAAATTCATTTCTATAAAAAAAGTATGACAATCCCAGCAAGAGCAATATCTACATTTTACATAAACGTAAAGAATAAAAAAATACAGTATGGATATGTACCCCGGCTTGGCAATATAGAAGGCGTATACTTAGGAGAAGCCATAGTAAAAAATGATAATGGAAGAGCATACTTAAATATTTTTAACACAACAGACAAAGAAATAGAAGTAGACATACCAACGCTAAAATTAGACGAATTAGGAAAAGATTTCGAAATCATCAGCGAAGATAACCAAGGAAAATTTACATGCGATAACAAGGAACAAGTTACAATAAAAAACACCCAAATCAATTGCAAAAATAATTCTGAAAACCTACACTACGAAGTCATGAATAATAATGACGACAATAAGGATGACGGAACGGAAGATATAATAAACCAGATACTAAGAAACCTCAATGACTACAAAGAAGATGAAACGATCCCAAACCTTTGGTATAATACACCTAATGACAAGAAATCAGCAGATCCGACACTCGATTATAAATTCTATACTTACACTGAATTCCTAATAACAAATAACCACAAGTTTAAACCAAACGAACACGTAAACGTATGTAATACAACTAAAGAAACGAAACGAGCAGAAAAAGTAAAAAAATTACTACGGATCACACATTTAAACAGTGAAGAAAGAGAAAGCATAGAAAAAATAATAAACGCAAACGCAGACGTTTTTCATTTACCAGACGAACCCTTAGGATTTACACCACTAATCAAACATAAAATAATCACAACCGATGAAACTCCTATAAATACTGAACAATACAGATTTCCTCCAATACATAAAGAAGAAATTAATAAACAAATAGCAGAACAACTAAACTCAGGAATTATAAAACCTTCAAAATCACCATACAACACACCTCTATGGATAGTTCCAAAACAAAATGACTCTCAAGGAAACAAAAGATGGAGAATGGTACTTGACTTCAGAAAATTAAACGAAAAATCAATAGGCGACTCATACCCGATACCTAATATTGTAGACATCTTGGACCAACTAGGAGGAGCCAAATATTTTTCAATTTTCGACTTTGCATCTGGATTTCTGCAGATAAAAATGGATGACAACGATGCACAAAAAACAGCTTTTTCCACACCACATGGTCACTACGAATTTAATAGAATGCCATTTGGATTAAAAAATGCACCCGCCACATTCCAAAGATTAATGGATATTGTCTTATCTGGATTACAAGGCAGTGAACTTTTTGTCTACCTTGACGATATAGTCATCTACGCATCATCTTTAAGAGAACACGAAATAAAATGTGAAAAACTTATAAAAAGACTAAAAGACGCAAACTTAAAATTACAACCAGATAAATGCGAATTTCTGAGGAATGAAGTTTGCTATCTAGGACACATAATAGGAGAGGAAGGCCTAAAACCTGACCCAAACAAAACTATTTGTGTAAAAAAATTTCCAACACCAAGAAATCAAAAAAACATTAGACAATTTCTATGTCTACCCGGATACTACAGAAGATTTATACATAAATTTTCAAAAGTTGCAAAGCCACTTTCGGAACTTCTAAAAAAAGATGTACCTTTTAAATGGGAAGAGACAGAAATAAATGCATTTGATACACTACGAGAAAAACTATGCACCGCACCAGTCCTGCAGTACCCAGATTTCGATCAACCGTTTATAATAACGATGGACGCATCAGGATTTGCAATAGGCGCAATCCTATCACAGGGAGAAATAGGAAAAGATAAGCCAATAGCATACGCATCAGGAGTTTTAAATGAACACGAAAAAAACTACGATATCTATGACAAAGAAGCATTGGCAATATACTACGGAATCTTACACTACAGACCATATATCTACGGCCGACATTTTACAATTGTAACAGACCATAAATGTATATATGAAATGTATGAAATGGATGTATAAATTATTAGAATACGAATTCGACGTCCTCCACAAGGATGGAAAAGCAAACGTAAATGCAGATGCATTATCTCGAAACCCAGTTGAAATGTTAAAAATAGAAGATTCAACAAATAAAACTTATCACAAGAAAATAATAAAAATGATGCAAGAAATGGGTTGGAAAGGGTCCGGTATAGGCAAATATAATCAAGGAATCCAAGAACCTATTAACTTAAAAACACAAACAGATAGAAGAGGACTAGGGTACAAGTGGAAGAACAACTTACAAGATTATTATTACTCGGAAAATATCAGACCACACATCGAATTTATTAAAAGTAAAGAAAGTTTGAAACCGAAATCAATAAAAGAAACAATACCATACAATTCAATATACAAGATAGTAGTTCCAAAAAATAATACGAAAATAAATTACACAGGTCCGAAATACTGCCTACCAGCTAAGGTACCATTTTGCACATAATGCAATAACTTAAATCATATTAACGATAAATGCAGCTTTACACACGAAGGAAACATTAAAAAACAACGAAATAATAACTATCGCACACATACAAAAGGATGATAATGAAGTTCCATTAAGAAGAAGCGTAAGAAAAACTAAACCACCAGAAAGATTTCGAACTAATCAGGAAGAAATAGAAATTACTCAAAAACACGAAGAAAATAGAAAAAATAGACCCCTTAAGAATAGGCAAAATCTAGAAAAAGCACAAAACAATATTAATGAAATAGAACAAAATAATGAAGATTCGGATAACCTAACAATACACTTACCATATAAAAAGAAAAACCAGTTAACTATTTCAGTTACTAATGACAACGATACAAATTCAATATACGCCGAAGACGCTACTGATGAAGATGAAGTCAACAGCAACAAGACAAGCAACAAAAACAAAAACATAATAGAAGTAAAAAACCACTTGTATATGCAAAAAGACAATTTAACTTATTTTCTGACAACTACAGGACAACCTTGCGACAATGGCGCATTAACACTACAAAAAAGAAACGAACTACCAAAATTTACCAACTTAGAAATAAATAAAATAGCAACCATCAAGAAAAATAATAAATATCACATTGCACTCCCGGTAATTACAAATACAGGAGAAAGTCAGCTAACAAGAATCCCTACTCGAAAAGGAGGATAGAAAAGCATAGAAAAGTATAGAAATTCTGCGTGATTCGTATGCTTTTGAATCCTATTTTTGGCACATAATGTAAATCTATCAATTCTTATCCTATCTGAATACTTCAAGTAAAGCCAATGTTAATATTTTTCTATCCATTAGGTAAAATAAATAAATTTCTATCCCAATCGTGTATAGAGAATCAATCCAAATGTATCTCATTACACTTTTATCATTATGTATCCTAAAAATTTATAGAAATTCTATCAAAACGAATCAAAATGTGATTTTTATATTTTTACGGTCCAGGTCGACCGCTCCGCAGTTTTCGGTGTCTAGGTATTCCGCACCGTAGTTTTTCGCCGTCCAGGTCGACCGCTCCGTAGTTTTCGGTGTCTGGGTATTCCGCACCGTAGTTTTTCGACGTCCAGGTCGACCGCTCCGTAGTTTTCGGTGTCTAGGTATTCCTCCCCGTAGTTTTTTGCCGTTCAGGTCGATAACTCCATAGTTTTCGATGTTTAGGTATTCCGCACCGTCGTTTTACGCCGCCCAGGACGACCGCTCCGTAGTTTTCGGTGTCTGGCTATTCCGCACCGTAGTTTTTCGCCGTCCAGGTCGACCGCTCCGTAGTTTTCGGTGTCTGGGTATTCCGCACCGTCGTTTTACGCCGTCGAGGTCGACCGCTCCGTAGTTTTCGGTGTCTAAGTATTCCGCACCGTAGTTTTTCACCGTCCAGGCGAAAAACTATGGGGCGGAACATCTGGACAACGAAAACTATAAAGCGGACCACCTAGATATCGAAAACTATGGAGCGGTCGACCTAAACGGCGAAAAACTATGGTGCGGAACACCTGGACAACGAAAACTATGGAGCGGTCGACCTAGACGGCGAAAAACTATGGTGCGGAACACCTGGACAACGAAAACTGTGGAGCGGACCACCTGGATACCGAAAACTATGGCGCAGTCGACCTGGAGACGGTGAAAAACTGTGGTGCGGAACACCTGGACAACGAAAACTATGGAACAGACCACTTGAAGAACAAAACACTACGCGCATGTGTCCGCGCGCGCATGTGTGTGTATCCCAGCAATTGTTGTTTTACTATCAAGATTTCGCTTATGTCTTGCTATTTTCGAGATATTTGAGAATTTTAAAAATTTTCAGGTTTGCAAATTTTTAAAATCTGTTTACATGTATGAATTAATCGACTCCGGGTCATCCCCCCTATCGATGCACCCCCCAAAATTTTGTCAGATTTTACTTATCTCTTGCCGTTTTCGAGATATTTGAGAATTTTGAAAATTTTCAGTTTTGCTAATTTTCCAAATTTGTTCGTATATACGCATTAACCGACTCAATGGGATCCCCCCTTTTGATAGCCTCCAAAATTTTGTCATATTCTGCTTATCTCTGGCCGTTTTTGAGATAAATAAGAATTTTCAAAAATTTTAATGTGTAACAGAAATATCATATTACGTTACTGATATGTGATCGACAGTGGTAGACCAGTGGTCGGTGTCGCGCGCGATCGTTGTTTCTAGTCAAGTATTCTTGGTGGGGAACACTACTTGGATAGGTGACCGCTTGAGAACAACTTTCTTAAAATAATTAAATGAACTAAAAAAAGTTAAAAAATATTTGAATTAAATAAAAAATAATAATAAAATTAAAAATAAAAAAAATTTTTTTGTATATAATGAGGAAAAAATTTAAAAACAAAAAATTAATGAAATTCGTGACGAACGTAGTATAGAAAAATATCGAAACAAATCCTATCAATTTCTATCCACTTTAGTTAGGATAGAAAAATATAGAATTAAGTCGTGCCAAAAATAGGATAGAAAAATATTGGAAAAAATCCTATATTTTTCTATCCTCCTTTTCGAGTAGGGATAAACAATATTAAAACACTTCTTAAATCATTAAAAAAGGAAACAAACAACCTACAACTCAAAAGTATTAGCATTTCAAAAACAGATGAGTAGCCGGCGTAGAATGGAGTAACATAATCAAAATAATAGAACAACTATTTAAAAACTCAAATACAACGATCCTAATTTGCATTGGAAAAATAAATCACGCGGAAATAAGTGACAGAGAAGCAGGATCTCAAAAAACAATATTGACAGACCAAGGTAAAAACTTTTTAAGTAATATTATGAAAAAATTAGCAAAAATGTTTCACATAAAGAAGTTACAAATCACAGCATTTCACCCTCAATCAAACGGATCACTTGAACGTTCTCACCATGTCTTAAAGGAATATATAAAACATTATGCAAATCAGAACGAGGACTGGGACAAATGGCTAGACCTTGCTACTTTTTCTTATAACACAAGTGTACACGAAGGAACAAAATACACTCCATTTGAACTAATGTTCGGTAGATTGGCCAGATTACCTTCTACGAAAATACCAAACGAAGACACACCTCTGACATATATGGATTATATTCAGAATTTAGCAATAAAACTATATGAAACACAGGAGTTCGCAAACAAACGATTGAAAGCAGCTAAATTAAAATCAAAATACTACTACGATAAACAGATAAATCTACAAATATTTAAAATAGGCGATTTTGTATTCCTACAGAAAAACCACAAAACAGGTAAACTTGACGGTCCTTTCGAAATACTTAATATATTCGAGAATGGAAACATAAAAATAAAAATAAAAAATGAAGAACGAATTGTCCACCCAAATAGATTGAAAATTTCAAAATTAAAACAATAAAATCCAAAAATTACCATCTTTTCTCTTCTCTCTGACATATACAACTAAAAGAAGTTACTCTTTTTATGAAACTCTAACGAATTATAACAAAGTTTATGGAAATGTAAAAATAGGATAAATATACGAAAACCAAAACTAATCTTGTCTGACCGAGATCATTTCTACAACTAATAATAAATAACCAAAACACAAAATTAATCTATTCTGGATCCACAGAAAAACAAATCCACCGCCAACAACAGGATGACCATAAAACTTCAACCAACAATAATTTTCATAGCAGCTATCTCCCAAACAACAGCATTCATTGCATTTGATTGTGGAACAATGAATTCAAATATATCAACAATTTCACTACTCAACACTCAAGACTCCGGAATCGAAAGGAAGCATGTTAATGTAGAAAAAGTTAAAGCTCAATTATTACAAATAAAAGAATACGACGAAATTTAAGTCACACAGTGTAAGATAGAAATTTACAGGAAAATAGAATATTGTGGTATGCACTCACACACATCAGCAGTTATGAATGGAATGGCCACCTATATCTTGGAAGTCTCCAGAGAAGAATGCGAAGAAGTACACCGAACAGGAAGGATCACTATAAGTAACAATATATTCATAGACGGTATTAGAGAAAACGTGCTTGTAACATACAGCCTGAACATGGCAGGACAAACAACGGTAAATGGCAACTGCAAAGGAGTAGAATACTCAGTTACATATGGAACCTGGAGTAATGTAATAGTCCAAGGAACAGCAAAAATTTTGATACAAAAATATAAAGCCAGGGTAAACTTAAACGAAAATAAGATACACTTACGGTCAGGAATTGCTTATGCAGTAACCGACAAAAATTGCTTGGACTTGGAAGGAGGTAATACTTATTGGGATGCGATACAAGTAGATTTCTGCGGCTCTAACAAATATGATGTCTTATATGAAGGTGTAATAAATAAAGCATTCAACGAAGACAAAACCATTATATAACTCACTAAAAACTCACTAACAACCGAAGATATCACATTCGCACTAGCAGCTAGAGGAGGAAAAGGCGTTTGTGGCTACGAACTGTCTTTGACTGAACACCCAAAATTAATGATATTAGAAATTGGAAACGGTGGAGGACTTAAAAAAGTACCAATAAAAACATCTAATTTAGATATATTTGCATACGTAAATTCTAAATTCGTGTATGTAGAAAAGCACCTCAGATACCAAATTAAACAACTATATTACGATGTCTTAGCACAAAGATGTACCCTCGAAAAACAGGTTTTACAAAATTCTTTATCTATGGCTAGTCACTCACCTGACGAATTTGCATACAACATCATGAAATCACCAGGATATATGGCAATAGCTGCTGGTGAAGTAGCGTACATTATGAAATGTATACCCGTGGAAGTAAGCATACGAAGAACAGTAGAATGTTACACACACCTACCGGTAACATATCAAAATAATAGTTTATTCATGACACCAAAGACAAGAATTTTAACAAAAAAAGGAACTCAAGTCAGCTGTAATAGCCTCGTACCACCAATGTACCAAGTCAACAGCATCTGGTACAAACTATTACCAAACCCCGTCGAAGCACAAAAACCCGAAGAATTAAAACCACTAACCAAGCAAACATGGAAATATGTAAACCTTGAAAGTTTAGCCATTAATGGGATCTACAGTCAAGATGACCTAAAAAAATTAAAAGTACACATAATGTTCCCAGCAGAAAAACCAGCTGTTTTAAACACAGTAGCCAGAGGAATTACAGGACAAACAACGAACTATCAGGGAACCTCATTAAATAACCTCTTAGACGAAAAATCAATTGGCAACATAATACAGTCAGCATGGAAAAATACATGGGAAAAATTTGTAATATTTGGATCTACCACAGCAGGAATAATGGGAATATTTGTGTTAGCAAAACTTATAAAAACTATAATCGACACCGTAATACACGGTTACGCTCTACACACAGTATATGGATGGTCAATACTTTTAATAGGAGCCATTTGGGACTCTGTAACACAGCTTTTGCTCCATTTAGCAGGTCGAAGAACAAACAGAAATGATAACAATGATAATAAACCTTCATACAAGGAACTACAACAAACAGAACTCCAAACAATTAATGAGAAATTAGAAGAAATCAAAGTAGGAAAATCAAGCCACAAAGATCAGCCAACAGCTCCCATCCTACAAACTGACACCAAAGAAGTACAAACTCAATTATATCCAAACATAAAAGAAGAAACCGAAAAAAAATTGTCCAAGAAATGGATTGTAAAAAAAGAATAATACAAAATAATATGCACCATAACTTGACTCAAAATACGAACAAAAGACAGACATAAAAATCACCTTCAATAGTAAATAACACACATTAATGTTAATAGCACAATCACTTAAAAACATTGTTTTTTTTTACAGAACAACAACAAAAAATAAAAGAAGAAATCTAAACCAAGAAAATGAAAATCTTTATCATCTTCATGTTTTTGATAACAATATTCCACAAAACATCCCCAAACCCAGGAAATGTAATAATCCAAGAATGTACAGAAGTTGTCAGATACGAGATATCCGAGTGCAATGCAAAAAACACATAAATATTTGAATTTATTCGCACAACGACAAGAGAAGATTGCGAGAAAATGCAAGAAACAGGAGAACTAAGATTTCTGTCACAAGATTTCAAACACATACAGAGAAATGGAACAACAAATTTCAACACCATTGAACGAATAAATAAACAAAATAAAAAATGTAGAAACCCACAGAATTATTACAATGGAGAAAATTTTAAAACAATACTAAAAACAACACTAACCATCACACTAAAAAACTATCTGGGAACAACTAATAACAAAAGGACCAAAATTTTTCTAGACGGAAACATACAGTGCAACCTAACCAAGGGAGAATGTACAAACCATATAAAAGGAAGAAGTTTTTGGAACAACAAGGATATAGTAGATAAAAAAATTAACTTTTCCAAAGACGACATGGCTTACCCTACAAACTCATCAGAAATATTGGATATAACTGAACCTCACGAAGAAAGCAATACGCTAACGAATACACACATATTACTACTATACATCATTGGAGCATTACTCATTATCACAATAATAGGAGTAAAACTAGGACTAAATCATAAACTAAGATCACAACACCAGAGGAAGCAAAACACAAACAGTCATGTACGTTACACCTTAACAAATGAAAAGGATACCATAATATCTAAAAACAAAGAAGAATCCATAGAAGCAAGAAAACCCACAGGAAGCATAATAGAGACTTTAAGATATTACATAATTCGTCCTAAATCCAAATTAGAAGTAATTTACGATATTCCAAAAGCAACACACGAATCACAAACAACCTCAACAAGTGAACTAATAAACTGAAACTCAGTGCATCAACCACTAGTACAATACTATGCAAAACATCAGGATGTCATAATACTATAACCATAAAACCAAAAAAACGATAAAATCCTATTCCCTCCATTACTAAAATAAACTAACAAACATCCCTCTTTGAGTTGTTACGAGCCTAACACTCGTTGTTTTTAAATTAAAATTTTAATGTTAGAATCAACGATGTAGGTTAATCAATTACCATACTGCAAAGTATAGGTAGTGCGGTAGCGCTCGTAAGAAGGAAAATTACTTCACTTATTCGAATCTATTATGCAGCTTTTATGCAAAATTTTTTTTTGGTTTCATCACGTTTATTACGCATGCATACCTACAATTCCTTCTCACGAGTGGTGTAGATCGTTACTTCCTAAAACAAAAAAAAAAGCAAAAAAAAAATATATATATATAAATACATACTAATCATATAAAGTAACGGCACAGTATCCCAACGAAAACGGCCTTGTTTTCTTAATTTTCCCACAAGGTAATATTAACATTTTTTTCTCTCATATAAATCGTTCTCGTAAGGATACGCTACAAAACTCAACAACTCAAAACACAACCTCAATATCCTTGACGAAACAAAATAAACAAAGTATTATCATCTGCCAACGGGAAGAGAACGAAAAGAAATCGGAACAAAAATAGAATACATACAAAAACAAGACATTGAAGCACATGCACAATTAGTGGAAGAAAATTGCCATAAAATAAAGGAAAGTTCACAAATCAATAAATGTGTGAAAACACCCCTCCATTACATAAAACAGAATTTCGCAATATGTAAAACTTGCTATAAAAAACCCACCAATAAAACAGGATACGAAAAGAAAAACCCAAGACACAGAATGACAACAGCAAATAATTGTAATAAAGATTCCTGTAGCATATGCGACGAAACGACTCACTTCCCAAAAGAATGCTACACCTGTAAAAACGCAGTAGCCATCATACGAGACATAGCGGAATGTCCAAACTGTCTCCTCTACGATAAATTGGAGAAGAATTGGAACAACCTCACACTCAACACGACGAAAGAAGAAACACAACTCCAAGCTACTGACAACGAATCATGGGACTGAATACTAGCAACGACATAAAACATTATAAACCATACACACCATAATATATATCATATCCATATCATTACCTCCATAGATAGAAAACCAATTATTCAATTCATTCTAAACCACCTACATTTCACTACAAACATTAACAACAAAATTTTTCATAAAACAAACAAAATAAATAAAAATACACATACATTTTTTATAATTTCCTTTTATACCCACGTATTAGATTAGAAGAGTTGCATGGAGAGCCTAAAAACAGGTAAAATATTACCCTACACAAAAGTAGAAGGTAGTGCGCAAATTCTTTCGCTGGAGCAACAACTCATTGCTGCACCAACAAAAGAATCGAAACTCCGCAACAATTATTTTTATATTTTTTTTTACAAACCACAAGAACATTTTATATATGCTCACACATATACATAAATAAATAATAATAATTTATACTAACTATTACTGAACTATACTATACTAACAATGCATGAGGAATGTGGATCTAACATAGTAAGTGTTGGTTCATGCCTAAACTAAATACCGGTCGGATTTAGTTATCAATCAAGGCCACCTGTGGCGCGGCCTTTCCGCAATTTTCCGGCCCTTGGAAAACTTCGAGAAGATTTCGGGAGTCGCGATCGAATCGTAAGTCTGGTGCATCGGCGTGCCTTTCTGTCGTTGGCTGATTGAGAATTCGCAACCACGCGTGCCTCGCGAGCGATTTTCCTCCTTTTTTTTTCTCGCAAAATTGCCGATCTCGCTATTTTCATCGCTAAATTGTAATCGTACAACAAACGGGAGACGCCTCATACCGCGAACAAACTTTGTTCATTTTCCCCGTTTTCTCGAGTGCCGGTTCAGCGCGTCGGTTTCTGTTCGGCCACGTGTGTTCAGAACCGGGCTTTATGTTTCGGCGCCATTTTCTCGCCGTTAGGTTCAATTGTGATAAAGGACTACGCAAAAGAATGTTGTAAAGTGTGGAATGATCGCAAGGAGGAGCAGTGTAGGCTCATTAAAGTGTTTGGTTTTTCTTTTTGGTTAATTTTTGGTTATTATTTATTCGCATGGGATCCTGAACCGCCCCCGCAGCTAGCGTGCAATCATCCGATATTGCTGAAGATATTGCAGCAGCGAACATTTGGCGATCCTGCCAGGATCTTGGAAATTCAGTGAGTATAGTGCTGAAAGTGAAACCCAAAGAAAGACCTTGAAGAGGCAATTTTGGACAATTTTTGGACATTGTAAAGACTGAAGTGACTTCGGGAGTGTCGAGATCAGCCCAATTGGAATTAAATTCAAATTCCACGTGCGTATAATTTTTGTGCGCGGTCCACATCTAATTATCTCATATTCGGGCATTGTCGGCTACTTTCGGTAGTTCCGAACCGAGATTCATTTCCTCTCGCCACAAGTTCGTCATTTCGGCGCTCGGCCACTTTCGGTTGCACATTCGCTACTTCACCGACTGGTGACGTCAGCAGGAGGAGGTGGCAGTCTCGGACTCCCTCCTTACGTGCATCGCTGCGTTAGCAGACATCTCTTTGCGCCACGCCTTTGGCGCGAGCAATTGGACAGTTTCGTAAGTCTTCCCCTCTGTGCACCCCGCTATTAGTGTCACCGAATTTCCAGTCTCGAAGCTCCCCGTGCGACGACAGCACCGAGCTCGAGCATTAATTCGAGCGGTACAGATTTGCTCGTCGATTTATTCGACAATTTTCAATCGCATTTTTCCACTTTCGTAGTCGAAACGAAATTGGCTTACGATGCCAAAAAATAAGAGCCGTGAACCGATGGACGACTATCATGAGTTCGTCCACCTAGCCGCGGTCCAAGAAGATGCGTTCGCCTCGATCAAACGAGCGGCTGCGTTATTAACAAAGCCGGATCTGGCCCTCGAACAGGCTCGCACTCGCCTCCACTTAATCGAAACAAAGTGGAAACAAATGTCCGAGCGGCATGAAACGATGCTTGCATTCAAGTCGGATCCGTCCTGCGCCACTAACGAATATTTTTCGGAGGAATTCATTGCAACGGCGGAAGAAGTGTACGCAGATACTTGTGCCGGGTTATCGGCAGTGATCAGCCTCTCAGCGCCTCAAACCTCAACGCCGACATCCACCACCACTTCAATTCCAGCCGTCATCAGTGAATGTCATCGAAGATCACAAGTACCCGCACTTAAATTACCGCGATTTTCTGGGAATTTTTTGGAATGGCGAGCTTTCCGTGATCACTTCCAGGCACTTATAGTAAAAGATAAATCGTTCGATTCATTTCAAAAACTCTATTACCTGAAATCCTGTCTAGACGGCGATGCTGCCTCCTTATTAAAGCACATCGAAATGACCGCGGAGAATTATGAAATTGCCTGGAAGTTACTCACGGAACGCTTTGAAAATAAGCGTCGCTTATTACACTTACTTTTAGGTAAAATGTTCTCAATAAAAACACTTTCTCGCGACGGGTCTCCGTCTGATCTTCGGCAACTTATGGACTCGGTGCAAGAGTCAATTGACGCGTTGGAAAAACTCGGTAGACCGATATCTGACGATATAATAGTTTATTTAATCTCGGAACGCCTTGACCGCGTAACGAGAGAAGCATGGGAGTTTTCGCTCGAAGGCGATGAATTTGCCACTTACAAACAACTATTAAATTTTTTAAAATTAAAGGTTCGTTCTCTCGAGGCATCGATGCCTGTGTCTAAGACCACTCGGTCGTCTGTATCGCAACCGCGAGCCAAAACTCAAACCGCTTCGCATTCGTCAGCTCACCTCGCGAGTACGAAACCCGCAGCAAAGTGCATCCTATGCGATGATGCACACCAGTTATATAAATGTAAGATATTTAATGAAATGGATGTGTCCCAACGATGGGTCAAAGTTCGACAGCATTCATTGTGTTTTAATTGTTTGTCGCAGTCACATCGACTCGAAGGATGCAAAAGCGAGCGTTCATGCTCCAAATGTAAAAAGCGCCACCACTCCCTTTTGCATTCTCCACCGCGTAACGGCTCTAACACACCCGCAGTCGCAGATTCTTTAGACGATAATGCACCCGAAATGGTGAATCTGGTGCAAACTCACTTAAGCACTCCTCAAGTGCCCGCGCATATAATATTGTCTACTGCGTGGGTGTTGGTGACCGGCGCCTCGCAACGCGTCGTGAAGTTGCGAGCTCTCTTAGACCAAGGGTCTACCCACACGTTTGTTTCGAAAACCGCAGTCGAAGCATTATGCGCGAAGACGTACGCCACGTCAATGAATGTTAACGGAATCGGTCCAAGTAAAACAAACATCGTTAGTCGAGTGGTTCCTATTACTATCAGCTCCACTAAACATTCAGAAGTCGCGTTAAGTACCGACGCACTCGTTCTCGATCAGCTGACGTCGTACGTGCCTAAATTTCGATATCCGCTATCACATTGGCCACATCTTGACGGGCTTGAATTCGCGGATGGAAGTCCAACCGCGGATACACCGATTCATGTCATTCTCGGCGCGGATGTATATGCGTATGCGCTTAGCGATGGAATCATTCGCGGACGACGCGACGAGCCAGTCGCGTTGAACACCATTTTTGGGTGGGTCCTCTCGGGTACGAGCGATACCGCGGATCATACTCCTTCCGTACAGGTGCATCATACACATGTGTCTGACAACGATCTTGGATCGTCATTGTCGCGATTTTGGGAAATCGAGGAGGTTTGTACTGTTAGTCCGGCTTCGGAAGATGATGCTATTTGTGAGCGTCATTTTAAAGATACACACTCACGCACCAGTGATGGACAATACGTAATGCGCTTACCTCTTCGCGATGACCCCTCGCGCGTTCTTGGGGATACATACCGACGTGCCGTCCAATGTTTAACTTCAGTCGAAAAACGCATCGCCACGCGACCCGAGGAACGCGATGCATATCAAGCATTCATGCAAGAGTATGAAGAGCTTGGGCATATGCGAATCGCCCAACCGTGTACAACCGCGAATCTTGTAGTCTACCTCCCCCACCATCCGGTTGTGAAAGTTTCGAGTACGACTACCAAGACGCGAATAGTTTTTAACGCATCTGCGTTATCAACATCGGGCAAATCACTAAACGACCTGCAATACGTAGGTATTAAATTGCAAGCTGATTTACCCTTACTCCACTTACAGTGGCGCACCTTCAGATTTGTTTATACAGCCGACGTTGAGAAGATGTATCGGCAAATTTTGATGGATTATCGGGACATTCATTTGCAATGCATCTTGTGGCGTACTCATCGCGCTGACGCCATTCGTGCATACCAGTTACTGACCGTCACGTACGGGACAACGAGCGCCCCCTTCCTCGCGCTACGCGTCCTTCGCCAGTTAGTCGACGATGAAGGTGACGCGTTCCCCTTAGGAAGACAAGTCGTCTTATCCCACATGTTCGTCGACGATGCTCTATTTGGAGCGGACACCATTGAAGACGCTATCGCCATCCGAGACGAGACCGTCGCTTTACTGAACAAAGGCCATTTCACGTTGCGCAAGTGGTCTAGCAATTCGGTAGCTTTGCTCGCAGACATTGACCCGTCCAATCATGGTCTGTCATGCGATAAAACACTTCAAACTGATGACAGTGTTAAGATACTCGGTATCGCTTGGCGACCCGCCACCGATACTTACGGATTCATATTAAACTTGCCCCCTCCATCGCTCGTCACGAAACGAACGATTTTGTCACAGATCGCTCGCATATTCGATCCCCTAGGATGGCTTGCGCCTGTTGTGGTCGTCGCCAAGCACCTGATGCAACTGCTATGGTGCTGCAAAGCGCCCTGGGATTCGGCAGTTCCCGCATCACTGCAATCCGCTTGGGTCTTATTCTACAACGCTCTCCCGTCGCTCTCCGAAATCTCGATCCCACGGTGGCTTAGTACCTCGCCCGCAATCCAGTTTGAGCTTCATGGATTCTCAGATGCATCCATGAAAGCGTACGCCGCCGTGGTGTACGTTCGAACCATGATACAGTCTGGTGAAGTTCGGGTTCATTTACTAACTGCAAAAACGCGAGTTGCTCCGTTAAAGCAGCAAAGTATCCCGCGTCTGGAACTTTGTGGAGCTGTTATACTGGCTCGCTTGCTGAGTCAGATCCGAACCATCCCTGTCTTCGCCAGTTGTACAGTACAATGTTGGACCGACGCAACGATTGTACTCGCATGGCTTAGAGGCCAGTCGAATGACTGGAAGACGTTCGTCGCTAATCGTGTGGCTGAGGTCCATACACTGATCCCAGAAATCTCATGGCGCCACGTTCCGGGAACGGACAACCCTGCTGATCTAGCGTCACGAGGTATGTCTGCCTCCGAGATCGCGTCATCAGATTTATGGTGGCATGGACCAGCCTGGTTGAAATGTGATCCATCCAATTGGCCGCAAGTAAATCCGACCTGTGTAAACGAGGAGCAATTGGAATGAAGGTCAAATGTGCATCATGCGGAAGTCGAATTAGTCGCCGCCCTGCAGATATTTACCCGCTTTTCATCTTGGCCAAGAATGTGCCGCGTAATCGCGTTGTGTTTGAAATGGTCCGCCAAGTGGCGAGCTAAAGCCACCGGAATCCCCCGCGCAGAAGAATTAAGTTTAGTTGCAACGCGTATTTTTTCGATCGAACAAACTCGCTTATTCGCCCGCGAAATAGACCTTCTCCAAGCTAATCCAGTTAGCCCTGATAGGTCACGCTACCTCCAGTCAAACCAATCGCTCCACAAAACTAGTCCGTTACGCCGTCTAAACCCTTTTTTAGATGCCAACAGTTTATTACGCGTAGGCGGCCGGTTAGCTCTGGCTAAGATGCCATATGCAGCGAGGTTTCCAATAATTCTACCGCAAGGACACGTATCACTTCTTCTCGCACGCCAAGCTCATGACAGATGTCTCCACGGAGGCATAACGCTAACGCTTAGCACGTTGCGGACTCATGTGTGGGTGCTGCAAGCGAGAAGACTAGTGAAGTCAACGGTTGCTCATTGTATCCCTTGTGCTCGACAACTCGCAGAGACGCCTGCCCAATTAATGGGGTCGTTGCCGACTGCTCGTATTACTCGTTCGATTCGCGCATTTATTGAGTCTGGCGTTGATTACGCAGGTCCGTTCAGGTTGCGTCTCGCGAGCGGACGTGGTTCAAAATCGCACGCCGCTTACGTAGCGATTTTTGTATGCATGGCATCGCGCGCTGTGCATCTAGAGGTGGTAAGCAACTACTCGACAGACGCATTTCTTGCTGCGTTTCAACGCTTTACGTCGCGTCGCGGTCTTCCGCGCGTCGTTCACAGCGATTGTGGAACGAATTTCGTTGGCGCCGACAAGGAACTCCGAGCAGCGTATCGCGCCGCTATTTCGTCCGAAAAACTTCGTGCACGTGTCGCGGATGATGGAGTGGAATGGAGCTTCATTCCTCCCGCTGCACCTCATATCGGAGGGCTGTGGGAAGCCGGAGTGAAGTCCATGAAGCGACACCTCAGGCGCGTGTTAGGACCTCAGACGCCCACGTTTGAAGAGCTTGCCACGCTCCTGTGCCGCGTAGAAGCGTGCATGAATTCGCGCCCGCTAGCTCCATTGCACGAGGATATTGAGAGCCTTGAGACGCTGACACCTGCTCATTTCCTTGTCGGTGGCCCGCTTATCTCTGCACCCGCTCCCTTGACGATTGATTTTTCGATCGGTCTTTCGTCGCGTTGGAAACTGTATCGTCACTTACTGGATCAATTCTGGACGTGTTGGCAGCGAGACTATGTAACGTCCTGCCAACACCGATCGAAGTGGTTCGGTCCGAAATCGTCACTCACCGTTGGTCAGATTGTGCTCATGCGCGAGGACAACCTGCCTCCGACCCACTGGAAGTTGGCACGTGTGATTGAAACACACCCAGGACACGATGGCCTGGTTCGTGTGGTAACGGTGCGGACCGCTACGTCAGTTTACAAACGGCCTATTACTAAATTGGCATTACTTCCGATCGCGATTGAAGCAGGTGAGTCGTCAAGTCTTCCAGTGGAGTCTCGTTAGAATAAGTTTAGCTGATAAGGTTGTAATACATCACTTAGTTTTAAGTTGTTGCGGTACCGATACCGCAAGGCGGGCGGTATGTTGGTTCATGCCTAAACTAAATACCGGTCGGATTTAGTTATCAATCAAGAACACATGTGGCGCGGCCTTTCCGCAATTTTCCGGCCCTTGGAAAACTTCGACAAGATTTCGGGAGTCGCGATCGAATCGTAAGTCTGGTGCATCGGCGTGCCTTTCTGTCGTTGGCTGATTGAGAATTCGCAACCACGCGTGCCTCGCGAGCGATTTTCCTCCTTTTTTTTTCTCGCAAAATTGCCGATCTCGCTATTTTCATCGCTAAATTGTAATCGTACAACAAACGGGAGACGCCTCATACCGCGAACAAACTTTGTTCATTTTCCCCGTTTTCTCGAGTGCCGGTTCAGCGCGTCGGTTTCTGTTCGGCCACGTGTGTTCAGAACCGGGCTTTATGTTTCGGCGCCATTTTCTCGCCGTTAGGTTCAATTGTGATAAAGGACTACGCAAAAGAATGTTGTAAAGTGTGGAATGATCGCAAGGAGGAGCAGAGTAGGCTCATTAAAGTGTTTGGTTTTTCTTTTTGGTTAATTTTTGGTTATTATTTATTCGCATGGGATCCTGAACCACCCCCGCAGCTAGCGTGCAATCATCCGATATTGCTGAAGATATTGCAGCAGCGAACATTTAGTAAGTCTCTACCAATACATTACCAATATTTTATAAAAAAAAAAAAGAAACACATTGTAAAGGATATCAGTATATAATATAGAGTGTGTGCATAGGCACAATGAAAATACAAAATAAACTTACAGGAAACAAAGATGAACTTTCCACTAAACGTCTTCCTGAGCACACTGGAAATAGCAGGACGGGATTATTGGGCATACATGGAACTATACCAAGAAGAATGCCATTTTGCAGACGAAATGCTAGCAACTAGAGAGGAAAAATGGACATATAGGAGCTGTTACGACACCCTTCCAGAGGAAGAACAAAAAGAGTTTCAACATCTGACAAACGTCCATATTACAACCCCTGAAGGAACGATCATCGACTGCAGTTTCTGCCAACAAAGAATACTAACAAATAGACCAGCTACAAGTTGCATCAGATGCCTAAACAGGCATATAAGGCGGATAAATGATAGAATAAAAGATCGTGAAATTGGAAAACCGAGGCAAGCACACAAAATAATCACGGAATTTAAAACACGCACTAGCCCACACGATATAATTATACCAGATCCTGAAAGCGAAGACGAGGGTATCAACGATTTATAATACTCCTCGCAAATGCAACATAAAAATATAAATGTAATCGCAAATATGAATGAAAATAAAGAAACCATTACACAACATTATCAACTACTTATGAAAATTACGAACAAACAAAAAAAAAACACAAAGCAAAATTTTATTAAAAATAACGCAGATTAATGTTAATCTGACGACAACAATTAAAACTAATTTTATTAAAAATAACGCAGATTAATGTTAATCTGATGACAATAATTGAATCTAATTTTATTAAAAATAACGCAGATTAATGTTAATCTGACGACAACAATTGAAAAAATAACGCAGATTAATGTTAATCTGACGAGATGCAAAGAAAAAGTTGTATACAAAACGAAATTATTATAAAATTCAGATCAATCCGGATCTATCGACAAACAAAATGTAAACAAAGGTTTCCTCAGAGTATATAAAATGTCAAAACTCCGTCATAGATTAATGTTAGGTTTGATATGATGAAGCAACTAGGCATATTTTAACTTTCGTACGAACTATGTTCGCGATCTTCTTAGGACTTATCGTAGTAACACACGAATGAAAAGGAAATAAATGAGAAAACACTTCATCAATTTACATGATTACTAATAAAAATTCTATGCTCAAAATAATATCATATAAATGTTTCGAGCACAAAATAGCACACAAATTATCATACCTAGCGAAGTAAACTGGAGGACCAGTTCTGACTAACGAGGGGGGTGTTACGTGCCCGTAACTGTCACAATATATAGGAACAACCGATTATAAGAAACCTTACTTACCGTTTGCAGTAGCCAAAAGAACAGATATTAATACTAGGAATTTAGGCACAGCGATATCTATAGCTTATACTAACAAACTAAAAGCACCCTTTCACCCGCTAGATAACTCAACTGAACACAGAGAAAAATCTGACGTATCGACCCCAGCCGATAAATCCCGGCTCAACACATTTACCCATAAGTTCTATATTACCGACAAGCTTACACATTTGTAGAATACCCCAAAAAAAACTTACAAAAATACAAACCAGTAAAAACAAACTCTTTCATAAATAAAAACATTACAAAAATAATTTTATTAATATTTTTTTCCATTAGAAAACTCTGCCGTGTTAAAAAGATTGGCTTCTTAAAAAGAGTATATCAACAAGTTCCCCTCGGTTTCCCAGAGTCATAAAAATTCCTAAACCATCGACAGCTAAACAAAGAACATAGATATGAGAACTCACACATACAAATATTCTTTCAAAATTATACAACATATATAAATCTTTAATTTAAACAAAAGCCAATAGAAAATACTAACATCCGACAATATAATATGATGCAACATAATTTTCTGCACATTTTGAGTACAAACAAAATATAATTAAAACCATAATTTACTATAACAAATAATTCTATAAATAAAACAGAATAATTAAATAAACATCTCTTTCTTTAACTACCAACCCAAATTAAGACAAAAATCATTTCCAACAACATACGCTAGAATTTATCAACAAATAAATTGTTTCTTTTTAACGAACTTATCCACATGCACATATACAGGCACCAATACAACTGCACATCCCAGCCACGCCCAAACTATGAGAATATATTTTAATTTATACATAAAATAATAAATAAACATGAACACGAAACAAAATATTATTACTCGTAATAATTTTCTTTACGTTTTTATATAGAAAAACCTCTGGAATAATTTAGAGAAACCCCTGAAAACAATAAAAACAATATTGACTAGGACAAACCAATTCCAATGCTTAACTAACAAATCCTGCATGTATTATTAACAGTAACAAGTATCAGCAATTCTCTTTACTTGCGTACAGACATACATTTTTCGAATTAACTATTTAAGCAATAATGACGATGATTAATATCTGTTCTTCACGTTAAATTATAAGATAGTCTATTTGCACAATAATCAACGAACTACATGGCTCTTTATACATTAAAATACTTAAAAACAATTGCTCATAAATAATTAATAACCGACGCGTTAATTAAGTCAATTTCTCGATTGTTTAAAATATATTTATCAAGATCAAAACTAATTTTGCGAATTATTCCACTTCTAAACATGTTACGAAGTTTTTGGCCTTCCAAAAAGTAAGTATTAGCTTCACCCTCTTCCTCCTTTTCCCTCTCTCCCCTTCCCATTTTTTTGGGATCGACTGGAGATACTGGCTACCGAGCGGCGAACGTTGGTCTTCGACCACGTCGAGCTTCTCCGTGGTGAGCCTTCGGTTCGATCCACCTGGTGCCAGCCCAGTTCTGGACCCGCAGGATACCCCTTTTTTTTATTAGGGATCGATAAAAGGGTGCCCAGCAGCGCCGTCGACTAAGGCGGGCCCGTCTTCGGTTACATGCCCAGTGGTCCGTGTGGGGCGCCCATTTTGCCAGGAGACTTTACCCCAAAAATTCAAGTAATCCGGTCACCAGCGAGCGACTAGCGGAGCTTTGTCAGCTCCCGGCGGCTCCTCCTACTCCTCTTCCTCCTCCTCCTCCTTCTCCTCCATCTGACCCACTCCCTGGATCCCCTCCTGAACCCAAGAGAAAAATCTCCCTTCAGGAGTATAGGGAAAGAAATGTACAAAAAAGAACTTATTGAATAAATTACATTTTACCTCCGAACCTGAGCATTAATTATTTTACCCTCGTCTTTCCTCCTGGTCCAGCAGCCTCCGTTCACATACGAACCCCGGATTGTCCCTTCAGGATCCTCCTTTCGACCGTCCAAAATTGGTGCCTCTGTTTCAAGAGCACTAATTTGGGACGTAACATTACAAAGAAGGTACCGGCATTAAACACAAAAGTCTTATATTGTTATCAGAAAAAATGTTAATTGCTTATAGGACAAGGACAAAGGGAATATAATAATTCCTTATATTACGGAAAACTTTGATCCGAAAAAAATAATTTATTTCAGCGATGAGGCCAAGCAACTCTTCAAAAATAAATTTCAAATGAAAAACTTTGTCCAGCATGAACTTTGGAGTAAAAGCTGAATGTCATGTACATGTGACTGCGCATGTAAAAGAAGCCTCAGATGGTATTGGCGCAACGTTCAAAAGAGAAGCTGCGCGACACAGTTTTTTGTCTAAGCCGTCTGGAGCCATTTTATCCCATGAAAAACTTGTAAAATGGGGAGAGAACTATTTTACAAGTATTAAAGTATTTTATTATAGTCGCAAAACGTGTGACAGCGTAGACAGATTTCACAAAAGTAGATTCAGCGAATCCCCATCAGTGTTTCTTAGTCCATGAGAATAAACAATTATACATACACATTGGTCAAATTAATAGCTTAATTTAGAGTCCTCGTACAACTCTTTCCATCAAAATAAATTTTGTTGGCGTGGAAAATTAGAATCAATTTAATGAATTCTGATTACATTTTCAGCCATATTAAGTAAGCCATCTCGAATTTTGTTTTTGGCTACGCTGCATGGAAAATTAGACATAAAGAGCAAATGTTTAAGCCCTAGTAGAACTCTCTAGGTCAAAAATATTTTTGGATGGATAGGAGTCTCCCGTTGACGTGGAATGCTCAATATATCGTATCGAATATTTATTTATGATGCCCTGGCTGTGTATTATGACTTTGCCTTGGGACTGAATAACTTCATATTACATGCGTTTAGTATAAAATATCAGCTCCCTTGAATGTTATTAACATAAATGATTATAACTAATTACTTACATACTAAGTTAACTAAACGTAACGGACATTAAAATTAAGAATGAAGTTCACTACAGAGGACTCAGTCTGAGGCGCTCCAAATAGCCAATGAGTTCAAATCGAAAAGTGTTTGAGTGTAAATATCACACCTAAGTATTAAATTATAGAATAGCAAGTATAACTGTACATGATATGCTCTAAAACTATGTGACTAAAATAATTACATTTGTATACAGAGAACTGATCGATTTGAGTCACCGAGTCTTGTGATAGATGTGTCTGCGTGCAGCGATTGCCTAAAAATTTGCATTGACGCCACATCACTGATTTCTAGTGAGAGTTCATTCCACAGTCTAGCTGCCAGTACCGCGAATAATTTTTGATACATTGCAGTTTTAACTTGTCGAACTTATAGTACTTCCGTCGATACCCTAGTGACTCGCAAGTTTGTGTATGATCTCAGTGAAAAGCGAGTAAACAAATATGTTGGCAAACTGTACATTAGTATATTACGCGTAATCGTGGCAACAAAATACAATCTTCTATATTTTAACGGAATCCATCCAAGTTTGCGCCTGTACGGTGTAACACTACATTCCCGTTTCAGATTAAATATAAAGCGTCCACAGGAATTAAGTAGCCGCAGAAGTTTATCACTCTGCGCTCGAGAAATAACCGCTCACAATATGCAACGCAGCAATAATCTAGGTACGGATAGGTAATTAAGAGCCACAACCAGATTTCGCCTGAGTGTCATAGAGATCATGTTCTTGTTATGTTTTAGGCGGTAAGGTGTGGAATTTAACTTTCGCGATAAATTATTTAGCTGTGAATTCCACGTAAGTGCGAAATCGAGCTTTAATCCAAAGTTTACCGCCTCCTTAACAACAGGAATTCGCTAACCTTCTACCACAAAAGAGGGATAATCAGAGGGATCAAATCAATTAATAATCAATTACGAACCGAACAGCATTCCCTTTGTTTTTATATTATGTTAAATGGCAGTCCATTGGTTCAGAAATATCGTACTACGGCATCAATATCCTGATTCACCATGTAAATCGTAGATTCTAATTCTGAATATTTGCAACGTAGCGTTATTTGCAAATCATCTGCATAAAGTATATGTAAAGAATGCTGCAGGATATCATTAACAATGATACTAAAAAGAAGTGGACCTAAAACTGATCCTTGCGGAACGCCTGCGAGGACTTCATTTATTGTATTCGGACATTTCCCCATTTCTCCCTTAGACAGCTTGTTTACGTCCGTTAAGATATGAGGCAAACCATCGTAGTGCTGAAGAGGAAATACCGAGTGCCTTCAGTTTAAGGAGTAGGATTGGTGTATCGACTGTATCAAAAGCCTTCAAAAAATCAAACAAGATTAAGATTGTTACCATCTGATCTTTCATTACCTTCCTCACATAATCACAAGCAGATATTACGCCGTTTGAGTGCTGTGGTACTTTTTTAAGCCGGATTGAAATGGGTCTAATAAATTTTTAGTTAATAAGTAATCCATAAGCTGCTCATATACTAGACGTTCCAATAATTTAGGCAATATTGAAAAAATAGCTATTGGACGAAAATCAGATAAGCTGTTAGGCGACAGTATCTTATTCAGCGTCGTAATCAGAGCTTTCCTCCTGGCTTCAGGGAATACGCCATTTTGCAGAGACTCATTAAAAACATCTAAGAGATGGTAAATTATTGCTGGTAAGGGCGTCAAGAGAAGGCGCAAGTCAATGCCATCAGCTCCTATAACATTTTTTAAATTCTTTTAACACATTCTAGTAACCACGTTTTTTTTATAGATTTAAAATTGAAGGGATCCGATATATCGGGTTCAGTAAAGATATCATTGGGGACTTGAACATACGAGTGGTATAGATGAGGATGTGAGATAGAAGTAAAATATGAATTAAAATTATCCACTGTGTCAGGGAGCGATGGACATTCTGACTTGCCCTTTATGAGTCCAATCTGTGCAGTTCAGGACATATTGCCGACGGTAATGCCACATTTTGTAACCATTTAGAATAATATTTTGTGTGTGCATTAAAGACAAGGCGCCTCACCTTTTTCCTGAGTTCCTTACACTCTGCCCACGCCGCAAGATCTCTGTATCTATTATATCGCTTATAATTTAAATCTCGGGTTTTTATTAAAGAAATTCTTTCGGTAGTTATCCACGGTTTATACATCTTGCGCGGCGTAAATGTTCTAATCGGTGCATGTGCATCATACAAACGCAGAAGTTCAGTTAAAGGATAAAGGATTTGGAATTTTCCCCCGCTTTAATGACTTAGATGCCTATTCGCGGGTCGGCTCTCGGGTGGAGAGGTATAGGATGGACAACACACAGACATTATACATGACGCAACAGGACGACACAATACCCACCCAGAGCCAGTCCCCCCTACCCCAATATCGGTACCACCAGCAGATTCGGAGGTCTGTGCCATAGCGAGTACGACGCGGGGCTTGTCCCATCTTTATCCGTGATAAGACTCAAGACGTACCGACCGCGGATAAGACGCTGACGGTACCGATAACTGCCGACGGGGGTCGGCAGCGGTCCCAAATTCGTACCTTCGCCCAGCAACGTTCCCCGGTTATTTCACACTGGACATAAGCAGAGAAAATTGCACGGACGGGGGTTCGAACTCGGGACCTTCGCGACATTCAGATTGGGCGGACTAAGACTGCCGCCTCAGCCCGTATGACCATCACGCCAACTCTAAACGCAGAAGTTCAGTTGTTAAAATGTCTTCTTGCTACTTACGTTTTCAGCACGGTAAAACGACGCCCAATCTGATTGGCGTATATCCTCAATCGCTCTTTAGAGAATTGTCGGAAATCGCGACACGTCATTTTATTCGGGGATACAGTTGGGATTTTAACTGAATGTGTGAAAAAAATGAAATCGAGGTGGGATAAGTCCGGTCCATTAGTCTGACCGTAATTAACGATCTTCTCACAGTCATCTACTAAACAATGATCTATCCAAGACTCAGAATTGTTCGTACGATACGCTGGAGAAAATAATAGAATGGACAGCTTGTAGGTGTAGGCAAAGTTGTTTAAATAATCTGTGTCAGATGAGCTTTTACATAGATCTATATTGAGATCACCTAGGCAAATTATATTTTTGTACAGATGCTGCGTTTTAAGCAATTCTGCTTCCAATTCTCTAAATAGGGATGTGTTATGTAGCCGATACACAGAGATTAATAAAATCGAAGATGCAGATGGAAACATTAATTCAACGAACAAAAACTCAGTTTTCAACTTGCTAAGTGGGATTGCAATCATGGACGAGGCTAAGATTATTCTCGATTGCTATAAGTCGTGTTCATAAATACATACTCCCTCACCCCTCTTGCATTGCCGGTCAGAACGATGAAAAATATAATTATTAATCGGCACAATATCATCATGCACAGTTTTGGTGAGCCAGGATTCTGAGATGCAAATTGCATGGAATTTATTTTCTGAAAAGTAGTGCCGAAGTATGGTCATTTTGCCCTTAGCTTTCAGAGACTGTGAATTTATAAGTTGTTAGCGCAAGATAGAGAAGATAATATAGAAGTAATTATCACCTACTTTATTACAGGATATTGATTTTCTATACGTATTTCTAACATTATAAACTTTTTTGTAATGTACACTATCGCATGACCTTGTAGTAGATGCCAGAACTGATGAGGATCTGGATGATGGAAAATTCATTGATACTTGCAGCATAATTTGAGATTCATCACTTATTTGTATAATTGGCGAGTTATTCCTGTTATTTATACTCGTAGATATTTGATGTCATGAGGTGATTTTCTTCAGATCATCTTCAGATAATATTTCGATGCGCAGTTTGTCTCTTTCCGGTCTGTAGTGTTCCGGCCTTTATAGATATACACCGACCGATTTATTTATATCACCTGTGATTATTCCACGTGTCTTCTTTTTCACAGTTAGTATTTCCAATGGCAGGAACTCATTGATATAGATCTGAATTTTGGGGTAATTGGGACTTACGCTATGAGCTGTTTATGTCTTGCGATTTCTAATGGCCTTTATAAAGTCTGAACGTAACCAAGGATTAGATAATCTGGCAATTATTAATCTGGGACGATTTGTTTTAGCAGTTACTGTTCTTTGCGACGTACTTGGTACAGCTATAGCAGGTGTCTTATTAAGACGAGACTTCAATCGATGAATCGAACTTACATCTCTTGCGCGTATAGCGCCGTGTAAGGCTTCAGCCATTTTGAGCATGATGGCATCCAAATCATCTTCAGTAGATTCAGGCAAACACGATATAATCAAGTCACCATTTCTGATATCGTACGCCGCCGTAGCTCTATCCCTTAAGACTGTACTCATCTGAGTTTGTAGTGTCGATACTGACGACTTAATCTCTAGTTTAGTCGACAGATCTGCATGTAAATTGTCATAGCTGGCGCAAAGTTCCGCATGCTGTTTAGCTTGTAGAGCACAAAACTCTTGAAAATTCGTAGTAGTAAAATAAAGTTCAGCTGCGTCTGATACTGCACTATCTACAGACGAAACACTATTTGAGAGCGGATTGAAATAAGCCTGCTTGAATAACGGATGGATCTCCAGCACGCTTGCTAACCGGTGCCATACAACAGATGAACTGCTCATAAGGAGTGTGGTGTCGGACGCGCCACGTGTTAAAAACGGGCACAGAAACGGGAAAACTTATATTCAGCACACAGGAGAATATAAGTGTACGAAGTCCACTAATTCAAATTAAAAGAATTCCGCGCCGAACACGGAATTATACTTATATAAATATAAATATCCAAGCCACATACACTTGAAGTAACAGGAGACAATAACCAAACAAAGTGGCACGAGGATTTAACTTAAATATTCAAACTTAATAAGTATACAAAGGAAATCCAGCATTTAAATTTAATTCCAAGAATTTCGAGTATTTCGGAATGAAAATAAGATTTAAATTGTTCAGTATACATATTCGAAAACTGAAATGACTTTTTATGAAGATGTCCGCTAAACTAAGTTCCATGGTACTTTTCTAAGACACTAGACCATAGGCACCATATAGTGGGACACAGCAATTTTTGCATAAAACGAATCATAACGATTTTTTATGGGTTATTTTTTAAGTTCTATTCGCGTATTAAGCCAGGAAAAATACCATAAAAAATGTTTATGGGGAACAACCTAAGAAACGCAGCATTATTAAATAACAAGCGTTTAATACATAATAACCGTTAGACGTTGAAACACGGTGCATTAACCCAAATTAAACATTTTTGTATAAAAGAGTGTTGAAATTTTTGACTGTTTATAACGCCTTCAATTTCGTTATTAAAAAAATCACTTAAGGCAATATTCTATTTTGCGAAAATATACCGATATATACAATTACATCATTTTCTGAGGCATGACTGATGTTTCTAACGTGGAATGTCTCCTATGCGAAAAAGAATGTTATTTTTGTGTTTCTATTTTCGCCTATTGCATTCAATAATGTTTACTTCATTACCTGCAGAGTTTAAATTTAAAAATAGCACGGAATGTGAATTCTAGCAATACAATTGAATATAAACAGTAATATTTCTCATAAATAAAAATTATCGATATCAAGAAGAATGTGCGACAATGTTTGCATAGTATTTTACATAAGTTTAGAAAAGGATTAATATTTCTGATGCGACATGTGACGAAACTGATATTTTGCATACATTTTATTTTAAAAAAATGAAATATATCGATTATCATATAATTCTTCTATGTACCAAATAAAGCCAATTATGATTTCTATGTTTCCACAAAAGCGAGAGGATTTAATATGAATTTGAACTAATTAAAGCTATGGACATCAAATATTTTAGCTATCTAAGAATCAGATATGAAAATAACAATGAAATATTATAATATTTATTTCGCATAAAGCGAAAACACATCTATACATATTTACAATTCTAGAGAACTTTTCACTTTCGAGTGAAATGAAACGTACATTTTTTTTTCAAGGCACAGCTTTAAATTTGTTTTCTGATGATAGATATGAGATGCCAAAATTAAGTTCTATGCGCGTAATTCATTTTTGGAGGAGGTTCAGGGGGTGCGTTAGGGATACCATAAAAATAAAAAATTGGCATATAGGCCAGTCTACAAAACTTTACATTTTCGAGTAAAAAAAAAATTACCAATTTTTTTTTAAGGCACAGCAATTTATTTCTGGTGATGGAGATGACATACCAAGGTGTGGTTCTATGCGCGTAATTCATTTTTGGTGGAGGTTCGGGGGTTTATAAAGAAATGTTGGAGCTACTATAAAAATAGAAAATTGTAGATAATGCATGGGTCAACATTTGATCTACGCGAGATCGCCGGAAGCGCTTAGGTCCTGGTACGCGGTCGATGATGACGATGAGAAGATGGTTGACCTCCATCACGTCAGATTCAAGGTCATTTAAAGGTCAAGTGGAGAAAAAACCATCAGAAAAATCTGAAAAAATTCATGCATATGTGTTTGAGACCAGCAAATCGTAGTCTAAGAGCAGTTAACCTTTATAAGGTCAGGATCAAGGTCTTTTGATGGTTAAGTAAAAAATAATTGTCATTTATTTTGTTTATTTATTTTGTCAGTCTTTGTTTTGTTTGACATTTCTTGAGCGACAGATGTAGATTTTTCAATTACATTTTTTTCTTCTAGACTTCTTCTTTTCACTTAGTTTTGCGGTATTTTTTACTGCAATTGTAGTGTTTACATATTATTCTTATTCAAAATAAATGTACAGATATAAATAAATTAATATTACTGTATTGATATTTTACAAATGTTCCTGACATTTATTATTAATTTAAAATCATATTGAAAAACTTCATAATCTCGAAATGCTCAAAATATTTTTCTTCTGCTAAATATCACATTCCAGAGGGAAAAAACTTTAATGAGATGATCATACATCAATGATAAACTGCTATTTATGGTCAGCGTCCAAAAAAACACAATACATGGTTATTTGTAATAATTTTAGAACTATTAATTTTAACAATACACTTTTCTAGTTATTTTTGACTGTTTTGTAGTAAGTATTACATATGTTAAAGAGATGTGTTAAAAACCATTTATAATCTGTCTTAAAACATAATAAATAACTGTGAAACTGTGCCGCTAAAAATATAACATTTTCTTTACGAATTACGCGAATTTTCTTAATTTTGCAGATGCCGCCTTTTCAACATTTTTTGCGGCACACACTTTTCTGACGGCTGATTTTCTTTGTTTTTATAAATACTTTCTAATACTATAGGCGGTTTGACGGTAAGAGGATTGTTCGAGGTCAAAAAAGTGAAAAAAGTATTAAAAATAGTGTTTGAGAATAAACTGGCGACATAACTTCCAGATGGTGGCACACCGTGCAAACCTTTGGTATGGATCTAGAACTTGTAATATCTTATAGAGTATTGTTTTTTGATACTAAAAATATTCGGTTCATTTGTTTTTACGCACTACATAGATCAGGAGAATAAAAAGTCTTTTTCAAAAATAGTCGGCGACACGTAAATTTTAGATGTTTTCTTGATTTTTCCACATCATTTTTTTAAATTTATTATGAAATGCAGCGATTTCAGCATGAAAATATATTTAAATGTGTTGTTCGAGTACGTTTTTGTCTGATTGTAGCCTTATACCTAATAAAAAATTGTTTCAGTTCGACAAAAACGATGGCGACACTAAAATAAAAAGTTCTGTAGAATTGCCCATATATCGAACAAAAGAATAGAAATATAATCAATTTTGTCTTTTTTTATATATAAAACATTTTGAGTTTAAATATGTTGTTTATGTTATTTCATTATAAACACATAGATAGATATAGTTTATTACTCATATACAGGGAACTATGTTTCATAGTGAAGGAGTTCCTTCAACTAATACATTAAAGTGAAAACAAAATATCGCGGAGTACATAAGTATAATGCTGACAAACAAAAGTTACTTGTTCGCTGTAAATTTCTTTGACAATGGAATGTTCGGTGTTTGAGGAGTAACAGTTACAACTTTCTACTAAATGTCGTACAAAAATTGTCTATGGTGGAAGCAGGCTTTTAGATAGTTAAATAGCTGTATAGCAAACTGCACTTCATTTTTGCAGATTAAAGCTGACGAAGAATTAGGATAAGATGCTCCCCACAGTGGCAGTATCAAACGACGATCGGAAAGAATGTGGGAAAGACTATTCGGAGCATTCATATTATAAAACATGCACTTTAAGGATGGGTCACAGGTGTACCGACGGCCTGATATAGAAATCGACCGCAAGAGAGATGTAGCCAACCTAAACTGCAGTTTCAATCTCAGGCAGTTTAGGGGTAGGAGCCCAGGGTATAAAGTATATGCTGAGTCCGAACTCAGACGGAAGATTAGAAAGTGCGAAGTAGATAAGCATATTACTTATTTTGCCCATTAGTTTTACAAATTGCGGCATATTTAGAGATAAGAGTAGGCCCATTTCTATCCCAGAACCTCGCGTTAATAATCTCCCAAAGGCCGTCGATCCCTACACTGTCCGATATTGCCCTGAGCTGTGTGACCCAGTTCATTGAAGCTGTTGGAGCGGAGGTATGCGGCAGGTCCTTAATTTTCGATAATAGAATTTTGGGCAGCCTAGAGTCTGGCATTTTCAAGATTTTTGTTATTAATTTCACTGCTCTATTAATATCCTTTACTGCAATCGGGAGCAGTCCCAGTTCGAGCGGAATTAGAAAGACCGTAGTACTTCTCGGTAGGCGAAAAAGCTTCTTGAAAAATAATAGCTGCACAGACTCCAGTCTGCCCAAGTAATGGAGAGCCACACTAGGGCTTCATGCAGAAGAACGAACGAAATAACTGTAGAGTTTCCAAAATGCTTGACACGCGTCTGTTTTGGCAAAGGAAACGAGAGCTAGAATCGCAGAAGTGGCAGTTTTCGTTCTTGAGATTGTCTCCTCCCAATACTGAAAACCGGCTCCGGAGGAAGAGAATACTACTCCCAGGTAACAGTACTAATTTACAACCTTAACAGTGTTACCTATGTAAACAAAATTCTTTAAATGTGAATCAAGTTGCCCGGCTTTTCTAATAAATCAAATTAAATCATCAAGCTTTTTGTAAGTCTAATATGAAATGACTGTCGGTATCTTGTATCCCAATTTTCTCATTGTCCCCATACACTTTCGACACTTTTCCTTGCCATAACGCAATCCCTGTCAAATCATCGCTTAGACTAAGGTGCAAGATTCCGGGTTTTGTTAGTAACCACCCGTGCTAACACTTTCGCGCTAGAAGCTGCTGAGAGGAGCACGCTAGCTAACGAGCCGTATAAACAGTTGATTGAATCATCATCAATGAAGTTTTTAAAGTTAGTGGCAAGAAGCGAAAAAAGATATCGGGACCGTACGACGGCCTCGGAAATCTCCATTTTGAAAATCTCATTGCGGGACTATTAGCTTTGCTAAAAGTAGAGTTCGGTACAGGCATAAACTTCAGAAAATTGTGGTCCGAGCTATGTAAATTGAGACCGGTACAAAAGATACGGAAGATGTAGTGTGGATATCCAGACTACCCTCTGGAGTCGAGGTACGATTAATGGGCCGCATGGTCGCAGGGTGAATGCTCGTTTACTAAAATAAAATTGTTGTGCCACATAAATTCAAGTAAAAGAGCGCCTCTCTCGTTATGACAAGTGTCGTGCGACTTCCTATCCACAGAAACGCCTGTGTTGACGAAAATTTGAGCAAAAACATTAAACGAATACAAGGAGCCTTCTAGAATTTACGTCACCACTCAACACGACCATACACTCTGGGTACTGAGCATTCAGGATATCTATCGTGTTTTTCAGACTATTCAATAGAGCCGAAAGATCTGAACTGGATGAAAAATAAAATGAACCGATGATGACATTGATAGGTTTGTTTATTAATATATAAGGGTAAAGCCTGTAATGGGCGAATTGATTTATATCACGACTTCACTCATTATTTTAAGAAATTATATTTTTTGTTTAACCCTTTTCAAAAAAAATGTAATTTAACAATTTCAAGATATCATTATCAATTAGACTAAGAAAGTATTCGCATGAATTTACCTGATATTATAGGTGTGAATAATATAACGACTCAATTATTTATATTGAATAGTCTAAATATGACATACTTTATTTAACTTTCATCACCACTTGAATGTTCATATTACAATTTTGATATTTTAATTATCGCCGTGATCAAGCAAAATATTCTTACTAAAATATTCCCTACGAGAGAAAGAAAGAATAATGTATTTCAAAATACTTATCGGATAAAGGCGCCTCTGGGCGACGGAGTATGGCGTCTCTTCTTTGCAGGTTTCACCAAAAGATTAAGTGGCCTCTTTATACACCTTATAATTGGACTACCTAGTTAGCGTCGTCAATGGTATCGCCCTGGTATCATCAATTGGCATCATCGTCAGTATAGCCACAATGTCCTCGGTTGGCGTCGTAGCTAGCTCGCTCCTTTCATTCTTAGCGTGGGTCGGCCATCTTATACTATTGTCTCAACTCGTGTCCCCCGTCGGCGAATAAACTATCGATTTGTTTCTGAGGGTCCACCGAAATTATTATAGGATCATCCTTGATAGAATCGAGGTCCTTGGTACGATTACGACGACACGACTTCCATAAGATCGGCACGACCGACTTTGCGCGATGTGACACGTCTATAACTAAGAGTGGGCAAGAAAAAATTATGACGGCCTGGCGTCTTCCGACACAACTGTTATCGACAACAGTCCGAGCGAATCTAGTGGGCTTGGCGTCTTCGACGCGACTGCTTTATCGAACGACAGCGCCACACTTCTGGAGCATTCTCTCTGGTACATAACTGATGCTTAGTAGCGCCACCTCTTGCTACATCGGTAAATAACTTCTTTCCTTCCGTCGGTAACTATACTCCGTTTCGCGGTTACGCGTTTTTTCTTTCTTTCTCCTTCTTTCTTTCTCTTTACATTATTTTATCTCAATTAACGTTAATGACAACATAGAAATTAGTATCAGTATAATTATATTACTATGTACACCACAAGCCCAATACAAAAGTACACAACAGATGGCTCTTAGAGTAAGGTAGAAAAAAGCGAAGTAAAACTACAAAGTAAAACTAAGAACATTAAACTTACAAAATAAAAATAGAATCTTGATTTTTGAATGCAAAATATTCCTCATAAATTTGTGTCAAAAATTGTGTAGAATAATTCAAACTTAATACTCATTACGATATGGCGTCTCTAACATTTTGAAATTTGAATAGATATTTAGAGTTCCTTATGAAAGAGTCGATATTAGCACTATTTCTTGCTTGAGGTGATAAAGATTTAGAGAGTCTAACCAAGCGCGGTATACTAGCGAAATAAAACCAGTTATTATCAAAGTCTGATTGAACAAGAGCATGAGGATTACGCAAATTATAGACTGATTCTCTGATTTGATTTGATTTGCTGCCTTTATTATGCACTGATCCAGCAGACCGTTTGCAAATAGTATTCATTACAAACATTTATAACAATATTTACAAGAAGAAAAAAGAAATAGAAAATTTAAATACAATTTAATCTTAACCTAACTTAGAATCTCGAGAACGGTAAACAGTTAATTAAATTAAATTACAATTAAACAAATATAAAACTAAATCAACATAGAACTAAATCACAGCTCGTCGATCGCGATACACACACAAAACGACGAATACGATTAAATACGGATTACATTTTATATTTTATTTATTGACTACAGTTTACGAACTACGGATAATTAGACGCTACATTGCACGCTACATTACGCCCGACGCTTAAAAGCTAGGAACTACGAACGGAAGAGATATGTTTTTATTACATCGAAACTTAATTTCTTTGGAGGTATGCCGCCAAAGCGATTTTAAATGCCAACTGAGAGTCCGAAAGCCTAACTGACTGAGGAAGAGAGTTCCAATATTCTATTGCCGAAACCCAAAAGGTGTTTTTAAAATAATCAGTCCAGCATATCGGTAGAAGATAATCATACTGTGTCAGACGAGATGACGAACGACACGACATTGGCGTAGGAATAAAATTGTCGTGTAGATACGATGGCTGAGAAATGGTCAGAACATGGTATGTAAGAGATCCTAAGAAGTAGTCTCGGCGATTTACAGGAAATAGCTAATTGACGAGATATGACGGTTTCAGTATAATCATCTGAGAGAAACACTCCTAAATCTCAAACCTCGTTTACGTAGGGTACAGCGAATGCGTTAACTATTACAGAGGGAATAGCAGCATTACGCAACGTAGCCCAATTCTGCCTGGAGACAAATATGATCGCCTTAGTTTTCTTTTCACTAAGCGTAAGTCCACAATGCTGAGTCCAGGTAACAAAGGCTTCCACATCTTTGTTAAGGTGGGTAACCGTTTCATGTATGCGACATATTGGCTTTGTTAGGTAAAACTGAGTGTCGTCGGCAAAGACAACAGACGTGTCACGACAATAATGAAGTCTGCTGTACAGGCTGTTGAATACGATACTGAACAGGATTGGTCCCAAGCTAGAACCCTGCGGCACCCCAGTTATAGTCGGTACTTCTTGCGAGATGGAGCCGTCAACACCCTGAATAATTTGGGTTCTGCCAGTTACATACGAATACACCCAATCAGTTGCACTGTCGTCAAAGCCAATACCTCGTAGCGATTACAAAATTAGATTATGGTTCAGAGTATCAAAGGCTTTTGAAACATCGAATAGTACTAGGACCGTAACAAAGCCCTGCTCAATTCCGTACCGCACATCATCTACAATCTTGATGAGAGCTGTCTGGATACTAAGATGACGCCTAAATCCGCACTTCCTAGGGTGTAGATCATTTACTTCCAGGTAGTTAACGATGTCTCAGGTAACTATGGTATCCAGTAGCTTAGCGATGTGTGACGGATTTGTAATAGGTCTTGTGTCACTCGGAGACTGTGGGTTGGCTATTTTGTTGAGTGGTATTATATAAGATAATTTCCCAGCCGAAGGGTATTCACCACGATTCAGAGATAGATTGAAAATTTATATAAGCGGAGGGACGAGTGCCGATAGAATATTTTGCATATGACACAATTGGAGCCCATCAGGGCTTAGACCTTTAGACTTATTTAAGGACGCTTTAATCACTCTTAAAACTTCGCCAGCTCATATCACTGGAAGAGTGTAAACAGGCGAGTTGGAGTCAATGAGTATTTGCAGAACATGCCTAAGTTGCAAGTGACTAAATGCAGGATACTTAGAAGCAATTTTGCTGTAGTAGGAACTCATCTCATTAGGAGAGAAATATCGTAAGGCAGACTGGGTCGATGACTTTCTACAAGGCAGAATTTCTTCAGCATTGCCCAAATTTTATTTTGGTTGGTAACTCGTGCTAACGCATCACTGATATATGCATCTTTGGCTGCTCGTAGGGTTGACTTGATGGTTTTACGTAAGTTGCGATATTGAGCCATAAGTATGCCATTTTGTGTACGCTTAGCTCTGTTATATAACGAATTGTGTTGTTTAATAAGCTGGTTAATGGTAGACGAAAGCAAGGGTGCATGTGGTCTCTTCGATGACTTAGTAATTATTGGCGCGTGCCTATCGAGCACTGACTCAATAGTAGAGTAAAAACGGGTCAGGGTTCCAGAAAGGTCTGGAATGGTATTGAGTTGCAATTCATTACCATATAACTCCGATACATGAGTACGAAGAGCCGAGTTTAGTTCTTCAGTCAAGACTTCAACGTTACAGTCATGAAAATTTCGATACGTAATAATCTTCTGTTTATGAGCATAGTTCGCAATATTGTAACAAACGCTGATGAGGTCATGGCCGGCAGCAAATGGATGAGATGAGTGTAAGAAACTCGCAATCTTGTCATTTGCGTCCACAATAAAAACGTCTAGATGAGTATGCTTAAGCGTATTATTGCGAAAAGAGTGGTGAGTGGAACCAAATGGTACTAAATACAAAGAATGTTTAGAGATGAATTGCTTTAAGTATGTTGAACTGAAACTGGTACATAGCAAATCGAAATTCAGATCATCATCGATAATGATATTTTTGAAGGTAGACAGGTACTGTGCAAGTTATGATTTGAATTCAGCAAACATATAACCATCTGGACGCCGATAAACTATGGTTAATAATAGATTGCTATTCGGTGGTATCTTAAGATTCAATAAAATATATTCAGGCTCATTTATCGTGGTATTACTCGATTTATCTACGACTACATAGGTTAGCGACTCGTGAATATAGCAGCAAACACCACCGCCTAGTATGTACCTGTTTTTCCCTGCGGATTTCAAAGCTCAATTATTTTGTACTAAATTGTAGGCAGGAATCTCTACTGATTGAGTCGGGATAACAGGGGTTAGCCAAGTTTCAGTAATAGCAAAGATATGGATATCAGAAGTTCCGAGTAAAATTTCGACTTGGCGAAAATGTGCACGTAACGAATTTACATTAGAATGGGAAACATTTAAGAAATCTAACGACGAAGAGTTGTCTATCGTCCATCGTTTCCCAGCCCTCGCGTAGTACCACCTGTTGAGAGACGGGCGGCGGGGGAAGGCTAGAGAAGGAAGACATCATTGTTGCAGCAGCGAAACGCGTCGGGAGAAGACAGGAAACTACGGTAGTACAAAGGGACTGCGGGGAAGACGTGATTAAAGACTCACTAGTGGGGATAAAAAAGAGGGAAGAACGCGTAGAGACTGTGGCAATAGTAGAAGTAGAGGGTGGGGGATAATTGCAAACAATCTCGGAATCTGACAGCAGCAAGTATCCGAATGAACAGGCACAACAAGCTATCGGCGGTTTATAACGAATATAAATTATAGCACATGACCGATGAAAAGACGAATTACATTCAGTACAGGTGTACATATCCCGTACGAAGTCCCGACACCGTTAACACGTCAACAATTAATCAGCTTGAGAATGGGGGGAGCGATCAATTTAAAGATGGGGGGACGAATTTTTGTTGACTCTGCGTTTTTGTCTTATCATTAAGAGTTAACGTATGTCAAAAACGCACTCCATACACACATATTATAAATCCACACTACAGTCGAGAAAATAGACTGTGATAGATGCAAACGAGTTTATATTGACACCATGCAAATTAATAATATGTGTTGTCTCTGGAACAACTTAATGCGTCGACTTACTAGTGTACACGCTACGAGCCGTAAACACAATTGAGTGTGTGAGTCAACGATGTAGTGGAAGTCAACGCTGTTGGCATGCTCTGTCCGTCCCTCTGAAATTGCCGTTGACAGTTGACGAAGTCCAGAAAATTTTGGTAAAATCTAAGGCACACTATGGACCAAATCGCAGTTTTAACACAAAAAGGCGTAGAGCGAAAAGTCGGTCCAAGCCTGCGCACCTCCTAAGAAAAAATTTTCGCTGCTGGAGAAAAACAAAACGATAAGAAATCGACCACACAATCAGCTGTGAAAATTGAGGCTTGTGTTGGGAGACGAAAAGTAGCAATAGAGCAGAATTGTGGGCATATGCAAGCAGCACTTGTGCAGAGAACATCCGAACTTTTACTTCCGTCCGTATAAATACAAACGGGATTACTCAAGCCGTAAGAGGCTAGGAATTGATTGAGTAGGCTGTTAGGCGCATTTGATTTTTGTAGAGAGAAGCCTAATTCAGTATTTACTTCTATATTATTTATGCTCGTGAAAAAGTCGTGTTTGTAAACGGGGTAGGTGTCAGAGGATATAATCTCTAAATCAAGTTCGGCTATTACATCTATACAGTAAACTATCATGTGCTCAATTGTTCGGCCTTTTGCTCTGTGTATGTTCAGAAATTTCGTAAATTCCTCAATGGCTTTGTTAACAGGTAGACTTTTATTCGACTTAATCTTGGAGACATAGGAACAACCCAGGAACTTGACTCTATCGCAGATTTGAAGCAGTTTTGACTCTGGGAGCAATATGTTGGTTGGGGTGCTCATGCGGTAGCCTAAGGCCAATCTTATCGCATTATACTGCAGTTTTTCTAATTTTTGAATTAGTAGTTTTTGCGTGGGATAATAAACAAAAGAAGCGTACTCTAATATGGAACGAATATAACTTTTGTATAAGATGAGGAGTGTGTAAGGGTCAGATCCCCACTAGACTCCCCTTACAAATTTTATTATGTTTAAAGCCCTAGTACATTTTTTTATTGTATTGATAATGTGTTTTTGAAAGTTTAGCTGAAAGTCAAACGTGACACCTAGAAATTTAACAGATTGACTGGATACGATAGTAGCACTTTCTACTTTGACCTCTGTCTCTCCGGGTTTTATACTTCGTTTATTAAAGTGAACTAGTTTTGTTTTTTGTGGAGCAAGTACTAATCCAAGTTTCAGTAGGTTTTCATTTATAAATTTAATCGATTTTTCTAGCAGATTTTTAGATGATTTGATGTTTCTTCTTTTTACAAATAGAGCACAATCATCTGCATATTGTAAAGGAGTTACGCTTTTAGGAATACCAGTTAAAATGTTTCTGATGTATATACAAAATAGCAAAGGGCTGAGGACCCCTCCTTGTGGGACTCCCTGATATGCGTGCCTTACCTCTTCTCCGATGCTATCCGAGTAGACAATTCTTTCGTAAGTCAAGTGCCTGATAAACTTAACAATATGCAAAGGGCAACCCACTTTGGCCATCTCTTGGAGGAGAATGTCAACTTTGACGTTGTCAAATGCTCCGCTCACGTCCAGGAAAACTGCGAGAGTATCGGTTCTTTTCGCAAATCCTCCCCGGACGCCAAGTAAGAGCGCGGTTAAATTATCAACTGTGGACTGATCTTTTCGGAATTCAGATTGACTATGAGGAAGAATATTTTGTGATTCAGTCCACCATTGCAATCTATTTTTGACGATACTTTCAAAAAGTTTGCAAACACAAGACGTCAGAGCTATTGGTCTAACTTCATTTCCTTCGCCCTTTCCGATAAAATGCAAAAAAGTTTTCTTCCAACTGTTGGGGTAAGTGCCCGAGGCATACAGTTCGTTAAATATATCCAGTAAGATTAGTTTCATTTTAATGGGCAAGTAAAGTAAAATTTCGTAGTCTACCCCGTCCAATCCGGGAGAGTAGTGGGTTTTCTTGCCTTGTAACGCAATATTGAATTCCCTAAAAGTGAAGGGTGAGCTTAAAAAAGGATTCTCAGGGCATTCCGGAATAATATCTGGGTTCGTGCGGGCACATGGAGGACAGACTTTACTTAACGCTTTATCAATTTGTATGTTGTTCTGAAGAGCTTCCGACTGAGACAGGTTTTTAACTTTTAACCATTTATTCTTAAGGATTTTACTTTGATTCCATACGTATGTTTGGCTAGTTTGAAAATTAATGCTGTTTGCAAAGTTAATGAAGTGACTTTTCTTCTTTTGTTTGATTAACCTTTTAGCTTCAGCTTTGGTTTTTTTGTAAAGAATATGATCACTGAGATTTTTGGTGAAGACCCATTTTTTAAATGCCGCTTTTCTGAGTCTTATAGCCCTGTCGCAGTCGGAATCCCACCAACTTACAGGATTTCTGCAAAATTTAGCGCTTCGAAATTTTTTAACGGGAGTATTGGCCTCTACACTGCTAGTAATAACATCAAGAATTAACTCATATTTTTCAACTGCCGCTAGACGGTCATAGTTTTCGGTGAAAAATTTATACAAATTATCATTCAGGCATTTGACGACCCCTGGCCAATTTGTTTTTTTCGATTTAATTTTAAATGATTTCTTTTTGTAGAAATGTTTTTCTGAGACGATATCAATAAAAATGGGGAAATGATCCGAGCCCCAGGTGTCATCATTGACCTTGACTTTAATTTTATCAGCCATATTAGCCGGTGAAAAAACTAAATCTATATTAGATACAGTACCTGACCCAGCTGTTATATGAGTGTAGGTGTTGAAATTGTGCAAAACTTGAACTGAGTTATTATAGGCTTCCAATAATCGATCGCCATTTGCTTCAGTTTTTGAGCAATTCCAGACCTGATGATGGGCATTAAAATCCCCAAGGAATAATGAGTTTTCATTTGTATCTACAAAAGTAAATAATTTATCCCACTTGTCTTGGTCAAGTGTGGCACCTGGAACGCGGTAACAAACGAAAATATTTACATTCGGCGAATAGTTCGTAATTTTAATTCCCGCTAGTTCAACTGATGAGTCGATGAAGGGTGTAGACACTTCGATGTAAGCGATGTTTTTCCGGATCATGAAGAGAATTCCCCCACCTCTGCCTTGACTCCTGTCTTTTCTGTAGACATTAAATCCGGCGTAATGAAAGTTTGATGCTCGAGGATTTGTTTCTGACAGCCAAGACTAGGTGCATGCGAAAATTTGCGTTCGTTCAAGTATCTTAGCTAGTTCTTCTCTTGATTATACTCTTTGGGTTCCAATAAATCATGTTTATATTATTGTAGTTCTTTGAGTTAATCTGCTCAATGTTATTGTTATTGTTTGAGTTAGCCATTTCGCATATTTGTGTATTTACTCGGATAAATTGGCGTCGAAACTTTCACTTCCCGATTCTCCCGAAAAACTATTTTCACGATGTTTTTTTAATAATTTTGCTTTTATGCGTGCGATTCTAGCTTTTAAATTCTTTTCTAGCACTCGCGGGTATGCCAGGTCCAGCATACCGATGAGACCTTCTGTATCGTCAGTGAATTTCTTAGCAATGCTTAGAATATCTGATTGCCCGTAAGTTTCACTTAAAAACAAAGACAAATTTTTATAGTCCAACGTAAGCTTAATATTAACATCGCGGTGTTTTTCTATTATTTCTTTGATGACAACTGCAGACTCTACCATGTCGTTTTGAATAATATGAATTTCCTTTTCTGATGTTCTACGTTTTTTACGGGACGGTTTCTTGAATGACTGATCAGCTTGAGAGTTTTCTTGTGAGATTGGGAGGAAGGGAATATCGCCGGAAGTTGCCGAGCTAGGAGCTGGCCTTTTTGCTAATGCAGGGTCTGTTTCCAAATCGAGTGATTTTTGTCCTTTTTCTTGCGTAAGTGGTTCCTTCGAGACTTGAATTTCGTTTTGAGGACACGCTTTTGCAATGTGTCCGTGCTGTTTGCATAAGAAACAGTGAGCGGTTTCTGTACTTAGATATATCCAGTGCGTAGTTTCTTCGTAGATTATCTGCAGGGATTCTGGAAGCAAGTACTCATCTTCTTCTTTTATGTAGACTTGCCTAAGGAAAGACATGATATGGGAGCGACCTGGCTTCGAAGAAGATGCTTTAACGGAATACATTTTAGATGCGGGGGAAATCCCCCTTTTTGTTAATGCCTGAATGCCAATGTCCTGAGGAATAGATGGGCTTACGTTTGATACTACGACTCTCTTATTTTTTTCCAATAGAGGTCGAATAGGTAAGAGGTGATGGTTTACTTTTAGTTTTGCACTTATCAGTTCCTCGGCTGTCTGTCTGCTGTCCAAGTATACGCACACACGTGCTCCAGAAATCTTAGAGATAAATTTTACTTTATTGAGATTAATGATTTCTTCCAAAGCATCTAAATAGTCATCAATAGTGGAGTTTTCAATGGATTCGACAATTATTGCCTGATCCTTAGAGGGTGTAGAAAGACCTTGCGTGGCTGCAGCAGCGTATGTTCACTCTACATTTGTTGCATTTTCAGAACTTTGGGTTACATTATTAGCCAAGCCCCTGGTATCAGAAGCCATGACTACCGTCTGAAAAGGGCTCTTAGCTGCTTGCTAGCTACAGAGCAGCGAGAAATGATTTTTCACTATTTAATTTTTCACAGCACACAGTCACTTTCGTTTCTTGAAACGCAAACTAATATCCCGAACGAATTACGGAGCAAAAACAACAACACATCTGCCCGGTACGCTGTCTCGCGCGAGACTCCAACGCGTATGGTCGTCGATAATTCGAATTTGCCGAAACATTTTGGTAACATCAGCTGTGCATACGAAGCGATGTTGTCGTCAACGTAGTAAAACGTCCTGCAAATCTTGTTGCAACTTTGGTCCGATAAAAAGATTATCTTTCAAGGACAGTCTATTAGATGTTGGACATGACGCGTTAAAAACGAGGCGTAGCTTTGATGACGAACTAGATTCCTTGAAGACGGGATGGCGGGGGAAGTAGCATCCTTGAATGTCAAGAACATGCTTAAAAACATACATGTGTCCCAACTCTAAATATTCACGCAAAAATTCATTATAATTTTCAGCAAGTTCCGGATCGCGATTTAAGCGTTTTTCAAGGCGGATGTACAAGCGGAAAGCGATGTCGTAAGAAACTCCGATATCAGCCGGTTCGCATTTGAAAGACAACGAAACGCAATACCGTCCCGAATCGTTACGAGATGCAATGGCAACATTAGGATAATGAGCGACGTTACTCGAAAACTCGGGCGATGTTTGCGCCGAATCTACCGAAATTTGCGAAGTGGAAACTGAATTATCAGCAGTTAACAATCCCTCATGTAGTAATGAGTGATGTTTTTTCTTGCAACCATTGCAATTATATTTTACCGAACATCGCTTTGGAAAGTGCCCAACTGTCAAGCAATTATAACAAGCACGTTTTCTTTGAACGCATTGTAGGCGAAATTTGAGCCATGTGCGTTGAAAGTCGATTGGCTGAGTTGATCGTTTTTATTACCCTTCCTTCCACATTTTTAGTTGCCTCGAAAACTGGCGGTATAAAATCAGAAATTGTCAGTGAATTTATTGGCGGAATAATAAATTTTTCTAAATTTTCAAACGTTGGAAATTGATCGGCGGATAACCCAGTTTTATCCCATTCCTGACGTGACTGACGATCAAGGCGTAAGGCTGTTATTACAACGAGAAATGTACTCCACCGTTCGACCGGTTCACCTAATCGACTTAGTGAGTCTATTATTGAACGAGCTGACCTGTTAAATTCCAAAGCAACTGTGGTTTGGGAGTCAAAACTGTCGGTAACGAAATCAGATGTGAAACATAAGAAAAAATCGTTAATGGTTTATTTGAAAAACGATCAACAAGGCGCGATCATGCATCATCAAAATTTTCATCTGTTACCGAAATATTCGAAATGGCAATTAATGCATCACCAGTTAACAGAGTCTTTAAATGCTGATATTTTTCAACCTTACGTAAATGATGATGGTCTACGATGATTGATTTGAACAGATCGTGAAAGTTGTCCCATTCTCTGAAGTTCCCGGAAAAACGAGGAATCGTCAGTCGTGGGAGAGATCTGTACGGTATCGTAGCAGCAACAGGAGCAGCGTCTCGAGGCTGTGCAGGCTGATTTGACGTCTCAGGTAACAATCCGGATAAGAGAACCGTTAACTCCAAATATACGTCTTCATGAACTCCAAATTCGTCATTTAGGAAGTATGGATCACCTTTCTCCTTCTCGTCAGTAGTAGCGATCACTATGTTGCAGTGAACTCGTTTTATATCCTCCCAGCAGCTGGTAGCTATTGAAAGACGAGAGTGTACGACCTTTTTCCGTGACGTTACCAGGGTTCAAACGTCGAGCCTTCTCAAGCATCCGTGTGAGATATTCAAAATTTGAGTATTGCTGCGCGTGAAGTTGAGTCAGGACTCCTTGCGACCGCAATGCAGTATGTTTCTCAGAAGTACTCATTATTCAAAAGGTTTTGATAAACTTCACCACTAATGAAAATTATTTTCCACTAATACGAACACGTAAGTTAATGTTTGTGTGAAAAGTACGATATTATTAACGTCGCGAATTACTGTACTTAACGGTCCAAGCGAGCCACAGATTAGAAAAAAAATATCACCACCGTCAAATTTTTCCAATAGCGCGCACTGCGAGCAGTGACGGCTTAGAGTGCTGTTCCGGGCTATTCACAAAAGCGTCCCTAACTATTATTCACGCTGCGCCGGCAAGTCGACAACGAACCGGACAAAGGCGACGGTCGCGGCGCGACCGACTGTATCGTCGCGGTATCGAGAGTCGTCCACGATGCGTGCGCATGGAACGACACGTGTAGACTGAATACGTTCACTACACTGAACACAGGTGGCGCCGCAGTTGCACTTCGAAACGTGGTGAGGCTCAACTTCTAATATGGCTGTTCATGAACACGAATGCGACCAACCCAAGCGTAATGGCAAGAACGAAAGTTAAATTTGAAAAATCATGTTCATATGATAAAAAAATTGCACTTCAGGTGGCAGTCTCACGAAGAAGCACTGTATATCCAAAACACATAAATACACACTGTGAAGGTTGCGTTCCCGACGTTAAAGCGGAGAGCGGCATCTAATTTTTCACAAGTATTCACCGGTTTTAACAATTTTGACTGCTTTGACGAAATCTTGATTTCAATTTTTTATCCAAAATTGTCTTCGCATTCGGCTCGAAGGACCAAATGGAAATGCAAATACCGGTTTATTCCTAATATTAATTGCAGTTCAGAAAACCGGTTGACGTCGACTCAAGGCAAGGTTTATTGATAATTTTTTACAATCCTCACAAAGTTTAATAATGTTTACAAAGAGCACGATGATCGCGAAACTTGATCCGACGCGAGAGATTTGATCCTACCGAAGCAAGCAGCCAAGCGGAACTAACGATACTCGCGAGTCGCGAACGAAAAAGAGGGAGAAGTTTCATGAAACTACTCTAGTCAAAGCTCGCGTTCTATCGCGTTTACAATGTTATAATGACGGTAAATAGACAACATTCAGCCGTACAAAATAATAGTCGGTTCTCCTATTCTTAAAACATATTGTTTTAGAACGCGTTAACAGGGTGAATCGGCATATTATGAGTTGAACTGAAATATACTGCAATGCTTCGCTGACGTGCGATATAAACGGTATCGGTAAGTTTTTATTAAAGATTTCATCCTCGGTGCAAGCTCGACGAATCATTCGTTCGATAACTGATTTTGATCTTCTTGGCATCTCTTTATAAGCATGTTATCAGCATCCCTACCATTCACAAATAATTGTAATGTTGTTCTTAATCTGTTTGCAAGGTTCTTAAGGAAAAAAATTTCCCTCAACTTAAAAACCATTTTGGGGGTAGTTTACTCTATAATTGTCATCCCTAGTCCAATCTGTCTGTGCCTATATTCGGCTTCTACCAAAAGATATTTTTATAGCAAAAATCGTTGAAATCAATTTCGCCCCAATTTTACGGGGTCTGTTTCACCCCCTAAATATGTTTTTCGGCCGTTAAAAAATGTATCTGTGTTGTTTTTTCAGATTAATTTGTGTTTATATATATTATTTCAGAAATAATATAATCATATTCCAAGTAGAATTCGGTAATATAGGTATAGTAATTGCTTTTGTGTCTATATTCTTTGAAATTTAATGTCGTAAGTATAATCTGTAATAGTTAGGTCAAAATCTAAGGAATGGGAAAAATGAGTACATACTAGGGTGGTTAAAAAAATCGATTGTTACTTTAGAGTGGATTCTTGTAGAATATTGACAAAAAATTTACGTGTTTTTGCTTTTTTTTTTTAACGTCATTAACCCGGTTCGCATGTCGGGCTCTAAACGGACTCAAATTGCGATCATGGACATGACCTCGCTTTCTAAATATCACTACTTGTGTATTGTTTTAATTTACTTTTAAGAATTTTTGTGTGCAATATTTTTCTCACGCTGTCAAAAATTTTCTGATTCCTCTTTGAGAGTCAGCAAGGCTCGCAATATCATCCGCTAACAATAAGATTTCTATCGAATGATTTAACGCTACCCCTCTGATTCTCCCCTCCTTCAAGAAGTCTTCGAGATCAACAATAAAGCATGCAAATAACAGAAGACTCAGTACTTCGCCCTGCAAAACTCCCTTAGTGACCCATGCTATTTTAGAGATACCGAAGGAATTCTTTATGGCAACATTTGGCTTACTATACAGATCTCTTAGTAAATCAATCATTTTAGTACTTACTTCTAATTTATATAATTTTTCCCAGAGCAGATTATGATTTACTGAAGGAAAGACACTTTTAAAGTCAACAAAGAGCACAAATAGTTTTCCCGTGTTATTAATACTTTTACGGGTTTGTAGCCTTGCGTTCCAAACGAAAATATTGCTGCAATTTTATGGCCAAGATCCGAGATGCATTTGGCATCTTCAGCGAAGGATTTTTAGCAGTAGTCGGAAAGAGCACCCAGGTGCACTCTCAACGTGCAAGTTTTTGTCAGACTTCTTCGCCGACTAACTAAAACAGGACAAGTAACCTTTTTCGCGGCGTTTATGAATTATATGAACTTGAAATCTCAATTTCTTATTCTGAAGGGGACCTATAAAAATTTCGAAATACAATGCGTTTTATGTAAATAACGTTATTCATTTGTTAATTAATTTATTATGTTGAATACGTTTCAACTCATATAACGTTTGAATGTACCGGTGATATAGTGACCGTTTTTACACAAAAGTTCTAAATATTAATATCGAAGAATGTACCTGAACATATTTCAAGAATAAAATAAAAATTGACATAGTAATATAAGAAAACGCATTGGAAATTATTATAAAACGAATAGAAAGTGCTCTGAAATATTGAAATTAAATAAAAGTTATACTTTTGTTTTTGTCTAAAAACCAGACCTATTACAAGACACACTCTAACACATTTACATTCTAAATATTATTCGGTTACTAAATATAAACAGATTCATTGTAATGCAGCAGAATCTGGGAATAGGTTTTTTAATAGTGGAGCGCAAGATGTAGAAAATAATAAATATTTTTTGAAACAAACAATGAAGACAAAAATGATGGCATAATGTAAAAATAAGTGCAATGAACAGCTTTATTTGGGGTACATTGATATTTGTACATAATTTTCATAGTAAAAATGTGTTAAAAAATCCTGTTGAAACTATAATAATAATATATATACTCACTAGTAGCAATAGACAATTTTTCAAATATTTAAAAATGTTTAAGTATATGTTTATCGGTTAAGTTTATGTTTAAGTATATGTTTATTAATTAAGTATATGTTTATAAGTATATCGGCTTCGTAGCTCAGGCGGTAGCGTACTGGACTACGAAGTCGTAGGTCTTGAGTTCGATCCCCGGCTGGGCAATTTTTCGAAATTGTTTTCAGGCAGTAGTTCGCTATATGTAAGACGAACCACGCTGTCTCTTTGGCATGTTCGAGGCATTCTCTTCAGGCAGAAATCGAGCCATGACCTATGCTGTACTTAATGTGGGTTTCTGCAGTTTCCTACATTCTCGACAAATGTGAGTATGGCGCCATCTAAGACGACCTGCAGCTCTCGCAAGGGTGCTCACCTGTACCCGGACAAGCTCCCTGAGAGCTTTTGGGACACCTCGATCGAGGTGGAAGGTTGAGAGTAAAAAATAAAAAAAAATAAATAAAAATGTGAGAAATATTTATCATCTGTACGAATCTATTTCGACGAACATGAGCAAGACTGATCGACCATAATCTTTGTTCAGTAAGAGTTTTATCATCGATAGTTAGTTTTAGATTTCAAACCTCCTTTCAAATACAGTTTTACCATCGATAAAAGATTTTACATCTGAAACCTTCTTACGATAAGATTTTCACCATCGCTACAAGATTTCAGACCTACATTATTCTTTAGATCGAAGTTTTACCATCGATAAAAGTTTTTTTATCTAAAAGCTCTGTTGGACAAGACTTTTATTACAGGTAGAAAATAAAAAATTTAGAACCTTCTTTCAGCTATAGTTTTAGCACCGACAAAAGATTTCAGATCTGTAAACTTCTTCCGGTATGATTTTCAGCATTGATACAAGATTTCAGACCTAATATATTGTGTAGATGAAAGTTTTACCACCGATAAAAGATTTGTTATATAAAACCTCCTTTGGACAAGATTTACAGCAAGTTTTTAGAGTAAAAATATTCTTCTGATCAATGATTTACCAGCGATAGAAAATTTCAGGTTCAAATCTTTCTTGTGACGAAATATTTACACCGATAAAAGATTTTTTAATTAAAACATTCTTTCAATAAGTTTTACTATCGATCAAAGATTTTAACTCCGAACAGTGACTGTTACGTACCGGTGGTACGTAGCGTCCGTCCCACCCATATTATATCATTTATATTATAATAAATCAACCTATTATCAAAGTCCACCGTGAGAATATGCACGGCTTGCGACTTCACATAGAACTCAAGAGTGCAAGCTCAGCATAGTCCCACGGTTGGAAAGTAATGCGACGACGAGCTCCGCTGCGCTCTCGATTAGAGACAGCATCGGAGAAGTCAGTTGGTGAACGGCGTACACAAAACAAACGTCGCGGTTAATAATTTTATATCCTACCTCACCGCTCACAACCATAACAGTGACCGTCAAGATTTTTTGAGATTGGCTGGAACCTTTCGACAAGAAGGAACCAACAATTGTGGGATTAATTATTTTGCATAGACAATCTACCTGAAAAGAGAAGTAAACTTATTAAATAAAGAAATAAATTTTTAAAAACAATATTCACTCATTCACCATGAAGCTGCTCACAGTCAATGAAGAACGGTAATGAACAAATTCCTAATAAGCTTCCGGAGAATCTATGTTAGAATTCTTGCACTCACTCTAATAGATTGGGCCAATTCAAGTTGAACCCGTGGATTACGTATAGCGCTGAAAAAAATAATAAAAATTTTACCAATTAAGTATTCATACATTAATTTAATTATAGATGATTTAATAAATTTGACTAGGTATACTCATCTGACACATATCTGCTGAAACTGCTCACAGCCGATGGTGAACCGTATTGAAGCAATTACCAACATGTTTCCGGAGTATCCATGCTAGATTTCTTGCACTCAAAAAAGGACAAAGGACAAAGGATAAGGCATTTTCCCCCTCCTTAATGACGAATATGTCTATTCACGGGTCGGCTCTCGGGTGGAGAGGTGCAGGACAGAGACAGGACAGTTCAAGACAGAATTAGGCAGACACACACACAACATCCACCCAGAGCCAGTCCTCCCTACCCCAGTATCGGTACCACCAGCAGATTCGGCGGTCTGTGCCATAGCGGGTATGACGCTGGGCTTATACCATCTTTATCCGAGATAAGACCCACGACGTATCATCCGCGGATAAAACGCTGACGGTCGGCAGCGGTCCCGAATTCGTACCTTCGCCCAGCAAGGTTCCCCGGTTATTCCACACTGGACATAAGCAGAGAAAATTGCACGGACGGGGATTCGAACTCGGGACCTTCGCGACGTTCAGTTCGAGCGAACTAAGACTGACGCCTCAGCCCGCACGACCATCTCGCCGACTAACAGGAGAGGAGCAAGCCCCAACCATCCCGTCTATTTTCAAAAATCAGTTCGATATTCTAGTTTCCCAATGGGAAGCGTATCAGACATCAAGCTGATAAGAACAGATTACCCTCTTTTGTACCACCCACCTACCACTAGAGTTGGGCGCGGACAAATAAACAAATGTTTGCCCAGGAGGAAAAACCTGGCTGCGCATATAGATAACAGGTAGAGGGTTAAATAAAAACCCCCCTGTCCGCGCTATTTTGGCAATCTGTCCTCCGATGGGGCGTCGATGGTATTTTTTCTTGCTCTCACTGTAACAGATTGATCCCTTTCAATTTGAACCTATGGATTAGGTGTAGTGCTGAAAAAAATAACGAACATTTTAACAAAGTATTCATAGTTTAATATTCTGTACTTTTGTGTAAAAACGGTCACTATATAACCGATACATTTAAACGTTATATTACAGTTGAAACATATTCAACATAATAAATTAATTAACAAATAAATAACATTATTTAAATAAAAAGCATTGTATTTCGACTTTTTGATAGGTCCTCTTCAGAATAAAAAATTGAGATTTTAAGTTCATATAATTCATAAACACCGCGAAAAAAAGGTTACTTGCCCTGTTTTAGTTAGTCGGCGAGGAAGTCTGACAAAAACTTGCGCGTTGAGAGTGCGCCTGGGTGCTCTCTCCGACTACAGCTAAAAATCCTTCGCTGAAGATGCCAAATGCACCTCGGATCTTGGCCATAAAATTGCAGCATCATTTTTTATCGAATCGATTTGAAAAAAATTTCCAAAATATTGTGGCAGGTAACGTGGCAGTTGCCTCAATTGTGACGAGAAATGTGTTATTAATTCATATAAAGTAAGTTTTAGATACCCGTGAAAATCTGTCACTTTTTACTATCGTTTTTCTCGTTCCACACGAATTCTCAGACAAAGGTTGTTGTTTTCCCACGTGCAGACAACATTCAGCTTCAATTCAATGCAATTATATGCGGCATAAAAGCTCCAGTTTGTGGCCAAAACATGGTCGGTTTTTCGTCTTTTTTCACCTCGGCCGTAGTTCCGACGCCACCGCAGCGGGACGCCACTTCCGAGGTCCGGAGCACTCTCAAGGTAATAGGGCGGTAATTCGACTGGTCCGTTTTTCCCTCTTTTTATGCAATATTCTCATTAACGTGTTAACGGCCCCATAAGTCTGGGACCTCTTCCGTGTTTAATATTTTATTATACAACTTTTAGTGATAGTTTATTCCTTCTCCCGATAAATTTTTTGAAATTCGTACGAAAGTCCATCTGGGTCTGTCGACTTACCATCCCTGCACCTTCTTAAACTCCAATTAAGTTGAAAGCGTGTTATTTCCGTCTCAAGATGAAGGTTTCGAATTGTTTTTTTTTTAATTTCTAAAATTATTGGTAATAGGCGGAAATTATGCCATTCCTCTAAATTTATTAGGTCAACCATCTGCGCTCTGTATCGAAATTTATTAATTATTTTCTAAAAGCAGGAAAAATTCCTTGCTACTTTTAATTGGCCCAATATCGCATCTTTACAGTCCGTGATTTTAGTCTTTTGGAATTTTGTTGAAAGAACTTTTGTATTCTTTTCTTTTTTCATTATAATCCGCCACCAGTTCCGTTGAATCAAAGTTATTTTTTTAAAAATAGTTTAATAAAATTTTTAGTTCATGTTTACATTGTATACAGTCCATATCAAACCAAGGCTTCGACATTTTTTTCCTAACATGAGTATTTACTTTTAATCCGTTATTGCCCGCAGTTTCACTAATTTTTTTGACTTACTCGTTTGACATAGTATTACTATCTATTGCATTCTCTGGATCACGCAGGGACTCACTCACGTACAATTTAAATTCATTTGTTAATTCTTTTTTCCATTTATAAGACGCTATATCATTATTTTTTTCCAAATTTGTCTATTTGCGCTAACAATTCTAATTTAACCGGAAAGTGATCGGAATCCATACTAATGCAATTTACTTCAAGATCGGATATTGCGTGCAATCCTATAAAATTTAACCATATTAGATCAATCATCGATTTCCCTCTTTTACTCAGAGAAGTAAATTTCGAAGGGTAATAAAACGAGTTTCCCCCCTCTACTATCTAATTTACAATCATTGCTAAGTCTTTTATTACTAATCAACAAATTTTCTGGTAACATATCAATCGATAATTGATTTAGATTTGCGATCCTTGAGTTAAAATCTCCTCCGATATAAATTGGTAAATACGGATATTTAATTATCAAATCCACGACTGTCTCGTCAAATTTGTTCAAAAAAGTGTCTGTGCCCTTACTTGCCCTGGTAAAAATGAAGCGTACACTTTAAATGTACGGGAAATGTTCACGAAGCGAACGTACCCTTTATGTACTTTTAAGTTCACTTTCGCTTACCAAGAGTACAGGATTGAATTTGGACATTTTAAGAGTACTCGCTACACCTCATGGAACGTATTTCGAGAGTGAATGAAAGGTACGCGTAGATTTTTAAAAGAGCACTTTTGATAGTCAAATTTAAGTGAACCATATTCTTATCAGGAATGAAACAAGGCGTACGGGAGTGTACTTAATGAAGAGTTATCCGGAATGAAATAACGCGTGCGAATAGTTTTTTTCGGTCGTTCATTTTTCTAATCGGCTGTAACACCTTTTGTTAAGAATTAATGAATGCATTCGTATGCTAAATAAAGCGTTCAGTACGCCTTTATAAAAGGAAATGACTCAAAACTTTATACTTTAAAGCTTTGTAAATTAGAGCATGTTTAAGTGATCTTAATATAAAAATATAAACACATGATCAAAATAACAAGTCTCCTCGAACACCAGAAGCAAGGTTGGAGGGCGGGTATGTAATAAATGAAATATCAAATAAAATGAGCAGATTTGATTTATTTCTTTCCGTATTTAGTACGTCGTTTTTCAATTTTTATACAAGTACAAGTTTGAATTAAATATTTTATTTAACAATACTTAATAACGATTACGTTATATATATATATGTGTGTGTGTATCTAGGCGAAGTGTGGCATACTTATATTTACAATCATATTTATATGTTACTCAGAACTCATAGCATTAATCTCCAAAACATCCGTACGGAACAGTGCAAACAAATTCATGTTCGCTATTTCACATCAAAATGCATGTTTCCTGTACACTATAAATACATAATATGTACGCACATTTGTAGATTGTGCGAAAGTTCGAAGACATTCGAAGATATGTACATATTTAAAAAAAAATTATTCTTTTTTAATTTTTCGAAATTTTCAAAATTTATTTATATATGTATGTATTAATCGACTTGAGGTCATCCTACTGTCAATAACCCTCGAAATGTTATCATATTTCGCGTATCTCTTGTCGTTTTCGAGATAATTAAGAATTTAACAACATTTTAACATGTATCACAAATATCATGTGACGTTATCACGTTATAATTAGTGATCGACAGTGATACACCAGTGGTCTTTGTCGCGCGCGGTCGTTGATCTCGTAAACCATTCTTGTTGAAGAACAATACTTAGATAGGTGACTGCTTGAGATCAGTTTTTTTAAGATAATTTATTTATCTTAACAACATTTTTTTAAGTATTAAATTAAATTATAAACTAAAAATAATAAAAGAATAAAAAATAAAATTTTTTATTAAAATCTCTTATTGTACGCTTATTGTACTCTAATTGTACACTTCGGGAAGCGGTATTTAAGTGTACGTACTTTTCATGTACTCTTATCGTAACGTACACGAAGCGCACGTACTCTTCATGTACCTTTAATTTCCCTCTTACTGTACTCTTCGTGTACGCTTCCATTTTTACCAGGGTGGAGAAATGTAAACAAGACCGATAATGAAAGTAAACTCTCTATTTACACATTTAAGACACATATATTCCTCGGCGATATTTAAAGTCTCTATCTTTTATTTATTAAAGACAATAAGAAGACCCCATTTCCTCTTCCTCTTTTCGCCTCCTTTGTAGCCAGGTTATACACTACATTAAATCGACACAAATATTTTGAAATTCTGAGGTATGGATGGTTCATTGTGCACGTTTCATTTAGACAAATAATATCGTTAGTACCAGGAGTTGCGATTATATCTTCCACATTATTGAGACCCTTGGCGTTCTAAAAAGAAAGATTAAATTGTATGCCCTCTTGACCTTACTATGCCTCTATTGACTCCAGTCCTTTCTCCTACTCGTTCAGTTGCGAGTACGCCTTCAGTGAGTATGCGCGATTCAAGGGTTTCATTTTTTTCAGCGGCGATCCTTTATCTTCCTCTTTTTAGAGACAGTTGAGACATTTGAGAATAGAGAGTCATCACTGTCACCGTTATAATGGTAGAGACTACCGGAAGAAAGGGTCTCGCGTTGGCCCGGGCGGGTGTATCCCAACTACGCGTCATGGGGCCCGAGCCTTAGAGCCTTCAGACGGGTAAGGCTCGGTCAACAAATACGAGGTGACTGAATGTCACCGTTATAACAACTTTCCCTCCCTTCGGTTTCCTTTCTTTCCGGATGTAGATATTTTGGATTGACATCAATCATATCTCTTGTTATCCATTATTATAAAAGAACCTTTAAACGAAGCTTCTTTTCCTTGTTGTTCCAGTAGAGTTTTAGAGTCTCGAAACTTCAGGTATCGCGCTTTTTTTCAACCTAAGTTCTCTTGTCATATCGTTTGAGGTTTGACAAATTAATGTTAGCTCTCTGAAGTTTTTTACGTTTTGAAATACTTTGCTTTAGATATTTCATCACTGAATGAAACTAGAATGGGCCTTGACCCTTCTTGCATCTCCAGTCTTCTTACACCAACGATCTCCTCATCCTGGATGTCCATCTTAGCATTTTTGAAGATTGCTGTCACTGTTTCCAGTAAATTGGTATTCTTAGATGGATTGCCAATCACTTTAAACAACACTAGATTTTTCGATCGTTTTTTGTTTAACAAATAATCGATTTTCTCTTCGCATGCTTCTACTTGTTTTTCTAATATTTTGTTTTTCACTCTTAAATCCCGACACTATAATTTGAACTTTATACAAATCTTTTGCAATTTTGTACTATCCAGTCGAAGATCTTTTATTTCTTTATCCAAGGTATCCATTTTTTTATTTAAATCCCTCTATATATTCAGTATCAAAGTTGTTAAATCATCGTTCGTTGTCATAGTTCTTTCCGAATTTTGAATTTTTCGGAAAAAGAACTTTCAAATTTAACACTTGGCGATTCTAAGATATTGAAAACACGAATCTATTTGTTTACACGTCCGACCAGTACAAATGCTTTCGAGCAATTCAAACATCGAAAAATATATATCTAGGTAAAATTTCAAGACCTTATCTGTTATAGAAAGTCTCACAATCTTCAATTTAGTAAAATTTGAAAATTTTTCAAATTAAATGTTAAAAGCGCATTTATGCTCTAAACTCCGTGATTTGTAGTCTAAAAAATATTTAAGTAGCGCAAATCGATTGGAAATTTGCAAAGGAATTCAGACCTATTTAAGGTTTTTAGCTAAAATTTAACGCATGAACAGTAGATCGAAAAAACAACTTTTTCATTAAAAATTCATAATTTAAAAATCCATATTTCCATTTGGCTCAAATTTTCAGGAAAGATAGTTAAAAGCACATACTTTGAAATGATTGCATAAGTGATCTGGCTTTTTTTATTTTTTTGTTTGTATATTTTTTAAAAATAAGCGTGAAAATTCAATTTTTTTCAATGATTTGTCCCAGTTTTCACGCATTTTTGCGCATGCGCAGTTTTAGAGAAGAAATCTGAAATCAAATTTGGATTCCTCGGAAAATTTCCAATCAATTATGCACTCGGATACTTTATTTGAATTTATATTCTTGCTAAATTCTATCGAAAATAAATTAAAATAAAGTATCAGAATGCGTAATTGATTGGAAATTTATTAACAGTTTTAAGTATATGAGAATTTTCTGGATTTTTTTACATTGGACATTTTTTTTATGTAATCTATTTTTCGTGTATATTTTTTGTGCTTATAGTAAAATTAATGTAGTAAAATTAACATTTCTTGTTCAATGAAAATTATTGTAAAATATAATAAACATTTTTTAAATTTATTATAATTTACACATTTGGGTTTATTCTTACAAATAAAATACTACAGACTTATGTTATTTTACAAATTCTTTTTCAAATATTCATTACATAACTTTATAACTTTAGTAAGGTTCACTTTATATTTGTCAGATGATTGAATTATGGAGTTATTCATACAACATGGTATTTTGAAAATAGAACTTTTAAAACAATTTGAAGATCAGGCCAATGAAAGAAATTGTTAATACGTCTGTAAGAAGACTTTCCAGTTTATAAATCCTAAGGTTTAGATTGCATTGTCTGCATGACTAATATTTCGGCTGTAAGAAAAAGTTCAATGCGAAAGAAGCCAGAAAATTGTAATACTCTTCATAAATTTCCAATCAATTATGCATTCTGATACATAATCTAATACTGTTAATTTATTTTCGATATCATTTACCAAGAAAATAAAGGACCCCGCAAAAAATGCCTTGAATTTGGACCTCACTAAGAATTTCTGAATTTTTTATATGTTGTAGATTATGAACTGCTGGTCATAATTCCTAATTCCCAAAAATGAACACTTTTCGAGATATCTAGATCAGAAAGTCGTAAATCGTTCCTACGCAAAAACAGTAGCGCGTATGTTTTTATACGCACGCACTCGATTGATGAATGGGTGGGTGTGTAAATAATATATTATATATATTATTTATTTATATATACATATACAAAAAAAATGTATTTTTTTCTTATGTTCTAGATCTCGTAAAACAGTTTGTCATATAAAAAAAATTAATTTGTGAAAAAATAAAATTAACTATTCAGCTACGAGTTTTTCCGTAGACGGTATTTTCTTGTAATTTTGTGTATAAGGATACTTTTTAATATGTGTTCTGACGAACATCATCTTTCTCTAGATGTCCGTAAGAACATAGCGCCTTTATAAATGTTGAAACGAAACTGTTTACGAAAAATTTGAAAGCTTCACCGCGCGTATTATTTCATATGTCCTGAACATAAATTTGGTGCATTGAAAAATAATCGAAAGAACTCCGCATTTCCTCAAACAGAAGTTTGATAGAAAATAATAGGTTTTGACGGCGATTGATTATTGACTTTATCATGTACATTGAAGAAATTTGATTTGTTTGTAAATATGCAAACAAAGTAGCACACGGATGTAATGGGAATATTATTCTAATTGCAAATAAAACAGAAGTTCGACGTTTTCATGAAAGGTTTGGTATTAATTTCAAGTCAAATTTGTGCGCGAATGACAATTTGAATGGTAATAACTAATATAAATCATAATACATATAATGATTGTTCATGTTTGTGAAGGTCATGATTAATTTTACACAGGTTCCGATCCAGACAATGGATTGCGGGCTTGTCGTCTTTATAGCTGCCCTTGCCTTTGATTGATATGTCCCATTATTTGGATGATGATGATAACATGACGAATCGAAATTGAATTGATTAAAAATTTCTAACATATTTGGACTGGTATTCGAAAACATGAGCCTTTGAATTATTAATATTCGAATTATTAATATCTGTTTTTTATGGAATTTTCATGAAAACTCCTCGAGACGATCGCAAGAGTCGATGGTCACGAGCAAATCGCCTATCCTACTTTACGAGACGGTTGTATTGTGCGAAATGATTCGCTTATGACGACTTTTAAAGGAATGCATTTCAAATGTCTACGTAATTTAGGCATTGTCGAGTCAGCCGCGATAGATTTAAAGATGAAACTTCAAATGAAATTGATAGCAAACTTGAGCTGTTGTTAATGCCTGATAGTTGTTCAGTTCGCGAGTAAATAGCAGCTAGTCAATTATATGTTTTTCTTGTTTTCTGAAATGTCATAATGTTACTATGACAATATAATATAAACAAAGCTTGCAGATCTACGACATGTTCTATTTTAAGAAACGTAATTTGGTAGACGTCGAAAAGGATACACAAACGTAATCGGATAAGTTGAGGCAGTCAGGAACAACAATTGTTAGGGACATAATTGTCATAAATATAGGTACTGGGCACATTTGTAAAGGTCCTAAGCTGGCGACGATATGAATTATTATGCTGTGTAAACTGTTTTTAAAATAGTTTAAAGGTAATTCGTGAAATGTAAAGGATAAATATAATGCATGTTAATTATAAGGTGTGGAATGAAGCTTTATGTATGAAATTGAAACTGGCCGCAGATTCGAAAAAAGAATGGTTCGCAATTACAAATACTAAGTTTTCGAAAAACCAGCAACTCTGAAATGTCAATTCATTCATAAGTAACAATAATTTAATAGTTGCAATAAAATAAATAATAATTTTTACTAATATTTCGAACACGTGGCTGCGAATATGGGGTTAGTTTCAGTTTCATGTTTTTGAAATTCTTTTATGTGGCCATTGTCTCACTTCTAAATGGATAGTAGCTCTTTGGTTTCGAGCACGTGGATTCGAAGTCGCCCTTCGAATTTTGGTCAGTGCTGGTCTTTGAGTGAACAAGAAGTTTAGAGGTTCGTAGCATGGCATTTTGATTTAGTTTGAACTTATTATGAGAGCTCACTGTGAACACGAAATTCATAAGTTTGGATTGAGGATAATGTCCGATTTGCCACTGTATCGCCTCTAAATGGATAGTAGCCAGTTGGTTTCGAGCACGTGGGACGGAGTCGCGCTCTGTCTTTGGTCAGTGCTGGCCCTCTGGTGAACAAGAAGTTTGGAGGTTCGTAAGGTGGGACTTTTATGTAAACCAACATTCAAATACCCGTCGATAAAGCGAATTTATATCATTCGAAATGGAGCGTTATTAGCGACGAAATTTGTGTTAGCAATGGTGCTTGCGTTTTTTGTCTGGGCAGAATCTCGCGAGCCGAGAGTGAATTTTCGCGTCCGTTGATATCGTCGTTCGTATCGTCGTTCGTATCGTCGCCAATCGCGTCGTTAATGGTTTTGGAGAAATAAATTTCCTGTTTTTTAAAAACCCAACACCGCCGGAGTTATTATTTCGTCCCGTGTTGTTACAACAATTATTTGCCAAAAGGAAAAATTACATTATTTCGACAACTTTAAGTGAAAGGTTGTCGCTATTTCTGGACACTTGAATAGAGCCGTAATCTGAAATATTATTCAAGTGAATTTATTTTATCACGTGACTGTTTTTCGCCAGATTTTCACCAGATTTCAGAAAAGGTCATACGGCGACTATATCGGAGAGAAATTATTTTAAAGATGCAAAAAAAAAAAAAAAATTTATTTCGATGACAATTGTTTTATCAATCGACGGAGACGACGATTAAATGTTTGCATTCCTAGCTGCCTGCCTTAACTTTCGTTTTGTGATATTTATAAACGCCATGTGTGACATGGAATGATTTCGTCGAAATCCATCTAGTCATCAGGGTTATTATGCAACTTGTAAATAAATAATTCTTATAGTTGAATGCTTAAGATGTGGTGATTTTTACATGGTCATGGTGCAATGTGTCCGTACTGATTGCGAAGGTGTGTGGTTGCTGTGTGCGAAATTTGTCGATGATGTTCCCTTAGCGGGGGGAGCAGTAATACGGTATGCAGTACGAGGTCTTGTGAGAATGTACATCTTCGTTATAAGACTGACTTGAATGACTTACAACGCTACTATGAAAATCTCGACTTGTTTATCGTAGTGTAGTTTCATAGAATATGAGTAGTATTTTGACGACCTTGAGTAGTATTTGAGTATTATTACAGACATCTGTAAGCCTCTTACAGTGATAGCGAACATACTTTGGCATTGTATATGCCTTCTTCTGACTTTGATTTATGATCACTAAGTTTGCCTTTGTTTTTGATATTATTTAAGTAATATTGTAGTAGTTAGTGGATCTACCTTCTTTGTCTTTTTTACTGACTTTGCACACAAATACTGATTACTGATTATGACAGAACGGTGATGTGAAATGTCACATGATGTTGTGGTGAGTTTTAGTTTATGGAATGCTAATTGGAAGCTATATTGATGGAATCGAATGGAATAATATTAGAGAATTGGAAATGAATGAGGAAGATATTGTACTTGGTTGCTAAGTTATGGTTGTGGTACTACCTGATAGTACCATGGGAGTTGAAATATGTTAATGCAAAGTGCGTGACGTGTGAAAACTTCGATGATGATTTGACTGGGTTATGAAAACATCGATTCTAGTGAAGTGTATTAGTCGGTGGACTTCGTACAGGGGGGAGAATGTTACGAACGGAATCGATGTTTTATCAACTGCGGTACCCGGCGTAGGTTTTTTCCCACAGAGGTGGTTTTCCCTACGCCATTGCACACCCAAATGGGGGTACGTCTCAAAATGAAGCAGGCCTGTTAGGTAAATTATGTAAAAGGCCCTTCGAAATGGTGACGATCTCGATAAAGGTATTTGTATTTCCAATAGTATAATCGATATATAATATGACGTTGTAGTCTATTTAAACGTTCGAGAAATTGAAAAGTCGAACTAAGATGTAAAAAATTGACGATCGGGTTTTTTCAGTTCGTTTAGGGACGTCGTCGGGTTAGGAAGTCCGCGTCGCGATCGAATCGTCACCGGTGATCGGAATAAATTCAATTTTTAGTTTGTGTCTGATCATATTGCGCGTTTTATTTACAAACCCTTCCACCATTCGTTTACAGTATCAAAATTGGATCTGAGGCTCAGAATTTGAGTGACGAGCAATTGAAGTTTAGAAAAAAAAAATTTTTGGCAATAATTCGGCTTGCTTTGAAGTTGCATTGGGGGCTCATTTTAAAGCTTATTTTAAGCCCTACAATTCATCTATAAGAAAGGTTGCCCTGTGCTGAATATTTCTGAAGTTACGCCCTCAAAAATGGTAAAAAAGGCAAATTTTTGCGGGTTTTCGCATGTAACTCATTTCACTAAATAGATAATGAAATATCGCCTGTGAAAAAGTTTTAGAGCTTGAAAAGACGAAGAATTGGCCCCCTCATTCATAAAGTTACGATAAAAATTGAGTCCTCGGGAACACTCTTAATGTCGTAGAAATGGCGAAAAACGTGGTCAGTGCTAAACACGTTTTTCACTAACTGGTCTACGTAAAACTTTGCCACTTGCGAGAAAGGCAGAATCATGCATCATTTTATAGACACCTCTAAGACGTTATAAATAGAGACGATAATTAGACGACCTTTTCAAGGCGGTCTTCCAAGGCCGGCTTTTTGTCAGCCTTTAGACACGACTTCAAGTCGTCTCGAAAACGATGCCTCTATGACGTCTCTTCGCAACTTGTGTTAACTGGGATAACCTTTCGTTGACATAAGTCACAAGATGACGAATTTACTAACTTTTAGCACAGATTAATAACAGATCGCTAAAGGTCCCGTCAGGCGTATGCAACTCCGTACGCCTATACTTGGCAGAGAGTGTCTCCCTTCGCGCCCACCTAGCGGTGCATGAGGGCGCCACTGACAATGGTGGGTGAGTCCCCTCCGACGCGTCGTTCCACCATTCCTTGGAAACTGCGCAGCGCGAAGGACGATTTAAATTTGAGTTTCCGCCGTTTTCAGATTCTCGCCGCTTTTATTATTTCAAATCGAGAGTACCAACGTGCAGTGGAAAAGTGAAAAAGAAACAGCACAAACGGAGTTTTCAGATTTTTAGTAATTATATATGAACAGATTTCAATTAGTGTCTCGTGTGCAGTAATCTTGATGTGATTTATAAGTTTTTAAATGTACATAGAACTCTTTGCACAGAAAATATATTTTGTATTGTTTTTGTATTCTTCACGTACCAACTTCATTACTCATGTATTTCAGTTTTTTAAATACAAATCATTTCAGCTTTTATGTTTATAAATTATACATATATTACGTTTAGATTGAACAAGAACAGAAATTAAATATTGACATACTGTCTGCAGTTGTTGACACTGCATAACTTCCTTTTATTACATATACATACCCTTACAATAATACATATAAACATGCTTACACCCTTAACACCAAGAACAAATTTGAAACTATAAAATGAAAAATTTTAACCAAATAAAACAAATGTAATAAAACGGCGTAAACATGTGTATTGTTTACAGACGGGGCAGACCATTATCACTAGCGCCACCACGGCGAATCAGGTGGGCATTAAGGAGTCGTTCCATTTGCGTTAGTTGCACAGGCCTGGGTCTCGTTTTCTTGTAGACAAAAATTTACGCTGGTTTCAGCGCCAATTCTTAACGTGCAATATATTCCCTGGTGAAAATCGGGCGTTACTTAAGAGTGACTGAAAGAGTGCAATAGGAGTTACAAAAACGTTACAAAAGCGTGCCATAAGCGTGAATTTGGACCAAAAAAACGCTTAACGCACGCTTAACGTACTCTTCGATTTTCACCAGGGTTCTAATTCTCCCGCGTGATCGATTCCAACTGAACTGTTTATCGACTACGCATACATACTTTCAACTTATTAACTTATTGAAAATTGTATATATGCAATATTACAATTGCAATCTTGCAATGCGAATGCATCTTGATATATGATTTTATTATTTATGAAATGATTGATAAAAACGGCATATTTTTCTAGTAGAATGACTGACTTGTGGGCATTTTTTAACCTGAGTACAGATTAATAATTGCATTAATTAAGGAGTTTGACCGAAACTACACGAAACGTGTGCCACACATAAACGAAGCATTGCATTTTCTATCAGTTTTGTTTTTAAGATGTGTGCGCTAAAGCGCGCAGATCTTTTTTGTTAACTTCGCTCGCGGCGGTGAGGGTTCGAATCCCGTAGGGAATGACTTTAATTTTTTCTTCTTTATTAGATAATATATTTTTTATTATTAGATAGAAATATGTAATAAATATTTTTCAATAAAATTATTATCATTATTATGAAATAATGAATTCAAATGATAATAATAATAATAATACCATATTTGTATTTAATCATAAAGAATACAAATAAAAAAAAATTAATTGATCGTGGACGGGATTCGAACTGTTACTGCTGTATAAAAACTTCGCCTTAGCTCCCATAGCTATAGCTCAAATTTGCAATCTATAGTCTATAGAAAAAAATGTTGACATTGGTGCAAAGACCGATTTTTGCCAAATTATTTTGGTACGAAGTAGTAAAGATGAATACTAATAGTGTACAGCCCTTTCATGGACTTTTTGAATGGGTATTATTGAAGCTATTTTCTAATTACCTCTAATGTGATATTGAATCCAAATTTTGATCTGACACAGCGATGGCAAATCAAAAATAGATTCTGTTTTCGTCGGTTTTCCAATTTAAAAAAAAATGGACTTATGTCCTTTTTCCATAGCACCACAGATATTAACATAGTTTGATTTATAAAGTCGCAAGTCTAGTTGTTCTAATGGTATATTTTCGGGTTTGTGTCCAATAAAAAACTTCCTTAGATAGAAATATTTCAATAACCGAGATGTAGTTTTATTTTGTCTCATATTAATGTATTCTCAAATAAAAAAGTAACAACTTATGAAATGCTATCATTCTCTCACGCCTATAAACAATTTTGTCTTCCAAGATATTACCTAATATTCTTAATGTGGCTTCACTTTGACTCACTTTAATATATTCCAATAGAAAAAATTCGTACCATCCACGATAAACTTGGTCCTGATGACTGACGGCCAACCCACAGTTACTGATTGCTTAAGGTAGGTTCGAAAAAACGAAATTTTTAAAAATTTCATTGATAAAATGTGGAAAAATTTCAGAGTATTCTTTCACTACTTCTAATATTTTTTTTCTGAGGACATTTTCTCTAAAGTCTATAGTTTTCGATAAAAACAATTATTAGTCTTGAAATCTAGAAAAGTTTAATAATATTTTTTCTCAAAAACTATAGACTTTAGAGAAAATTTTCATGGAACAAAAGGTCTTAAAATTATCCAAAGAATACCCTCAATTTTTTCAGTTTTTCTACTGTCCTTTTCCAAAATTTCGATTTTCAAAATTTTCGAAAAATAAAAAATTGCATTAATACATTCTAATAAAATTTGAGAGTAATCTTTGTCAAATTCCAAGATATTTTTGTTCTAAGAAAATGTTCTCTAAAGTCTATAATTTCCGAGAAAAAAATTATTTAATTTAAATAAAAAAAAATTGTCATTGCGGCCGCAATTTTGTTGAAACGACAAATTTTCGGACTTTAACAACCATATTTATTTTAAGTTTAGAAACCGAGGACACGATTTTGATAGGTTTTAGACGTATAAACAAACGTTAAGAGAACGAAATATAATTTTTTTTTTAAATTATCAATCAGAAAATCACGTTTTTTTTGTTAAATTTCGATTTTTTTATGGTTTAAAATAATTTTGGAAAATTTTCACCACCACCATTGGAAAGAGCACACCCAAAAACATAAAAAACAATGGTTGCCGAATATTTTTTACGTCGCACTGATCATATGGCAGCAGTGCAAACTTGAATGCCGAAATTGCGTACTGTGAGCGTTAATGGGTTAAACTCTATGGGTCTAGATTAAAAAATTGTTTTCATTCTTTGTCATTATTTTTCCTTCATTCTATGTACTTTTCTCTAGAATTAAGTAAAAAAAAACCCCATTACATGTTGAACATCACATGTTACACGATATCGTCTGCGAGACTTTGAATTCAAAATAAATCGCCCACAGTGCGCCACCTACACGAAAATGTCGCTCGACATTTACCGGCATTATATACGATATATTATATACATACTATATACATAAAAAGCAAAATACAGTAGATCTGGACAACACCTGGGGTGTTAGATGGATTAACTGATTCAGAAATGGAAGTAACTAGCGAAGAAAATAAAGCAATAAACAATGACGCAAGACGACGGATCAAGTCTGAAACACGCAAGGAAGCGACAGCGGTAACTCGACACAAAAAAATGATATCGCAATGAAATAACGATGAATTCACGCATGAGAAATTCTATCACGGATGAATTCATGAACGCTGCGTATAATGCGACGCGTATTGCGTCTCACAGGGAAATCACGCTCGTTATGAGTATATATACACGTACCAATGTTATCTGGGTACGGAACCATTGAGCCTTCATTTAAACCAAATAACACATATCTAGATCTCGTGTTCATAGACGCAAGAATAGAAATATGTAACTTAATTGATAATAAAATACAAACCATAAATCTTGAAAGCGATCACAAAGGTATAGACAATACACCTCCCATTGTTTTAAGGTAGTTCTCCGCGTACCTCCTCGCTCAGAAGTTTCTACGCTCCCAGCGTTAAAGTAGTGCACCGCGCACGCAGTCATCGAAACAAAATTTTGTGGCAGTCTATCCACGTTGATGTATCTGTGTAAACATACACTAGCATGTATATGCGAGATAAAAGTTTGGCAACGTTGGACCAACTTACAAGAGTAATGTTGAAAATGCCAAAAAACGAAGTTTTGAAAGCATTATATGTTCTAAACGACCCCGCTAAGTGTGTTTTGCATTCTTTTATTAGAATTGTTATAAAATTCTGCCTCACATATTAGTTTTCTAAAAAAATCTGAAGAAAATTAGGAAATTTATCAAAGAAAATGTTCGTCAGACGGGGGCTTGGTATAGGAATTGCATGTTAAAAGTCGACATTTTGACGGCGATTATCTTCGATTCGATACCGCTGGGCCTTCTAAAATTGTCAACATTTGTAAATAACATTGCCATGAATGTATGCGCAAAGTTTAAAAAAAATCTGAAGAAAAGTGATTTTGCGGAGAACTACTTTAAAACACGTACCGCTGAAAATAATCAAAGACTTAACAATAATATTCAATAACGCATTAAATCTTAACTATTTTCCCAAAATATGGAAAGAAGCAAAAGTTTTACCGATATTAAAAAGTAACAACCCAGCAAATTCCCCGTCCTCTTACCGTCCAATAAGCTTAACACCGACAACCAGTAAAATCTACGAAGCGATAATCAGAAACTCAATAGACGCAATCTCCGCAAAGAATAAAATGATACCAGACTCCCAACTCGGTTTCAAATCAAACAATCATTCATCTTATTACGCAATAAATAAATTTTTATCTGACATAAATGAGGAAGTAAGCAAAAATAACATGGTAGCTGCTTGTTTAGTAGATCTAGAAAAGGCTTTCGATTCGGTCTGGATTCACGGCATAATATATATATTAGTCAAAAACAAAACACCATGGATAATAATAAATACACTTTACGATATGTTAACAGATAAAACATTTATCACATATATAGGTGACAAAAAATCTACCATACAATTTAAAATACTAGAAGGATTACAGCAAGGAACGGTTAATTCCCCGAAATTATTTAACATTTTTAACGCAGGCGTTCTTAAACTATTTGTTAACAATATGATGGGTTTGGATTAAAGAATGCAAGCATGGTAAATTGTAAGATATATCTTTACTTAACGGCAGGATAAACGGAACTGAATAATTGTATAGTCACGCGTTACAATGAATCAAAATAAATATTAGTCACGTGACCTTTGGCGCGAGAATACAAATGAGGTTTATTATTTCCCAACATCCCCACATAAACCATAATTTTAATAAAATAAATACAATAATGATTAGATAAAATCACATATACACTAAACCAATCTTGTCGACACAACACTTTAACTTTGGGCCAAATAGGGCCTTAGTCAACATATCGGCACACATTTCTTCTGTTCGTAGATAATGTAGACTAATTTTCTTTTGTTGAATTAATTCCCTTACATAATGGTGTCGAACATCAATATGTTTTGATCTGGTTTTGTACGCAGTTGTTTTAGACAGATTAACTGTACTACGGTTATCACAGTCAATTTTCATCTCGTTTTGGACAGGTACCAAATCAACCTCTGCTGCTGATGGCATACGAAGCCACATGGCTTCTTGACATGTTGCAGACAATGCCATGTATTCTGCTTCTGTTGTTGATAGAGCAATAGTACTCTGCCACGAGATAGATCCTTTTGACATTAAGAATATTGTCCCTGTTACAGAACGTCTATCTTCTTCGTCGTTCGCCCAGTCTGCGTCTCCACAGCCTTGTACTTCAGAATGTCCTTCTCGACTAAATTCAATTCTTACAGCAGATGTTCCTCTCAAGTAGCGTAAAATCCTTTTTACAGCTTTCCAGTGACTTGGATTCGGACAATTGGAAAAATGACTTACTACACCGACTGCAAAAGTAATGTCAGGACGAGTTCCTTGGCTGACATACAATAAACACCCAACTGCCTCCTTATATGGAACCGATTCAAAATTCTGTGCCTCCGCAGGACTTAATTCGGAAGTTGAATTTCTCGACAACTGTTTTGACTCGGGTCCATTGGAGTTAGTGCTGATTTGCAATCTGACATGCCAAATCGTTTCAAGATTTTTTCAATGTAGTCCTCCTGATCTAACCAAACTTTTCCATTGGATGCATCCTGCGTTATTCGCAATCCGATTAGATTTTTGGCTTGACCGAGATCCTTCGTCTTAAATCTTCTCGACAGTTCCTTTTTCGTATCGTTTAAAAGTTTATCGTCATTTGATAAAATCAGAAGATCATCCACGTAGACCCCAATAATCACTATCTTGACATCTATACGCTTGACATATACACAAGGTTCTATTTTTGTTGCTCTAAATTGCATTTCTTCTAGATCTTGGTTAAGACGTCTATTCCATGACCTACCACTCTGCTTCAAACCATATATGGTCTTATTAAGTCCCCATATTTTACCTTGGTAATTTTCTTCCACGCTTCTTCTGCATTTGAAGGTTCAGCCTGTAATTCTTGCTTCGTTATGTAAGTAACATAATCAGTCAGAATTCATTGTTTCCTTGGTCTCGTTGAACGTCTGGGCATAATTATCTGACTTGGAATGACATTTAATGCATGTCCTTGATTTGGAGTCTCTTCTCTTAAGTCTTCTTCTAATGCTCCAATTCCATCGTCGGAGTGCTTTGGACTACCAGTTATTGACTCAAAAGATACCGAACTGTCACTTTCTGAACCTATTTCTTCATTTTCAGCGTTTCTTCATTATCATCTTCTTGATTTTCTTCAAAGAGTATGTTTGAACGAAGATCTATATGCTGAGAATTTTCTTCAATTTGTTGTACAGTTTGCTCTTCAACAAACTCTACATCTCGACTATGTGTTACTTTGTGCGTCCTTGGGTCCATTAATCTGTAACCTTTGGTTGTTTCACTATATCCTACGAAGATTATTCGCTTAGCTTTTGGATCCTACTTTCGTCGACTGACTTTTGGGATATGTACAAAGGCTTCGCATCCGAAAACTCTCAAGTGACCTAATTTAGGAACACATTTGGACCACTTTTCTTCTGGAGTTTTCATTTCTAATCCTCGAGTTGGTGAACGATTAATTAAATAAACAGCCGTCGACACAGCTTCTGCCCAGAACATCTTTGGTAACTTTGCATCGAACAACATGGTTCTAGCCTTTTCGACAATAGTTCTATTTGCTCGTTCTGCTACGCCATTTTGTTCGGGTGTATGGGGATTAGTAAGCTGGTGTCTAGTGCCAGCTTTCTTCAGCATATTCTTGAGTTCCATATTTACATACTCTTTTCCGTTGTCGGTACGGAGTTTTTGTATTTTACAACCGACTTCCGTTTCTACTTGGGCTTTGAACTCGTAAAACTATTTTGTGACTTCACTTTTATTAGCTAAAAAGTACACAAATATTTTTCAAGTATAGTCATCAATCAGCGTTAGGAAATATTTTGCCCTATTTATTGAAACATTTTCCATTGGGCCAAATAAATCCGAATGGATTAATTCTAATATCTTCGTTGCTCGCTTTCCTTCTTTCGGAAAAGGTTTTCTGTGCATTTTTCCTGTAATGCAAGGTTCACAAAAGCCATCTTTATATAAATGATAACTTCCACCTTCAGCTGCTCCTTGTTTAAGAATATCCATACTTTTTGGATTCAGGTGTCCCAGCCTGCGATGCCATAATTCTGCACTTACTGCTTTTGTCGCAAACACTTTTTCTGTCGGTTCAATTTGTAACTTGAAAATTCCTTCACCATTTATCATTGTACCGACACACCTGCCTTCTTCATCCTTAATGCAACAGATGGAACATGACAGAACTAGGCATATACAACATAACACCCACCCAGAGCCAGTCCCCCCTACCCCAATATCGGTACCACCAGCAGATTCGGCGGTCTGTGCCTTAGCGCGTACAACGAGGGGCTTATCCCATCTTTATCCGAGATAAGACCCACGAGGTACCGACCGCGGATAAGACGCTGACGGTACCGATAACTGCCGACGGGGGTCGGCAGCGGTCCCAAATTCGTACCTTCGCCCAGCAAAGTTTCCCGGTTATTCCACACTGAACATAAGCAGAGAAAATTGCACGGACGGGGATTCGGACCCGGGCCCTTCGCGACGTTCAGTTCGGGCGGACTAAGACTGACGCCTTAGCCCGCACGACCATCACGCCGACCGATGCAAATGAATACATCGAAGATACAAAAGGAATACCTATTATTTACCACACAAGAAGACATAAGGCAAATAAAAGTATCAATCTAGAGGAAGTTAGAAGTGGAAGGCGAGTGTACAATACATTATTACTCAATAACAGCAAATACCAAATGCATAGATGCCACAGAAAGTACTGGTGGATAAGTCAAGTGACAAGAGACGAAATCCGAAGGCGCACAAGAACGAAAATTAGGAGAACACAGTTAGGACAGAAATGAAGAAGCAGGAAATAAATAGTTGAATCTACAGAACACAGAAGAAAAACAAAAATAATAAATGAATGTATTTTAAGACAGCACGCACATGTACAATTTCTAAACTTTATTAAAATATTGTATATAGGTTTTTTCTCATTTAACTTTTTCCTATCTCACATAATAGATAAATTATACGCAACAAATGTAAACGCGAACATATTAGCATATATAGCGAAATTACCCTTACACGTGCGAGATGTTCTACCAGGAATCATACACGCAAGCAAATTAGAATTAAGGCCTTTCATATCATTGTTTTATACCTTGTAATATTTATGTACTTAACAAATAAAACACTTGTTTATTAAAAAAAAGTGTGGTCAAATGGTTACAGCTCGATGTTGTTGTGCGTGAGGCCAGGGTTCGATTCTCGATCGATGTAATATTTTTGTTTCATTAAATGTGTGATCTGGGATTATTTTTGTATTAAAATGTATTCTAATCTATTCAATATATATATATATATATATAGTTGAATATGACGCTGAAGTTGGCGGCCGATTCGACGGAGCACCCGGCCGGCAGCGGTTCTCAACCGACCGCTATCTCGACCGTTTTTATGAACAATTTGAGGGATTCGCATTCTGAAAATGACTTTGAATTCCTTCTATAGGTTTAAAGAACATTTTCAGCAAAATTCATGAAATGAACTGCTTTTGTTGCAAAGTTGTAACGATTATTGATAACAATGTAAAGTATCTGACGAACTTAACATATTTTTACAAACAATTAAGGGTGTTCATTTTTTAAAAATGATTTTATATCACTTCTAAAGGCTTCAAGAATATTTTCTGCAAAATAGAGAAAATGAACACCCTTTGTTGCAAAGTTATAATGATTGTTTATAAGAACATAACGACACTGACGAATTTAACGGTCTTTTTTAAAACAATTAAGTCCTTAAAGGTACATATAAAAATGTACGTAAATGTAAATCAGTCCGTAATAATCAACACTTACATTTCAGCAAACTGTCTTTCTCTTGTAAGTAATAAATAAAACATTATATTTCCTTAGTGTAGAAAGAAAATGCATTAATTTTATTTGCCAAAAAAAGAAAATATAAAATTATATAAAACTGCAATAAAATGCGTTTATTATATCTTTAACGGAAGCATTTTAGCTATGCATTACATCTTTCTATATTAATGCACAACCGAAAATAAAAATATGAAATTTCTGTATTTTGCATGAAAATTACTCATTAATCCGTATTAATTCTTAATTTATCAAGAAAATAAATGAATATAAAAAAATTAGACTAAATATCATGAGTTAATTTATTTTATAACTATATTAGGTATTTTAATGGATTCTACCGATTACCAAAAGTGGAGAAATTGAAATTACATTATGAAATAAAAAATTGTAGAAAACATTCTGCAGTACCATGAGGTATTTCTTTGGCACACAACATTGATTTAATATTCCTGCTTTTACTTGAAAATTCAAACAGACGAAAATTAGAAGTTTGTATTTTTTGAGGAGAGCCAATCAAAGAAGTTAAAGTAATTGAATTTTTAAAAGTGTGCTTTTCAATTAAAAGAATAATATAATTTAATTGATAGACCAAACTTTATTTCCTTCACGTACATTTAAAATAAAATTGCAATGTGAATGGTAACGGGCAGGTGAATACGCAGAGAGATAGAATATTAATTCCAAATCTACAGCTTTAAATTCGAATTTTCGAATTTTGTATTCATATATTGAAATTAGATAATTGTTTTTTAATCAAGACTGTTAGGAGTGTCCCGCAGGGCGCAGAACAAATTTATTACTTCCACGGAATTTGCAAGACCAATAAGAAGTACTCAACATATAAAAAAATATGTTCCACTTTTATATTTCAGTTCAAAATGTTATAACATAACCTCTAGAAATACTTGAATATAAGTACCTTATAAAAAACTTAGATATCCCAGTTGTATTAATGAACAATTATGCATTATGTATCTTTTCTATTTAGTTGGATAAATAAATGCGTTTTCTGTTCATGCAAAGCAAATATAATAATATTTTATTTAGTATTTTCATACACAATGAACATACTGATAATGTACATATATAATATATTAAATTTGTTGACAAGTTACAAATATTGTAGTTAAAAAACACGTAACACCTTCTCGGAAAAAACACTATAGTTCCTTTTTCATCAATTAGTAAATATACCAAAAATATCGAACAATCTTTAAAACTATACAATATTAAGTAAAGTACAAAATATTATTGATTTATTTTTCGAATTATTAAAACTATTTTATTTTGGCAACAGAAGTTTAATATAACAAAATTGGCATAACAACTAACCTAGTATAAAAAGATCGAGTCATTGAAGTCAAAATTTATTTTATCCAATATAAAGTAACTGCATCTTCCGCGCTAACTTGGCATATTCTTCGTCTTAAATATATAAACAAATTTGAAAATATTCACTTTTCGGATTTTCACAAACTTTTTGAAAACATTTTGAAAATTGGTACTTTTGGTATAATTAAATAAAACTTTCGTTTTCACTCATCAAAAGTTAAGTGTTAGTCCCGATTCCAGTTTATGAGATATAATTAAATGATCAAACAAACTTACCAAGTGACGTTCGATCTTAATTGTATAAATGCCTCTTCGAAGATGATCAACATGTATAAGTATCTCCGCCACACAGGTGTTGCCACAAGAGTAGAGGGGGAATGACAGTTCTGCGCCACTCGTGGTTTCGGTGGATCGCGAGGGGTACCTCGCGAGATGACTCGCGAATTAAGATCGCGAGTTAAGTCCGCGAATTAAAACCGCGAAGTGATATCGCGAATAATTATTGTCATGCTACCCCCCCCCCCCCCCCTCCCCACCCACCCCCCTCGCCTCGAAACACATGAATGGTATACGAGTTGAGACGCGCCTCAAATCCATTAGTCAATCCCATCTTTGGAAAAACACGTGTACCTTCGACATCTGGCGCTCGGGACCTGGCGGTTGGTTTTCCCACCACTCATTCGAAGCGTGCTTCAATAGCGCCGGGGAGGTCGGCATCGGCGTCGACCACCCTTGGAAAAACACATGTAATTTCTAAGCATATTACATTAAATGGTGGTACCTATATCTCGTAAAGATGGTATACGAGTTGGAACGCGTCTAAAATCCATTAATCATTCCCATCTTTGGGAAAACACGTGTACCTTCGACCCTCTGGCGCTCGGGGCCTGGCAGGTCGGTTTTTCCTACATCTTTGGAAAAACACGTGTACCTTCGACATCTGGCGCTCGGTTTTCCCACCACTCATTCGAGGCGTGCTTGAATAGCGCCGGGGAGGTCGACATCGGCGCCGACCACCCTTGGAAAAACACATGTAATTTCTAAGAATATTACATAATATGTTAGGACCTATATCTCGTGAAGATGGTATACGAGTAGGCACGCGTCTAAAATCCATTAATCATTCCCATATTTGGGAAACACATGCAATTTCTAAGAATATTACATAATATGTTGGGACCTATATCTCGTAAAGATGGTATACGAGTTGGAACGCGTCTAAAATCCATTAATCATTACGTTAATCATCGACCCCTTTGTTAAATATGCCCATTTAAATAACCCATTTTCTTTTTTTTTTGTACAATATCATGCAGGAAGGAAGATGAAGAAAATACAGAAGATGTTTTTAATAAATGTTATTTATTCTTTTATTTCTCATATTCATACATAACAATATACAATAGCAATCACATGAAATTCATACTTTCATTATCATCAACTAATGCATCGCTTTTAACTTGACAATTGATGCAGTCTTTAATCATAGGAGGCGGACCATCTATCGTATCATAGCTTGATTCGAAATGTTTATAACATCGACGACATTCACGTACATCAGGATGCATTTGCATAGCAGGTGGTAAGCAAGCCCATGCTTCTTCAATTTGCCGATCAGCAAACTTGCAAATGAAATCAATCGGCAGACATTCGATATCTTTTGTTTCCATCAATGCGAGACGTTTTACTTCGTAATAAATCCTTAATGAACGTTGTGGAGATGCAGGTTGTTCACATAGATTTTCCAATACCTAATTCTTAAATATTTTTACATTTTCTTTAGCGCATGTTCCATTAATCGTATGATTTTCACACTTCTCCGACAATTGATATTGCTGCTGCTGCTTCAGTTTTGTTAGAGATGGGCAGTCCAAAATGTCGAGATTGATAACATTTTCTGCATTTAATATATCCTCCAACTAACATTTTTTATCGACTCCTTTTACATAAATTTTGCTAGCACATTTAACGATATCCTCCAAAGTTTCGTTTATAGCGTCAAATGGTACGTCGCCAGATTGCCATGGTAAACCGTGATAATTATTCATCAACCAGTTATTGACTCTCTTATAGTGTAAAGGTAACCACACCCATTGATATGGTGGTTTAAACACATAAGTCACAATTTCACTGTCGATAATATTTATTATAGACATTTCCTTCGGTATGAACCGATTACCAGGCCCGCGGAATCCCTGCACGGCTACAATGTATTCCATTTCGTATGAAACTGATTCACTAGTGAATAAAGTATAACCGCGTTTTATTCATTAATTGACGCATGCGCAATAATGGTTACCCCTCCTCTCAAACCAATTTCTTTATATTTCCACTTATGGGATTATATTCTACAATGCGATCATGTAAAATTAAACAATAAGCAGAAGTGTTTGCAGGAAAATTTTCCTTTGATTCAAATTCGAGACGAACATCGGCAGGTGCATGTTTTAAAGCTTCATTCTGCTTAGAGCAATCAATAATGATTAATGGAGCTTTCTCTAAAAATATTGATTTATTCAATATAGGTTTACCAGTAACATTTTTATTATAGTAACTGGTTTGAAAATTGATATACATATCATATAATAAAGAAAATTGATTATTCGCAATATTAAGGTTTAAATTACCATACGGATAATATTTTGAATTCAAAAATTCTTTAACATTACTAATGTTGCAGTGATCAAACAGACTTGCATATCTCGCCTTGTCATTTTTTCTAGCCGTTTGGAATCCAATAATAATATATCGTGGCTTTTCTAGTTGTGTCGCTGTTTTCACAGACCACACGTGGGATGATGCTACCGGCAATAGAGGATATTCATAAAGTTCCCATGTACGGAAACTTAAAGATATGCAAGGATCTTTTTCAATGAAACGCAGTAGATGTATCTTTTCCCTATCAGCCAACGTGACATATGGAACTAACCATTCTATTTTATTCATCTTAATTTTATAATTTTCGTCCACGTTTTTTATAACTGCATTATCATCATGATTGTTAAAACAAGTTCATGCTTTGCGTTTACAATTATCTTACGATAATCTTCAGCAAATCCGAGAATCATACTCAGAGGCATGATCACGTCAAAATAACCATTATCATTTGTTATCTTTAGATTTGAACTAGATATCCAACCTGCATTGATTAAAACGGGTTCATGATTTGGTGTGTAAGAAGGATACCCCTTCATCAAGCTAATAATACCAACATTTCTATTTCGATCAATTTCAACTCCATTCAACTTACACCGCGCCTCATCAAATAAATGACAGATTGCGTTAGATGTTAGATTAGTATTAATTGCTTTAGTTCCATCGGTTTTGGTCAACCTTCCACTAACATGTATCAAACTTTTACATGGTAAAATACATAAATCTTGATGTTGCACAACAATACGAATTTCATCATTTTTGCCAAATGAGCTTGTATTGTAAGATTGATGTGCATGCAGCTCGTAATGAGCGACAGATTCGTCGAAAACTACTGGGTTTTGAATGCTGAGTATTGGATCTTCCATTATTGTTATTGTGATAACGTGCGATAAGCAAGCAAATACAACAACGGCAATGACAGTTTTTATTATTCACTGTCTGATATTGTGGTGATGATGCAACTTGAGTCCCAAGCTTTTCAGAAATAGAACGTTTCGACGTGTTAACGTCTTGCGAATTTGATGACGACTGATATGTTTTGCCCATGATGGTTTATTATTATAGTAACTATTAAGGGTCTGACCATTGTACATAATACCCATTGTTACGTAGATTTAAGATGTAGTCGTATTGTAATTGTTTCACCACGAAAATTCACCAATTCACCATTCTGATCAACAATACACAATTGAATATGATCTATTAATCTGACGACAACAGGTAAGTAAATGACATGATTCGGCACTTCCACAATCTTATATCCGGGCGCCACGGTAGGAAAAAATTCATGAATCGTATGCGCTCTACTGTTATTAATGTAAGCGCCTGCAGTTATATTGCACTCGACGCGAAGTGCATTAACTTTAATTATGGTTACTGGCAAATCTGAAATGTGCACCTTGTTTGCTTCCAAAATTCGTCTATTGAAACCCAATGTTCGCCCAATCGAATCGATTGGTGTAAAATCAATGTCTTGATTAGACCTGATTTCACTGCGTAAGGTATTATTATTGGGTTTTATATCTAGTGTAATATCACTATACTCTGATAGCTTGCTTCTAATATATTCTGCTATATCCTCAATTTCATAGCTCCCGATCGGCACAGTAATTTGATGGTTACCCATGTGAAATTTATTATTAACGTCAACATTTGGGATTGAATTAAACGTTAAAAGTTCAATTAAGCCCAATGCATAATTCTTCTGCAGTGAAAGTTCAATAGGTGGAAAGTATTGCGCTTCCAATACTGAAGACTGTCCCGAGAGCGTCAACGTAAAAGTATCATTCATACTGATTGTTCAAATTACACTGATTATCATAACATTTTATGCAATATATTTATACAACTGATACTTGTTTGGACAAAACAGCTGATTGCATAAAAATTTGAGACATAAATACCCACAATCAAAAGTAGTATAGTCTTGAAATTTTTCACGGTTATACATAATGCTACCTACACCGAGATATTTTCCCAACTCAGCAGGGGGGGTGAGGTTTCCAAAGCTGTCAAAATAAACGACTTTAGAGCCACGTTTCCGATATGCTACACAATGTGTCCCTGGACCGCTTGCATCGTCTAAATTTATGACTGCACATTCATTAACTTGGGGATTCTTTGGTAAATTATTACGCATAAAGACACCTCTAAAATTCGGAATTCCAGCTTCTTTCGAATATTTTAATATATCTGCATCGGTGAGTGCTCGATGCGGTAGCTTTACAAGTTTTTTCGATTTTTTCTGCATTTAACACCTAATCCCGTTTTATATGGTTTCAATTTTAAACCTAGACCATTTTTATAAGGTTTAAGATATAACCCTTTACCTATAGCTATTGTCTCCATAGCACGATTATGCCTTTCACTTTCAAGTAACTGCTTTTGAGCAGCTTTTGCATCATTAACAGCCTTGGTTATACCCGCTGTGCCACCGGCTAATGCACCTACAGCACTTAATCCAGCAAATATGGGTGCTAGGAATGGCAAGAATCCTCCGACCTTTGCAGGTATCGATAGCTGTCGAGTCTTTTGTATGAATTGTTTACCACCTGCTTCTTTTACGGCTTTACGTGCCCCTTTCAAAGCGCTCGATATAACACTTTGAACATTATTACTTGGTGACATTGACATTTTAGCAGCCGCAATAATGTTGTTCAATGATGCTGTTTTCTTTTTTGACGCTTTTTTCTTCCTTTTAAGTCCCATGCCTAATTTACTTTTTAGTTTCATTGTGGTTGCAACACCCCAAGCTGCCGCATTTTCTGCAATGCTTGCGTCTTTTGCTAAAACTCGCTTCCAAGCCTGCTCCGCTAATATTCAATCGGCCTCGCTTCTACCGGTGGGATTTTCACGAGTTTTGGAATAAGCAATATCGTGTTCCTTGCAAGCCTTATCTAGCGGATTTATCCCCGGATCACCCCTTGCTAACCGCTGCTTTAATTTTGTACCAGGTCCACAGTATTGATAACCGGGTATATGATGTTCTACCGGTAATTTATTAATTAAAGAATTGACCAATCCTCTCCCACTCTTTATCCGATTTTGTTTCTTGTTTCTACTTACATATGTAATCATTTTAAGATGTGCATCATTCAAATATCAAACAGTTAATGACTGACATTACATATAAAGGCGCTACTTATACTTTTATGTTCAGTTATTATCAAAATGCGATTTCATAAACAACCAACAAAAATCCCAATCATCAATTTTGATGATTTAACATCGACTGTACAAAATAATGCAACTAATCATAAACGACATGGGGAGTTGCTGCCAAATAGTATACGTGCACTTTTCTGTGGCCCGTCTAATTGCGGAAAAACAAATACATTACTCAGTCTAATCATCGATCAGAATGGATTAAAGTTTGAAAATATATATGTATATTCGAAATCGTTAAATCAGCCGAAATATCAATTTTTACAAAACTTACTCGACTCTGTGGAGGATATAGGATACTTTCCTTTTCACGATAATGAACAGGTAGTACCACCCGCCGAGGCTAGGCCGAACTCTATTATTATATTTGATGATGTTGCATGCGAGAAGCAAGATAACATTAGATCTTTCTTTTGTATGGGTAGACATAATTGCGTCGATTGCTTTTATCTCAGTCAAACCTATGCTCGTGTTCCCAAGCATCTTATTCGAGATAACGTAAACTTTCTGGTTCTCTTTAGGCAGGATGAAATGAATCTTAAGCATGTGTATAATGATCATGTCAATACGGATATGACATTTAACACTTTCAGAGATATATGTGCGCAATGTTGGACAGATAAGCATGGCTTTATAGTAATAGATAAAGACAGTGAATTAGAAGAGGGAAGATATAGAAAAGGTTTTGATTGTTTTATAAGCATAAATGATTTTAAGAACAAACAAAAAATGTTGTAACAAGTCAGTGCAGAGTGAGACTTGCATGCATTAACATGTCCTCCTCACTTCAACAGCAGCAAGACATATTACGTCAAATTGTCAAAGCTAGCGATTCTATTCGCCGGAAACATCGATTATTAAAAATTGGTAAAGAAACGCATGACCTTGCGATAAGTGAAACCCTCAAACCTTTAATAAGTCCATTGGAAAAAATAGCCGACGCTTCAACAATGTCGACCAGTAAACATGCAATTGATGATACACAGGATAAAGTAGCGGATGGTTTGGAAATTAATGATGTTAACGATTTTGATGATGATGATGATATGCTTGATGGATACAATACCCCTTTAGAGCAGACATTAACAGTGATATTAAAACACATACATATCATACTGAAGAAAGGTTATCAAATAAGTTTCTAACTTTACTGGTGAGAAATAGTCATGAGAAAAGTGATATTATTGATACAATTTATGGTGTTCGCATAGAAGGTGTACTACAAGAATCGGTGATTCGACAATAGAATTTAAGAATAAAAATGTCATTGTTAAGGATAACAAATTTGCTATTACTGAAGGTTTGCTAGAGTTATTATTTAAGAAAAAAGATGATATAGCTATAATCCAACAGTCTGATTTAAACAATTACAAAAGTACACTTACCTTAACTAATGCCCATAGGAAAGATTGGAATCAGGAAAAACCTATTCGATATAATGCTTCCCACAAGTATCGAAACTATATCAAAGATATGTTCAAAGATGTTCCAAAAAAGGGTGGTAATTTGCCTGAATACATGATTCCTGGACAAAACCGTAAAATTGATTACGTGCATTGGGATGATCCAAATGAACTTGTCGATCGTTTGTGCCTTCTAATAGCATCGCAAGCTGCGGGTAATTCGAGTCTTTCAAATGAAATTTTATCGATCATTGAAGAGTTGCGCGAAGCTAATATAATCTATTAATTTAGCGATAATTACGTCAGTATCATAATGAGCATCGATGTATTTGGACGTTCGTCTCAACGAGCACGGAAGCAAGTAGTTCAAAGTGTTGAAATTTCTACAGACGGTTCTTATGATTTTAAGAAAAGAAAGTTATGCAATATCGGAAATCCGACGGATTCGGATGATGCTATTACTTTGAGAATGTTCCACACATCTATTCGCGATATTAAACAGCAACTAGATGAGCTGTGTAAAGGTGTAATTAAAAATAATGAGAAGATTGAATATTTTGAAAAAAGTATAAATAAAATGCAACAAGATATAAATAAAAATTACAATGAAATAGAAAAGAGGCGGATTATATCTTCAGATATCGGAAATTATACTATTGAATTACATCAGGAAATAACTAAACATACCAATAATTTAAATAAAAATAATTATACTCTTAACAATCTTACGAATAATATCACTGTCTTAGAGCGGGAAGTAAAGAAAAATAAAGATGATTTGAATTAAAATAATGGTTTGATTGATAGTCTTACGGTAGATATTGCTAATATAGAAGGAGACTTGAAAAAACACACCTATGACATAAGGGAGAGTAGTACTGTAGCTCACGATGCTAAGACATTAATTTTTCTCCTAGAACAAAATGTCAATAAAAAGAGTGAAGCCATAAAGAAGATTAATGGAATAACTGATGTTGTTTACGGAAGAATTAATAAGTTAGTCTGAAAAATGTGAATAAATTAACTATCTGCAACAATCTACCAAACAGTTTTAATCAAGACGTTGTCTTATCTGTTTAACAACAATGACTGCTAAAGAGAAGAGAGAAGTCGTGAAGGAGCTTCATAAACCAGCAAGAAAAAATTATACAAGACGGCGAGTAGATATTCGCGGATTAGATGAAACTTGGCAAGCTGATTTTGTAGAAATGATTCCATATACAGATGAAAATAAGGGTTACAAATACTTGTTAACTGTCATCGATGTATTCTCTAAGTATGCATGGGCCCGCCCAGTAAAAAGAAAGACTGGCGATGACGTCACAGCTGCCATGAAATCGATATTTGAAATGGGTCGAATTCCAAAGAATCTATATACCAACCATGGAAAAGAATTTTATAATTCAAAATTTTCAAATTTAATGAAAACACATGATATCAATTTATATTCTACATACAGTAATCTAAAAGCATGAATTTGCGAACGCTTTAATCGTACTTTGAAAAATAAAATGTGGCCACAGTTTAGCCTTCATGGCAATTATCAATGGCTCCATATCTTACCAGACTTGGTTAATGATTATAACAATAGCACACATCGTACTATTAAAATGAAGCCACAAGATGTGAATAAAGACAATGAAAAAGAACTATTGGAACGTGTGTATAATGTAATTGTGAACGAAAAGATTCATCCAAAGTTTAAACTAGGTCAACAAGTTCGTATTAGTAAATTTAAACATATATTTGAAAAGGGGTATACACCAAATTGGACGACTGAAGTGTTTAAAATAATACTAGTTAAGAAAACGAGTCCAGTAACATATTTACTAGAAGACAGGGATGGAAATCGAATATCAGGCGGATTTTATGAATATGAACTGCAACGTACTAAAAATCCAGATGTTTACCTGATTGAAAAAATTCTACGTCAAAAAGATTCTAAAGCGTTTGTTAAATGGTTGGGCTTTGAACATAAGTACAACTCATGGATCGACAAGAAACATTTATTACTTTAAGACTACAAGAAAAATTTATTACTTTAAGACTAATATAGTGGAACGAATGATGGTTGAATAGTTGGAAGGAAGATTTTTGCTGCAACGTACTTAGAAAAAAATCCAGATGTTTACCAGATTGTAAAAATTCTACGTCAAAAAGGTTCTAAATGTTGCATTCCTTAGCATATTTTTTGGTATATATACGAGTTCGAGTTGAAGAGATTTCAAAGTCTACTTCTTGCTTCTCGCGGGCAACATTATATTAAAAAAAAAAACCCGAGTTTTCTTTGGATAAAATGTCGCGAGTACTTGAGTATAGGCGAAAAAGCAACGCCTTCATAAGTGGATTGCGTGGGCAATTATCCATGTTGCTTGGTTCCGAAATTCCTCACCACTTGACAGTGGTGAAGAAATCGATGGACCATCGCCATGCGGAGGAAGAAATGAAGGAGGATTCCTTTTGGGAATCCATCTATGCCTCAGAGCACATGATAAAAAATCAGTGCGATGAGGTTAATATCGCGCTGTGCTTCAAGACGATGTGCGCAAATTGAAGCGCGATTTTAGAAAAAAAATCGCCCGAATTGAGTACTGGAGTACTCAACAGTGGCGGAGAAGGGACTTTAAATATGTCCTGAATAACGGGTCATGCGAATGTCGTCGCGTCATTCGCGATTGTAAGATGCGCAAGCATCATGAGAAGGAGATGTTAAAGGATAGGATAAAGGATTTGGAATTGTCCCCCGCTTTAATGACTTAGATGCCTATTCGCGGGTCGGCTCTCGGGTGGAGAGGTATAGGATGGACAACACATAGATATTATACATGACGGAACAGGACAGCACAACACCCACCCAGAGCCAGTCCCCCCTCCCCAATATCGGTACCACCAGCAGATTCGGCGGTCTGTGCCTTAGCGAGTACGACGCGGGGCTTATCCTCTTTATCCGAGATAAGACCCACGACGTACCGACCGCGGATAAGACGCTGACGGTACCGATAAGTGCCGACGGAGGTCGGCAGCGGTCCCAAATTCGTACCTTCGCCCAGCAAAGTTCCCCGGTTATTCCACACTGGACATAGGCAGAGAAAATTGCACACACGGGGATTCGAACTCGGGACCTTCGCGACGTTCAGTTCGGGCGGACTAAGACTGACGCCTTAGCCCGCACGACCATCACGCCGACGAGAAGGAGGTGTTAAAAAGGGCGATAACGGCGTTGGAGGAGGAAGCCGCAGAGAGGAAATTCACAATTGACGCAGAGTTGCGTCAATACCTGAATACTTTCAAAAGGGACATAAAGCTAAGGGAGAAAAGGAGAATGGAGGAGATTGTCGACCTTCAAACCGTATATGAACAATACGGTTTACCATGGTAATATGGCGACGATGATGAGCCTGAAGATATCGACTCGGACGCAACCTATTTTGAATCCGGTCCGGACGAGGATTAGGATTGGGGAATGGTAAGAATAAACTTATATATATATTTAATTAATTAATTTATTAATAATTTTTGTTTGTACAGCGCACACACACACACACACACACACACACACACACACACACACACACACACACACACACACACACACACACACACACACACACACGCACGCACACACACACACACACACACACACTACTCATCTATTTCCATAATGTCCTTATGTCCCCACGGTAGAGTATCTGTACTACCAGCGATCAAGTATTGCTTATCATCGTGGGGATTTAATGCAACTTTGGACTCACACACCGTAAATACATTATGTAGCTTAATGTCATAAGACATTCCAAATAGTCGTCGAAAGTGATGTTTTTCGGACGACGACTTCTTTCACACCTTTCGCTCTCTTCTTCTCACCTTCGCCTAACACACGCAACGCATACATTTTTGACCTGAGTCCGACAAACTCGGTCATTAACTTTCCACTACATTCATCCTTCATTAACCCTAATACTTCTTTATTGACTAGCGGCATACCGTACTCATTATTTTTCTCGTAATCACTCGTATCGTACATATTAATATCGCGTTTCATACAATCATAAATATCGCTACACTTAAATTCATAAATAAGACTATCGGTATCGGTATACAATAGTTTCGCATTTTCTTTAAATTTTTCTAAAACATAATCGTAATGGAACTCATACAATTTTGTTTTAGAAATATCCAATATAGCCATTCCGACATATATAGGCTTATCTATAACTATTTCTAATTTTTTTAGTTGTATCGCGACCAAGTCTTCACCAAATATTATTATTCGATGAAAATTTGGTTTCGAAATGAACGCTTCAACGCCATATCTTCCATCCCATTTCGATTTTAAACTTACATCCACTCTTTTACGAACATTCTCCATGGTTTTCCCAAATACCGCATTGTTCATCAATTTATACAAATTTTTTTTAAAATCATTTGTCGCAACTGTGCGGAGTTTGGTATTCATGTCAATGTATGACTTTAACCATGGAGACTGCTTGAATTGCAGAATGCGATGTACCTCATTCACAACAATACCGTGGGCGATCGCCTGTTTCAAGTTCCGATAATGTATGACATACCGTTCCTTGTCATTTAATGTAGCGAGTAATTTCGGCTGTTTTGAACCGGGCGGAACTGCTCGCTCGGGGCATAGCGGGAGATCTTTCTGCTTATTATGTATTTCTCCAGGATAGGTCAAGTCGACTTCGAGAATGTATCCAATTTCCGAGTCATCGGATACATTGTCGAAATCGACATTGTCAACCCATTGGAAACCTCCGGTAGGCAGTGATTGACTCATTGCCCCTCCATACAAATTATTAACATCAAAGTACGTTAAATACTTTGACTCTTTTGATGGGTCATATTATGGCATATATTTATTATTCGCTTTCGCGTATCTGTTCGAGCACTGCGAAAGACCAGCCCTTATACCACGTTCAATAAACATTACCATATCGATATCGGTGAGTAATTGTAACTCTACTTGAGTATGCTTGAGAGCACAGTCCCATGTATACACAGGCAGAGTATAATAATGCGCGGGATCCAAACCGTGTGATCTTAACAGTGTTGTTCGAAAATTTTTAAATACATCTGCGAGCAAAAAAAAATCGGTTTTTGAGTATAGATCCGAATACTCACCCAACATCTCACAATTAAACGTTTTCCATACATTCGTTGCATGCACATAATCAGACTCACTCACTTCACATTCATATAATTTATTGTAAAAATTACCGCGAGAAGGGAGGTATGGCTCGTCCAAGACGCTCATTTCTTTTACGTAATCGTAGGGGAAAATTCCCTTACGTGTTAATAAATTAAATTCATTCTCATTTGGAAAATGAGATTTTAAAATTCTTTTATCATCATTCGATAAATATGATGCCAATTTGTCGAGGGAGCAATTCAGAAATCTAAGCGAATCTAAAAATGTAAGCTTAATTTTTGTCTCTTGTACACGCTTTATAATTGAAATATATTTTTCCATATTGCAAGGAATGACTTTCAAGTCTCCCTCGAAACAATTGGTAACTTCGCGAATTAAAAAATGAGCGACGTAGCCACTTAAATTATGAAATATTATAGTAATATTAAAAGTAAATTTATAATTAATATTGCACTTATTATGCGCAGCACCTCGAAATTGACCAGTGAGATGATCATGATCCCTGACTGCAACATCTTTGTCGGTAAACGAGCCCCCGCAGATGTGGCACATCGACGCCGACCGAAATGCATTCTCTTCTCTCGGAGTCAAGTTCATCGGCTTCGTGTCTAGCAAAATCTGGAAGAAACAAAAGTCATCCACTATTAATTAAGATTGACGAATAATTGAAAATATAAAGTGTATTATATTAGTTTAAGTTTAATTTGTATTAATTGTGTATAATTTTTATGTTGTTTTAAATAAGAATAAATAATGATATCAATTATATAAAGTGAGGGTTTACCTGATTAATTTCATCGGCCAACTTCTTCAGCTCGTTGGCAAACCAGGTAGCAGAGTCGGACCCCCGGTGAGAACGGTAACGGGACAACGACGAGTCGTGGTTACAATCCAGGTAGTATCCTACGCTATATATTTTATGCTCTTCATAGGCCAACTTAGGTGCTGTCTCCGATTCTACTTTCCCGAGGAGACACTCGGTGTCAGCGTAAACAATGAAGGGTACTGGCATGGCTCGACCCAAACTTTTAAATTTTAAAATGCTGTTTTTTGTTTCGGGAAGTTTTACCGCACAATCATTTTTCTTTCCACACTCGAGTTTATGTGCGGCGAGTTTTTCTACACTGTGGAAATAGTGGAGACAGCGATTGCAGATATGTTTCTCCCCATCATGTTTGCTGCACTGCTTGCTCACTAATCGGGATAAATTTTTTATCCAGCAATAATGATGATTAATCCTGTCATCTTCTTCGACTTCGACATCGTCCAAAACAAAAGATGAGGAGGGTCGTGGGGTTTTCCTCCGTTCTTCAGACACAAGGAGTAGATTGATGTGCCTATTCTTTTCATCAGTAGTCAAGTGTACAGGAAGCACTTCGTTCTTATCGGCTATCATAAAGACATTCACTGAGATTTCATTCAGCTTTTCGAATTTCGGAATGTCTTTAAGTGCGACAGGGAAAGCAATACCGGTAAATTTTATTTTTTCCGCATGCTCTATGTATGATGATCGCCTATGCGGATGATCCTGTGATTTTACAGGAAAGAGAGCAGAAAGAATTGCCCATCTAAAGCTAATCGTCTTCGAAACCATGCACATTGATCACGGCCTGTTTATCTCTGATCCACTTGGGTAAGTCGATCCATCGTCCAGCACGCATTGGATTATATTTTGCCACTTGTATAGCCAGAGAATTTATGGCAGATAATGCCCAGCCCGAGTCGCGCTCTTGAAAGTCATCAAGTGATGAAAGAATGGGTGCCTTCACTCTTTCGTCGAACCACTCTGTTAAATTACTTGTAGCACATAGTGCTACGTACTTATTACTAAAGTATTTATTATCTTCCTGCTCACCATGCACAAACTGTCCCGAAAACACGATGCACACTTTAACATTATTAAAATCACTTATTGCACCACGCACGTATTTTATTATTACAGCTTTTGATTCTTCAAAAAACTGTGCAGGTTCTAAATACTTTATATTCACCACCAGGCTGGTACGAAGGCGATTATTGAAGGCGGATTGCATATTTTCTTCGAGTACAAGATTTCCTCGGGGTCCTTTTCCCTCCTTTTGCATCAAATTCCTTGATGCTGCAGCCTTGAGTCCTAAGATGCGATGTGCTCGCGATTCTATGGACGCTTTTGTGCCGATTGGAATACCGCGATTTAATTTCATATACTTATATATTTTGTCGACGGTTCCGCGGCACTCTTCGATGAAGTTACGGAACTCATCCAAAGTAGCGTCTTCATCCAGGGTGCGATACACCATTGTGAGGGACCTCTCCCAGGAACTAAAAACTTTCCGCACATCAACCATCTTGATGTAATAAAACTTGGGTAGACTCTGGTAAAACAAAAACGTCGATTCTTCAGCGCGCCAACACTTGAGATTTTCGATATACTGGCACCATATTTATATCTACGTCGTATTTGTAGAGCTTTTCGAGCTATGTAGTGGGGTGATCATTAACTATCTATTAGTTTGCCCCCCCCCCCCGTCACGTAAAAAGCTATTCACAGGAGTAGTTCTGGTTGGACTTGCACACATGGGCATAGCTATTCGAATAGATGAGTTGAATAGCACTTATACAATCCTACATATTTGAATTTGAAAAAATAGGGGGTCTTGATATTCAAAATCGGGTGAGAGATTTTCAAGATCTGATGAAATCTGAGATTTTATTTTTTCTTCATACCACTTGTTTAAATTTGAAGCGATATCTAATTTTTCATATCCACTATAAAAATTCTCAATGGAGTGTAGCGTTGTTTCTATATCACACACCTCTCCCCCGAAAACTATGCACACATTCACATACTGGTACTCTTTGAAAGCTACGCGTAGAGTATCGAACACTTTTAATTTTACAGCATCAAAGAAATGATTTAAATCCCAATATTCAAAATTGATCGCGAGTCCAGTTTTTATGCGATTTTCGAAAGGTGAATCAACTTCCTCATAAATGAAGAGTGGAGAGAACGAATCTAAAATATTGCTCATCTCCTGCTCCATATCGGAATCCAGATGATCGAATCTCTCATCATTATCAATATCCTTGTCTTTCTCCTGTGTATTCAAATTCATCGATTTAATTTTCTCTCGCATGGCAATGAGGCGGTTGACTGACAACTCCACAGCGTTTTCGATGTTGTGTTCCACTGATGTCGTTGTATATGGTCGTAAACTTTCAATTGCACTGTCGCAACTCTCATAAAACTCGCGAATATTCGTGGATTCGTTATAATTTTTTATTTTATAATATTTATATTCGACCCACGTATAGAGCTCATCGAGATATCGTTCTACTTCCACTTCTTTTTCTTTATTTTGTAGAGAACGATGGAGAACTACGGAGCGTTAATTTTGAATAGAAACTGATAGCTCCGTGGTTCTATCGAAGGATTTATATGATTCGCTGGTGAGATTATTGTGAAGAAATAGAAGAGGGTCGATGATTAACCTAATGATTAATGGATTTTAGACGCGTTTCAACTCGTATACCATCTTTACGAGATATAGGTCCCAACATATTATGTAATATTCTTAGAAATTACATGTGTTTTTCTAAGGGTGGTCGGCGCCGATGCCGACCTCCCCGGCGCTATTCAAGCACGCTTCGAATGAGTGGTGGGAAAACCAACCGCCAGGCCCCGAGCGCCAGATGTCGAAGGTACACGTGTTTTTCCAAAGATGTAGGAAAAACCGACCTGCCAGGCCCCGAGCGCCAGAGGGTCGAAGGTACACGTGTTTTCCCAAAGATGGGAATGATTAATGGATTTTATACGCGATCCAACTCGTATACCATCTTTACGAGATATAGGTCCCAACATATTATGTAATATTCTTAGAAATTGCATGTGTTTCCCAAATATGGGAATGATTAATGGATTTTAGACGCGTGCCTACTCGTATACCATCTTCACGAGATATAGGTCCCAACATATTATGTAATATTCTTAGAAATTACATGTGTTTTTCCAAGGGTGGTCGACGCCGATGCCGACCTCCCCGGCGCTATTCAAGCACGCTTCGAATGAGTGGTGGGAAAACCAACCGCCAGGCCCCGAGCGCCAGATGTCGAAGGTACACGTGTTTTTCCAAAGATGGAAATGACTAATGGATTTGAGGCGCGTCTCAACTCGTATACCATCCATGTGTTTCGAGGGGGGGAGAGGTAGCATGACAATAATTATTCGCGCAATCAAATCGCGATATCAATTCGCGGTTTTAATTCGCGGTCTTAATTCGCAATCTTAATTCGCGAGTCATCTCGCGAGGTACCCCTCACGATCCACCGAAACTGCCAGTGGCGCAGAACTGTCATTCCCCCTCTACTCACAAGGTTCAAAGTTTGAAAAAAAAAGAATTCCTTCTATCGATTTAATAATCTATGTGAAGTTGTTCGTTGTTCATATTTTAAAGCATGTGTAAATGTCGTAAAATATTATGAGGGTGTACGAAATATGGGACGGGTAGGTTTGATTATCTCCGAAGAGGCGTTTGTACATTTAAGATCAAACATCACTGGGTAAGTTCCTTTGATCATTTAATTGTATTTCCCGCCTCTTCTCGATGATCAACATGGAGACATTTATAATATATTACGCAACAAGTGCGCAAAGTTAACTTTAGCGCACGAGCAGCGAGAGTAGCCCACGAGTCACCGGCTAAGATCGCGGGAGTGCGGTGAAGTTGCGCACGAGTTGCTTACAGTATTTTATGCAATTCTACATTGGGCAACGTGTTAATTTACGCTCGAAAATTTCAATGCGCAAAGAAAATTTTGCCGCAAATGTGCGAAAGCTGTGCGCAAAGTAATATTACCGCACGTAGAGCGGTAAAATTGACTTTGCGCACTGCCTAGGCACTAGTGTGGTAAAATTTAATTTGCGCATTGAATTTTAGTGCGCAAAGTCACACTTTGCGCACAGAATTGCATAACAGTTATTAAGACATTTATTCTCAGTGCTATCAGTTTAATAATGACATGTAGATAAATATTACATAATTGTGTATATTATAATGAACTATTTGTATAAAAAAGAACATTAAATAATTATAATGATAATATAGATTTTGCAAAAATATCTTTATTAACTATTGGGAATTTATAAAAACGAGCAAATGTTGTTGATGAATCCGTCCATCCTGCAGTTTTTCTTATTACTTCTAAACTAACTCCAAGTTTCATTGCAGTCGATGTTGATGCATGTCGAGCACTGTGAGAAGAAACGTGATTTATGTCGATACCACTTTTATTCATAACATTTTTAAACCATATGTTGAGGTATCTTTGGAAGCTGCTCTGTAAGATTTTTTCATTGTTATAAAAAGCTTAGGTTCATCTTTTTTTGACGCTACACAAATTTTATCATTTTCAGGAAATTATGATATTGGTATGGTAACTATACAACTGGTTGGGTTATGTTAATTCCTGACGTTTTAATTTTATCGTCTATAAATATTTCTGCACCCGTTTCATCAAGTTTAATATTTGCAATGTGAATAAGTGAAAAGGTTTGCATTCTGTGTACACCTACATATGTACCAATAATCAGGCTGATAGCAGATCTAAAATAATTTGGTGTTTCGTATTTTGCTCCGTTATTAAATTGTTCAGTTAAAAATATTATAATCTGTGTTATTCTTGCTTGAAATGGGCTGACTTTTCTATCACAGCAAAATTTCCACCACAATCGGAATGCCGATTCATATTGTCTAATTGTATTGTTAGTAATAGATGCTATTATAATTTCACTTGATTAATGTGGTTCTCCTTTCAATGTATATGCTTGCCTGATACTTTCCCGACAATTAATGAAAGTGTTTTGCAAAGTGGGTGTCCCGAGATCTGTCAATAGCAAGAAGATTGTCATCTGGTTTTAATGGTAAAGGGTTTTCAATGAGCATTTTACAAAACAATGGATACAACGGTTGACCTGGCCATTTCGCTACAACAACAATCCCCGAACATCGTTCAGTTTGAATTTTTTCTAAAACACTAATTAAACTTTAATTAAATTAAAAGGTGGGTATGCGTAAAAATAGAAATCATTCTATGAAATTGTGAAAGCATCCTCAGCAAAAGATTCAGGATCTCCACGCTATAAAACATAAACTTTGCATTTTGTGTTTACTCTACTATCTTTATCTACGATCAATATCTACATTATTTATATTCATAGCCCCTCTATTTTTCTAGATGCAAAGTCTGCTTCTTTATTATCACGAGATCTAATGTAAGAAGGGAGACCCAAATATTTCTAACCTCGCACCATTGCCACAACTCTTTAGCTAGATTATTAAGGTTTTGAAATCGGACTCCTCCCATTCTATTTATATAGGAAATGGCTGTAGTATTATCTATTCTGACTAAAATTTGACAATCATTTAATTTATTTGCAAAACATTTTAATCCAAACACTGCAGCTTTTAATTCTAGTTCGTCAATATGTAATGATTGTTCTTCATTACTTCGATTTCTATTAATTTTTACTTTGTTACAAAAGCTCACCAACCTTTTAAAGAAGCATCTGAAATAATCTCTACAGAAAAATGATTGTCTCTAATAGGGTTAATACTATTCGAAATATTTTCTAACCACCATTTAAAATCGATTTGTAAGTTATCTGGTATGATCCAAGTTCGATTATAATTAAAATAATTTGCTCGTAAAGCTGAAAATTCAGTTCTCTCTAAAGATTCTAGATATACCCAGCCGTATTTTACGGCAGGACAACAAGCTACTAGGGTACCTACTATTTTAAAGAAGTCTCTTGTTTTATGAATATGTGACTTTGATAAATGTTGAACTTTTTTAATATTGGAAATTTGTTTTGCCTCCGGTAAGCTCAAACTCATATTATTCGAATCAAAATAAGAGAATTTTTGAAAGGAGGAGGAACTTGCTGTTGTTTCTTTTTCCCATATATTATCAATTTATTCATTGGTATTATTATGCTTCTTTTATCTGTTCAACCATTTCTACTTTTTAAATTAATATTATACCAGCCATTTAGTATTTATCTCGTATTATTGTTATCTGTTAACAAAATCATTTCTATTTCTCTTTACATCTTACAATAGTATTCATGTAATATTTATACCCCTGCGATTTAATTGAACTAATATTAATAAAATACGACAGCAATTTATTTTACCAAATTAAATTTATTTATTTATTTACATTCCTTGATTGACATATTTCATTTATTTTCATATTTACACATATTCATTCATTTCCATAATACTGCAATGGCCCTAGGGTAATGTGTTGATACAGTTGCATGTTCAGTAACGTTTATCATCGGGCGGCCTCAGCGCGATTTTCGATTCGCAGACAGTACACACCTTGTGATGTTTCACTCCAATCAGTTGCTGCCTGCGCTCTTGTTCACATTTATTTTCTAGACAGTGTAGGTAGTCGTCAAAAGTGATGGTTTTCTTGAAAACTACCTCTTTCACCCCTTTCGCGCTTTTGTTCTCACTCTCACCTAACACACGTATCGCATACATTTTTGACCTGAGTCCGACAAACTCGGTCATTATCTTACCCGCACACTCATTCTTCATTAGCCCAAATACTTTTTTATTAACAAGAGGAATTCCGTACACATTATTTTTCTCGTAATCACTTGTATCAAATCTATTTATATCACCTTTCATACACTTATAAATATCGCTACATTTAAATTCATAAATAAGACTATCGGTACCGGTATACAATAGTTTCGCGTTTTCCTTAACCATAGACATTACCTAATCATAGTGAAATCCGTATAATTTTGTTTTCCATATGTCTAAAATAGCCATACCTACATTGTCGCATTACGCGTTGCTCGGAGCAATACCGAACCGACGCGGTTATGCCGCGGGTTGCGGGTCAGGATCGTAGAAAATGCAGCGAATGAAAAACAGCAATGTTATTTAATAACTCAAAAAAAAAAATATATTTCAATATTTTATAATGGCCGACTCGCGATGAACGTGGTTGAAATTCGACCAACACGGTATCGACCAAAAAGTGCGAGCGACAAGGTAATTTACAAAGTATTATGAACCGGTATAAACTTTAAGGCGTATTGCGTGCGAATTGCGCCGAAATATAATTATCGCGACGAACTCGTGAGCGACCAGACGAACGAACTGGTATGTGCGGAGACCACGAGAAATCTGAGCACGTTTTCCGTCTTTTCCGGAACTATGCTGTTGATTTGCGGAAATCAACAAGCGCCAAGCGGTTAGTACACGCATTCATGACCGCGAAAGCCAGATATTTATAAATATCAATTTCAAAATGCACAGTACGTCGCGGAGCCTCTGACTCGCATTCAGACATGGCGCTACGATATTGATTCAGTTCAACACGGCGAATGTATCGGCGAACATACCGCCCGCCTTGCGCTAGCAACACGCTTGACAAAAACGCATATAACGAATGCACTTGCATTGGTACTACACGCAAGTAGCAATACTTAAATCTAACTTACAGTCTAAATTAGAAGCGCGTTACACTGGCTTCGAGGAGACATGAGCCGAACTATTCTCAATATCAATAGGTAACAGTGCGAGCTTCGAGATTGGACGCTTAAATGTAGACGTCGCAGTGCGGACTGTGACCACTCTAACTAAACCGTCGTGTCCCGGATGACACGCAACAATACGAGCAAGATCCCACTGAGCAGGGGGCAAATTGTTATGTTTCAATAGCACGATTTGCCCGACCTTAACAGAAGAGGCGCAAGAAGCCCACTTGGATCGATGCTGGCACGAGGTTACATAATCTTGAGACCAACTTGCCCAGAATTGATCCAAGAGGTGCTGAAACATTTGCCAGCGAGTGAGTCGATGGATTGAGTAATCAATCGTGAACGGTTCTGGAACGGACTTCAGAGGTCCGCCAATAAGAAGGTGTGCCGGCGTCAACGTTTCGAGACTCTCAAGGTCATCGGTTAGCGGTGCAAGCGGACGCGAATTTAAGCATGCCTCAATGTGGCAAAGAAGCGTTGCATGTTCCTCATACGTAGGGGTATGAGGATCCAACACTCGTTTGAGGTGATGTTTCATGAAGCGTACCCCTGCCTCCCACAAACCACCGAAATGGGGAGCGGCAGGCGGAATAAACTTCCACTCCACACCATCCTCAGCACAACGTACGCAGAGTTCGTCCGACTGCATCGCGGCGCAGCTCCTTATCACCTCCTTTAAAATTGGTACTGCAATCGCTGAACACTACCGACGGTAATCCACGTCGGGAATAAAAACGCTCAAATGCTGCGAGAAAAGCGCGTGTTGAGTAGTCGGTGACTACTTCTAGATGCACTGCTCGAGACGCCATACACACAAATACCGCGATATAAGCTGATTGCGCATGACGACCCCGACCGCCCGCAATGCGCAACTTGACGGGCCCCGCGTAATCTACACCACACTCCATGAATGCACGAGACGGACGAGTAATTCGAGCCGGCGGCAACGAACCCATTAACTGGATCGGAGTTTGAGCAAGTTGACGTGCACAAGGTATACAGTGGTGGACAATTGACTTGACTATTTTGCGGGCTTGTAGCACCCATACCCGCTCTCTTAATGTTCCAAGAGTCATTGTAATGCCACCGTGTAGGCAGCGAATATGCTCATGCGCTGCCATAAGGTGCGCAATATGCCCTGTGGGTAGTATAACGGGAAATTTAGCAGCGAAGCTAAACTGGCTCAAAGAAAGTCGACCACCAACACGTAAAATACCGTTCGTGTCTAAAAACGGGTTTAATCTCCGTAAGGGGCTGTCTTTTGAAGCGTTTGACCTACTTGTAATCCCTGAAAACCTTCCAGCGACGTAGAATTTTCTGACAATAACTCGATTTCGCGTTTAAATGCCTGAGCTTGAGTCAATGCAAAGATGCGGTTCGAAGCGAGTTTGAGTTCTTGAGTGTACGAGCAGTCTGATATTTTATTCCTGGCTCGCCAAGGTGTTGACCAACGGAGACAGAGTGCGACTATGCAACATAAGCGTGGCCAGGACGAAATGCGTCGAAACAAAGTATCAGTTTCGCCCCGCTCGGCCTTAATGTGATGTATATGAGTTTTCTGCTCCATAGGAGCATCTCCTGGTACACCGGCTTCCAAACAGGGCCATTCAGAGAGCGGTAGCCGGAGCCACGAGGGACCGTGCCACCATAGCTCAGATTTGACGATATCATGCGCAGAGAGTCCGCGCGATGCGAAATCAGCCGGATTATCTGGACTAGGCATATAGCGCCAAGAAACATCGGGCAGAAGTGTGTGAACTTCAGCCACCCGATTGGCCACAAATGTCTTCCATTTGGTAGACTGCGCCTTCAGCCATGCGAGGACAATTTGGGCATCTGTCCAGCAACGTACGTTGCACTGATGGAAAGCTGGTGTCGATCGTGCATGGGTCACAACTCGGGCGAGAAGCGCCGCAGCCATGAGCTCTAAGCGGGGAATTGTCTGGACTTTGAGTGGCGCAACCTTGGTCTTCCCGGAGACAAGCACAGTAGTAACTGTGCCATCAGCTGATTCAATGCGTGCGTAAACTACAGCGGCATAAGCTTTCGACGAGGCATCAGAGAACCCATGCAGTTCGATAGTCGTCGAAGAAGAAGTTCCCATCGATCGTGGGATATTGAGAGCTGAGAGCGCCGGCAAAGCGTCATAGAACGCACGCCAAGATGCTTCAATATCGCTCGGAAGCGGCGAATCCCCGTCGACTGCACATTTCCAGAGCCGTTGTATCAACATCTTAGCAACGATAACAACTGGGGCAACCCAGCCGAGTGGATCGAAAATCCGCGCAACGTGTGATAATATGACACGCTTAGTGACAATCGGAATATATGATTGATTTAAAATGAATCGATATGAATCGCTGGCTGGGTACCATGCGATTCCAAGTACCTTAATGCTTTCATCAACATGAAACGACTTGTCACATGCCAAACCATGATTTGCAGGATCAATATCTGCAAGAAGCGACACGTCGTTACCTGCCCACTTACGAAGTGTAAAATGTCCCTTACTGAGGAGAGCGTTCAATTGGTCGCGAATTGCTTTCAAGCCTGCAATAGTGTCGGCACCAATCATTGCGTCGTCAACAAAAAAATCTTCGAGGAGGACGAGTTTACCAAGCGGAAAGGCATCTCCTTCATCCTCGGCCAGTTGGCGAAGGACACGAAGAGCTAGAAAGGGTGCGCTGGCGGTGCCGTAAGTAACCGTCAATAGTTGATATTCAAGAATGGCGTCGAATATCGACGGTCGCCAGAGGATGCGTTAAGCGTCAAGGTCACGCTCATCAATTAGGATTTGCCGGTACATTTTTTCCAAGTCAGCAACGTATACGTAGCGATATGTGCGCCACTGATTATGGAGACGCGGCAAATCGGACTAATTGTAAGTCATTCATTGAAAGACCGGTGCTGGACGACGAAGACGCATTAAAAACCACCCTAGTTTTTGTGATCGTACTCGAGGCTTTAATGACGGGGTGATGAGGGAGGTAGATTACACCTGATCTATCAGATGGCGTTGGGGCAACGCGCATATGCCCGAGCATCTCGTACTCAGAAAGAAAATTAACGTAATCTAAGCGTTCTTGTAGGCGTGTCGACATACGTCGTTCTAACGACTGGAGACACTTCTTAGCTCGATTGTGTACGTATCTCCGATTTTCAGTAACTGGGCGTCTTTGAATGGGATTCGAACGATATAGCGACCATTTGGGGAACGTGTATGAGTTTCGCGAAAATGCTGCTCGCAAATTTCGTCATTTTCCGACAGCGGTCGGAAGGTTGAAACCTCCTCAACTTCCCAGAAACGGGGCAGCAAATCGTCTATACGTTCATACAATTGTGCATGATGCACATGCACGGTAGAATGGGGGAGAAAATTCCTCTCGGTATCGCTCGAACCCGACAAGACCCAACCGAACATGGTATTGATTGCGACCGGCTCGTCCCGTTTGCCACGTTTCAATCCGTCACGAAGCGCGTATGCGTACATATCGGCACCGATTATCAGGTGTATAGGCGTATCGTCAGTGGGACACTTATCTGCGAATTCGAGTCCGTTTAAATGTGGTCAGTGAGATAGTGGGAAACGAAATTTGGGCGTATAGTCAGTTAGCGAGTCTAATATTAATGCTTCTGTTTACAACATAACCGTACTGTCCTTCACCGAGCTCACCGAGATCGGAGCAATTCATCCGACTGATTTCGACGCGGTTTGCCCAATTCCGCTTACCACCACAGATGTGGCATATGTCGGAGAGTGTAAAGCGTTTACGACCTCTCTTGAAATGAAGGTGTGAGTCGAACCTGGATCCAAGAGAGCTCGTACCTTTGCGGTGCGTTGAGACGGTGTCTTCACCATTACCCAGGCGGTTGCAAGCATTACATGAGCTTGCACGCGAGAAGTGCTTAAATGAGCTCTAACGAAACTAATATCTGGCAATTCGCTAGACTGAGAGGTGCCAGCGTCTAATGACTTGGATAATGCGTCCGATCCGTTCGTATTAATAGACGTCGGATGCAAGAGTGAATGATGTCGTGAACTGCAGTGTATGCATCTACGCTCACTCTTGCAAATGCTGTCTTTATGAAACGTAGAGAGACAATTAGAACATAGTGAATGCCTCTTTACGAGATCCCATCGTTTGGGCACTGGTTGCGTTTGGAACTTACGACATTTGTATATTGGGTGAACGACGGAGCATATGACGCACTTTCCAACCGTTTTCGCGTTCGCATGGTGCGTCTGAGCGCGAGAAGCCGATGCATTGCTCACGCGCGAAGTTTGGAAGTAAGAAATTTCCGAAGCGATTCATACGTGGGAAATTCCTCGGACTCGAGACAAAAATCCCACGCTTCACGTGTTCCACGATCGAGACGTTCAACCAATACAAATACCAGCATATCGTCGGACACTGGTCGCCCTAAGTTTTTTAGCGCGTCAACGACTTCTTGAACCGAATCTAATAAACGGCGTAGACCATTCGGAGATCTATCATTCGAAACGGGTTTCAAAGACAATAATTGACTTAGGTATAAATACATTAATGGACGCTTATTCTCATATCGATCCTTTAGCATTCGCCAGGCAACTTCAAAATTGTCCGCGGTAACTGGAAGATTTTTTATTACTTGCGCGGCCTCCCCGTCGAGGCACGATTTCAAATAATATAGTTTATGAAAAGAATCACAACTACGATCATTTAAAATGACGGCTTGAAAATGTTCGCGAAATTCCGGCCAATCTTTGAATTTACCTGAGAAATGAGGTAACGCGATTCTTGGTATGCGGGAATGATGTTGACACTCGACGTTGGCTGGAACAATGGCTGCATCATGTATTGGAGCGTCCTCGGGAGCGACCAGAGATGACGTTGCAGGCGTTGGAGTGAGAAGCTGAATCACATCATTCAAACCTGCGATGGTATTGACGTAAATATTCTCGGCGTTGCCCATAAAATCTTCTTGAAAATATGGGTCACCTTGACATTCAGTATGAGTCTTTAACTCCAACAATTCCTCATGTCGCGAAGTCAGATCCTTCCATTTGCTTTCGACGAGACGAAGACGAGCTTGAGCCTTTTCCGGAACTATGCTGTTGATTTGCGTAAATCAACACGCGCCAAGCGGTTAGTACACGCATTCATGATCGCGAAAGCCAGATATTTATAAATATCAATTTCAAAATGCACAGTACGTCGCGGAGCCTCTGACTCGTATTCAGACATGGCGCTACGATATTGATTCAGTTCAACACGGCGAATGTATCGGCTAACAGACATATATTAGCTTATCAATTACAACTTCCAACTTTTTAAACTCTATAGCGATCAAATCTGCACCGAATATCACTATTTGATCAAAATTTGGTTTCGATATTGAAGCTTCCACACCTTATCTTTCTTTCCATTTAGAATTAATGTTTACATACATCAACGCGATTCCGTACATTTTCCATCGTCTTTCCGAATACCGCATTATTCAATCAATTTATAGAGATTTTTCGTAACATCATTCGACGCGGCTGTGCGCAATTCGGTATTTAAATCTATGTATGGTTTCAACCAAGGGGATTGTTGGAATTGCAGAATGCGATGTACCTCATTCACAACAATACCGTGGACGATCGCCTGTTTCAAGTGCCGATAATGAATTACATGTATACGTTTGTCATTCAACGTAGCCAATAATTTAGGCTGTTTAGAAAATGTGGAACAGCTCGTTCGGGACATAGTGGTAAATCTTTCTGCTCGTCGTGGATAGCGTGCGGATAAAAAAGATTGACTTCGAGAATATAGCCGACTTCTGAGTCATCGGCTACATTTTCGAAATCGACATTGTCAATCCATTGAAAACCACCGGTTGGTATCAAGGGCGTCCACAGGGAGGGGCAAGAGGGGGCAGTTGCCACCCCCTGGCCCGAGAGTGTATATTTATTAGTCTACGTAACTTCCATTAACATATAGTCACATATTTAATTTTGCCTCCCCTGAAAATTATCCTGCGGACGCCCATGGTTGGTGTAATGCTTGACACAAGGCCCAACCATACAAATTATTAATATCAAAGTACATTAAGTACTTTGGCTCCTTTGACGAGTCATAATCAGGCATATACTTTGCCTTCGTGTATCTGTTTGAGCACTGTGAAAGACCTCTCCTTATCCCCCGCTCGATAAACATGACCATATCTATATCTTTTAACAATTCCAATTCCACCCGTGTATGTAATAAGGCACAACTCCTCGTACATGCCGGTAGAGTGAAGAAATGTGCTGGATCCAAAACGTGCGATTTTAATAGTGTTGTTCGAAAATTTTCAAATACATCTGCGAGCAATTATATGTCGGTTTTGTAAGTACAGATCCGAGTACTCGCCCAACGTCTCACAATTAAACGTTTCCATACATTCGTTGCATGTACATAATCATCAACACTCACGTCACAATCATTCAATTTATTGTAAAAATTACCGAAAGAAGGAAGGTATGGCACGTCCAAGACGCTTCATGTATATAGTTGTAAGGGAAAACGCCCTTACGAGTTAATAAACGAAATTCTTTTGCATTTTGAAAATGTGCTTTTAATATTCGTTTGCCATCATTCGATAAATACGATGCAACTTCTCGAGGGAGCAGTTCAGAAATCTAAGGGAATCCAAAAATGTTAATCTAATGTTAGTGTCCTTGACAAATTTAATTATAGAAATATATTTTTCCATATTGCATGGAATCACTTTAAAGCATCCTTCGAACGAGTTAGAAACGTCCCGTATCAGAAAATAAGCGCCGTAGCCGCTTAAATTATGGAATATTATCGGTATGTGAAAACTACATTTATATTTTAAATTGCAGCTGTTGTGAGCTGTGCCCCGAATTGACCGGTCAGGTGACCAGGGTCCCGGATTTTGGCATAGTCGGCGGTGAATGTATCGCCACAGATATGGCACGTGGTTGTCTTATGGAAAGCTATCCAATCAGCCTCGCTCAAATGCATCGGTTTAACATCTTGCAAGATCTGAAAATGAAATCATTTAAATTTAATGACATTTTTCGACAGTATTAAGATTTTACGATTTATCTATCATATTGTTTTAGCATTTGATGTGAATTTGAATATGTGTTATGAAAATTAAAACATTTTTGCATTTTCTAAACGGAATAAAAATATTGAATAAAATACGTATTAGAGTTTTATATGAGGAAATAACGGAAATCGTACCTCATTAACTTCTAATGAAATCCCGTGTAGCTCCGCCGCAAAACAGGAAGCAAAGTCGGACCCCCGGTGACAGCGGTATCTGGACATTGAAGGGTCATGGTTACAAATAGTAGCCTACACTGTAAATCTTATGCTCTTCGTAGGCTGATTTTGGAGCTGTCTCAGATTCCACATTTCTGAGGAGGCATTCGGTGTCGGCATAAACGATGAAAGGCACTTGAATTGCACAATGGAAACTTATAATTTTAGTTTCCCTGTTTGTTCAGGAAGCTTGACCGCACAATTATTGATTTTTCCACACTCGAGTTTATGTGTGGCGAGTTTTTCTTCATTGTGAAAATAGTGAAGACAGCGATTGCAGATATGTTTCTGTCCTTGGTGTTTACTGCACTGTTTTCCTACTAAGCATGGTAAATTTTTTATCCAGCAATAATGCTAATTAGGGCAGTTTTCTTCTTTGCGGCATCGAAAAACTTTAGCGAATCCAAATATTTTAGATTTACCAGCAGTCCAGTCTTTATGCGGTTTTTGAAAACCGAATCGACTTCAACGTGGCTGATGTCACCTCGCGATCCTCGTCCTTCCCTGGCGAAGAGTCTCTTTTTTGCCATCGCACTGGGCGAGAAACTCGTAAAATTCATTCGGAGACGCGTCATTTTCGAGGGTGTGATACTTGTTTTTCACCGCCTTCTCTAGGGTCAAGATAATTTGCTTTATCGCTTCCATTTTATCTCTCTTTTTTTTTAACATCTGCACAATCATAAGAGGAAATGAGGCAACACCGGTTACTCGAGACAAACAGTTAAAATATATGCATTTAAGAAATTTTTATATCTCTTCGCCTGGGACTATTTGCCGATATTAAGTAGGCGGAGTTATCCAATTTCGGTGGAGTGGGAAAATTTGTTAGATGATTTTCATGGAATTGAGTTGACACTCATATTCATAGGCTTGTGAAACAAGTGTTAAATCGTACAAGTAGTAACTCAGGAAAGGGCCGGTGACCGAAAAATAGAAACGCGTTGAAACTTGCATGCTGTCACTTAACATTTAGGAAAAGTCAAGGCGACTAGCGGTTACGGAACTTACAGATTAAGAACGTAACCGATAGACATAGAAGGAAATAGTAGCTATGGGCTTCAGAGGTCGAAAGAGATAGTGAATAAGTACAGCTATAAAGGGAAAACGTGTTTAAACGTGAAAAGAAGTAAAACAGTCAAACATTTTGTATAATGTTATAATGGAAAGTGAAAGGAATAAGTAAAACAGTTATAACTAGAAACACATGTACAATTATGTATAGAAAGAAAAAGCAGTAATTAATAATAATTATTAGAATACATAGGCAGCGTAAAGTGTAAAATAATACATAATTGCTTATAAATAATAATTCAATTAAATCGCTGAGGTATAAATATTACATAAATAATATTGTAAGATGTAAAGAGAAATAGAAATGATTTTGTTAACAGATAACAATAATACGAGATAAATACTAAATGGCTGGTATAATATTGGTTTAGAAAGTAGAAATGGTTGAACAGATAAAAGAAGTATAATAATACCAATGGATAAATTGATAATACATGAGAAAAAGAAATTTCAAGAAAAAAGACTGGTACTTTGTAACTAATTGTTTACAGGGATGAATAAAGTAGGATTATATGAATAGCATTGTATTAGTTTAAATTTAAAAGCGAGGCAGGAAAGGAAGAAAAGTTTAAAAATGTTTAAATAAATAAATGATTGATTATGTCAAAGTGTATAATATTATTTACAATTAATATAAGACGTAAGAAAGACACAGAATATTTGTTTATAAATAACTGTTTTGTAACACAAAGTAGACAGTCCAGTACTTGCGTTCCCAACTAAGATACTTACCTCAAGAAAGAAGACTGAAGATTGGTGCATCGTCCCGTCAGAATCCACTTAACCATCCCCAGGAACCGTTCCCCAATGTTGGTGCTCGTCCTGTCAACTCGTTGGTGTCATCGTCCCGTCTTGTCCAGCTGTCCAAGAACTCGATATACCTGTAAACATAGAAATTATTAATCATAATTGTTTTAAATAAAGAATCTGTCAGTGTCGTGAAGTAAAGTTATCGTCCAAGGAAGAGGCATATATGGAAGAGGAATATATTTAAAAAAATGTAAACACTATACTTACATGTGCACTCAGCTGTTCCGATGGTCTGCTTCCTCGTGCCGGAATCGCTGCTGGCTGACGTCCTGTTCCTGAAACATAAATTTACCCATCCTTACACAAAGAAATAGTCCTTATTAATTAAAGTTTAAACTTACCGTAATTGCTGCTCCTTTTTCGCCTTCCTCCAAAACTCCAAACTCCTTTTCCCGTTGCCGTCGAGAGGATGACTCCGATTGCATTCTCCTGTACCCGATCCTTTGGCACTCGATCCCGGAGTGAACCACACAAGAAAACCCGCACAAACTTTAATTTATTCACTTCAAAACACTCAAAAATCCCGAAAACCGAGACGACCTGTCACTTCAGTCGTCGTTCACCGTGGACTGGCTATCGCGCAGTTTTACGCGCAACTCGTCGGCCATCTTGATCAAACTCAGTCCCTATTGGTCAATTCATTTGTACAGCGTCTCTGTCTACCTTCCATATTCGCGTAGTCGACGTTCGTCGCACTCATGCATGGAATAGACTATTGCTGTCGCGCTCATCGAGTCGACGTTCGTCGCACTCATGGCCCAATGTACAATTACTAATTCGTCATCAATATTGTCTGCGCTTGTCGCACTCGTTACATATATCATTACCCCTTCCAGTGCCGAGTAAATGTTCGTCGCACTCGTGCAGAAACCTCATTCAGTCGCCCACCCCTTTTTGAAAACTTAGACTTGCCCTACTATTCCCAGCATTGCCAAAATTATGTTCTCCGTCTTTGTCCTTACGTTGTCTTAAATTCGTCCTTATTCGTAATTGTTTTTCCTTTTTGTTTGTCCCCTGAAAGTTAGTATCCAGGACTGACGCTGTGGCGTGATGGTAACGGGTCAGACCATCTTCACTTCACTTCTTTGTAAACCGTCAAGGTGAACAAATTAAAAACTATTGTATTGCGAAAATTATTAGATTGGTGTGTGAATATTAATATATTGTGCGAATCTCGAGATACCGAAACAAAAGTAAGTACTGTGCACAGTGCGCGGCGTATTATTTTTGTTATATTTTTAAATTATAATTAATAAAGTCCTCCCCCACCATTTTGTAATTTCCCCTTTTAAAATATATATCAATACCAACATATCCCCTTTGATAATTGTTATTTTTTTTTTATTCCCCCCTTTTTTTTAGAGTAAAAACCAGAGTCCCCGTGTCGTCGGGACTCAATACGGTTGTAGTTTATATAAAAAGGAGTACTGCGTTAAACATTTCAAAGTAAGCATATACGTTTTCTATATGGTACCCCCCCCCCCCTTCTTCACTCGTTAACATTTAACTCTCTCACCATAACCTTCCCTGCGAAAAATTTTAGGTACGATTCTCATGAGAATCACATGAGAATTTGAAACAAGTACCTTGTAAATTTCATATAAATGAGGTATAGTAGTCGCACTATGTTACGGAAACACTATTCGACAATATTTGCGATTTTGATGAAAATTGACCTGATTGCGATGAGATTTTTATGTAATTTCCATAAAATTTTAACTCAAAACATTCATGATTGTATGCTCATAAAACTACCTATTAATTATTTCCGTACGATACTTTTATGACTAATAGATGTATCTAATGTATATTTACGACAACTCCCAGATAGCAATTGTGAGGGCTCATAATACTATCACAGTGTGAGATTCACAAAGTGGCTAATATGATTGATCATATCACCATCACTGCAGTGAAGTTTGGCGAGGATTCACGCAGTGATGATTATGTGACGTCAGTCCACTATCACAGATATGATCTCATAGTCATATCGATAAATGAATGTGATTTCATTACACAATCATATCACATAATGAGGTTAATGTGACGTTATGTCTTAGTCACCAAAACGTCCTGGATGGGCATTCTCACGATGTGACGTCATATCCCCAAGCAAATGCGTCCTCAATACCATATCATGTCGCAGTCACACATATCACCACGTTGAAGTGTCATTGAGATGCTATCATTTGACCTACGTCTCTAGCATGTATTAAATAGTTGAAATTATGACTTGTTAATGCTATCACATTGAGCTCACTGCAGCGTTTGTGACTGATATCAACGATGTAGCTGTTTTTCATACGATAAGAACCTCACATCATGAAAGTACGTTTCTATTTGTGTAAAAATCTTTTTTTTTTAATCTATATTGTTTATTGCAAGAAACGTTAATACTTGTAAGAAAATAATGTAAAGGATTGATTCTTTATACACATACCTACATTTCTTCGAAGAATAAAGTGATTTCAAATCGAACTGTGTGATATCATAATTGGTCCTAATACAAATGATGCCTACAGAGTTGCCAATTAAGTTTTGTGCAGCCTTGAGTATGTTTTTACCAAATAGCTTTTGAGTGCTGACGTAGGACCATCCTTCCTTGCTATTATACATAATAAACAAATAGACGAATCAGCAATTTACTCTCTAAATTTCTTGGAGTAAGAATTCACTCTTCAGTTAATGAAAACCGAGCAATTCTCGCGAAAGAGTGAATATTCAACACTTTAAGAGTGAAAGTTCACTCCTTCCGGCAGCGTTGTTAACTCTCACGACTCCAGGGGAAAGAGTGAAATTTCACTTAGAGAGTGAAAATTCACTCTTAAAGAGTTGAATATTCATTCTTTAGCGGGAGTTGCTCGGTTTTCACTAACTAAAGAGTGAATTCTCACTGCAAGAAATTTAGAGAGAAATAATTGTTACTTATTTTTAACGTACCTTACAGCTACATTATAGTGCCTCAAAATCTCTTCAGAAGTTTGTACGGGAGAAAGTGAGAAAATCCAACGTCTTACTATTGGAAACAGACAAAGATTGAAAATAATTGAATATGTTGGGTGTACACAGGCAAGTTCTGTATAGGCCTTGTAAAGTGTAGAAACATATGCATTAAGTACAGCAGCGGCCATGAAACGATTTTTGTCGGACGGATGCTACTTGAAAACATTTTCGAAAAATGACGGGAACCGAGCAGGTTTAAACGGCCCAGATAGCAGCGTGAGTCTCATATCGCTCTCCATGTGCACTCACAAGTGAGAGTAAATCTCATTTATGAATGTGCATATGAATGTCATTGGGCGGTACACGTGGAGAGCGATTGGAGTCTCATAAATGAGATTACCTTTCTCTCTTAATATGCGCATGCGCAAGCCACTAACCGTGCATTCAACGCTACGCCAATTGGTTAGCCGTCAAAACAATTAGCCAAGCGTAGAACACTCATTTATGCGTAGAAGCGAAGACTTTTCGCGCTTGCGTAATACATTAAACTCTTACGTGAAGTCTTATGTGAACTCATATACGCACTCACAAATGAGGTCTCATATATGAGCCTCGCGTGAGACTCACGTCTTGCTATCTGGGGGGAAGCGGATTTTCTTTGTACACACATGACACATTCAACGATTAAATTACCGTATTAGTCTTGCACTGTAAAAACAAATACTTAAGTAGACGGCCTGCAGGGCCGTCGAGAGCCGTACCGGGCCCCGGGGCACGGTTTTTAACGGGCCCTTTTCGGGTGTGTATATACATGTATATATATAAGTTCAACTTTGAAACAGATTTATGCAACAACGTTGCATATAAGCAGGGGCGTCGAGAGGTCATATTGCGCCCCAGTATAATTTTTGCTAACGGACCCCCTAGGTATTTTAAAAAAATATTCAAAGGCCTTGTTTAATGGCAGAATTTTTAGTACACAAAAACTTCTAGGGAAACAATATATATTAAGGTATCATAAAAAAAAACGGAACTGAAATATGGATTTAAGTAATAAAGTTGACTGAAAGTAAGATGTAATGTAAATAAGGCCACTCAGACAAGGACAGACTTATGCACTATACATGGACGCACTTCAAGATGTAAACATTTTAAGTATTTGTTTTTACAGTGTAACACCGCGCTTAATTACGTTCAAATCAAAGACAAGATTTTTCAAAGGGACCAAATTAAATTTCTTAAATTATGGGAAAGAAATGTAACAAAATCATGGACAAGCCTGTCGGTGCAGAATCAAAGTTATGTCATCATCCTCATCTTCTTGACCATCGTAATCGTCGCCATTGCCGTTATGTAAGCAGAGAAATTTCGAGAGAATATGCTGTGGAGATCCGACAGATTGGGTTACTACGACATACTTGAAAATATGGTGGGTTTCAAGGAAATACAATATTAATCGATGGCGTAAAAGTATGGTGAGCATGTAAGAATTTGCGTCTTTACCGGTGACGGCAACCTATACAGCATAAGCGCCAGAAATTTCTCTCCGCGTGTGGGCATATTCAACAACATCAATGGTATTCTAATCACACATACTCATCCGTTGTATTTTTAATTTGACCCATAATAAAAGCATATTACGTTATTAAAATGTTCATTATCAAAAACTGTACTTTTTGATACTAGTATTGGTGCGTAACGTATTTTACGATTGTCGAATTATTGTTTTTGTCATAGAGTGTGTAAAATGCTATTTTACACATTTTTAACTTTTTTCTAACGCATTTTACACACACTTATGCCAACAAATATTGTTCGGCACATGTGCGAACATGTTTTTTGAACGAATGTAAATGCGGGCCGAGCCGAAGGCGAGGTCAATCAAAAATATCAAATGTTTTCATTTGATATTTTTTTTGTTTTCCGCATGAAAACCTAATAGCTGATCTAATAATTTTCGCTAATTGAAATTTGGGGAGTATTACTAAACGTCGGTTCTTGATCTATCTTTTGAGTACTTTCACTATACGGACTACTATACTATTTTTTGCATATCTACGAATATATAATAATAACCTCCCACAATCGTCCACAACACTTTTACGCACTTGTATCGAAAACTACTATTACACATGAGTTTACTTTACGCACCAAAAAGTCGTGCATAATAGTAGTTTTCGATACAAGGGCGTAAAAATTTTTTGGACAAATGTGGGGGGTTGCGGGCCGAGCCGAATGCGAGGTTCGCATGCACATTCGTTCAAAAAACATTTTCGCACATGTGCCGAAATGTATTTTTTGTTATAAGCGTGTGTAAAATGCGTCAGAAAAAAGTAAAATATGCGTAAAATAGCATTTTACGCACACTATGACAAAAAGTTTATTTTTTACCATTTTTCCCACAAGGGACCTTGGATGTTAATGAGTATTTAAAAAATCAACTTTTCCAAAACTCTTCCACAGTTTTCCCATTTAATTCGCTACATCAATGAAGATATATTTTATATATGAACAAAATAACGTTCATTTTGGGACAGTCGTTTTTTAATTATTTTTGATACTCTTAAGATCGGATATTCGTCAGTAAATCAAAAAATGGATTTCACCCGAACAGGAGTGTTGCATTTCATGTGCCAAATTGATTCGCATATCTACTCTAAAAATTGAATCTGCGAAAATCATTGCGAATAAATGTATATACACTGATTATCAGCCTATACCCTACCGCTGATGAGGCCAGTTTTAGAAGTCACTTCAGTGGTGAAATAATTCTCTATTACCATAACGCAAAGTGAAAATGTGTGAACATTATTCCGATTTTAAGTACTAAAAACTAGACTTATAATTTAGTACGTGAATTCAAATTCAACAACAGTGAGCGAAAATACACGGTACATCGCTTTGTTTTTGGGAAACGCAGAAAAATTTTCTCTAGATTTAATGGAATGGAAGATGCTAATATTAGCATGCAGAAAGACCAGAAGTATATTAAATTTACGGATGAATTTGTTGATGTACACGGAAAAAACGAAATCGTTAGGCCAACGAAAAAGATATTTCTATCAACTAAAAAAGATAGTCAAATATGCGCCTAACATCATTTTTACTTGTTCCAACTATTTCACGATAGTAAAACTTAATATTTGTGAAAATAGTTAATTTTACTATCTTTGTTAGTTTCAATTTAAAAAAGAAATAGTCAGTTTAACTATCTTTTTTTGTTGGACCGAATATTTTTTTTACTTGGTTCAACTATTGAAATAGTCAATTTTACTATCTTTTTTAGTTGGAACAAATATTTTTGAAATGCTTGATCTAATGATCTCCTTTTTTCCGTGTAGATAAATTCTGAGAGAATTACTGTAATTTCATCGGTTGGTACTGTAATATCAACTGAATTTTCTGTAGAATAAAAAGATTATTTTTCTGCATGTATTGTTCAGATCTCAATACTTTTAAAAATAATGTATTGGTTCGGTGGCTTTTTTAATGAGAAAACTACGAAAAGTCAGAAATTACAATAAATCTAACACCTAGCATATGAGCCATTCCACGTGAGACGGATCAGTGATCTCTCAGAAGTGTATGTAATTCTGTCTATCGGTAGCTTTCGGTGAAATATAATATTCTGTCAAGTGATTTTTTTTTATTTTCAAAATCCTTCAAATTATGGACAATCGAAAATTTTCGGAACTGTTTTTTCAAAAATTCATAACTTTTTTCTTATAGGTTTTATCGAAAAATGTTTTATACAAAATTTGTGGGTAATTTATTATAGTTTACAATAAAATTATATACAATGACCAAAAAATGGTTTAACCCCTATTTTTTTTACAATATATTTTTTATGAATTTTTTAAGCAATAAACATCATCATGAAAAGATTTGGAAAAATTATATTTATGTAGTTCTATTCCTTAGGTACTACACAAAAATCAGCTAAGATGTGTTTTTTGTCTTTTTCGAGAAAATAATTTTTTAAATTCGATAAAGCTAGCAGTTCTCTTTTGAATCTTGTATATCCGTATTTGATCAGATTCAGCTGGTACGATAATATCAAATATGTCGGCGTATAGCTCATTAATAGCTGAAGTAAATGAATGTTAAAATTTTAAAATCAGTAAAATATGTTTCTGCAAAAAGAATTTCCAAACTAGATATAAAAATATGTGTAAAAAAACTAACAACAAAAAGTGTGAGGGTTGAACTTTGCACTATTTTCCTTAATTTACAATTTTAACACGTTTACACTGAAAGAAATCTGTAGTAGACTTTACCTAAGGTTGTTGAGTTAAAATTTGTCGAACTGCAAACTAAGTAAAAATTGCCCAACTTCTTCAGTAAATATCACTTACTATTAAGTCACTGAGTAGATTTTACAGAATTAGTTAAGCAAATATTGCCGAACTAGCTATGTAAACTTTACATAGTATCGGCTACTTAACTTCTTCAGTCAATTTTACTTAAATTTTCAGTGAAATCTACTAACGATTCCTTTCAGTGTAGGCATCTATACTCAAAATTCTAGTTAAACTAGGCCTTACTAGTTGTTTTGGTTACAGTAACCACAATTCTGATTCAAATAACTGGAATTCTGGTTATTTCAACTATAAATTTCCTGGTTACTGTAACCAGATTTAGTCTAGTTATTTTAATGAGAATTCTGGTTATTGTTACCATAACTATAGTTGCCGCACCAGAAAAACTAATAAGACCTATTTTAACCGGAACCCTTTAACCGGTTTTTTTGAGCGCAGATTACGAATTTTTACACATTCCAACATTTAAGCGTATTAAAATTAAGGAATTTAAAAATCTTTAAATATTCATATTATTTTATGGGCTCCACGTCTTTATTTCACATGACAACTAATCACACGACAAAATAGAACACGACAATTGATCGCACGACAAAATATCACATGGACAAATAATCATAAACAAAAATATCACTGAGGTAAAAAACCAGTCCTAAAACATTGAATATTGCACACGGAAATCCATGTCAGTCCTTTCCCGCCGCCATTTTGGCTTTAGGACATTTTGGTCCCTCTGGTTTGGCGCTGGATGTTTTGGCATTAGGCTGCTTGACCCTCGTTATTGTGACGAGAATTATTTTAGATAAAATTTTGTTTACCAAAATGGGGGAAACAGAGAAATGGCAATGTCATGAAACTAACCTAATTTAACTACTCAGAATTCTGTCCACCACTAATAATGCCTAAAAGCATATGCGTTCTCTAAAACTAACCTAACCTAACCACTCAGAACTCCGCTTACACCTAATAATGCATAAATGAATGGCTGCACGGGGAAATTTTTAAATGTGTGATATTTTGTTGATGTGATATTTTATCAACGTGATATTTTGTCATTGTGATATTTTTATGCGAGATATTTTATCATTATGATAATTTGACATGTGATCAAATGTCCGTGATATTTTCTCGTGTGATTATTTGTCCGTGAAATAAAGACGTGCTACCTATTTTATGCAGGTTTTAAAACCTGTTTCGTAGGTGCATTTCTTACATTAGTTTATTAAACATGCTGTGGATTATCTGGTGGTGATTGTTGACATTTTCGGGGTCATCGTTGGAAAAAGATGGAGTATTTTCTTCTTCCTCTAGCATAGTTCTAGATGTCGCATTTGGGGTTGAAACCGTTAAAAAATTACTTTTTCTTTGCCGAGCATTGGTCGAAGCCGACTGTGGAACGGGAAATCCTTGTTTTCTCCTATACCAATATTTTATATAACAAAATTATATTATCAAGTAAGAAAATTATATTAATTTATAACCTGTCTTTTAATGAAGTGAATTTCTTACATTGTGTTTTTTAAAATTCCAGCATTCGTTTTCAAGAGGTTTTTGGCATTTTTTGAAAAAGATGTAGTTGCGTCTAACTTCTTTTCCGAAGCTTCACCAATCTCTTTTCGTTGCTGGTCACTTTTTGAAGCTGATCGTGGAGCAGGAACCCCATGTTGTTTCTCACTAGTAATTATTACATTTTTGTATTGAATTTCAATTTTCTATTTTTCATCAAAGATCCTCGTTTTAATTTCAAATCAAATGGGTTAAAACCTGCCGTTCATTCACCGTCATGGTTTAATGAATCTACTCATAATTCTAATCAGAATGAAATTGGTATAGACTTATTAAAAAATTACGGCGAAATGGTCGAATGAACATTGAATTAATTTAAGGCAAAAATTTACGAAAATCATCTATCTAGTCTCTGTCAATTTTCGCTCAAGTAAAGAAATTGTCTGACATTTACTTGTCATTAATTTTTCTTCATTGATATATAGTGGCAAAATATTATAATCACAATACTGCAAGCGTCATTAGAGAAAGAAATAGAAATCTACATTCTCTGCAACTTTATTACGTAATAGTATATTACGCACCAAGGAGGCGCAGGAGGGACTTTTGAATTACGAGTGCAATTTTCGGACCCCGTGTCAAAGACGAATCCTCGCCCCGTGATAGATTTATTAAAAATGACGTCACTTCTTATTCGAAGAACCTTTGGCGTCTCTGATTCACAAATCACACCAGATTCACCTTGAACCAGCTTTTGTTGGAAAGATGACGAAGTACCAGCAGACGATTTACGTTTCACACCTTCATTTGGAGTAACCCGCTGTTCTGGAGGACTTATAATGAATTGCATAGATTGAATTACAATTTCAATTCATTCTTAAAATACAATCTTTTTAAAATTGCCAAACTTCTAAAAATGACATATTTTGGAACGTTGGCCATTTTTATCACCGGAAATACGCATTTTACAAAAAATTCACATGAGACGTTTCTTGTCCAGAATGACCCAAAGAATATCAAAAATTTTTGTCTACTTTTTGCGCCGCTCTTCCATATTTTGAATACTTATTTTTGACCGTGACATTATCAAAACAATTCGAAATTCCATTCAACCTTTTGCACTTTTTTTTCTTGTAGTTTGAAGTGTATTTTACTATTCTCAAGTAGATAAAATCCACTACAGCTAAAAAACAAATTTGACAAAAAGAGAAAAAAAAAAGAAGAAAGTTACTTACATTATTCATTTCTTTATATTGTTGGTTATTAGAATTTTGTTGAGGATCGATTAATTTGTACTTAAATATTGCTATTGGCACCTCTTAAAACAATGAAAAAACTGTGCAATTGGATACAAGTAAAAATAAATCTTTTCTTTGATCAAATATTGAAAGTATAGCAGATTTACTTATATAAATATATAATTTAATATTGAAGATAATCATCGGTTAATTAGTTTATTTTTTTGATAAATAAACTTGACATGAACACACACTCATCCGCGGACATTTTATGTCTTTAAATTGTTAATAAATTTTAAACTTACTTTGTATTTTTCCTTTTGATTGACACATATTCTTTGAGTGATTCCAACGTATCCTTAACACTCAAATTTTTATTTCCGCGTCCAGGACCTTCGTCGGAAGACGTCGTAAGGATTTTTTTAGGCTTTTTCACAACCCTTCCACTGGACGTCTGTTTGACAGCTTTTTCATTTTAATTTTCATTTTTTCGCAAGATGACGGCATAATCTAAATTTATGTAGAAAATTTAATTTAATCTACGACACAAAAAATGTAATTCGTAACATAGATATGAATATAGATTTTAAATAGACTGTTATAATGAAACAAGGATAAGTAAAATATTTTAAGGATCTGAATTTGAGACATCAGACTTTACTGATTAATTCTAATATACATATATATACAACTTCTCAAACCGTCAGAATTAATCAATAGTGTCTGGTGTCTCAAACTCAGATCCTAAAAATAATGGACTTTAGTCGCCATAATTATTTCTGTTATCTTCTTTCTGTACGGAATATGGTTAACCCTTTAATGCTGGGAAGTGCAGAAATTCTAATTCAAATTCATAAGTACATGAATTGTACAAATAATTTTTTTTCTTTCCAAACTAACGTTCGACTAAAGCTGTGGAGACAAAATTTTTGTTTACAGAATGACGGATCCAAAATGGCGGCGCAATGACAATTTTTTTGTTTTAACCTTAAAATTTTTTTTTCTCAGAAACTATAGACTTTAGGGAAAAATTTGTTATACGACAAAAATGTATTAGAATTGGCCAAAGAACACTCTCAAATTCTGTCAGAATGCTTTGATCTATTTTTTGGTTTTTCGACAAATCAAAAAATAAAAAAATCGAAATTTTAGAAAATTCATTAAAAAATTTGAAAAAATTTGAGTGCATTCTTTAACTAATTCAAAGACAGTTTTATTCTAAGAAAAAAGTTAGGGAACCTGTTATTTTACATTTTACAACCTGCCATGCAATGCATAACTTCTGCATTAATTTTGTATTACTTCCTAACCACAGAATTTATTCAAAAACACTGATCCGCTAAAGAATATAGTGAAGAATATTTACATTAAAAAAATTAGCTAAAAAGTTCTTCGTAATTCTTAAAGATCCGCGCAAAATTTTCACGCCTTTTTCCTCGCCTCTGACGTCACAGGCGGGCCGCTCGAGGGCCCTTAAGAATCAATGGAAATTTGTATTACAAAATTAAAATTTAAATAAATTAAAATCTTTTTTCTTTCAACCCATTGTTATTTTTCATGCATAAAACAATATTTACTAATGGCATAATCTATTTTTTAATGGAATAATTTAAATTTTGAGATGGCCAAAGGGGTTTTTCATTTTTTTTAAGAACTTTTTTGAGAACTAGGTATTTCCCCCCAGTTCTTCTTTATATAGAATTTTTATTCTGATGATCAATGGGTAAAGAAGAAATCTCATAAAACTGAAATATGTTTTGGCGAACAGTTTTAGGAGGTCTATAATTTTTTCAAATTTCATTACATCGTTATTGTTTTTAAAAAACACTTAAGAAAACAAACAACAAGTATTTAACAACCGAATGTTTTTTTAATAAAGAATTTAAGATTTTTAAGAAGAAGCAAATTTTAATAAAAAATTATACTCTCGAATCAAATATTGCAGAACATAACTATGTGCAGGATTTGTTTTTTTTTTGTATGAAGAAATTATTAAGTGAGAAATCAATCTAAACGTTTTATATCATGGATATAACTAAAGAAAACAAATTGATAAATAATTAAGGCGTGAAATAAAAATTCAATGTTTAATTTCGAAAACATAAAAAGTAAATGATCTTTGTCCGTTGTTATTAAATGAAATGAAATTAAGTCCATTTTGTATACGTTTGAGAATCAATTTTGCAAGAAATTGTAGTAAAATGATGAAATAAATAATTAAAAGTTCAATTTTCGATTTCGTAAAGTCAAATATTTATAACCTCGATCGTGATATCAAATGAAATTAAAAATATCTTAATGAAACATTCTGCTTCGCATATGTAATTATTCCGTTTAATTCGAAAATGGTATTTAATATAAATTAAGAATTCGATTTGTTCATGATTCGAGGACTTAAAAGGTTAAGTGAAATTAAATGGTTAAATTACGTTAGATACATGGCATAAATGAATGAAAAATTGAAGTAAACGGATTCTAAAAGTACGTAAATACATGTAATGAACAAATAAATAATACATTTTTAAAAATTTTGACCAAATAAAAAATTGCAGAAATGCATTGACATTTAAAAATGGACTGTGGGTATTACCTATGGAAATAATCACTTTTTTGGGAAAATGCGCTCTTCTAATTGATTTATTCGAAATTCTTCAATGCATCTATTTAATTTCTCCAATTTTCACTGCATCAATCGAAGATCCAGTATATGAAATCGCAATCAATATTTCTCTTAACGTTTCTAAGAAATCCAGTATAAATTTCTCAAATCGTATATCAGCTGTATATTATTTTGCAGTTTTGATATTTCTATTTAGCAACATTACAGGACCTCTTTTAAAGCGAAAAACAATAGTTGTCCTAGCAATCGTTTTGATGCTCGGGTATTTTTTCATATCTCGCCATCTTCAGCTTGGTTTTAGTGAATTTTGGAAGCCAATTTCATTACGAATGTGTACTAAAGAAAGATGAGGTTAAGCACAATTATACATTTGTACAATGAAATCAATTTCGAATCCAGCTTCCAACATTCAAAATACTCGGAAAACTATTGATTGGTTTCAAAAGGTCCTATTATGTTGCTAAATCGAAATATAAAACCTGCAAAATAATATAAAGCTGATATACGATTGGAGAAATTTATACTGGATTTATTACAAACGTTAAGAGAAATATTGATTGCGATTTCATATACTGGATCATCGATTGATGCAGTGAAAATTGGAGAAATTAAATAGATGCATTGAAGAATATATCGAATAATCAATTACAAGAGCGCATTTTCCCAAAAAAGTGATTATTTCCATAGGTAATACCCACAGTCCATTTTTAAATGTCATTGCATTTCTGCAATTTTTTATTTGGTCAAAATTTTTAAAAATGTATTATTTATTTGTTCATTACATGTATTTACGTACTTTTAGAATCCGTTTACTTCAATTTTTCATTCATTTATGCCATGTATCTAACGTAATTTAACCATTTAATTTCACTTAACCTTTTAAGTCCTCGAATCATGAACAAATCGAATTCTTAATTTATATTAAATACCATTTTCGAATTAAACGGAATAATTACATATGCAAAGCAGAATGTTTCATTATTCCACAGGAATTTTTACAAATGCGCACGATAAAGATATTTTTAATTTCATTTGATATCACGATCGAGGTTATAAATATTTGACTTTACGAAATCGAAAATTGAATTTTTAATTATTTATTTCATCATTTTACTACAATTTCTTGCAAAATTGATTCTCAAACGTATACAAAATGGACTTAATTTCATTTCATTTAATAACAACGGACAAAGATCATTTACTTTTTATGTTTTCGAAATTAAACATTGAATTTTTATTTGACGCCTTAATTATTTATCAATTTAGTTATATCCATGATATAAAATGTTTAGATTGATTTTTCACTTAATAATTTCTTCATACAAAAAAAACAAATCCTGCACATGGTTATGTTCTGCAATATTTGATTCGAGAATATAATTTTTTATTAAAATTAACTTCTTCTTAAAAATCTTTAATTGTAACGAGGTCCCCGTGCCGGACGCAACGACTCGTTACGATGAACCGCTCCGGCCGGCACCGACTCGTATTAACGGTTTTGGTTGGTTACAGGAGGCCGAGCGGAACACCGGGCAACGACGAGCGGCGAAAAGCACCGAAGGTAGAGAGAGGGAGAGAGAGAGAGAGAGAGAGAGAGAGAGAGAGAGAGAGAGAGAGAGAGAGAGAGAGAGAGAGAGAGAGAGAGAGAGAGAGAGAGAGAGAGAGAGAGAGAGAGAGAGAGAGAGAGAGAGAGAGAGAGAGAGAAAGCGCGTAGCACGTGGGACCGATCACGTGGGCCGCGTGCCGGCGACGACCGGCGCGAGAAACGACAGACCTCGCTGAACCGCGATACCGTCGTGACGCACTGACGAAAACTCGAGTTTTTGCGGAAAATAAAAAAGTACCGTGCGACCAGGGTGCGACGTGAGTCTTGCGACGCTGCGCCGTCGAGGTAAATTCCGCGTCCAAGTGTGGTGGAAGTGACGGGTGCACCAAGGCACGAGTGCGATAGCTCCGACCCCTGAGGGCTCTGTCCAGACGTTCTCCCTGGAGGAGAAAAGACACATCGGCGACCGCAGGACCCACGGAAGCCTCCATTTTGTAAGTACCGGCTCGGCCGAATTACTTGGCGGGATTAATCCTCTCGGGTCCTTCTCTCTCCCTCGCTCTCTTGTGCTCATTCGGGAGCCTATCTCCGCGAGTGGAACGCGAACGCGACGGTCCAGGGTGTCCCGCGAGACACAGCGGCGTTAATCGCGACTTTTGTAAAGGCCTCCCATCAGGAGTTCAATAAAGGCCCTTTTGGCACTGTTTATACTCAACCTTGCACTTTTCATTTTTGTATACGACCTTGTCCCCTTCATGGAGTTCGCCGCACCAAGCTAGCCGGTGGGCGATTTCGCCGCGGGTTGCGTCCTCAGGACGTCAAACGTGAAAGATTCCGTTCGGAGCAACTCGCGCACAAGAAAGGCGTTACATGGCGCCCAACGTCAATAGAACGAGCCAATTTTAATTAAAAATAATTACAGTTCGCCCGTACTCGACAAAAATAATAGTGAAAAGTACGAGAAAACAGAACCCTGACAGGAAATTTCAAACGGGAAACCCTTTTTCGCAGCGCAATAGATAGTACGAATTTCGAATCTTAAAGTCGAAAATAATACCACGAAAAATCGAAAATCATAGTTTGGCGAAATAGCGAAGAAAATTTGCGATGTTCTTTAATTTACGTATTTCGTAATCCCTGGGTTACGAGGAACCGACCGTAGCACTTTGTAAACAAGGCGACTTGTTTACATTCTCGCATCGGGAACGAGAAATAAGGACGAAAGAAAATACTTTCGTAAATTATAAAGGGAAAATTAAAATAAATTAAATTGAATTAGAATTTAAAAACGAGAATATTCGAAACTTCTCCCTGTTAGACAGGTACGGACATTTTTCGGAAAAATAATATTTCAAGTTTTCGAAGAGTGTCCAGAAAACATTGTCGGAATATATTCAATAATTAGAAACATCGAATTAAATTTACAATTCCCTGCAAATTACGTACTTCGTATTTCCGTAAATACGAAGAATTTGCGATTGCTCCCTGTAAACAAAGCGCCTTTGTGTACATTCTCGCTCAGTGGACGAGGAATTAATACGAAAGAAAATACTTTCTTCGATTATAAAACAAAAGTGGAAAATAATTTTCAAATCTAGAAACTTGTCAATTATAAAAATTTTACTTTCATTTTCTGTTCAATTTTCTCAAAATACGAATTAGAGAAAACAATACTTCTAATCAAATACAAGCGTGCGCACAAAATTTAAGAAATAGAATTAAAAATAATTACATAACTTATTTGTATACTAAACTTATTTAATTACTAAATTATTTTAGATATATGTATTATATCTCAATCTTCTGTAAGGCGGTGATTGCAAAAGACCCTATAATTTCGACTATTCAGTATTTTGAAACGAAATAACCCTGAGTAATCAAACTTAAATCAGAGTTACATGCCGGAACATTTCCGAACTTGCCAGAAAACTCAAAAAGGTTATTATATTCAAATCACCTGCTTAACAGGAGAACAAAGTTATTCAATAATTGCATTAAAGCATAGAAAAGAAATACTCGAAATTATACAAGGTAATTAAACAGCATTTAGCAATAAGAATTGAATAATTTACATGTAAAATTACAAGTGCGCGAATATATATTTGTAAAATAAAATTGCCGTCAAGAGGCAGAAGAAAGAAGTTCCCTGTAAACAGGGTAAGAATAAAAGTGTACAAGTGCGTAATAGTGAATGCCGCGACACGGGTCGGTATTACAGCGTACTGCAGTATCGGTCGACAGAAACTAGAATCGACCACAAGAACAATCAAGAGAAAGGAACCGACGACAGGAGAAATAAACTGTCGGCAAGGCAGAATCAACGCTTACCTGCCGATAAAAAAGTTTCCTACCCTGCGGAACAGTAACAGATTCATAAGAAAATGGACACCACTGTTCACAGCGAATATACCCCGGAGCAGGAGCTAGAAGGATTGGATGTGGAAGGATGGACATTCAACCTACCGGAAGAAAATTTGGACGAAAAACTCCAAAAGCTAAACCTGAAAACATCAGGTCGGAAAATGACAAAAGCGGATCGCTTATACCGCCGTATAATGGGCGACTATTCAGCAGCCGACTTTGAACCAACGACCACACCAGACTCTCCCGAGCAAGAAAAGATGGAGTATAGAAACGCCCTGTTGGCGACGTTTATAGAAGAGACAATACCCATCCTGAGGGAGGAACAAGAGGAACACGAAGAACAAAGGGAAAATAGTGAAATCCCAATCACAAAGGCAGCGAGCACGATAGATGGCGCGGCAAGCCAAAACACGACACCGATCACAACGATCGCAGCGACGCTGCATCACACGAGCGTCGTAACAACGAATGCAACCAGAACGGTCACATCGGCATCAGCCACTATGTTGCTAAACGACATGGTCGAGTACGAGCTCCCAAATGGCACATGGGAAATAATGCCAAGAAGAATTGCGGCAGCATTCGAAGCGCAGAAAACACTGCACGAACAACAGCAAGCAAACATACAAAGCTTGCAACAAAAATGTGATCGCCTGATGGAGATCACAGAGGTGCTAATACCGCACCAAGAAGATGCCCCTGCAAGGTCAAGTACCCGAATAGGCAGAGGAACGCCATCAGTGAACTTCCAGGACACGTATCAGATAAGTTATAATGACACAGTGGCAGGAGGGCAACCTCCAATACTCGGAAGAAACCCTGCCAGGAACATAAACGTCACACAAATACCCCACGCTATACCTGTATCGCGTCAACTTCTAGGGCGAATTTCGAGCCAACCACCCCTGTCAGGAGAGGAAGTCTCTAGGGGGAGGGGAGGTATTCCGAACATACAGTCGCAATTTGGAAGGCGGTTCGACGCATCCTCAAGGTGGACCCAGAGCTTTCGGGACGTAGGAAAAATAGCGCGTCAGTGGAGGATAAGCTTCTCGGGCTCACAAGGATGTAGAGTCGAGACCTTCTTAGCCAGGGTCGAGGAATGTCGTGCACAGGCAAATGTCACGGACGAGGAAATGTTGAACGCACTACCGGAGCTCCTGACGGGCTCGGCCAAACGGTGGTACAACATGTCCAAGAACACGTGGAGGACGTGGGACGACTTTTGCCGTTCGGCTAAAAGATGTTACGGGTTCAGTCAACAGGACTGTCAACGCCTGTGGGCCGAAGCGAATAGCCGTACGCAAGGAATCGATGAACCGGTACGGGATTACATCGGGTGCCTGTCGGCACTCCTAGAACTATACCCCTGCCCGATGACCCTGGAGCAGCACTTGAACTTCCTGTACAGAAACATGAAACCAGACCTACAATGGCGGATCCGGATGGATGATATTCGGACCCTAGAGGACTTTATGGTGGCGGCAGCCGCCGCAGAAAGCGCCGAAGAAGCTCGGCGAATTTACAGAGGCCCCCCACCTCCAGAAGAGACCCTGATACCTGAAGTGGCCTACAGCAGGGTCAAAAGGACGGTGAAGAACCCTCCCAAGCTGGCAGCCGTGGAAAAGCCGGCCAACAGCGAGGCCAGTCAGCTGGAGAAGGTCCTCGCGGCAATTCAGGAGGAATTGCGAACCTTACGAGAGGCCTGCACGGCCCCTCGGAGAACCGATGAAGGGGTCACGGCAAAACCTCCAACTATACCGTGGAAGAAGCAGTCAACGTCTCCTGAAAGGACACCGAGGAAAGGGTCCAGCCCCCCTTCCCCGCCGGCGTCGCGAAGAAAACCGCCGTTCAGGAGGGAAGACTCAGCGGCGAAAGACGCGAAGGCGAACCTAACCTGTTGGACGTGCAAGAGACCCGGATACACGCGGAATACCTGCCCGCAGTGTTCGGAAAACCCCTCCCGGAGTCAATAGATGAGGTCGCGATGTCTTCGGAAGAGGTCTCTGCGGCCTCAAGCTTAGACGAATCTCCCGAGGTCGCCCCGGTCCAAAGTGTAGGCGCCGAACCCGGCGAAGACTACTGCAGATGGTGGGTCACGGCCAAGATTCACTGCTTCGAAATACAAGCCCTATTTGATCCTGGGGCCGCCCGGACAGCCATCGGGCCAATTGGGCTGCAGATCGCAGCCAACTGCGGGGAACCCCTCGTGCCGTACGTAGGACACGGCGCAAGAGTAGCGGACGGCACCTACTCGCCGATTCTCGGCTACGTAACCTTACCATTTCGGGTAGGCCCCGTCGAGAAGAGCCTGACGGCCATAGTCATGCCACAGCTCGACACCGAGTGCCTGTTAGGCGCGGATTTCCTACGAGCCTTCGATGCGGTCCTGTATCCCCGGAAGAATGTTCTACGAGTAGAAGGGGCACAGGACGCGATACCGGTGGAGATTGCTAGTCTCCACCCTGGAGAGACTCGCCCCTCCCCGATGGGAGGCACCGTTCGACTCTCGGACGAAGAAAGAGCACGACTCGACGCAACCCTGCATCGGGTACTTCGAGAAGAACCGCCCACCCTGGGCTGCACCGATTTGGTGGAACATGACATCGCCCTGACGGCGACAAATCCGATTAAACAGCGGTACTACCCGGTATCGCGTAAAATCGAAGAGATCATGCATGCGCAAGTAGATGACATGCTGGCACAAGGCATCGTCGAACCTTCGACCAGTGGATGGTCAAGCCCCGTCGTGATGGTCAAAAAGAGCAACGGGACTTACCGCTTTTGTGTGGATTACCGTAAGTTGAACAAGGTCACGAAATCGAATGCGTATCCGATACCGTATATGGATACCATTTTGAGGAAGTTGCAACGAGCGCGGTACATCACGACACTGGACCTGAGTAACGCGTACCACCAGATCCGTATGAAGAAAGAGGCGTGCCCCCTGACGGCGTTCACCGTACCTGGCAAAGGCCTCTACCAATTCAAAAGGATGCCCTTCGGCCTGACTGGCGCACCAGCTACTTTCCAAGCTCTTCTGGACTCTCTTATTGGAGCCGAACTGGAGCCCCATGCGTTCGCCTATCTCGATGACATCATTATTGTCACCGAGACCTTCGACGAACACGTAAAAAGGCTGGAATACGTTCTAAAACGGATTCAGGGCGCTGGCCTCACCGTGAGTCGGGAGAGGAGTCACTTCTGTAGGGAGGAAGTGAAGTACTTGGGCGTCCTTGTGAATCAACAAGGATTCCGGCCTGACCCGGAAAAGATTGCACCCATCGTGGATTATCCTGCGCCAAGGAACCTGAAGCAGCTAAGAAGATTCATGGGAATGGCTTCCTGGTACAGGAAATTTTTGCGCGACTTTGCGACAGTCGCCGAACCCCTGACGCGCCTAACTAAAAAGAATGTGCGCTATGATTGGACGGATGAGTGTGGGGCGTCGTTCGAACGGATTAGGGGGATGATCGCGACGGCCCCGGTCCTGCAACGGCCGGATTTCGATGTAGAGTTCGTCGTGCAGACGGATGCAAGTGACACGGGACTCGGCGCCGTAATTACGCAGGAGGTCGAAGGGAGCAAAAGGGTGCTCGCCTTCGCGAGCCGGACTATGTCGGCCGCCGAGCGCAATTATTCCGTGACCGAGCGGGAGTGCCTCGCCGTCCTGTGGGCGATCCAAAAATTCCGCCCGTATGTGGAAGGGTACCACTTCCGGGTTATCACCGACCATAGTAGCCTAATGTGGCTGTTGTACCTCCGAAATCCTACCGGGAGATTGGCTAGATGGTCGTTACAACTTCAGGGCTACAGTTTCAAGGTCGAGCACCGAGACGGAGCCTTGAACCACGTCCCGGATGCACTGTCCCGAATGTTCGAAGGAGATGCTCCGGAAATCAACGCCGTAGAGGCCATGAAGGGGGAAACCCATGTTGGACGACTGGTACCGTCGACGTCACGCGGAAATTCGGGAGAGCCCGAAGGACAATCCGTGGTGGAAGGTCATCAGGACGAAAATGTACGTGTACCGCCCGGATCCCGTCATCGAGGACCTGATCGGCGACGAGGAAGTCTGGAAGCTTGTGCTCCCGAAGGAGAAACGGAACGATGCCCTGAGGGAGTGCCACGATGACGCTACCGCGGGTCACCTCGGCCAGAGGAAGACCTACGACTGGCTAAAGCGTACCTACTGGTGGCCGTCGATACACAAAGACATGGCGACTTACGTGAGGAACTGCATGGTGTGTCAACAATGTAAAGTACTGCAATCCACACCGGCCGGACTCCTCGGACGCCGAGAAGTCGAACGTCCGCAATATGTCGCCGGCGACGTGATGGGCCCCTTTCCACGCAGCAAGCATGGATACGAGTACGTCCTTGTCTTCGAGGATCTGTTTACTCGATGGGCCGAAGTCCTCCCCATGAGGAAGGCAAACGGTCCGACAATTGCGTCGGCCCTAGAGGAGAAAGTCATCCTGCGATTCGGGCCATCCGAAGTATTCCTTTCGGATAACGGCCCCGAGTTCAAAAATGCAGCGGTCGACCAACTCCTGCTGAAATACAAGATAGAGAGAGAGTTTACGCCGAGGTACCACCCGCAGGCGAATCCTGTAGAGCGGGTGAATCGTACCATCAAGAGCATGATCCGGGCCTACATCGAGAGCGATCATTGCACCTGGGATGCGCACCTGCGAGAAATCACTTTCGCATATAACACGGCGACACAAGAGTCGACCGGCTTCAGCCCTGCGATGCTAAATTACGGCCGCCACCCGGAAGCACCCCCTGGATTAAGGCGGGAAGAAGACCGAGTCGCGCGACAGGAGGAAAAGGAGAATACCCTGAGCGCGTGGGAGAAACGAATGTCCCACCTGCGAGCCTTACATCAAGAAGCTCGCGTGAACTCCCAAGACGCACAGCGGCGACAAGTCCGTTATTACGACGAGCGACACCGCGACATCCAGTTTGAGGTGGGCGACCGCGTCTGGAAGCGAAACCGTGTCCTCTCATCGGCTGCCCAAGGAATCGCGGCCAAGCTGGCGCCGAAGTTCGTAGGGCCATACACGGTTACCGCAAGAGTTGGGAGAACGTCGTACGAACTGTGCGACGCTGCCGGTCAGAGCGACGGCGTGTCCCATGTGGCCGACTTGAAGCCGGTGACCAATACCCCGGAAGAGGAAAGGACGCCCGACAACTTCCCTGAGAAAGCCGAAAGCCCTCCAGCTCCGACCCAGGAGGGGGCTGCGAGGCGCGGCCCGGGCCGCCCGAGGAAAAATTTCGCCGCGATTCCCCGGCCCGCTCCCCTTAGTACGCCCTCCCGAGAGGCGGAAGAAGTTATGCCGGAACGTAGACCTCGAGGGCGACCGCGAGGGTCGAGAGCGCCACCGCCCCCGAACGTAAATGTGTCCCCGCGCCGAACGCGATCGAGGCGCCAAAACGGGCTAGACCTCGCCGGCTAGCTCTCCGCTACGTTTAGAGTCCCCCTCCTACCTGTAGTTAGTTTCTAATCGGTTAACGAATCTCTCTCATGTACTGCGAGCTTTAAATTCCCCTCTGTTGTATCCAACGAGTCGTCTAATCCCGTTTTGTTTTCAGTCGACCAGAATGAGCAGCGATGGGGAGGAGTGGGCCCACCTGCGGGGTCTCCTCAGCGACGATGAGGACAAACACCCTGAGGCGCCGGAAGAAAAGGAACCGGAGAGCGTCCGAGAATGGAGAGGGGTAGCCGAGGTCCTCACGGCTGCGAGGGCCGCCACCCGGGCAGCGAGGCAACAGGAGAGGGAGGCCTTTAAGGCCTTACGCGAATACTGCGCCCAGTACGGGGTCCAGGGACACCCCGACGCGGGAGGCTGGGTCGACCAGGTAGACCGTCACCTCAAGTCCCAGGAGGAGGCGCAGCGGGTGCGCGACCGCCTCAGGAAGGAGAAGAGGGAGCGAGAGGAGGCGGCGCAGCTCGCCCAACTACGTGCCGCTGCGGAGCACCAACGCGCACAAGAGGCGTTCAACCGGGCCCTCGAGTGGCGCAACCGGACCCAGGCGCGGCTGCGCCAGGCCGAGCGACGAACGGAAGAGGTTGGGGCCCGCGCAACGGTCTTCCATGGCCCACGCTATGCCTGCCGCGTGTGCGGATGCGCGGACGTCCGGGAAATCGACCGGTGTCCGAACCGGGACGCCCACCACTTGGTCCCTGAGCGCCTGGCAGCGGAAGAGGACCGACGCGCCCGAAACCGAGAGGCGGGGCGCAAACGCGCCGGGAACCAGCCCCCGGAAGACACGCCCTGAGGGCGAAGAGGAAGACCCGCCCCAAGCAACGTGCCTTGAAGGGCGACGAAATGTATCGCGCCGGTCCCTGCAGGGACGCGACCTCCGTGCCGGGAGGTGAAAACGTGGCCCCTTCTGGGCCACGTAAATAAAATCTGGAAGGAGAAGAGCCGGAGTGTAAATTCATGAACCCCTCCCCTCCTTTGCACTGGGTTGTATCCGGCTTTCCTTGCATGCAAGATTCGCTCACACCTCTCAAGGTGGCCATATGTATTTTTTTTTGTGTGTTTTGTAGCTTAACTGGTGCCCGCCAGGCTGTTCGGTCTCGAGCTGGTACCTCGGGTACTCAGCGTCTGGGGGCGGGGAGTTGTAACGAGGTCCCCATGGCGGACGCAACGACTCGTTACGATGAACCGCTCCGGCCGGCACCGACTCGTATTAACGGTTTTGGTTGGTTACAGGAGGCCGAGCGGAACACCGGGCAACGACGAGCGGCGAAAAGCACCGAAGGTAGAGAGAGAGAGAGAGAGAACGGAGAGAGAGAGAGAGAAAGCGCGTAGCACGCGGGACCGATCACGTGGGCCGCGTGCCGGCGACGACCGGCGCGAGAAACGACAGACCTCGCTGAACCGCGATACCGTCGTGACGCACTGACGAAAACTCGAGTTTTTGCGGAAAATAAAAAAGTACCGTGCGACCAGGGTGCGACGTGAGTCTTGCGACGCCGCGCCGTCGAGGTAAATTCCGCGTCCAAGTGTGGTGGAAGTGACGGGTGCACCAAGGCACGAGTGCGATAGCTCCGACCCCTGAGGGCTCTGTCCAGACGTTCTCCATGGAGGAGAAAAGACGCATCGGCGACCGCAGGACCCACGGAAGCCTCCATTTTGTAAGTACCGGCTCGGCCGAATTACTTGGCGGGATTCATCCTCTCGGGTCCTTCTCTCTCCCTCGCTCTCTTGTGATCATTCGGGAGCCTATCTCCGCGAGTGGAACGCGAACGCGACGGACCAGGGTGTCCCGCGAGACACAGCGGCGTTAATCGCGTCTTTTGTAAAGGTCTCCCATCAGGAGTTCAATAAAGGCCCTTTTGGCACTGTTTATACTCAACCTTGCACTTTTCATTTTTGTATACGACCTTGTCCCCTTCATGGAGTTCGCCGCACCAAGCTAGCCGGTGGGCGATTTCGCCGCGGGTTGCGTCCTCAGGACGTCAAACGTGAAAGATTCCGTTCGAAGCAACTCGCGCACAAGAAAAGCGTTACATAATTCTTTATTAAGAAAACATTCTGTTGTTAAATACTTGTTATTTGTTTTCTTATGTGTTTTTTAAGAACAATAACGATGTAATGAAATTTGAAAAAATTATAGACCTCCTAAAACTGTTCGCCAAAGCATATTTGAATTTTATGAGATTTCTTCTTTACCCATTGATCATCAGAATACAAATTCTATATAAAGAAGAACTGGGGAAATACCTAGTTCTCAAAAAAGTTCTTAAAAACCCCTTTGGCCATCTCAAAATTTAAATTATTCAATTAAAAAATTGATTGTGCCATTAGTAAATATTGTTTTATGCATGAAAAATAACAATGGGTTAAAAGAAAAAAGATATTTTGTCATAGTGTGCGTAAAATGGTATTTTACGCATTTTTGACTTTTTTCTGACGCATTTTACACCCACTTATAACAAAAAATACATTTCGGCACATGTGCGAAAATGTTTTTTGAACGAATGTACATGCCCCACCGTCGTGCAAAAAAAACTTTTACGCCCTTGTATCGAAAACTACTATTAATTTATTTAAATTTTAATGTTGTAATAGGGGATTCCGTACGGCTCAGTCGATAAGGTGAATATTTTCTCAAAGAAATTTAAATTAAAACTGATTGAATTGATTTTTCAAAATTCAGGCTCTGTGTTAGAATTCTAATGAATATACATATATGATGTCCTAAAAAATATGAAACCCGTTAGTTAACAATCCATTGAGAATCGTCCTAAATAAGTAAAAGTCATCCATTTAGCACGATTCTCAATGGATTGTTAACTAAAAGGTTTCATATTTTTAGGACACCATATATATATTCATTACAATTTCTAGTACAGAGCCTGAATTTTGAAAAATCAATTCAATCATTTTTAATTTAAGTTTCTGTGTGAAAATTTATCAAGAACAGAATGAAAACCAAATATTTCAACCAGAAGAGGAACTAAATTATCAAGAGCAACGAGTTCATCTTGAAGAGAATATGGAAGATATTGAATATGAATATGACAATGTGAACCAAGTTGCCGTTGATGATATCCCAACGTTGATGAGAAAATCATTAAAGAATGCATTCCTTCTCATGAATTTAAAACACACGCAAGGAAATATTCTTCTAAAGACATTAAGGCAGTCTCCATTTAATCACATTTCATTACCTCAAAATTCCAGAACTATATTAGATACTCCCACAATACGAGCAGTTACCTTCGTGCAACAACTTGGAGGAGGAGAGTACTTACATATTGGCTTCAAAAGCACCTTAATGAAAAAGCTTCAAAATATTCCCACTGTTATTTTGCCGGATGAAATATACATCGACTTTAGTACAGACGGTGCTACATTAATAGATACTCATCAATTTTGGCCTATTCAGTACCGTATCAATAATATTTCAGACAATCGTCCTATAATCGCTGGTGTATTTAAAGGACATACAAAGCCAAATAATCCTTTTGAATTTCTTGAACAATTTGTTGCTGAAGTGCAAGAAATTAAGGAGCAAGGCGGAATTTTTATAAACAATCGACACTGTTACATCAAGGTTAGATGTTTTATTGCTGATGCTCCAGCGCGGGCTTTTTGTTTAAAACATTATGGGCACACATCATCTCATGCATGCTCCAAGTGTCGAGTTAAAGGCCAGCGATGTGATTCTGGGGCAATGGTATTTTTAGGCGTGGAACATTACTTGAGGACAGACGAAGAGTACGTAAATATGGTTGATGAGGGCCATCATAAGGGACCAAGCCCGCTAACATGAATTTTAGAACCCGTAACAGGAGTGCCTTTTGAAAGCTTACATCTTGTGTATTTAGGGATTGTCAAAAAAGTATTATCAGCTCATATTGACGGAAAATTTACTTTGCGCAAAATTAATCGAAGTAAACTTAATATGCTAGATGCAAGAATGTTACAATTAAAAGACTACTGCCCTTCAGAATTTAACCGAAGACCAAACAAATTGTCGAAGTATATTCACTTCAAAGGTACCGAGTTTCGACAGTGCCTTTTATATACATTCCCGGCTGTTTTACGAAATATCTTCGAAGACAAATATTATGACCACTTTATTATACTACACGGTGTCGTCCGTCTCCTCAGTCTTGGAGATACGACTGAAGATATGCTCGACTTTTGTGAATTAGCTGTAAAGGAATATGTTAAATTATCCGAGAGCCTGTACGGAAAAGTATTCATGTCCTACAATGTTCATTGTCTTCTGCACATGGTATCTGATGTGAGACGGCTTGGCCCTTTAGAAGCATTTAGTGCATTTTGCTTTGAAAATAACATGCCAGAATTCAGGAAGTTGATTCGGAAACCTCATCAAATACTACAGCAATTTTATAAAAGAATTATCGAGATGAATGATTTCAAAATGTCATCTATAGATTCTAATATTGAAATTAAAACTTCGGGAATTGACAGTGATGGTCCTGTGCCACGTAGTATTCGTCATATCCATTACCAACAACACCGTAGTATGAAAGTTGGAAAGACAAAATTTTCTAGCGTACTACGTGATTCTACTTGTATCACAACAAATAATGATATATGCGTAATCAGAAATATAATTACAATAGAAAGAGGCACGTATGTCATTGTGCAGAAATTCCTAAACCAAATTCCACTCTACGATATCGGGTATCCGTCCAGCGTCTTTGGAGTTTACGAGTGCAGTAATCTATCTTCTCTTATACGACCATTGAACATAAAGAATATAAAAGCAAAAACGTACAGAATGCCGAAATGGAAAAATGTAGAAGGTAGAGAAGATGAAGTTGAAGACAATGTCTGGATATGCGTTTCTCAGCTTACTGCTTTTATATTACCATAGCCAGTAAATGCGAATATTGATGCAAGTAAGGTAAATATGCAGTGTACACCAAATGATACTTTATCAAAATTTAATATTTATAGCCCGAAAAATTATTTCTTACATTTATATATAAGAGATATTCCTCAATGATTCTGCCTCTACTCCTCCATTTCTTCCAATATCTAAAATATTGTAGTGCTTGATGAAATATGTTGAAGGCGGAATCCATTTCAAATCACGCAGGCCGGGTACCTTCAAGTTGTAGAATTAACTGTCCCAAAAATATGCTATAAAATAAACACATATTTTTTTATTTTGCACAAAAGTTATTTATAATGAAGTTATCCGCATTAGAACTTTGAATAATAAAACTTAACAAACCACTGGAAGAGAAATTGTTTCGCTAGTTATTTTTTGGTCTAATTAACGTAATCAAATATTTTCTTGGATATTTTCTTACCTTCTTCAAAATTCCGTGTTCCGTGATTTTCTGAAAAGAAAAAAAGTCGATTTGCTCAAAAGCCGAAACTTGTTCTTCTCTGAATTGTATACCATAGATGTCTGAAATGAAATTTCCCATCCGCAAATTCAGACTTTTTCAGTCTGAATCGTTAAAACTTTAAAAATTCATAACTTGGTGAAAAAACCTTTTTATGGTAAAGGATAAAATACGTGTCGCTTTATTTTCGTCAAATAATAACACACTTTAACGGCAATTAATTTCTTGTCATGAGTTCTAACTCTCTGCATGTTTTGAAACGAATTCGGTTTATAATTATAATTATTATTAATTATTTATTAATTATTATCGAGTATTAAAATATATCAAATTTTGGAATAAATCAGGCCAATAGAGGCAGAATCAGTCGACGGTTCATTCGAATCTCGAAACAATAGTATAAAACGAATTGTATAACATCAATATACAATTTGATTGTTTACTTACATACAAACTCTTACGTACTACAAATCCCTTAAGCGAGGAAACTATAGTAGGTGTAAAAAGATCTCACAATATAGGCAATTACTTTTATTTCATATTTCTCTTCCTTTTCCCGTAGATAAAGAAACCGTACTCATCGATTTTGAACATGAAATTTTTCTGAACGTTTGTTTCTCTCCCTGGTCCATTGGATTGACGACGTAATCGCTCTGGAGAAGTTTAGATAATTCAATCTGCCAGTTGAATTCGAATTTCTGCACCATACTGCCAAAGTTGTTCTTCATAGATGTTAACATATTTACGCCTGCTGACATTATAGTCTTACCAATGACTTTTATAACATTTTAATGCTGACATTACACTTTCCTTTTAAAAATAGCCAATGAATCAGATTGAAAAATGTCTGATAGCATTTGTTCTTAAATGACCTGATATAATCTTGTACGGGTACCCTTGTACGCGTTAATTTAATGCGGGTTTAATCGATTTTTATCCGTTTTTATGTTTAAGCAAAGTTCTGAAGTTTTAAGATGGTTAAATCTTCTTTCCTTTTAACAGTGATTGTTATTCATTCCTGTTAGTTATTATGTCAACACGTATCAATTGACCATGTAGATATTTCACATCAATATTAAACCTAAATAGACTGTAAAATCTTAAGGAATATGTTCCACGATTATCTGAAACTGACAAATTCGGTAAGAGTCAAATGAAAGCTAACACTTATGTGTGGATTGTAACTACTTAAATTATTATTTAATCCGGACCCGCGATTTCAATAGTGAATGATGTTTTCAATTCTCATATGATCAAAAAAATTGAATTTGGTAAGAGGTGTCAGCTGTCATAACGCAGGTACTCAAACCGAATTCATCAGTTTTGAAGGTTTCATCTCGGCGGTAGAAACCACCTATACCCATGGATACATTCCTGTTGTAGGAATTCCGTATTTGAATATGAAAAAAATGTATTTCAATATTTTTAGACCAGCACGCAAGGTAAACGATCCCCTGATAGCCAGATTAAAAATTTCGAAGAAATGCTGTCATAATGACGAAATATATTCCTCTGTTTTCAGCAAACTAACAGCCATCTGAGTGAGTCATTTGCCCTTAGAAACATGACATTCGATTTCAACACGTTATGCTGCCATAATGCTGTGAAAATTATGAAAGCAATGAAGACCTCTTGCATCGATAGAAAGACATATAAATAAATTTCACCATTTTCACGTAATTATGGAAGCATAACGTGTTGAAATCGAATGTCATGTTTCTAAGGGCAAATAACTCACTCAGATGGCTGTTAGTTTGCTGAAAACAGAGGAACATATTTCGTCATTATGACAGCATTTCTTCAACATGTTTAATCTGGCTCTCAGGGTCTAATTACTGTATAGATGTCTAAATAATCGGACAATTTAATTGTTTTATATCTGCTATTTTTAAAAATATTAATGTTTCGGTTTGTGATAACATAATAAGCGATGTGTGGTGAATCAGTGCAGAGATTTGCTGCCTGTGAATGTTAGTTTTTAATTTACGTAATTATATGTATTATGTTGCGTGTATACATTTACTTTGAAAATTTGATTTGTCTGTCAGATATTTTGTAAAACTCGTCTGTTAACAGTCATGAAGTTAATAAAGAAATTAAAATTTTCTGATACGCTGTTATATACTATAAATAAAGTACTAATAATAGAAATATTTTTATAATTTTCATATAAGTAACGATAGTAATAACGAGTATAATATCCAGCAGCTTGTATAACGTGACAGCGAATGGTGCAATTTTATTGGCCAATAGTCGGCTTGGAAAAATAATCTAAGAGATATATTTACTTTCTATATATTTGTTACCTCAAGAAATTAGATTCAGGCATCAATGATTTAATTCGCATTGAATTTGCAATATTTTTCTATTTGCTTGGTACTTACCGTATCGTACAAAAATGATCTTCGTGCCCAATTAATTTTACACAAACACAATAACACTATATACGACCTGAAAGCATTAAAATGTAGTGACGAAAAAGTGTAAATTTCAGAATGGGTCTTTAAAAGTTGAAAATATTTCGATATAACATTACATATAATCGAGAATTGTCTATTAAATCTTGTATTTATACAGTTTCTTTATTCTTATATACTTTCTGCATATATATACTAAGTGTTATAAAAAGCTATGTAGCTTATAATATTGACTAAACTTAAAACTATACTGAAATAAATACGTAAAATTGAAAATAAAGCTGGTATATAACTGGGTTTCATAATTATTAACAATAATGTCGAAAACAGTGAAATTAAGGGCATGCTAAATACCGACCTATTATTTTAATCAAGTTCGATATTACCGACACCATATTTTCAGTGAAAAACATATGTTTCATGGAGAATCTACATTGAGTTCCTGTTTTGTTGGGTTCTTTTCAATAACGAACTACATTATTTATATAAACAGCAAACGATTAAAACAATAAGGAAAGAAAATTCTCAAGAATAAATTTAACAACGAAAACTGTATTAAATCGCACCATTGGTTCCCTGATAAAACTGCCCACATGGGATCGTTTGCATTTAAGATCGAATGTACGCTGTCTGAGTGTTTGGAATGAATCAATAATGAGAGAAATATTAATTCGATTTGTGATCTGCTTAATACGGAGAAAAAAGTTGGTTGTTCCAACCAATTAAATAGTTGAGCCAATGAATTATTAGTTGGGCCAACTATTTATTTAGATGGCCTAACCATTTCATTCTTTCCGTGTACAATTTGATCTTCTCAAATTTGTCTACGCGCGGTTATCATTTTTGTTATCTATAGAATATTTCGGCATTACTCGATGTCAGATTCTGCTCAGGATCCCAAAGATAGGGCACCAGCTATATTTTGAATCCGCAATGTTGAGGTGTTCCACAAAATTGTCGATTGGAAAATGATGGCATATAATTGTCGTCATAGTAAGAGTAGTGTGATGCTTGTATGAACTCCGCAAATACTCACAACGCTTCCGACATGTGCTCTAGCGCAAATCTCACTGTGATGGTTAAATGATAGCATTTTCTGGTATTATCACAATATGAACTCATTGTGATAGAATTATCATTTTTTTAAGAAATTAATTTTCGAATATTAAAGATGATATTAAAATGATAGCATATCTATCTCATGCTGTGATGGGGAGACGTCTGATGGTGATATGGATATGAGGACGCATTTGACTATGAATATGATATCATCACGTGATAATGTTGCTCATCGTATGAGGATCTTGTGATATCATTAAAGACTCACAATTGCTATCTGGGTACGGTAATATTACAGTATGATATTACAGTTATATTGCAGTAATGTCACTGTAACCCCTAATGTCCGCCCTTAGTAATATTATAGTGAGATATTACAGTTATGTTACAGCAATATCTCCGTAATATATACAATTATGGAATGTTTCTCGGCACAAGCGTTCACTATAACATGAGATAATAAAAAGATAAACAAAAAAAAAAAAATAAAACAATATGAAATATTATAAACTAAAACCATCTATTACGATAACTTTAGTATAAAAATTGAACGTTTCGTCGTTGGATGTGCGTAGGACTCCTTAGTAAGGTTCCGCAACATCTATTCTCAGACGTTCAAAAAAATCGTTTCTCTTAAAAGAAACAAAAAACTTTCAGCATCCGAATCTGGATGACAAAAAACGTATATAACAGTTTATTCATATAAAAGACGCACAACACAGGGCGACATTTGAACGATACAAATTTCGTTCAAAGCCGCGCTATGCGAATAACGTCTTTCATATGAATAAACAAAAATACACAACGGATATTGGAGAAATATTACAATAATATTGCCGTAATATGACATCAACATTTCAAAATGCACATTAAGCATGTATTGTTCGCATACTCACTACATTATTTTTTAATGGAATTGACACACGTTTCGAGCATATATCCTGAGATATGAAAATCTCTGTCACTTGCGAGAAAGATGCAGTGCAATACAACCGTAATATTACTGCAATATCACAGTGTCATATATTGCTGAGTAATATAATCGTAATATTATTCCAATGTTATCGTGTATAAGATACCTTTGGAGCATATATACTGAGATATGAAAACCTCTGTTACTTGCGAGAAAGATGCAGTGTAATTTTGATTGTTGTATCTGTAGTACCATGGTTTTTATTGTAATAGTTACTGTTAACCTGCCTGTACAAAATATTTCCGTCTTCATTTGATGGTATTAAAACTAGCTCTATTGAGCGGAAAATTTTTTCCTGAATGAGCTAATCAGGGGATCGTTATTCGCATAGCGCGGCTTTGAACGAAATTTGTATCGTTCAAATGTCGCCCTGTGTTGTGCGTCTTTCATATGAATAAACTGATGTATACGTTTTATGTCATCCAGATTCGGATGCTGAAAGTTTTTTGTTTCTTTTAAGAGAAACGATTTTTTTGAACGTCTAAGAATGGATGTTGCGGAACCTTACTAAGGAGTCCTACGCACATCCAACGACGAAACGTTCAATTTTTATACTAAAGTTATCGTAGTAGATGGTTTTAGTTTATAATATTTCATATTGTTTTATTTTTGTTTGTTTATCTTTTTATTATCTCGTGTTATAGTGACCGCTTGTGCTGAGAAACATTCCATTATTGTATATATTACGGAGATATTGCTGTAACATAACTGTAATATCTCACTATAATATTACTAAGGGCGGACATTACGGGTGACAGTGACATTACTGCAATATAACTGTAATATCATACTGTAATATTACCGTAATTATAGTGTTACTCTGATATTGCTGTAATATTACGTGCCGTGTGGGATGGGTAGAGTAGAAACTGATTTTCACACGGTTATATAAGTGTAGGAATTTAAAGTTCCAATTATTTTTCGTATGTTTATATAGGTGTAGCACCCCAGATAGCCAGATCTGCTGCATATTGCCGCATATAAGGGAAAAGTCAGGGTCACGTCATCATTTTTGTGTAGAGATATTTTTAACCTGGCTTACATCTTCAGATTCATTTGATGTTAAAAAAATTTCCTTTTGTATGTCTTGAAGTTTTCCTTCCTGTTATCGTGTATCGGTCGTTTGGATATCTTCTGTTCTGGTTTGTATCCCATTAGTCTCGACCACTGACTTGATGGGATCTTGAAGTTTTTTGAAGTTTTGGTGTGTTCCGTTTTTTTTATCCATCTTCGTTTTTTGTACATTTTTGAACTTAAGTTTTTGAGATGTCTGAGCTGCCACCTACGTACCGGAAGCGTCTTTAGTTAGCGTCGTTAGGTAGAATCGTGCCAGTGCGTGGTATATGATCTGTGTGGTTCTGTGCAGTGAATGATTTACCAAGACGGCCAGGAACAAGAGATAGGAGCTGCCTGCAGTTTTCCCGTTTTCGAAGAGATCACGACATTTATAGTTAAGTATTTGATAATTTTCATTTTAATTTTTGCTATTTTTATATATTTCTTTATTTGGATAAATCGATTGTATTTTTTTTTACTGATACATGCGTATTTTTTATTTTGACAAATTGATACTTTAAAAATGATATAGACAAAATTTTGTGCACACTAATTATAAAATGAAACGTAATAGTTCTAATTTGACAAATTTTTGCAGTCGTAAGTCTTATTTTAAATGATCAATTCGTCACAAAAAAAGAATCAGGAAAGAAGCGAGTAGATTACTTGCTATCGAAGGACAAGGAGAAAAGATTGAATTTTCTAATAATATCACAGATAGAAATTACGTAAATGCATTGCAAGACTCCCTTACTGTTGCGAATGCATCCCCTACAAATGTTGATGATGATTTTTGGCCAAGTCATTCAGATATTGCTGAAGATGACGGAGAGTTGGATACAGTTCACGATGATTTGCATGATCTTTCAGTTTCTTCTGATATGTCTGACAATCTAATACCAGCGGCTTCATTTAGTAGTAATGAGTTTGATTCCTTTGACGGTTGCGTAAACGGTATTGGTGATGACAATATATTAGGCAATGGGAGAAACTTTCGTGAAATTTTAGTAGATTGTTTCTTAGATCATAATATTAATCATACGCAAGGAAATGCTATATTGAATTTATTACGAACCGATACCTGCTTTCCAAATTTGCCAAAGGATTGTCGGACTCTACTAAAAACCCCTCGTAGAAAAGTCAACTTAAGGATTGTTCATCCGGGTGAATATCTTCATTGGGATTTAGCAGCAGGTTTAACCAAAGTTCTTGATGTTACTTCAAAAGCTGCTATGCCAGATGAACTGAAAGTTGACATTAGTACCGATGGTGCTTCTTTAGACAAACCTGGCACAATTCAACTTTGGCTGATTAATCATCAGCCAGTGATTATAGGCATTTATCGTGGCAATAAAAAACCTAAGTGTCCAAAGGACTTTTTTAATGACTTCATTACTGACTTCAAGGAAATTAATGGTAATGGAGGAATACCATATGAAGGTAAGACATTACCTATCACTTGTAGGTGTTTCATTGCTGATGCTCCGGCAAGAGCACTTGTTCTTCAGCATAAATCACACGTATCATCCGTTCCCTATTATAAATGTAAAATACGTGGTCGACGTACTGAACGGAGACTAGTTTTTCCTACTGTTGAGAATCTTCCCCGCACTAACGAAGAGTACATTGCTCGTCTTGACACTGCTCATCACAAAAAATTAAAAACTGATGAGAATAATGAGAGTCCCCTTTCACAGCTAGCCATTGATATGGTCACACATGTGCCCTTGGAGACTATGCATCTAATATATCTTGGTGTCGTAAAGAAATTCTTCGCTGCATGGGTATCTGGCGACTATTCTACTTCATCGAGAATATCTAAACACAATGTTGAACAAGTGTCAGAGAGACTCTGTCGTCTTCAGAATATGTGCCCTCGAGAATTCAATCGATTTCCAGGAGACATTAAAGAATATCCACACTATAAAGCTACAGAGTTTCGACAGTTTCTCTTATATACCGGTCCACTTGTTCTTCATGGTATTTTGAGTGAAGAAATGTATTCTCATTTTTTGCTCCTTCATGCTGCTGTTCGTTGTCTCACTCTTCCTTCACCATCTGAAGTGCAATTGCACTTTGAATCTCTTGCTCTCCATTTATTTGTGAAAAGATGTGAAACTTTTACGGATTGAGTTTCATACCTTACAATGTTCATGGCCTATTACACGTTGCAGCTGATTCAAAAACACTTGGTTCATTTGATTCGTACTCCGCTTTTCCATACGAAAACAACATGAAATTCTTTAGAAAATATTGTAGAAAACCAGAACGTCCACTGCAGCAAATAGCATTGCGATTAGCTGATGAAACTAATATGTTTTCATCGAAACCCCTTAATGTCGAAACACTTAATCTTGTAGTTTCTCAACGACATAGCACTGGACCACTGCCTAGTCACATGAGTTCTGCATCTCAATTCGCAAAGCTGAAGTGTTCTAATTTTACGTTAGGTCTTGAGCTGCATAATCATTGCTGTATAATAGAAAACGAGGACATTTGCGTGGTTAAAAATATACTGTCAATTGAGTCAACCTATCACTTGGTGGTTCAAAAATTTCTTTCGGTAAGACCATTGTATGACTTTGGCGTACCATCATCCTCTCTAGGTGTGTTCAAATTCTCCAATTTGTCCACAGAAGTATTTACCATCCAGTCGAATACATCCATTGTCAAAAAAGGCTATAAAATGCCGTTTTGGCCAGCAACATTATCCAGCGATGACTCGGACAACAGTAGACATGGAATGGAAGCCGAAACCGATGACACTTTTATTGTTATTTCGGTGTTTTGATTTAATCTCCAAATTCAAGGTTTCCATAATAAATTTTCTATTGATTTCTTTTTCAGGAAATATTTCTTATTATTATGCCATCTGGATGAGTGAGTTTGGAATAATTCTGTTGCTAAAAAGTATTAAAAAATTAGCACTGAAATATTGAATTGTGTGTCAGGTTAGGGAACCTGTCACTTTAACGTGACATACAATTCAAAACTTTGATTTTTAATATATTTTCAACGGAATTCCTCCAAATTTACTCATCTGGTAGCCATAATAATAATAATGTTCCGAGGCAGAATTCATCCCAAAATTTATTTTGGAAACCTAGAACATGGAGCAAAGGTTTTTTCGCTTTATTCCTTGCCTGCCTTTTGATATTCTATTTAAAAACGATTGAGTTTTGGTTTTCCTTTATTTGTCAGACATGAAAATTTGTGAAAATGCATAAAATACGTCATTTCTACAGGTCAAATAAATCAGGAAACAATTTTTTACTTAGAAGATACAGTTTAAAAAAAAAGACAAAAAAACTAAAAAAAATCTTGGTATGTGTGTAAAAATTTTAACCAACAATTTAAAATTTAAACATGTTAATTATTTACTTTTTAAAATAAATTTCAATATTTTTGTAATTGTATTTTTGTAGAGAAAAAGTCCATATGGGGCATCCATGTCCACTTAAAATGGCCGTGAAACTCGTCCCTTTAATTACTTAATAAAATTGCATACAGTTCATGAATTTTTTTCTAATTTCTTAGTAATTTTTTCCATTTTCTTTTTGTTACTAAAAATGTCACCTACTTCGGGCTTGGAATGACCTAACCATCAATTAAAGTGCACTGGAAAATTTCTGTCGCAATTTTTAAAAGTTATTGCAATTTTTTTTCGATTTTGTTCTTTTTTTAGTGTAGGTCATTTTAGGTCATTGTAGGTCATTTTAGACCGAAATAAGGTAAAAATGTATGTAAAAGATATTTCACAACTTTTAAAAGTAGGAAAAATGTGTTGCATTTTTTTGAAAATTTGTTGAATGTGGTACAATTAGGAGTTAGGCAATTTCATGTCCAAATCAGATTAACATTTTGGTAAAAAAATGCAAACAAAATTGAAAACCCGAGGAAAAATGTCTGAAATTGTAGGCATCAATTCAGTTTTGAAAACAATTTTTTAAATTTATAAAAATTTCTAAAATTTTTATAATTTTCTAGATTTTTTACCATTTTTGGAGGTTTTTTGCATTATTTGCTGAAATTTTCACCTAAAAATGTCCTTACCATAAATCCATCCTTCAGTACCAAAATTTTCTAAAAATTTATTGTTTTTTTTTGGGTGGAATTTCATGAATTTATTTAGAATTTTCGGAAACGGCATTTTTGTTACCATTTTAAGGTCTTTAAAAAAACACGTCAAAAAACTCCCCAAAAAAATTAAGTGTTTTTTTTTTTAATTGAGAAACCATATACAAAATGTTCATCAAAATCTGGAGGGGAAGTAACAATTAATAGACAACTTTTAAACAAAATTAATTGGATGGTTTTTTGCTGAATAGATTTATTGTAAAAGTTTAAATTAAAGAAGCTTGAACAATTTATTTAAGCTCATACTCGCATGAATATCATTACTGCATACATTTTATTAACATTATTAACTAGTTCCTTTCTTGTGTTCGAGCGATTACTTTTAAAAATTAAATTGATTATAACATTATTACTCGAGGGCATACATTTTTGCACATACCTACTGCACATGATTTTTTGTAAGTTTCAGATACCGCTAAAACTCAGTAAAGCTCTTAAGAGCATGGATTTGTGGTTAAGCACTGCAAAGAATAACCACATAGAGACAATGTTAGGATCTTTCGACCCTGGATTTGTGCTGGAGCACTCGAATGACATAGCCCTTACGAGCTTGGATTTGTGGTGGAGCACTCAAATGATGTAGCTGTTGCGAGCTTGGATTTGTGCTTAAGCACTACGACGGAGAACCTCATATAGAAGATGTTAAAATCTTTTGACCTTTCATTTATGTCGGAGCACCCGAATGATGTAGCTCTTACGAGCTTGGATTTGTACCAAGAAAATAACATAGCTCCTACGAGCTTTCATTACACTCACGTATGATGAGTAAACTAGTACAAGGTTTGTGTTAAACACAATTTAATTACAAAATTAAAAAATTGCAGATCATTGAAATTAATATTTTTCGATACAAGGGCGTAAAAGTTTTTTTGTGAATGGGAGAGGTTGCAGCCTGAGCGGAAATAAGGGTTGCATTCACATTCGTTCAAAAAACATTTTCGCATATGTGCTGAAATATATATTTTTTTGAGTCACTTTCTAATTGTCATTTTTTTTACAGTTGTTTCAAACCTTTGCAATCATGCGACGAACTCAGCGTAATTCAAGAATCCCAAGCCGGTTGACAAATACCGTCCAGTTAATGTCTTCCGAGTCGGACGAGGAAGGTAGGATTTCTGAGGTTGCAACAGGTCGAGCAACATTTGTCGAAGAGTTGCAAGATATGCAGTCGTCAGTGGTCTCCTACCAACCAGTGCAGCCTCAATTAAATGCAGCTCAGCAATTAGCACCTCCCGCTTTCCACATGCAAACAGTTGTAGAGACCAGCTGCAGCTACCACCCCTATGCCCAACAACAGGCGAGCTCAATAGGGCACCAAAATGAAGTCACTTTGACGACCATCCTTGCCGAGTTAAGGTATTGACTGAGCTATAGAGCGGGAATAAATATTACATGTTTAACCTATTCAATCCCGAATATCGTCAATTTCTAATGAATATTCTTCCAATATTGTTTTTACTACAAGTGCCAACAAAAAATATCGATACACTATATCCGGCATAAAATTTCATGTTCTTTTAGAATATGTCCACAGAATTTGTTAAAAGTCAATGCTTAAAAATTTGTTTGCAAAAAAATGCTTTATGTTTTACTGAAAAAAAAACGTTACATCACAAATAGTCTTAAGAAACCGCTGGTATAAGCATTCGATTCCACATAGAAAAGCGTTTTTTAGAAAAAACACTGATTTCTAGAGTTCAATATGTTACAGTTTTAATTTTAAAAACAATTTTAAACAAAAATGTATAAAAACAGAAAAAATTGCACTTTGAAGACCTTTCTCCAACCTCCTCGTAGTAAAATGTGTAAGTACATAATAGTATATCGAAGTTAACGGGGAAGGCTAACATTAACTCGCGGTATTGGATCCGCCATTTTGAATTTTCAAAATATATCATCAGATTTGTAATCGGCGACCTCGAAAACCCCTGAGTAGCAAGTTTCATACGATTTCATTAATTTTTAATGCATAAATTGACCTAATACGGCGACATAGCTCATGACAAAGATTTTTACAAAATCGTAAAAACAAATGTGAGGATGCAAATTATTCCTGAAAAATTTGCCTCACAACTATCGACGAGTATCTATAGTTTTTCTCATCTTACCTTGTAATAGCCTGTAATTGTTTTAAACATAAAATAAAACCATGCCTGAAAAATCATGAAAAATGTCATCGGGAATTAAGGTGGAGTTCCTGAAAAATAAAAGTAAGAATTAAGGAAAAATCAGTATGGACAGAACAGTCTAGAAATGACAGTTACTTACCTTTTCCGAGGAACTTTGCCATTTCTTGGGATGAAGTGACAGTTGACATTTGAACATGTCCAGGCAGGGTATAAATTCGGCCCGGATTTAGCCAAAAGTCACTTCAGTTCCAGTCTTCGAAGAGTTCAGGTGAGTCTCCGTACGAGTAAGGAATGTCCATTCCGAACTCTTCGACATTTTTTTAAAGTTCTATTTTTTTTGTTTTTGGTTTTCATATACAAATACATGTCCGATGTCGGTTATCCACTAGTTTATCGTGAAAGTTTTCCCTAGGACAAGAACGAATGGTGACATAGATAACTCAGTAATGCTGGTTCGTTAATAGTTATTCAAAGTCGAGTCACTCAAGAGTAATTCTTGTCATAATTAGTTTTGAAGCCGCCAGATGGCAGGCCTATATAATCAATGAGAGACTTCATCGTGGGTGACGATCTGATTCGAAGATTCCCATAGAGGTCGCACAGGTGGACGTGGTTTCGGGTGACAATAAAGTGGAGATTCCCTATACGTTCCACATAGGAGATTAAATCGGCAGACAAACGACGGAAACAGAACTTTTATCTGTAACTATTCAAATATAGGAAGAAACAACGTTTTTGTGCAGATCTAGAGACATAACGCGCATCGTGTTTTAGATGGCTAGAAAGATTATTGTTATAAGTTAGTAATTTAAGAATATTTTTTTTGAATAAAAATAGGTAGAGCATCAGATTGGGTTTTCCATCACACTCTCGTTCCCTACAGACTGAGTTATATTCGTGTAAATTCCAAAACTCCAGGAAAGTTCCTTACACAACATATTTTAAGAGTTTGTATCTTTTTATTGACAACATGTTTTTGAAAAAGGACAACGGCATGTTATTCGGTATATCTTAGGCTGGCTAGAAATGTTCAAGTTTTCAAATTGGATATATTATTGACTTCATTAGACTAATTTATGTCATGACAAAGATTTGCGTTTTTGCCGCAGTCAGAGAAAAGTCCTAAATGACAAAGATCTTTGTCATCCGCAGCGAAGGGGTTAAGAAGGTTCTAACGTTAAGGGAGACCATGTCTTTTTGTTTACGCGAGCTGCGTCCATAACATATCCATCACAGAAATTTCTGAATACGAATTCAAATAATATCAATTTTGTTAAAATGTCCAATGAAAATAAGTGATTTAAAAGGTATTTATTTCTTTTTGACATATTAAAATTGCACGGTTAGCATTTGAAAGTGTGACGTAAACATTGACATTCTTTGTCATTACAAAATTTGATAGCTACACCTAAATACGTATTTTAGAGCAAACAAGTGTTTCAATATTAAGTAACATTTTCTTTACACATACATTAATGTCCACAAGGTATCTAGTAGTGTAGTAGGTATCTAGTCTATTCATATATTTTCTAGGTATTGTGAAAATATTTGAAAATTTCGTTAGAGGTATGTTAAAACCTCCTTAACTAATGCAAGTTTTATTTAGCAGCCTAAAATCAGCATAAACTGTGAAATGTGCTATATTATTACCTTCGCAGGCTTCAGAAAAGCGCAAGGCTTTAATAGTATTGCCGTATTTTACCTGCGTTGACTGGACTAAAATAGGCGATTATATGAATAAAATAACCTGATCTGGTATTTCAGTATGTGTACTGAAAGGATATTAGATATCTATAAAATGCACTAAATTTCAATTATTTCTAATATTCTTTCTTTTGTTACAGAAGCACTGTTCCGCAATAAAAATTTTGTGGCAGACGTTCATGTCTATTCAGACGCCGTAACCGATGATCTAAGAGCATCAAAACAAAGGCTGCGATGGAAGAGTGGACGTTCCAACGAAACTGGTCCAGACAACTGTAGTGGAGATAATGGTCAGTAGTTATAATTGTTAATTTTAATAAATGTGCATTGTTATTAAAATGTTATTGTTGTTATTTTATTATTATATTTATTATTATAAGTATTGCAACAATGGTTTCGTATATCGCTCAATCTCTCCGAAAAGTGAGAAATTTTTTGCTCAAATCTCTACCAGATCAGCGTGAAATTAGAAATGTTGGATTTATGTAAAATTTATTTATTTTATCATAAACGGGAAAAATCCATTTTTACAATCAAATTTTTATATCAGTGTATAAACAATATAAGAAAAATATATATAATAACAGAAATAAAGAAATGTAACAAATAACACAAAAACTAATTAAATTCATAAAATGTACACTTAATAAGATTAATAATAGAATTACATGGTATATTATTATCAAATAAATTTATATCCGCATTATAAACGCAGAGCGAGTACAGCAGGGTATCGATACTGGCCTGCAGTTGCTAATATTCTGCCTTGAGCCATCTTTGAATACTGGTTTAATAAAACTACCTTTCCAAAATTTAGGAAAAGATCTGGTGAGGATAAATTAAACAATAAGCACAATGGTAATATAAAAGAGTTGACACATTCTTTCAGAAGACGTGGTGGAATCCCATCTGGCCCGCACTTTGATCTTGACGTAAATTTTGCAATGGGGTTCACCGGTAAAATTTGTGTATTATTTTTTATTGTTTTAAATAATAATTTAGGTTATAAATAACACAAATAAAATCGAAAAAAAATTAATTTATTAATTTGAGTATTTTATTTGCCAATTAAAAAACTAAAAACAGTTTCGTGTGACGTCACTATGCGAGTTCGGCCGTCAACCAATTCCGTTCGAATATTCTACTCTGCATTTATGTCATATTTAACCTCAAAAGTTTGGTCCGAAATTTTAAAACGGAACAAGTAAACTTGTACTATGGAAAAAGTTCTGCTATTTTACAAATAGGTTCAATATACATACACGAGACGACAAACAGTAACGTCACGACGTTCGTCCAAAGGTGCATCCTTGTAGTTGATAAATGTTACCTATACATAATGTATACATAGATTTTAAAACTATTTTTGCAATTAAGAAAACGCAAATAACGGCATAATAAAGTGTATGGGTATTATCAGCAGGTCTTATGTCCCTTTTTTCCATAATAAAAACTTTGAAGCAAGCAAACTATTGAGGTTAAACATGACATAAATGCACAGCAGAATATGCGAACGGGATTGGTTGATAGCCGAACCCGCATAGTGACGTCATACGAAACTGGCGCGCCTTCAAACGGAAGAGTTTTTAACTGACAAATAAAATACCCAAATTAATGAATTAATTGTTTTTTAGATTTTATTTGTGTTATTTATGACCTAAATTATTATTTAAAACAATAAACAATAATACAAAAATTTTACCGGTGAACCCCATTCTTTGAGAACATCATTTTGCGTGATTTCTATGAGATTCGTATCCAAGTTTGCAGACATTTATACAGGGACAACATTAACTTCATCCGTAACTGCATGTAACCAGGTTTCTGATAATACTATGACATCGCAAGAAGAAATAGACTTGGTATTAAATTTATCGTTTTTCAAACTCCGAATATAGTTCCAGAAATACTTCGAACTTGTTACATTTTTTTACAAATACAATTTTTAATGAATTTTCATTAATTTGCAAAAAACTTTGTCATCCCATGGAATATTCTAAAAAGGATACTACAGAATTCCTTGTTCTGCTGTTATGAATTCACCCGCTATACTGCTGTCCGAAGCCTAGTGGTCGCAACTGCATTTTTTTAAAATTTCAACTGTTTTTAATGCTGCACACAATCTACACACTTTTACAAAATTGGAGTTTCGTCTATAGTCTAATATATACGTTATAACTGTGACAAATTGGACGTAATTTATGATTATTATAAATAGTTTTTATTGCTAGGAGGTTATTTTATTAAAACTTAAATTAATTCTTCAGGATTTCCGAAAGAAACAAGTTTTGCGCTGACTTGCCCAAAAATTCAAATTTTTTACACGTTTTTCGGGTATGCCGCTGCCGCATCTTTTCGATTCAATAGTTTCGATACTTGATAAACGAGAGAAAATGGCTGCGTCCGTCACCTCCCTTCTCCTGTTCACCACCTCTCTCCTGGTCACGCCGATCAACCCCTATCGCGCTTGCCTCGAGCATGCATGCGTGCACATGTGTGGGGGTTCACCGACGTGGCTTCCGTGTTTGTATGCGTCTTTAATCCCTTCGCCGACCCTTTTAATCTCTTCGGCAGAAATGCGTCAGAATTTCCGCAGACCAGTCGGCAGGGGAGAATTTCCAGCAAATTTGCTGTATATGTGATAACGCATAATCAGTAGTTCTTCCGACATATCTGCCGCCTGACTTTTCCCCTTATATGCGGCAATATGCAGCTAGCTGGGTGTCTGGGCAATTATAAATTCTTTGTGAAATACCACAACGACTTTACGGAAGTTTTTACAACGTCGTACTTTTATTTGCAAAACAACCACAGTAAGAAACCTCAGGTAGCAATAAAAATGATACAAGTTTCGATGACATTAAAGACTTGATAACTGAAGTCAACAAAATCAAACAAATTTGTAATTTCAGCAAAATGTTAAGAGCGATTAAGGAACTCCGAATACAATTGGAAAAATGCACATCTGAGTCACAACAATTTGAAGTCATTCTATCTTTCATATATCACTTTGAATAATATGGATCAATTAAATATTTATAGTTGGAATGCTAATGAAATAAAAAATAGAATGTCCGAACTAATCGAATTCGTTAATCGCTTTAATGTTGACATCCTGATGGTCAACGAAATGAAATGTACAAATAGTGTAAAGTTAAAAATTCGAAACTATAGTTGTATAAGAAAAGATCGAGATAACTGTGCCCGCGGAGTGGCGATATTCATTAAAAATAACCTACCATATAAGACATTAAATTTAAGAAGCGAAATATCAATAGAATGCGTAGGTATAAAATATAAGTGAGCGAAATCCACTTAATTTGTACATATAATAATCCCCGAAATACTTTTCTAGAAAGAGATTTAAAGCAGCTTTTAAATACCGGAGATAAAGTCATAGTGTTTGGTGATTTAAATGCTAAACACCGATCATGGAATTGCCACCATACAGAAAACAAAAATCGAAAAACATTATTATATTCAATTGAGGCTTTACATCGAATAACTCGCCCGACGCTCGAACAGCGGAAAATAGAAGTCCCCTGGCCGATCCGAGATGAAAATTTTTGAAATTCGATATTTCCAATAAAACAACGTACAGGGATGTTGGGAATGATAAACCGAATAACTTCTACTTACTAAATTGTTTGTACGGTGAATAATTTTCACATTAAACATTAAAAACTACAAAAATTGGAAACGGTAAATTTAATTACATTTTTAAACATAAATCGTTATTTCTTGCGCAATTATTGATGAAATCGTTTGAAATTTCATTCACGTCTAGCCTTTAGTCTAGCGAAGCCTATAAAGTAATAACAGATATAGAAATCAGTTGTTGTTTAATATTTTTTGTTTATTAAAAACAGCAGTTCCGTAATCTCACTCTTGTAGATTCCTGAATAAAAAGAGTCGAGGGAAGTTTAGAGTTGAGCAAACTTCCAGTGAGACATTTGTTCCTTAGTGTTTCAAGAAGATTTTTGTAAAGTTTCAAATAAATCGGCTATAAATTGGCTGAAATACCGATTATGTAATAAAGCGCCCGGCCTGTCAACGGCTGCTCTGCGTCAGCTAAATTGTACAGGGTTTCCTCCTTAGATTTTCCACTTCCTTATAGAGTTACTTTTATGAATATTTTTATTTTATTTCATTACAACATTAATGGCAAATCCCGTTAATAGTAGGTTTTTACAAAAATGTAGTATAAAAAAACGATAGAAAACTTAAAATAATGAATAGATTTATATAAAACTGCAATAACTGTACAAATAATGCAGCACTTATATATAATGATCCAATATACATTTATTTGTCGAATTTTCTGTGCTATACTATACACTAATTAGTACTTTTTTTATTTGATTTTTGCAATTTTGTCTAAAGCTTTACTTACAGACTTTGGTTTTGTAATGAGCTTTTTGGAACTATTACTTTTGTTATTTTTAGATAAATTATTTTTTTTTATTTTTTGTACATACTTGCGGTGTAGTATTGTTAATGATCAACGTATTTGATATAACAAATGAATAGTGACAGAAATTATTGAAATTTGTAAAGTAATGTGGAGCAACGCAAAAAACTTAGAATATCTACGCATTATTTTATGTTTTAAGTTATATTTTTATAAAGTGAACATTGGTGTACCATTAACAAGACTTATTTAGTAAAATAAAATAAAAATATTCATAAAATTAACTCTAAGGAGGTGGAAAATCTAAGGAGGAAACCCTGTGCAATTTAGCTGACGCAGAGCAGCCGTTGACAGTCCGGGCGCTTTATGAAATAATCGGTATTTCAACCAATTTATAGCCGATTTATTTGAAACTTTACAGAAAACATCTTGAAACACTAAGGAACAAATGTCTCACTGCAAGTTTGATCAACTCTAAACTTCCCTCAACTCTTTTTGTTCGGGAATCTACAAAAAGAACTGCTGTTTTTAATAAACAAAAAATATTAAACAACAACTGATTTCTACATCTGTTATTACTTTATAGGCTTCGCGAGACTATAGGCTAGACGTGTATCAAATTTCAAACGATTTCAGCAATAATTGCCCAAGAAATGACGATTTATGTTTAAAAATGTAATTAAATTTACCGTTTCCAATTTTTGTAGTTTTTAATGTTTTATGTAAAAATTAATCGCCGTATAAACAATTTATTAAGTAGAAGTTATTCGGTTTATCATTCTCAACATCCCTGTACGTTGTCTTATTGGAAATGTCGAATTTCAAAAATTTTCATCTCGGATCGGCCAGGGGACTTCTATTTTCCGCTGTTCGAGCGTCGGGCGAGTTATTCGATGTAAGGCCTCAATTATAACAAAAAAAGCAATAGTATGATAATAGCCTCAAACGAACCCACCTTATATCCTAATAATGGATCAATACCAACAATCATAGACATAGGCATAAATAAAAATATCAGTAAAATAAGCGATTCTATGGTGAAACACGAACTCAGTTCAGATCATTGTCCGGTATTTTTCACACTCGGGTTGCAACATAAAATAGTGACACAAAAACAATTTTTAAATTATAACAACACCAATTGGGAACAATTTCACGAACTTTTAAATAAAAAAATTAGAATAAATGCTAAAATAACCACCAGAGAAGAATTATAAAACCAAGTTCAGACATTCACAAACATAGTACAAAGTTGCATTAAAACAGTAATACTACACAAAACAGCCAACGATATACAAGATAGTCTTCCGCCACAAATAACGAATGCTATAAAGGGAAGAAACAAAATCATGCAAAAATGGCAAAAGACAAGAATAGCAGATTTCAAATTACTATTAAAAGCAAAGACACAGGAGATAAAAACTGAAATTTATAAATACCGAAATAAATGTGGGGAAAGAAATTGGAAAAATTGAACCCAACAGACAACTCACTTTGGAAAATTACAAAAATGTTAAAAAAAGATTACCAACCAATCCCAATGCTAAAAAATAACGACAAAGAAGCATACACACCCGAACAGAAAGCAAACATCCTTGCAGATCAATATGAAAAAGTCCACAATATAGATCTTACGAATAATAGTAGAGAACAGAATAAGATAATAGAAAGAATACAGAAATACATGACAGATTGTAGAGTAAACGATTTTACAGCATACTACACTAACCCCAGAGAAATAAAAAATATAAAAAAAAAGCTGCCATCACAAAAAGCACCAGGAACCGATCAAATTCAAAATATAGCCTTGAAGCATCTCACTCCGAAAGCAATAGTCCAATGAATGCATATTATAAATGCCATGTTTCGACTATCACACTTCGCAGCGCACTGGAAAACAGGATGCATTATACCAAGATTGAAACCAGGAAAAAATGAAATAGAGCCCTCTAGTTATAGACCCATAAGCCTACTACCAACTATAAGTAAACTAATCGAAAAAATAATACTACAGAGATTTGTAGAATTTGAAAAAAAAAATATAATAATAGACGAACAATTTGGCTTCCGAGTAAAACACAGCACAGTACAACAGTTAGTACGAATAGTGAACGATGTGAGCATTAACTTTAACCTACAAAAAATAACAGTAATGTTATTACTAGACATAGAAAAGGCCTTTAACAGAGAATGGGTAGATGCATTATTATACAAGCTAATCAAATATAAATTCGCTTTAGTCCTGATCAAACTAATAAACTCATATCTTAAAGCAAGACAGTTCATTGTAATCGTAGATAATTGTTATTTATCCAAAAGAAAAATCAAAGCAGGAGTACCGCAAGGCTCAGTTTTGGGACCAAAGCTGCCATATACAGACTCATTCAATGCAATAGCAGCCGCAAAACAGATTCCGACAGTTTCCCGCGTACTATTACATATCCAAATTTCAGTAAAATCGGCCTTTGTCACTATTACGCAAAAAAATGTTCATTTTAGGGGCAGTTTACTCCCAATTCGCCCCCCCCCCCCGGGCAACATACCTAACCTAATTTTCACCTCTTATCGAATGATACTTTTATACTGAAAATCATTCAATTCGCTTCACTAGTCTCAAACATACCGCAGTTTTTCTATTTTTACCCGCTATGTTGGGGGGGGGGGCTGTTTCACCCCCTAAAAACGTTTTACCGCCGATAAGAAAAAAATTTGTATCCCTTAATTTTTGGTGTACTCCAACATATCGAAATTTCAGAAAAATCGGCGTGTATCACTTGGGTAGTGTTACTTGTTAGTAGTAACAACGGTAGGTTAAGCCAGCACTGGCAGGGACTACACTGTAACAAAACTTTGTAAAATGCGTGTATATATTTAATCTAACTATATACGTTATGTATAATATAAATGAATAAATTTTATTAAATATGTTACACAAAAAAAAGGTTTCAAAGTAGTTAACTCGGGTTCAATTCCCCGTCGGGACAAGCATTTTTTTTCCTTAATCTTTTCCCTCGAAATTAGTTTTAGGGATTCTTTCCGAAACATTTAACATTTCTATTTTTCAAATAATACAGGACAAAAATTTTCTGGAATGAATTCATTCTCAGTAATAGTGTAGAATTAAATGCTATATAAAATTATCATGTTTGCCTACCGTTTTTCAATAATGACCTAAACGTATAATATATCCCCAGTAAACGAAAAAAGATTGAAAGGTATTAGAAGGGGATTAATGGAGATTAAAATTTGATTGTTTTTATCTCATTTTATTCAAAAAAGGTATTGGAATGATTTTTAATCCCAATAAAACCCCAATTATGAAAAGAATTTTGATTTATTGAATCCCCTTAAATGCCGTTCTACAAACGGCCATCAAAATGAATTGCAGCGAATACAAGATTTGGAATTAAAAAATATCTCATTAAATCCCCTCAAATTCCTCCCATTAAAAAATATCATTCAATACCAAATATGGGTTAAAAGAATGTATTACTGAATCCCCTCGAAATCAATTACCACTTCAAAATTAATTCCACTGTATTCCGTATTTGGAATTCAAACTCATTTTAATGAATTCCCTTGAATAACCATGGTCCTAAATTAATTTTGAATTCCAGCCGAGAATTGCAAAAGATATATTATGGATCCTCTTGAATACCAACGATTCCAAACATTAAAACTTATCCCAACGGATACCAAATTTGGAATTGTGTTCAGTGAATACTGAATTTACTATAATGATAAAATTATTAAAAACATAAATAATGATTATTGAATAGATGCACGAGTTCATAAAATTATATGTAAATTAACTTTTGTTTCATATAACAAAAATTATCAACATATTTTCGAGCGGGAAAAAAAGGTTAAAAAAATGTTTTATGTATTTATGTTATCTTATATACACGCAGAAAAAGACCAACTCTTTGTTTCGATTGTTTTTAAAGTAAATAATTCAGTGAAATTTCGCTGTGAATACCGTGGTATTTAATGTATTTTAGCCTGCCTGAATACATTATTATATAAACACGTAGAAACATTCTCTACTTTCTGTTTCAACTATTCGTTATTTTTTCATTATTTCACAACAGTGAGTGTGGCCGAGTGGTTGCGCTTGCTTGCTGCGCAGAGGACCATGAATCTGCTTTTTTAAAAAATTTATTAATTTGGGATTATATGGGATTAAAAAAGATAGAATTGTTTTAATTTCAATACCAGCAAAAAAGGGATTAAAAATTTTGAATCACTTTTAATCTTTCTTCGTTTACTGGGTCCTTAGATAATTGACAGAAGTTATCAGAAAATCTGAAATATTATTCTCCAAACTATGTAGTTTTCAGTACATCTTAAATTAATCATATTGTTATTATTAGAATGTCATGTTTAATAAAACAACAAATTATCGAAATGTAATGATCGACCGTTTGTTACAGCGCAAGAAACCTGCAAACAATATTTTGATTTTAGTGAAAAAAATATTTTACTGCACGATTTATAATTAAATAAAAGTACACCCAGATCGTTTAATTCTGTCTCTTCCGGTCACTCGTTTTCTTTGTCTTACCTATACCTTACTTTATGTGATAAACGATGACAACAGATACCGGAAGGGACAGAATTAAACGAGTTGGGTGTACATCAGGGGGAGGCAACTGCTATAGGCAAAGAGTAGGCCTGTTACGGCGTAGTTCCATATGTTTCGAGTTACGGAGGTGGCGCTACTAATATTCGTGTGGTCGCACTACATGCCTGCGAGGTTATCTCACAGACGCACACACACTTGTGAAAATTTTATGAGAAACGCCGGGTTCTTTGAAAAGTGACATAACGTTTGTAAGTTTTTGTAAGTTTTACCGGTAAAGTGAATTACAGTGATAAACGTTGTAATATCTGTCGTGAATTAAAACACCAACAAAAAGATAAAAAGTGTCGAGGTTAGTAAACGTCTTTTGATAAAAATCATCTTAATATGTACAATGTCTGCTAACCAAAAATTGCTATATTTACTGCTAAAAATTTTTTGCCAACTGACAGTTTTATGAAATTTATGTTTTTACTTTCTGTATTTAGTTTCTAATACAAGTGAGGTAATTGCTGACACGTGCAATATGCCAAGAAAGTGTATAGTGCCGGGCTGTCCAACTCAGTCCGACATGTGCAGTCACAAAATACCTAATAGTCCAGTACTCTGTGCAAAGTGGAAAGAAGCTTTGGCTTGTTCCAAAATTAATGCCATGACTTTAGAAGAACTGTGTAAAAACAGTGTATGCTACAGGCATTTTTCTGATGAGTGCTACACTCCATCTTCTTATCGGCGCAAGTTAAAAAAGTTTTCAGTGCCTACTCTGTACTTGCCATCGTCTCAAAAAGGTAATGAAAATATATTTTACTTTCTTGTATTTATTTTAACATTAAAATATATAATTATCCTACATATCTATTCATATTTTGTATTTTGTTGAACAAAATAATGTTATATGAAACACAATATCAGAGGCGCGAGTAAAAAAACTGTTAGCGAGTATACACATTTTTTTGTTGTAATTAATACACTGCCTAACAAAAATTTGATTGGGCTGAATCGCTTTACTTTATGTCAAGGAAATGCTTATTAAAGAAGAGGTCTAAATTGAACACCGACTCGACTTTTCAAATAATTCTACCAAAACTCTGAGAGGCCTAGAGAATGAACTTCTTTATGTAAATTCCTTATCGATGATATATTTAAGACCAAAATACAAGTTTTGATATGGCAGTGATAACACTGTCATATTTGAAAGAACTAATTGCATCCATTGTAATTCGCTAATCCTACTTATTTTACTTAAATTAGTTGAGATTAAATGAATGAAGAATATATTTGTTCAACTAAAGTCAGTGCTCTGAGAAATATTTTCTTTTATGTATGTATTTTAGAATTAAAGTTTTAAAGAAGCCTTACATAAATTACACATTTTACAGATATTTAACAATTTTCATTTCTCACTTACTCATCATATTACAGTATGTTTATAAATATATACATATTATATGTAATATTTTATCATTCCAGAGGATACAGAACAATGTACTTCGCATATTACCATTGAAAAGGAGGTGACAGTTCAAAATTATGTTGAGTTCATGCAGACTGGACAAGACACAGTTTGTATAGGACAAAACTCACCATCGTTACTGCACGTTGACAGCCAACCCGGTGAGAAAGGAAATCTCATCAAAGCGAAAAGAATTTTTTAAAATTTTTGTTCACATTTAATTGATTTCATAAATGAATTTATAATTACATAATATATACAGTAGAGTCCCGGTATATTCGCCCGCTCAGTTCCTCGCCTTCCCCTCTCGTCTCGTTATATTTGCCAAAAGAAGGGGAGTGACGCTTCTTCCACTCACCTCAGTCGGTTTATGTTCGTGACGTCACAACAGGCCCTTTCTGAGGCCCCAGCCGGCAAGGTGGGGGAAAAAGAGCAGCGACAGGCAAGTATAAAAAGACAGAACCGGGCAAATATATTGGGCCGTAAATATAGCGAGACCCAATTATACCTGGACTCTACTGTATATAGACACTGAAACGTTAAAAACTGTAAAACTTTTAAAAAACCAATTTGATTGTTGTTGTCACATTTGTAACAATTGGCTAATATTTTAGTGTAATATGATTTCAGTAGGCATAAAAGAACAAGATGTGGATACCAGCGAATGCCAGGTTACAATTCAATGCCCCAGTAATGAACTGACAACAAAAGAAGTTGTTTGTGTGGGGCAAAACACATTATCATTGCTTGAAAATTTTGAAGCAATTGTAAAGGACGTAGGTGAGAACTATAATTTTGTAAAGATTAAATATAGAAAAAAAATATGTATCCATTACATTGATCCTTCTATTTGCATTTACAGCCATGCAACATGACACAACTACTGGTAACCCAGTTCTTATAGACGTGCAAGAACCAAATGAAGAACCAAAATTTAGAAATGAACAAAATATTCGAAAGAATACTAGTACGTACAATTCAGATGATTTGTACATGGATGTTATCTTAGAATGTTTATTCTTCTTATATTTAACGATTTCATATTCATTTAAAATTTGTTTATTTATTTGAAATATTAAATTTCTCTTATATTTCTAGTCCTGCATGTTTGAAGTGTAATAAATCAGTGTTAAAGGCTATATAATTGTATGAATTAATAATGTTTGTTTTATTTTGTGTCAATTTTTGCTAATTTTAGCATTATGAAAAATATAGTGCATATTTTTGTTATGGTTAGACGACTGAGATGAGTCTGTTTTTTAATTTTTTTAATATTTCTGGTTACATTTGTCATATGGGGCTTTCCTTGCGACAGGAAAGGGACATGTCAACAAATAGCTCATTTTTTTTTGTAATGTAGAATTCACGGTACTTAATCCTATAAGCATACAGTTAAACAAAAATAAAATCCTTTAAAGGTAGTTGTTAATAAAGTCTTTAACAAGATTTTAACGATTTTAAAAAAAATGTTTTAACGGCCTTATATCAGTGTACGAGAAAATTATCCTGGATTAAACTGGCATATAAAACGTTGAATTGTATGCAAAATATATAAGCGGTGAAAAAAATTGCTTCAATTGTTTTAGTAAAAATAAAAAATATTTAATTTCTTTGTGACTTAAATAGTTAAAAATTTGCATAATTAGATCGCCGCATTGAATCCATCTATCATTTTCAACTTTTCATGTTTTACCACAGATTTTTAATCAGCGCCCTTGAAAACCACGGAATAGGCACTTTTGTGAATAACCGGGTTTTGTCATAAAGAATAAAAGAGAATAACCCTGGTAATGTCCGCTTAATATTTGCGTTTAGAAGGTTCTAGTTGTTAAAAATATGAGAGTTTCGTCACCTCCTAACTTTAAACTCCTATTTTAATTAATACAAAATTTAATATAATTCTTTTTATTCTGTACTTCGTATATCGTAGAGAAGCATTTCTGAAAATATCAATTTTTTAAAAAATTGGTCTGCAACAATTTTGGTTGAACTATAATAAATTAACTCTTACTTAACCATATACCATAATTTTTCCACCACAATGTGATATTAGTAATATTCTTATTTTCAGTACATACTATTGCACCCAGATTGTTAAAGAGAAAAAATATTAAAAAGGATGTTCTGTCTGGAAATGCAAAAATCCTTTTCGACGAGGTAAAGCGTTTACGACTACGCTGCAAAATGAATCAAACGCGGATTAAAAAGGCAAAAAAACGTTTGCAAGAAGCCCAAAATTTTAGCACAATGAAATTTGAGAAAATGCTGAACGATATGACAAAGGAGCAGAGAATGGTTGTCGAAATGCAATGTCGTCAATTACATAAGGCTGATAAGGTTTTGTAAAATGCTCCATTACAAAGACATTCTCATGGACGTGGTTTTGTATACGAATACATATTTTGGAGGGTTTATATAAATGTGTAGTCGTTGAAAGGTTTGTATATGGGAAAGCATAGAAAGGTCTATATTAACACAAATGTGAAAAGGTTGGTATAAATGTAAAAATGTTTGTAGATTTATACATATTTTAATTTATAGGTGAAGGGATTAGGTACGTTTTTATAAAGATTGTTTAACATGTGTTTAACTGTACAAATTTAGGCAAGTATTAATTTTTAATATCTGTTATTGTGACTGTGTTTATGGAGTAATGAATGGGGGTTGCAATGGAAAAAAAAAAGGAATGCAACAATTATATTTGAGTAATTCCTCGTCAAATCGATGACGATGTGACATCACATCCCCGATTTTATTCAAAATTGTAGAAAAGTTACTAGTTAGCATACATATGAATGTGGTAACGGGATTTTTCAAAAATCCGAAATTTCTCCAAATGGATGCCATATTAAATTTTCACAAACCTTTTTTTCGAAAAATTATAGCCGGACGGCATTTTATTTGAATCGGATGAAATTTACTGCACTATAGTCAATAAGTCTGAACTTTTCGAAAAAAATATTTGTAATTAAATTTAATAATAATAAATGCATGAAAAAAGATTTTTTGTTCATAACGATTTTGAATCACTGTACGCCCTTTTTATTTTTTGTATATTTTTATTTTATGACAAATTTTATCCCATATTTTTTCCAAATTTTTAATTCGTGCTATGTCTTTTAGTTTTCAAGATATGAATTTTTGAAATTAAACACCCGGGAAGCTCTGGCGTGCGTCTATTGGAAATATAAATGCTACCGTCTTTTTCAACTTGCTATTCTATTTTTATTTGTTTGCTTCAATGTAATTTATGTTCGAAAACACCTTTTTCAAAGTCTGAACCAGGAATTTGATGAAATTATGCTTCAAAACTCGTGTAGATAGACGCAATTATTAAATAGGTAACAAAATTATCATAAGAAAAGTTCTTATCAACATTTTGTCGTACTCATTTCACAAATACTGCCAATATTAGCATTATCCTATGCTCAACAGGAGGAGTTTGTTAGTCGGATTTTGCGCATTATTTTTACCCTAAAAAAGGCCGGTTATATATGAAATCGTATCGAAGTAGGGACCACGCGGTTACGCTTGCTTCCGCAGTATTTTGCGACTCCAAACCCTATTTTACATTTTTATTTGATTGTTTTATCCTGTTTTGAAAATGTTAAGCAATACATATTTTGTATACGTAGTAATAGAGAATATAAGACACAAATCCAATTTTTTAAAATTATTGTCTGGTTATCAATATAGTTCATATGTAATGCGACCCACGTCAGTAAGCTTAATATGACTTGATAAAAAACCCACTTCTATAGAAGAAGTCAAATGAAACTGTAAAAGATACTCCCACATCTAGCGGCGATAATGACGAACCATTTTGCATATCCTAATAGATGGGCGTCTGATAAAGGGCAAAATTGTACTGTAAAACTGTAATGTAATCATTTTTTGTCTAGTATATTGGTTGCGTTTATATAAGAATTTTGAAACCACAGTTCCACAGAATAGCGAGTTGAAAAAGACGGCAGCGGTTATATTTCCAATAGGCGTACACCTCAGTTTCCCGGATGTTCAACTTCAAAAATTCATATGTCGAAAACAAAAAGACATACCACGAATTAAAAATTTGAGAAAAATATGTGATAAAATTTGCCATAAAATAAAAATATGAAACAAAAAAATAAAAAGGATGCACAGTGGTTCAAAATCGTTAAGAAAACAAAAAATTCTTTTTTCATGCGTTTAATATTATTAAATTTAATTATAAATATGTCTTTTAGAAAAAAGCAGACCTTTTCACTATATTGCAGTAAATTTCATGCAATTCCGACAAAATGCCGTTCGTCTATAATTTTTCGAAAAACAAGTTTGTGAAAATTTCATATGCCATCCATTTTGAGAAGTTTCAGATTTTCGAAAATCCCGTTACCACATTCATATGCATGCTAACTAGTAAGTGTTCTACAATTTTTAAGGAAATCGGGTATGTGATATCAGATCGTGATCGATTTGACGAAGAATGATTTTATTAAATTATGTGTATACCGGATGATGTTGTACTCTAATGACGGACACCGGTGCAATTCTTGTTAAATGAAAATTGCTCGTGAGTTTCATACAAAACCATATTGGATGTAATACCTATTGAAACCTTTCAATTAATTCTAATCTAGTGTCAGAATAGAATTAATTGGCTTCGAATGTCATATATTTAAGAAATTGAAGTCTTGGGACAAGGTATTCGCATAGGAAAAAGCAAACAGAAATGAATCCATTAAAAAATCTATTCTTAAAAGTAATGATAAATATGGTTTTTTATGTTACTTATGTAATTTTTTATACAAACCTTTTACTAGAAAACATAAAACTTCTTTCAAAAGCTTTTTTAATCGTGATGTTAATACCAAGCTCACTTGTGCCATTTTAAATGATTTAATTTTTAATGATTCACTTCAAATTTTCAGTACATATTCATCTTTATGAATATATTTTGTAACTTGTTTTAAGTTGTATTATAGCATGCTCAATGAAAGGGCTGATATAATTCTTGACAAATTTTTAAATTCAAAGGACATCTGTGTTATTTATTTAAATTTTATTCCTTTTCTAAAACTGAAATGAAAAGTTTATGTATGTAAATATGTATATAGTTACAATGTGTACATCTAATTTTCTAGTCTGTTGGGTGTAGAAAGTTATTAATATATATATATGTTTCACCTTATCAATCAATCAACGCAAGCGATAGGTGATTGTGCACAATTGCTTGCACACACAACAAGATGGTGGTAAGTATCGCGTTTTATGTTTCATCGAAATGTTAATTCCCTTTTCATAATAGCATTTATTTTGTAGTATATTTATCTTCATACAATAAAAATACAACTTTTGTACTGTGCATTTTCAGGGGAGGCGGTTCACTAATGATGAAAAGTTATACGCATTGACTGTTTACAAGCAATCACCAGCGTGTTACAGATTTTTGAGGATGAGCTTGATATTGCCAAGCGTACGCACAATAAAAAACGTACTGAATGGTATTGTCATGCAAACAGGTATCATGCCCTTCCTCATAAAACATTTACATATAAAAGTGGCCAAAATGAGTGAGGAAGACAAAATCTGTCTTTTGAATTGGGATGAAATGCAACTTCATGCTCATATCGAGTACGACGAGCGTGCAGATCAGTGTGTCGGATTTGAGGACTGGGGACTGGTTCGAACATCAAAGATCGCGGATCATGCCCTAGTATTTTTTTGATAAGGGAATACTGGGAAATTGGAAAATACCGTTTGCTTATAATTTTTGCTCATCCCAAACAAAAAATGCACAACTTGTGGCATGCATAAAAAATAATATTAAGTCATTAGCTATGACAGGACTGCATGTGTTTGCAACACTCTGTGACCAAGGTTCGCCAAATATATCGGCTGTAAATACTCTCAAAGATGATACACGAATTTCAAAATTGAAAAAAAATGAAAATTACGGTATTTCCTGAATTGAAAAAATATTCTATAGATTCCGATTAAACATTGGTAAGTAATATATCATTTTTATCACTACAGATTCTAATTATATCGAAGCAGCTGGCCAGCAATTTGTCCATATCTATGACCCTCCTCATCTAATTAAGGGTATTCGAAATAATTTGTTGGGCAAGAAGTTGGTACATGTGGATCCGAAAACAAAAGAGGTCAAAACGGCGAGATGGGACGTAATAGAAAGGGTCTATAATATGAATCCGCCGTTATCGAAGCTGACAGAAGAGCACGTGGTCCCATCAAAAATAAAAAAGATGCGGGTCAAGTATGCAGCGCAAGTATTTAGCAAATCAGTGGCTAATTTTATACGTTTCGCAACTAGGATAAATGGTAAGAATCATTCTTACAATAGATCATACGAGCAAATGCATGAAACTTTTAATTGTTCTGATTCTCGAATTACATGAATTTTCAAACATAAGGCAAGGAACTTAATCTGCAATCATTAGAAAATAGAATAAATATATATATATCATACATTCTCCTTTGGAAAAATATGGAAATATTTACTTTAAGTATGGTTCTAAAAAAAGTTCCAAGAGTTTCAACGTCAAATAATTACAAGTCTGAAACATCAACAAATAATGAATCTAAAAAAGTCAATTTCACGTCCACCTAGTTCGCCATTCGTTAAGTAGAGTATATTCTTCTTTCGTGTAACAGCTGTGCTTTGAACCTTTCAGGTCTACATCTGGTGGTTTTTTTGGGAGGGCCCTGGATTACTTAGTTCAAGCTTAATTATCAAAATTCCAAATGGCGGAGAAAACGGCATAGTGCACAGTAGGCTTCCTTAAAAATTGAGGGGCTGCAGCGAATAACGGTATAAGTGGAATTACACCGATCTTCATATTATTACATAAAACTTGTGTTTCGGTCGATACCGAGACGTGATCGAGACCGAGACCAGAGGAAACGATACCGAGACAATATTTTCAACTCCGCGACCGCCCCGAGATCGAGACTACTGAAATATCGTCTCACGAGACACTACATAAAACTATTACCTACTTTGTTGTAAGTAGACCTTTTGCAGAAATATTTTAGTTTCAGTACTTTCGTATTATTCAATTTTTGTTATCAAAATAGTATACAGTATTATCAAAATTTATTAATCACAAGAAATCTGACTGAATTCACTTGTTCTATTAAAATTTAAAAAAGCTAAAAATGACAAATTTCGAATTTTCCAGTTTTCCTGTGAAAAACTATACTGAAATAAGTAAATTTTCAATTACTTTTGCTACAATTGGATTAATATATAATACAAATATTGAAAGTATAATATTTATGCAAAAGATGTAGTTACAACAAAGTATACATTTTATGAAGTAAGTAATAATATGAAGAACGGTATAAATCGACTTATTCCGTTATTCGCTGCAGCCCCTTAAAATTAATAATTTTTTGTTTCAGTTTCTAATTAAAACTAGTGAACGTAGTAAAAATTATTTATGTATTTAGAAAATTATACATTTTAAGGAAATTTGATTACGAAGAAGGATTGAACAATTATTACAGTATAGTTTGAGTACGTTTGATGTTGGATATCTTTCAGAAGCTTCTACTAAAATGTCATAGGTGGTCCGACAGCCATCGTTCGGAAACTTTCCTTTAAAATAAAAGCAATTTTGGATCGCGATTTTAGATTTTTTTTATTCACCGTCGCATCTACTGCCTTTTTATTTGATTTTCATTTTTTTATAGGAATCTTTTTGATATATTTTTTGTGGTATCAGTGATTGTTTCAAAAATATTGACGAAATGGCGTGAGAGTAAGCATATGTATGAGTGCTTTGTGTAGAAGCAAATGAAATGGAAAATTTAGTAATTTCGCGAATGTTACGTAATTTCTCCTTTTAGTAACATCCCACTGTAAAATATTGTAAAATTGACAGCATAACCCTCACGACACGGGAATGGTATTACAAGTTTGTAATAATCTTTCATATGTAACATTATATGGAGATTGAGAAACTTTCACTTTACCTTATGTCAACTCAATATTAACACGTGAACAACTTCACTACTGATATACTTAACTGGATGCTGGTTTCCCTGTTGTGTATCATAATAACGGATAAAAAAATTAATACGCAATTTGACGGAGTGATATTCAACTTGCTAAGGCTGCCCAATTTCTGTAGTGATTATGAAAAAGAGTTTAATGACTTTGAAGACAATGAGAATGTTATACAGAATAAAATAATATATGTCTATTGTGTGTATCTTATTACGTCAAAAATACATCAATAGTTCTTAGTATTCTAAATAATATCAGTACCTATGACTCACTAGCTTTAATTAGAAACTTTAAATAATTAATTTGTTTTTTTCATAAACGTTATAATAATTTGTAAGGACTCCTACTGCGCACCCTATTGGATCTGGTATTTTGAATTTTTAAAATCTATTGGATTAGTATTCAGTGGTCTCAAAAACCTCCAGATATCAAGTTTCGATAGAATCCCTAATAATTTTTCCAAATCGACCGTGATATTGGACATCATGAATTTCGAAAATCTAACATCAGACTTGCAATGCGCGACCCCCAAAAATCTTTAAATACTAAGTTCCATTCAGATCCATAATTTTTATTCTAAATTTTCGGCCATTTTGAATTTTGAACATCTAATGTCAGATTCCTAATCAGCGACCCCTAAAACTCCTAAACCATTAAAATCCACGAAAGCAGATATGTTTGTCGTGCTCGAATCGCGATTCGTGTGTGGGTCGTTTGAACTGGCTGCAGTTTTTTTTAATTTTTTGACTCGTGAAAATGAAAAGTACTTCTGGATCAGATATATAAATTACACAAATGGGATATAAATGTAATTTCTCGCTGAACGTTCAAAACGTTCTTTTGTTCTCGGTAAACACATTGTAAAGGATTAAAATCTACAAAATTAATTATAGTTGTATGTTTTACGCACTGGTACAAAAGTATATCATTGACAATAATTAAAACAGAAACAAGCCATAATTCTGAAATAAAGATCACATGTAATGAAAGTCAATGACAATATATATCGTGCATTCCGTGTCAACCGGGACACTTCAATATCTCAAAAACGGATATTTCTTTTAACCAAATTCGGTACAAATCATCTTTAGCATACGTACTTGCTTCCTTAATTTTTTCACAATTACTTTTTGTTTTGTTTCAAAATGGCTGATCAAAATATCTAGAAAAGCGTGTTCTTTACATTCAACCATCTTAAATGTTTTAAAAAAATGATTTTTGTTATTGTGTCGTTATATGTTCAATATTAATATCGCAGTTAAATGATATAAATTTATGTGACCAAAATCTCATGACACTTACAAAAATATGAGTGTTTAATAGAAACACCAATAAATGACATTTTAACGCAAAATACACACAAAAAAAGAAAATGTAACTGTGAAATAATGTAGGTCTGAAATAAAGAAATGCAAACAAAATTAGAAATAGTTAATCGTTATAAAATGTGCATTATCATATTATATATTATTTATTGAAAATGTGTATATAAGTACGTACGTCTTTTGCAAATCTTGTTTTAGATATTGATCCCGTAAATCCCGAAGAAAAATTTCAAACATTACCAAAAGATGTCAGTAATTTCACGGCGGAATGTTTAGAATTTTTTAACAATTTGTTTGACTCCGTTAATGGAAATGGAAGTGACAAGTTGACACCATTGCGAAGTGTTATCACCGATAAAAGCTCGCATCATACGTTTTGGGCAGCTGCTTTAATTAAATTGAAATGTATGGAATTTATTGACCCCAAAACGAATAAAGCATGCAATTCCGTCAAGACGCTAAAAAATTGGTCAGTCACCATCAAAGCGTTTCAAGCTCTGTGGAGACAATTACAAGCTTTGGAAATTAATCATTTGAAAGGGAAGGTGCTCAACCAGGATGCTTTAGAGAACTTCTTTGGGCAAATCAGATCGACTAATTTTCGGAATAATAATCCAACGTGCTGCCAGTTCGCTTCGTCCTTTAAAACGTTGTTTTTAAACAACTTGGCGAGCCGAAGATCCATTGGTGCCAATTGTGAAGTGGATACTTTCCTATACGTGGGGTAATGAGGACGAAGATCACATTGGAAACATCGTTAATGCGAATGTGGAAACCGTGAGTTATGCTGTCTTACATCAAAAGCAACTTGACGGGAAAAAACTGTATGTGCCTGATGTCACAAACATTATTATCCGCCAAGTGCTTTCGAAGACCGAAGTTAAAAATTGCGACAAATGTTCGATGATTGTTGCTAGTGTTGGAGAAATGTTGGTAAATAGTACCTTACAAATTATTAAATCTAAGCTTCCGCTAGTATGTCACGAGAGGTTTGTTTCGCAAATTTTGTATGAGAATGTTTGCGACATATCAGCAAAAGTATCGAATTGTGAAGTGCATGATGTGACCACACGAGTCGTAAAATGTACCATTATTGTATACATTAAGGCATGGTGTTGCGAAATTAACAGGATTTTATCAGGAAAAATAATTAATATTCATTTGGACGATATTGTTTGTCAACAGGCATCGGAATACTGCAAAAAACATTGCAAAAAAAGTAAAAAATAAAAAAATATTATATTTCGTAAACAAATTGTTATTGTAATGTTTAATAATTCTTCGTACCTTCAGTGAAAAAATTATTTATCATTTTTTCCATCAATTAGTCCAATATTTTATGTGGCATCGGTTTTATAACATTTGCATCGTAATTAATGCACATAATGAAATTATCTAAAAAATCTTAATAAAAGTGATGAAAGAGTTGTTCAAAATTAGTAAACAATGTAAAGATAAGAGTCGTATAGTAATATAAAAACGGTCCGGTACACTATGTAACAACAATAGTACAAAAATGCAAATATACGTATTTAGTAAAATTCTAAAGAAACTACACAACACACTGCAAGCAAATTTTAAAGGTTCACTACAAGAAAAAAGAATGATAATGTTTAATACTGTAGTATTTATAACAATTCAGAGTATTTATATTACATAAGCTTAAATTCAAATTTATGTTTCAATACTTTCACCAATGTCACTTATTATTCTTATAGAAATTAATAATTACTATATTACATAATAGGCAACCTGCAAGTATTAACAAGTTATAAGTAAAAACGAACATTAACAAATTCCAGAAAATGTTGATGAAAGTAGAAAAAATTTATCAATGACATTTTAAATAAGAAAAGTTAATAAACAAATGTATTTTTAAAGAAACGTATTTATTAATAATTAAAATTACAAACAAATTTGACGGTCACATAATGGAATAGATAAAAAGAGTAAAAAAGTACTAATAAATATAATTGAAAACACATTTATAGGACACATATGAAAAGAAATAAAAATAAGATATAAATGTTACTTTAAAAAGGAGTAAAATACCAAAAATAACAGAGATTATGAAAATTTTCTAAATTAAAAAAAAAAAGGTGGTTCTTAAACAGATGGTTTAATTAATACTAAATTAACAATGTCAATGAAGCAAATTTTACTATAATTGTATTGTGCAATTCAATTGCCATAAAATATATAATTATTTGTGTTTTTTTAAATGGTAAGTATAAAATATTTATTTTATATCACAATATAAAAGTATATGCATTTTTTATTATTAAATTTAAATACAACTTTACTTTCAACTGCAAATGAAGATATTTTATTTTAAAAAGCCCGGGTTTTGCTTTCATTGGTTCCCGTGCGACCCCCACTGATTCATTCAGCGCCACCTCCGTAACATTTGGAACTACGCCGTAACAGGGCTACTCTTTGCCCATAGCAGTTGCCTCCCCCTGGTGTACATATACCTATTCTTCCCTACTTAATATGTGTATGTATGAATTCATATATAGGCGTTTATTTGTGCATTTTACAGATATTTGTGATGTTACATGTGAAGCGGGTAATGTGAATGGGTTGCAAGTACGAATATACATATATATATACAAAAAGTTGCAAGTCCAGTCGATAACATATACCTGAAAAGGTTTGAGTCTGAAAAAGTTGCAAGTACGGGTCGGTATTGTCAACTGCCGAGTTGCAAGTAGCGTCGGTAATGAGACTTTAGAAAAGCGCGACATAAAATGGGGGGGTGATAGCGAGTTGCCGAAAATTCGTTTTGCCGACCGTCGTTTTGCCGAAAATCGTTTTGCCGAAAATCGTTTTACCGAAATTCGATTTGCCGAAAATCGAGTTGACGAATGTCGATTTGTCGAAATTCGATTTGCCGAACCGTCGTTTTGCCGACAAATGTTCTTGCCCCAGTACTGCTCCGGTCGGTAAAGAAGAGTGTCCAGAGCAGGAGAATTCACATCCCCACCGCGTTCCAGCCACGGAGATTTCGTCCCCTTCGACCCCTTCCAATTTCTCCTGCGCACTCACACTACCAAAGTCGACGTGCCCGTGTGATATCCCCACCGCACTCACACTAGCAAAGTCGGCGTGCCTGTGTGAGCTCTGCAGACGCTGTTAAAAGGAAATTTGCCGAACGTATCCTTCCGCGAATTTCTATACTATAAAGAACATAAATATAATATGTGGCTCCCGATTCGATCCTGAATTTTCATTTCTCTTATGATTTTGGAATAAATCTAGGCGCGAAATTCAAAATGAAGATTCAATTAATTATTGTTATTTATCAGGAAAATTCATACTTTCATAAATCAAGTTGTTTTAATCGAAATGAATTATTTTTTAATGTAAATTCAATTCGATAAAGAATAATTAATTAAAAATAATATTGATAATAAGATATTAATTTCATTGTATGAACAAAAATATGCTCAAAAATATGCTCAAAAATATGCTAGCCAAGTTTCAACTATCCTGAATAATTTTTTTTTTTCAATTTTTAAAATTATGTAATTTTCAATATTATTTTTTCATTAAACAAATTTCTTCTGCCGATGTTCATATACAACATTACTACATACATAATTTCGTAATGCTTGGTAGCCTAGTGGTTAAAGTGCTGGAATGTGGCGCAGTTTTTTGGTGTTCGCGCCCAGTACGGGACGATTTATTTTTTTTTTTTTTTCAACAAAATTCCTTTTTTTCTTATTTATTTGCATAATAAAGATTGTGTATATGAAAATTATTTATCAGATAATTTAACATATGTTTATGTTTTCTTCATTTATTTTGGCTTTGAATTATTTTTATAAAACTATATCAGTTGTAACCCTAACTAAAAGAATCATTATTTTAATCATTTATTTTTCAAAAATATTTTTAACTTATTGACATGTCTGAAATTCTTAATTTCTTAATTAATATATTAAAGAAACTTTACTTCTTTTAAGGAGATATGCAAAAGCAATGTATTACATTTATTCATGCAATCCAATATCAATTGTTATTGTATTTTAACCAATTCGAGTGTTTTTAATATTGAAAATCTATAAAATGCGATTCAGTCATATACATCGAACCAAAGAATTCTAAATTCAGATTTCAGAAGTTAATTAATAATTCTTTTTGTTCAACTTTTATGATTTAAGTTCAATTTATACTTTTTTCACATAAAAAAATCAAAATTTTATTATTCGCGATTATAATACGGAAATGTTTGCTAATGGATGACAATAGGCAATGTATTGAATCCAACGAAACTACTTTTATAATAATAATAATTCTTTTAATTAGGATTGCAACTTAAATATATTTGTATAAAAATGCTGTAAAGCCAGAATTAATAATATTTAATGGAATAAATGTTGTGGGAATCAAAACAGAGTATTTTAGTATTTGCTTTAACATTACGTGTGCCAAAATAAATTTTAAAAATGTACTATTAAATTGTCCAATAAACAATTTGATAAGCATGATCGTTATTATGAAAAGAAAAAAGAAAAAAAAATCGTCCCATATTGGGCGCGAACGCCAAAAAAAATCTTAACTTTCCAACGCTTAGACCACTCGGCTACCAACTGGTACGTAAAATTTAACAAAAATCCTGCTAATAAAGTTTTACCCGACGGTACACTATATATTAAGAACAATTTCATTAATCAATTTATTTCATCGTTTTGCGAAAAGTACCATATTGAAACGGATAAATATTACTTTATTCTTATATACAAATTCATAAAAAAAATACCTACTTCAATTGCATCAATAATCAAACATGGGCGTTGTTAAGAATTAAGGCGTTACATTATTTTGGCAGATGTAATGTTAAAGCAAATACTACAATACTCTGTTAAATAGGCAATGTATTGAATCTAACGAAACTGCTTTTATAGTAATAATAATAATAATAATAATAATAATAATTCTTTTAATTAGGATTGCAACTTAAATATATTTGTATAAAAATGCTGTAAAGCCAGAATTAATAATATTTAATGGAATAAATGTTGTGGGAATCAAAACAGAGTATTTTAGTATTTGCTTTAACATTACGTGTGCCAAAATAAATTTTAAAAATGTACTATTAAATTGTCCAATAAACAATTTGATAAGCATGATCGTTATTATGAAAATAAAAAAGAAAAAAAAATCGTCCCATATTGGGCGCGAACGCCAAAAAAAATCTTAACTTTCCAACGCTTAGACCACTCGGCTACCAAATGGTACGTAAAATTTAACAAAAATCCTGCTAATAAAGTTTTACTCGACGGTAAACTATATATTAAGAACAATTTCATTAATCAATTTATTTGATCGTTTTGCGAAAAGTACCATATTAAAACGGATAAATATTACTTTATTTTTATATACAAATTCATTAAAAAAATACCTATTTCAATTGCATCAATAATCAAACATGGGCGTTGTTAAGAATTAAGGCGTTACATTATTTTGGCATATAATGGTGACATAAATGTGGACCTGCTAAGCAATAATGATCTTATTGACGAATACAAAAACATGTTCAGCTTGCTGGGATTTAATTCGGCAATAAATGCAATTACTCATCCTACAGGAAATAAAGGAACCTGGATAGACCATTTCTTTATAAAAACGTGTAAGGAAATAAGTAAAATATCAGCTTATGTTGTAGAAAGTGACTTAATATCATATCACTATCCAATCGTACTAACATGGCCAGGAAAGGACCTAGAAGCTAACGTATCGAGGAAGGACGGAACGTCGTACTCCCTTGTGAACTATAAAACTCTCGGATCAGCTCTACGACAGGAAACCTGGGATGTAGTTTATAATGAGACCGATGTGAATTTAGTAACCGATCAATTCATCAAGAGACTCACTCAACACATTGAATCATCAACAGTAACCAGAATCGTTACTTCGCATCGAAAGAAGAAGGAGTGGTTATCTCAATACTTGATAGACCAAATGGGTAAACGTGATAAATTGTATAAAAAATGGAAACAAATGACAAATAGTAGCTATAAGAACAAGGCTCGTGATGATTATATTAAAGCTAGGAATAATATAGTTAGGTTAGTTAAGGAAGCCAAAATGAACTACCACTCAAGAAAGGTAATGAAAGCAGGAACGGATAAACGGCAATTATGGAATGCAATAAATGAAATAGTAAAAGGTAATCCAACTAATAAAACAAACTTCATTAATGTAAGGGTTAATGATAAGTTAGTATCTGACAAAAATGAAATAGCTACCGAATTTAATAAGTACTTTTCTCGAGTGGGAGCTGGTTTGGCAGCTAAGTTTAAAAATTCAGATCTAGTTACTAGTTGTAAAAAATCGGTGAAAAACTCGATAGTGTTATTCGATACAACACCAGGAGAAATCGCTAATTACATGAAACGTCTCAAAATTAATAAGTCACCGGGTCATGACAAAATAACACCAATAATATACAGAAATTTTACAGAATTCCTATCAGGACCAGTATCATACATTATCAACCTAGCCTTCTTAACTGCAATATGCCCTTTTCATTTCAAATATTCAATAATAATACCAATTTATAAAACAGGTGACAGGACGCAAATAGCAAATTAAAGACCTATTTCCCTATTGCCTATAATTTCAAAACTTTTTGAAGTTAGTCTTAAAAATAGAATCTCAAAATTTTTAACTTTACATAGCATATTAAATAAAAAGCAATTTGGTTTCATACCGGGGAAATCCACTCAGACGGCTATTGAAGAATTAGCAAAGAATATATACTTAGCACTTGAACCCGGAGAACCTTGTGCAGCCATATTCGTTGATTTGGCAAAAGCGTTTGATACGTTGGACCCTACAATATTAATTAAAAAACTGTATAATATTGGTGTAAGGGGTTTTCCATTAAAATTAATTGAAAGTTATCTTTCAGACAGATACCAAAGTACTAAAGTAGGAAACAATATCAGCGAGAGATGTTTAATATCCCGTGGAGTACCGCAAGGGTCGATATTGGGACCTTTATTGTTCCTAATATATATTAACGACTTGTTTGATGTAGTTAACGATGAAGTACTGGCTTTTGCGGATGATACAGTGATATATATGAAAGGGAAATCGTGGAAGGACCTGTCTAAAACGGCGTCGGACAGGTTTAACTCGGTGTGCTCCTGGTTTGCCGACAATCATCTGACGGTAAACCCAGAGAAGACTGTAATCGTTCCATTTGGGTACTACCATGACAGTATACCAAGGAACTGGTGTGTCAAACGACATAGTAACTCGAGCTGTAATAGTAATTTTAACTACTGTCAATGTCCTCAAATACGCCAAGAACTGCATACAAGGTACCTCGGCATAGAATTTGATTCGCGCATGAAATGGGACTATCACACCCAAATTATTCTAAATAAACTTAGGTACTTAACTTATGCAGCAGTCAGGTTGAAAAAAATTCTAAACTATGATCAACTATTAAGTACATATCATGCTCTTTTTTCTTCCCTTCTTCACTATGGAATTGTTGTTTGGGGTGGACTTTATAATAAATATTTAACTAAATTAGAAGTAATACAGAAGAGAATACTAAAAGTTATTCTAGGTAAAAATAGACTATATCCGACATACAATATATATGCTGATCTTGAGTTATTAGATATAAGACAGAGATATGTTCAAGCTTCACTTACCTATGTCTTAAAAAATAATTTATTGTCGTTTAACACCAGCATGGTTCACACTAGGACGAAAAAATAAATTAGCTAATGTACCTAAAAGGATCAAAACCGTTTCAAGACAATGTTACGATTACATAGCCGCTAAGGCATTCAATCGCTTTATTAATAATATGGAATACCCACGTGTAAAATTATCTGCGTTTATAAAATAAGTATTATTGGCATTTTCGAGACTGACATGCCGTGATTTGTATGAACAAATGTGCTTTGCGTAATCTCCACTTTATAATATCTATGACGTGAAAAATGTAAAATTTTGTTAGCACTGCGCAATCTTCACTTTATAATATCTACGACGTGAAAAATGTTAAATATTGTTAACATCTGCTTAGGTGACACTCATGGTCACCTTTTCTCACAGCCAGGCCTTGCCCTTGTGAGATACACATTCCAGTGTAAAGACACTATATGTAATATATATGCAATGTATAGTTGTACAGGAAATGTTAAATAAATTTTTATTCATTCATTCACAAAGCCACCTTTTCAATTTCATACTAAAATACTGCATATGTTTTTCACTTTTCCATCATACATACTGTTCGAATTCACGTACACCAGATACGCGCTGATATGGGTAATTCTCCTGAATGGGACCCTGAAATGCGTCGCCATCGCTATTTCCAAAATTCGCAATGAAATTCCAATATAACGTATATTTTTTGCAATTTTGAATAAATTAATTCTTAAACTAGAATATATTAGCTAACTTTTGACGTATATAGAGAAAATTTAATACGTCACTTTCATAGCTTAACACGCGTTTGCAAAGTCGTTGCATGTTTTTTGTAAAAATTGCATTTCATTGTAATTATTCATTATAACGTACAAAAAGAATACAAATAATTTTTTAAAATGCATGAAAAATAACTTTAAGCTATACTACTTATATTGTATAAGGCCAATTGAGTGTAAAAAATGTTTTTGATTTTATATAATTACTCAAACATTATCATTTTTGCGAGTAAAAATTCGGGTGATCTCCGAAGCCACCTATTTTTAACAATAAATATGTATTAACATACTAAAATCGAATCCTACGGCCTTAAAACTTAAGTACTAATTAGTCCTAAAGTGGTGTTAGAAGAATTTTTCGTTACAGCATTCGATTTTTATCTAAAATCTAATAATATGTCGATTTGTGATCTCCGAAGCTTGGTGATCTCCGAAACCATTTTCGGCAACCGCATACAATGTTTATTTACCTGTATTTTTATAATTAATCATTCAAAACATTTTAAAAAATGTTACTGTAAACATATACGGGAGTTATAAATCGTTTAAACGTATATTTTTTTATACTATGGATATAATTATAAACAACAATATGTCCAGAAAATACCTATTTAGTTGTAGGCATATTCGCTAAACTTTTAATATTTCCTTCCCTCAGATGAACTCGAAATTTGTTACTCATAAGTTTTTGGGGTCGCTGATTACGAATCCGTTGTCAGATTTTTGATATTCAAAATGGCGAATCCAATATGGCGGACCAATTTTGTAAAAGAGTTCCGATTTACCTGAAAATCTTTACTCGGGGGTTTTCGGGGTCGCTGATCCCAAATGTAATGTTAGTTTTTCGAAATTTAAAATGACAACAAAATTATTAAAGCAGAATTTAGAGACCGGAAAATCACAGAACCATGCTGCAGAAGATCAAAAAGAAAAACTAAAAACTAATTACATGATTATCAAGTTCAGTATTTTTTATCAAGAAACAAGTTCAGTATATTTTATTAAGAATCACGTTCGGCATTCTTTATCAAGAAATCATTTTTTATCATGTAAATATGTAAGCTAATAAATAAGGATTAATTATTAAAATATCATAAACTTGATTTTTTCTTATATTTTATAGTTCACGAAAGATAGTAACATATTTTCGAATGTCCATATTGTTATAATGAATCTTAAAATTCTACGACTATCAAGTTTCATATTAAATAAAAAAGTTTCGAATTTTGGTTCGCCATATTGGATCCGCCATTTTGAATTTAAAAAATCTGACAACAGATTCTTTATTAGGAACCCCAAAAATCCCCACCTAAACAAACTTCTAGTCAATCGAGCAATTTTTCTGTTTTTGGTCCGCCATATTGGATCCGCCATTTTGAATTTCAAATTTGACAACGGATTCGAAATCAGTGACCCCAAAAACCCCCGAGTAATACATTTCTAATTAATTGGATAAAAGGAATAATTTGTAATACCAAGTTAAAACCATGTTAATATATTAACATTTAAGAAGGGCTATAAAATGTATAATAATAACAATGAATTTTGCGCAACATCATATTTTCACTTTAGAATATACCCTGAACATGTTTCAAAAGTAACAATATTTAATTTCATAAAAAAATGTTGCCTTGAAATTTTTTCGGAAACGGGTCCTTTTCAGTAGAATTACCAATATCTGATTGGCCTAGTTTCAATGTAACTAGATTCTGGTGATGCTCTTTACCAGAGATATGTTCTATATATTTTTCGGCAATAATTGAGGGGTTATCATAAAATTGGCTTGCACCGACCCGGCCATAATTGAGGGGTTCTACTGTATATATTAGTTACAATTTTCCGTACAGAGCCTGAATTTGTCGAAATTGATTCAGTAATTTCTCATTTACGTACTTTTTTAGCATAAATCTCGACCTTATCGACCGATCCGACCAAAACACTGTTTGTTACTATATTACCGATTGATATGTCTAGCGTACAGGCTGCTGCCAACTGGTGAGTATACTTTAAATTTACATTTAATCATTGTATCTCGACAAGTAAGTGTCTCTTTGAAGTTTTTTCATATTTATACCTACTTTATAACGTTGTTCCCAAATTCGGAGAAAGACAATTCAGGTATGTAATCTTTGCAAGTATGCAGTATGTACTTTTTATTCGTCTCCAGTGTGCTTTTTTTCAAATTTGAATTCGCGGAAACCCAACAATCTGACACGAACCACTGACAAGATAGACATCGGAATCAATGTTAAGAATAATTTTTTAACATTTTTTATTAATGCAATATTACAGTCAATATGGATCCAGAATCCGCTACAGGAAAATATTGAATGACTGCCGCAACTGGTTACATTATTGATGAACATTTTTTTCGTGTATAACGATACACTTGCATATTGAAGAACGAAATAATTCTTTTTTTTAGTCCTCCGGCCGTTAGGAATAAAATAATACAAGTAATTCCTGTGCATTTTCATACATCCGTGTAATTATTACAATCCAAATAGAAGCAAATTCCGTTTACAGGTTACAGGGTTCGGAAGAAATGGTACGATTGCTCTTCCATGGAACTGGCTTTCCAAGTATTTTTTTTTTTAGGCTACATAATTCGAATGTAATTTTTCTGCATTTGCCAGAGATGCATTTGTCCACATTGAAAATAAAATGAAAGTAGATTTTTCAATACTTTTATATCGTTTCATTGTTCGAAAAAAGAGACGCGCGTGCATACCCGGAAATGAAATTCCTTTGCACCTAATTCCAGGAAAAACAGTGAATTGTGCTATTTCGTTCCGACGCCATATAATTTACCATATTCAAATGCATTTATGACAAATGTTGATAATTTGGTTAGCATTATTACATATTATTTTGTAACTTTTTAAGGGGGTTCTAAAGTCTTTTGTCGATGAGGTAAAATTTTACGCGAAAAAAGAAAAAAAAATTACTAGGTATATTTCTGAAAATTCGGGCTCTTTTACGTCACTTCTAACCGTTATACACGATCTCATAAAAGGAATATAAATATTTCAAAAATCTGTTTCCATGAAGGTAATTGTTATCATTATACTATCATAACGCCTAAAAAATATAAAATAGTTTACTTCAAAATTAACGGAGAATTTTCGGAAATAGATGATTTTTTTCCGAAAATACTCGATCAAGTCTCAACTAATCTTTTTTCATATTTATTAAGCGCTATTATATGATTATTCCAATTGTCTCCATGAAAGCCGATTTTTAGAAAATCAATTCAGTCATGTACATACTAATAAATTCCTCCTTTATTGGCGAAGCAATTTAGAACCCTCGTAAGGGGAGGACAACCCGAAAATCGAGTCTATGAAATACACCTGTGACAAATTTGAAAAAAAAATTGTTTTGACTCATCAATTTCTGCTCTAAAAGACATTTTTTGTTTTCATAATGTTACTACATTTTTTCAAATTAATTACAAAATTAAACGAAAATTAGGGTGAACATAAAAAACAATTTCTAAATATTTACATTCATCAATCTATTTTTTAAATATCCATTTTCTTCGAAAAAAAAGGATTTTTACAAAAATAATAATAATAATTTATTCAGGTTTATATTATACGATGTGGTTATTTATCCAGTATTTACAAAGGGTGATTTACACAGTGCAAAATAACTTTCAATACTTATCCGCAATAATTTGAAAAATCTGCAGTCAAGGGTAGGACTGCCCTATATTTCTAATCGCAAATACTAACTACGTAAAAAAATTAATAAATTTAAAAAATAATAAAATACATACAATAATAATAATAAAAGACAACATTCAAAAATTTGCCATTTTCTGTTTTTTTTTAAGCGAGTGAATATAAAATAATTTATGGGGATTAACACAGCAACACAAAAAAAAATTATTGTTTCGGCCTGGCCGCATGGGTATCTCACTATGTATACATGTATATCAAGTTTCAAACGTTGGAGTCCAACGAAAAAAAATTTTTCAGTCTTCGGCATAAGTAGACCTCCAAAACGATGAAAAACAGATTTTCGAACGCTGGGGAATCGGTGGTGGGGGTAATAAAAAAAACTCAAAAACCAAAAAAAGTCGTCTAAAACCCGTAATTTATTTAGCATATGGAAGTTTTGATCGATCAATGATCGAAATTTTTTTTCTTTTTTTTTTTTGTGTTTAAACAATCTAAAATAGCAAAATAATAACTTCCTATAAAGGAAAATCGATCAAGTAGAGGCGAATGAGACGTAAATTTTACAAGTCCGTAACTTTTGTAAAAATAATTTCTACCAGTTTTAACTAATAGAGGGTATTAATATAACCGTAATTAATCTACCAATAAAAGCATTAAGCTACAGTATGGTCGGAAAGTGTTCATTTTCGAACTTGGAGATTGTGAAAAATCGATCAAGAGCGGGCGGATGAGGCGTAAATATTACAAGTTCATAACTTTTGTAAAAATAATTTCTACCAGTTTTAACTAATAGAGAGTATTAATATAACCGTAATTAATATACCATTAACCCGTTTCGTCCTGAAATGCCGTAAATTTTGAATTCTTTTCATCAGGTGCTTCCTTAGGGAAAAAATCACTCAATCGTTTTGATATAACCATACCTATTGTATTTTTCCGCGAACAAAAATTGTGAACTTTGAAAAAATTTGTTCAAATAATCGTATTTTTGCACAGGAAATCGTGTTCGGAACAAGCTAAGTCTCTGTATCTGGTGGAGTAATTAGTTACACTAAAAGATAGGAAGGTTATTAATTCTCCATTCAAAATGGCGGATTCAAAATGGCGGACCTCAGTCCAAATTTTTTTGAAAAATTTCTGGACGACCTAATTCAAAAGCTACGAGCTTTTAAAAAAAAATGTTAAGAATGAAAAGATCTTAGAATTCATTGAGAAATATAGTGGAATTTTTTCAGATTTTTTAAATGAAGTTTTTCAAATTTTTTTTTTTTAATTTTTTTCAAAATTGTAATTTATTTCAGAAAAATTCTGAACAAAATTTAGTACATTTTCTGATAAATTCTAAGAGATTTTTGTTCTTTGCAATTCTTTCCAAAAGTTGATGCTTTTCGAGGAAATGAATTTCAAATATTATAGTTTAAGATTTTTCTTTTTCGAAAACTATCAAGTTTTGGGAAAAAATGCATAGAATAAAAAATTCTTAGAATTAATCAGAGAATGCACTAAATTTTGTTCACAATTTTTTGAAAAAAAAATTACAATTTTGAAAAGAATTTTGAAAAAAAATTTTTTTTAAATTCATTTAAAAAATCTGAAAAAAATCCACTATATTTCTCGACGAATTCTAAGAATTTTTTATTGTTAGCATTTTTTAAAACAAGCTCATGATTGTTCAGTTAGAGCGTCCAGAAATTTTTCAACAAAATGTTCACTGAGGTCCGCCATTTTGAATCCTCCAATTTGAATGGTGAATTAATAACCATCCTATCTTTTAGAATAACTATTTACTCCACCAGATACAGAGATTCAGCTTGATTCGAACACGGTTTCCTGTTGAGGTCGGTTAAACCCCAGCACGTATTGTAAATATGTAATTTAAAGTTGATCACTTAACACAAAATAACTTAAGTAACATTTAACGGTTTTTATGGAACAAAACAATTTGTTCAAGGATCAAAAGAGATTGTCACAATTTTTATTCGAGCACCACTGAATTGGACGTTAAAAATTACTGTACAAACAATTTTTTTACTCCTGCATTTTAGCGCGAAAAAAAATTAGTTTTTTTTCGAAAAATGCTTCTCTTTTTACTATATGGATGTAAAAATGTAACAAAAATTAGGGGGAACGTAAGAACAAATCTTGTAAATAATTACGTGAAGTTAAAAAATAATAATCTTCTTTTCCGTGTATTGTTTTCTTAAGTGAAAATATTTTTTGATGAAATGACATTCTTTCTTGAATTGCGGAAATAATTAAACATTGTAGAAAATAAAATCCATATAAAATTACGTTTCGACCTATTTATTTTTTGTCCTCTTCAGATTAACTTGAGTTAAAATAGACTCTTCTTATTTGTCAATGATTAAAATCAATAAATAAATAAATAAAAAACACTTCAATGGGTTCAGTCCATATTTAACAAGAACGAGGGATATACACAGACATCACGAGTAGATATTAAAAAATTTAATGTTTTTTATAAAGAAAAATTTATTTGTTAAACATAATTTTTTACATTTTTAATTGTAGCACGACTGAATTCTACGTTCTAAAATTCGGAAAGAAAAATTGATTTCGAATTCGTTAAAGGGGTTTTTCGTGCAGTTCATTTTTTGGTTGCTCCTCTCCTTTTGGAGATTCCAGTCGGAACAGTCGGTAAGGTAGTAATTTACCTTGATAATCACACATTAAAAATAATTGAATCGATTTTTCAAAAATTTGGGCTCAGTACTGAAAATTGTAAACAACATATCATGTCTTAAAAAATATGGAATACATTGGCTAAGAATTCGTCTAGAATCATTCGGAATAGATGATTTTTCCTTATTCCGCCGGACGGTTTCTTATCAAACTCGCTTATCATTTTTCAGCACATCATGTGTAATGTTTACAAGTTACAGTGTATAGCCCTTTTTTGGGTAATAGATTAATAAAATAGATTCGATCTATATAATATCACTTTTTTACCGTCCATTGTTGTCTTATCGACTAAGCCGAATGGAATAAGGTCGCTGATTATGAATCTGAATTCCATAAATTTAAAACAACGGACACAATTAACAGGGTTTATAGTTAATGCGTAAACTGGTCATATGTTAGGATTAATAGGTTCTCTGGTGCATTGTGAACGATGCAGAACGGTGAAGGGATTCATCTTCCACCCCCATCAACAATACTTCAGAGAATTGTTGATGGTTACGTGTACAATCACGACAACGTTAATGAGAAGAGGATTAAAACGTAAGCATTTTGCCAGTGTCAGGTTACGCTCGAGAGCCCTTATACCTTGCTATGGGGTATTTTTATCCGAGACAAGCAATTAAACAGGAAAATGATTTAGCAATTAATGTACCTTTCAGATACGTCAGATGCCAAGACCGCAAAAATTGTAAAGGACGCGGGTATTTTTTGGGAGACATGTCGCCCGAAAACTTTACATTGACACACATCCATACGCACGCATCGAAACCTAGTGCACGAAGAGAGGCCCAATTTCGCAATGCACTCGCACAAAGTGTCATGAACAACACCCAAGAAGGAAACAAGCTCATATATGACAGGGTCCGCATAGAGTAAGTTGAAGATAACGAGGCTCACTCGCAAAATGAAATACAAATGATATTTGAAGTACTAATCTTTTTTACTACGATGCTGAAGGCAGCCACCTGGGAAATCCAGTAGCGTAGTAATAAGTCTTCAGAACATATACTTCTTTATCCCTACAATTATTGAAACCCTATAATTTCAGCACTTTTGCGAGTGAGTCTCCTCAAAGGCAACAGTTTATATTCAATTTAATTACAATCGAACATCATTACATCAAAAGTTTTTATCAGTCATCCAGAAGCTGCTGTGGAGCTTACGTTTAAAAGAGTGGAGTCCATGATGAACCGTATTAGGAAGAAATTCATTCCTCCCTCTCCTCGCACTTTTGCCGATCTTATGATCAGTTTGCGAGATGATGAAAGGTGGAACAACGTTCTCATTTATGGCAACAGGAGGTTACGTCTATTTACGTGCGAGATATTAGGAAAACCAAATGCCATTTGGGGAGATCCGGAATACATTGCACTCTTCCAGCGAGACGCCGACGACGATGATATTATTTTCCTCGTTGATGGGACGTTTAAGGTTGTCCCCAACATTGAAGGGGCTTACCAATTGGTCACAGTAATGTGTTTTCGATTCGGGAAGGTACTGTATTATATCTGTTCATAATTGAATTGAACTGTATAGGAATTCAGAAACATTTCTGAGGTAATTTATTAGAACTAAACTATTTCTTATATTATTGGCTACTGAATAGGTGATGTTGGGTAGATTATGTTACTAAAATTCAGTTAAAATAGATACAGAACGTACAAATTGAATTACCGGTTACAGATATGACAGATTCAGGTTCTCTAACCTGTTATTCTATGCATAACGTCTGCATCCATTTTTAACAGTTCCTAGCAGCAGAATGTATCGAAAATCGTTTATTCCGAAGCCAATAACATAAGAAATAATTCAGTACAAATAAATTACGTGAAAAACGTTTCGTAATTCCCGAAAATTGTCGAAAAATTTTTTTGCTCTTCAGCCCTCATATATTTGCGCGCTAGGGCCCATAACGGTGCTCTGTGCTGGATTGTTTTTGAGCTACAACACCGGAAGTGCTTTATTATTACAAACTACGGCTTTAATTTTAATGTTACAACAATGTCATAAATACGCTAGTAAGCTATAATATTCGTAGATGGCGGGGAAACTTACTTTGGGTGGTTATGATTTTTTTCGCGTCGCAAAAAAAAATATTGAAAGATGACCTTTTTATTAGGTATTTTGGATGATTAATTCTATAATTAATTACGCCGCTGATAATACACTAATTCGAAAAAAGGAAGTTTCCCCACGATTCTGATATCAAGCTGATTATTTTAAGCCTCATTGATCATGTTTTATGCCGATTTCGAGTCGCAGTTTGTAATGAATGAAACCAACGTGAGCGGCCACTGTAATAGCGACTTCTCCTGGTTGTCAAGTCTTACAAATATAGTTCGACGTTATGCCACAAACAAATTTCAGGTGGCGTGACACTCGCGATACTGTCCTCCGGTAAAATTGCAACGCACTTTTAAGTATTAACACATTCTTATGCAGGCCCTTCCCCTTTGTTGGGCACTGATGTCCGGAAAGACGGAGGCGGAATATACCGAAGTATTTCGGGTCATCAGGCGCCAAGTGCTGGGAAATCTTCATCCAACGGTTATAATGACCGATTATGAGAAGGGGCTGCAAAATGCCTTGCAGAACGAATTCCCTGGGGCTGATCTAGATGGATGTTTCTTCCATTATGCACAAGTAGGTACATTTATATAAACGTTGTAAAACGAAAATATAAACAGCATTTTATGTACCGGTAGAAATGACCTAAAACAGGCTATTATACCACCATCCGCCATCGAGCTATAATGTACTCATTATTCGCCTAGGGTAATTGAGTAATGACTCCATTATTGCCCGCTGTGTCGTGCCGCAGAGTGTTCTACTTTAGCCCCTCTCTACGCGTGAATAAAACGAAGTTGTGTCTATGTGACATCAAATATGGTGTACACCATGGGAGATATATCATCTTTCCTCGCGACGATTGCCGTAATGACACGCCTATATCTCCCTCGATGTATAATATACTATTATATACGTAATTGTTACAGGCATTGTTTAGGCGGTGTCTAAAATTGCGGATATCCTCATCAATAAAAGCCACGACTTGCCCAAAGGCAATGAGGTGTTTCGGCGAATAGTATCACTTGCCTTACTTCCGGCAGATCGAATTCTACAGGGATTCAGATACGTGGTTAGAAACACCTCCGAGGACGTTCAGCTGGCTCTGCAGCCATTTCTTACGTATTATAACGACTACTGGTTGCAATTAGTCACTCCTGAAAAATTTTCCGTGTACGGAAAAATTGTCCGAACGAACAACGCAATTGAATCATATCATCGTCAGTTGTCGCTGAAGGTTCCCAAACATCCGACAGCCTGGAAATTTTTTAGTTAAGATTAATTACTTTCAAATTATTTTTATTTAACGAAGTTGTATGGTAAATAAATTTAACATCGAGATTCCGATTAAACTTTATAAGAAGTTCAAATATGCTATTAAGATGCTTCTGCTAATATTTGATGAGGCTAGGGTACTTATAAGAAATGTTATCCGCGATTAGATTTTTCCTTACGCCTTTCATACGTATACTGAAAGTATTTCTGTTTTTCGAGTTCATATAATCATGAAGTTCAATTTTCGTAGGCATGATGAACAATGTACAAAGTGCTGCAATGAGTGATTTGGCTCAGCTTCGAAATCGACGTCGAGTAACTCGAAAATGTATAAAATCACTCATCAGGAACCATGACCTACAAGCTATTTGGAAACTGTACGAAGAAACCTTTTCGTTTGAAGACCTGTTGATCCAAGCATCCAATTTAGTGTCAAATCCAGTTGCCAACTTAATATTTTTCGAAACTGAAGGTGACTACATTTTTTTATATTGTACTTTTTAGTGAAAAGTCAGATACGTGGACTGTGGTGCAATCAAAATAATAGAAATTGAAATTATCTCGTTTCGCTGGCTTGGTTGTTATTAGATTATTCGTTTTTGTGAGTCCTTCTTTAAACTTAATAATTTTTAATACTTCAATCACGACTGACCCGTTTATTTTGAATATTTCTCAATATTTATAAATTTATTTTATAAAGCCAATGGTTTTGAATACTTCTGAAAGCGTTTGTGGGACTAATTTTAAAATGTTCTCAATGCTTCGACATCAAGTCGTGTGCGTTAGTACCCGAAAATCTTTTAAATCTTCTGGAAGCAGTTTTTTATTTTTCCAATACCTCTCATACGCGAATACTTTTTTATTCTTCCGGAGTATCCTTAAGTATAAACATTTTTTAATTTTTTAACTATCAAGATTTCGCGTATCTCTTAGCGTTTTCGAAATATTTTAGAATTTAAAAAATATTTATTTCTACAAATGTTCAAAATTTATCTGCATGTATGCGTTAATCGACTCGAGGTTAACCCTCCTTTTTATAACCTCCAAAATTTTTTTGATTTCGCGTATCTTTTGCCATTTTCGAGATATGAGATAATTTTCAAAATTTTCGAAATTCGTTTGTGTGTATCCGTTAATAGACTCAGATTTCGCGAATCTCGTGACGTTATCCAGATAATTAAGAATGTTTAACAATTTTAACGTGAAACACAAATATCATATTACATTGCAGACATTGGTCGACAGTGGCAGACCAGTAGTCTGTGTCACGCGCGGACATTATTTCTAGTTAAGCATCCTTGTTGGGAAAGACTACTTGGATAGGTGACCACTTGAGAACAGGTCATTTAAGAAAAATAAGTTAAGAGTATAATTCAACTAAATACAAACTAATATAATTAAAAATAAAAAACAAATTGTTTGTTTTTATAAAAAGAGGAAAAAATTTAAGAACAAAAAAGTTAACATTTTCTATGTTTCTTAATTCTTACTGAAGGAAGGGAAGGATTCAGATAGAGAATTCGGAAGTATTGGAAATTTCTATGCTTCTCAATTATTTTGGTTTGCTGGTTCCTTAAAATCACAATTCAGTATGACCTATTAGGCGCTAATGGACTCAATTTTTTTCTCAAATATTACAAATGTAACCATCAGGATTGTGTCTAATATTTCGTGATACAAACTTCTTATTTTTAACTAACTGATGATATCCTTATACGTGCTGTTTAATGCGTTGAAGCAAATAGCGAGGTTGCACCCCAAGGAGAGATTGCGGCCCAAGAACAGGTTGCAGACCAACAACATGTTGCGGACCAAGAAGAAGTCGCGGTCCAAGAAGAGGTTGCGGCCCAAGGAGAGGTTCCAGCCCAAGAAGATGTTGTGTCCCAACAAGAGATTACAGACGTTGTTGCAAACGCGCAAAGAGACTGTTCATCACCATTATCTGAATTGCAGTACGAAGATATTGAATATCTTGAATTTTAAAATAATCGTAACTGCATTTGTTACTTATAAACTTTAAATTTTATAATTTGTTAAATTACAAATATAACTATTAACGTTAATGTAAAATGAAAATTATGTCTGCTAAATCAGTCATTATAGAAAATTTGTTCATACAAATCACGGCATGTCAGTCTCGAAAATGCCAATAATACTTATTTTATAAACGCAGATAATTTTACACGTGGGTATTCCATATTATTAATAAAGCGATTGAATGCCTTAGCGGCTATGTAATCGTAACATTGTCTTGAAACGGTTTTGATCCTTTTAGGTACATTAGCTAATTTATTTTTTCGTCCTAGTGTGAACCATGCTGGTGTTAAACGACAATAAATTATTTTTTAAGACATAGGTAAGTGAAGCTTGAACATATCTCTGTCTTATATCTAATAACTCAAGATCAGCATATATATTGTATGTCGGATATAGTCTATTTTTACCTAGAATAACTTTTAGTATTCTCTTCTGTATTACTTCTAATTTAGTTAAATATTTATTATAAAGTCCACCCCAAACAACAATTCCATAGTGAAGAAGGGAAGAAAAAAGAGCATGATATGTACTTAATAGTTGATCATAGTTTAGAATTTTTTTCAACCTGACTGCTGCATAAGTTAAGTACCTAAGTTTATTTAGAATAATTTGGGTGTGATAGTCCCATTTCATGCGCGAATCAAATTCTATGCCGAGGTACCTTGTATGCAGTTCTTGGCGTATTTGAGGACATTGACAGTAGTTAAAATTACTATTACAGCTCGAGTTACTATGTCGTTTGACACACCAGTTCCTTGGTATACTGTCATGGTAGTACCCAAATGGAACGATTACAGTCTTCTCTGGGTTTACCGTCAGATGATTGTCGGCAAACCAGGAGCACACCGAGTTAAACCTGTCCGACGCCGTTTTAGACAGGTCCTTCCACGATTTCCCTTTCATATATATCACTGTATCATCCGCAAAAGCCAGTACTTCATCGTTAACTACATCAAACAAGTCGTTAATATATATTAGGAACAATAAAGGTCCCAATATCGACCCTTGCGGTACTCCACGGGATATTAAACATCTCTCGCTGATATTGTTTCCTACTTTAGTACTTTGGTATCTGTCTGAAAGATAACTTTCAATTAATTTTAATGGAAAACCCCTTACACCAATATTATACAGTTTTTTAATTAATATTGTAGGGTCCAACGTATCAAACGCTTTTGCCAAATCAACGAATATGGCTGCACAAGGTTCTCCGGGTTCAAGTGCTAAGTATATATTCTTTGCTAATTCTTCAATAGCCGTCTGAGTGGATTTCCCCGGTATGAAACCAAATTGCTTTTTATTTAATATGCTATGTAAAGTTAAAAATTTTGAGATTCTATTTTTAAGACTAACTTCAAAAAGTTTTGAAATTATAGGCAATAGGGAAATAGGTCTTTAATTTGCTATTTGCGTCCTGTCACCTGTTTTATAAATTGGTATTATTATTGAATATTTGAAATGAAAAGGGCATATTGCAGTTAAGAAGGCTAGGTTGATAATGTATGATACTGGTCCTGATAGGAATTCTGTAAAATTTCTGTATATTATTGGTGTTATTTTGTCATGACCCGGTGACTTATTAATTTTGAGACGTTTCATGTAATTAGCGATTTCTCCTGATGTTGTATCGAATAACACTATCGAGTTTTTCACCGATTTTTTACAACTAGTAACTAGATCTGAATTTTTAAACTTAGCTGCCAAACCAGCTCCCACTCGAGAAAAGTACTTATTAAATTCGGTAGCTATTTCATTTTTGTCAGATACTAACTTATCATTAACCCTTACATTAATGAAGTTTGTTTTATTAGTTGGATTACCTTTTACTATTTCATTTATTGCATTCCATAATTGCCGTTTATCCGTTCCTGCTTTCATTACCTTTCTTGAGTGGTAGTTCATTTTGGCTTCCTTAACTAACCTAACTATATTATTCCTAGCTTTAATATAATCATCACGAGCCTTGTTCTTATAGCTACTATTTGTCATTTGTTTCCATTTTTTATACAATTTATCACGTTTACCCATTTGGTCTATCAAGTATTGAGATAACCACTCCTTCTTCTTTCGATGCGAAGTAACGATTCTGGTTACTGTTGATGATTCAATGTGTTGAGTGAGTCTCTTGATGAATTGATCGGTTACTAAATTCACATCGGTCTCATTATAAACTACATCCCAGGTTTCCTGTCGTAGAGCTGATCCGAGAGTTTTATAGTTCACAAGGGAGTACGACGTTCCGTCCTTCCTCGATACGTTAGCTTCTAGGTCCTTTCCTGGCCATGTTAGTACGATTGGATAGTGATATGATATTAAGTCACTTTCTACAACATAAGCTGATATTTTACTTATTTCCTTACACGTTTTTATAAAGAAATGGTCTATCCAGGTTCCTTTATTTCCTGTAGGATGAGTAATTGCATTTATTGCCGAATTAAATCCCAGCAAGCTGAACATGTTTTTGTATTCGTCAATAAGATCATTATTGCTTAGCAGGTCCACATTTATGTCACCATTATATGCCAAAATAATGTAACGCCTTAATTCTTAACAACGCCCATGTTTGATTATTGATGCAATTGAAATAGGTATTTTTTTAATGAATTTGTATATAAAAATAAAGTAATATTTATCCGTTTTAATATGGTACTTTTCGCAAAACGATCAAATAAATTGATTAATGAAATTGTTCTTAATATATAGTTTACCGTCGAGTAAAACTTTATTAGCAGGATTTTTGTTAAATTTTACGTACCATTTGGTAGCCGAGTGGTCTAAGCGTTGGAAAGTTAAGATTTTTTTTGGCGTTCGCGCCCAATATGGGACGATTTTTTTTTCTTTTTTATTTTCATAATAACGATCATGCTTATCAAATTGTTTATTGGACAATTTAATAGTACATTTTTAAAATTTATTTTGGCACACGTAATGTTAAAGCAAATACTAAAATACTCTGTTTTGATTCCCACAACATTTATTCCATTAAATATTATTAATTCTGGCTTTACAGCATTTTTATACAAATATATTTAAGTTGCAATCCTAATTAAAAGAATTATTATTATTATTATTATTATTATTATTACTATAAAAGCAGTTTCGTTAGATTCAATACATTGCCTATTTAACAGAGTATTGTAGTATTTGCTTTAACATTACATCTGCCAAAATAATGTAACGCCTTAATTCTTAACAACGCCCATGTTTGATTATTGATGCAATTGAAGTAGGTATTTTTTTTATGAATTTGTATATAAGAATAAAGTAATATTTATCCGTTTCAATATGGTACTTTTCGCAAAACGATGAAATAAATTGATTAATGAAATTGTTCTTAATATATAGTGTACCGTCGGGTAAAACTTTATTAGCAGGATTTTTGTTAAATTTTACGTACCAGTTGGTAGCCGAGTGGTCTAAGCGTTGGAAAGTTAAGATTTTTTTTGGCGTTCGCGCCCAATATGGGACGATTTTTTTTTCTTTTTTCTTTTCATAATAACGATCATGCTTATCAAATTGTTTATTGGACAATTTAATAGTACATTTTTAAAATTTATTTTGGCACACGTAATGTTAAAGCAAATACTAAAATACTCTGTTTTGATTCCCACAACATTTATTCCATTAAATATTATTAATTCTGGCTTTACAGCATTTTTATACAAATATATTTAAGTTGCAATCCTAATTAAAAGAATTATTATTATTATAAAAGCAGTTTCGTTGGATTCAATACATTGCCTATTGTCATCCATTAGCAAAAATTTCCGTATTATAATCGCGAATAATAAAATTTTGATTTTTTTTTTGTGAAAAATGTATAAATTGAACTTAAATCATAAAAGTTGAACAAAAAGAATTATTAATTAACTTCTGAAATCTGAATTTAGAATTCTTTGGTTCGATGTATATGACTGAATCGCATTTTATAGATTTTCAATATTAAAAACACTCGAATTGGTTAAAATACAATAACAATTGATATTGGATTGCATGAATAAATTTAATACATTGCTTTTGCATATCTCCTTAAAAGAAGTAAAGTTTCTTTAATATATTAATTAAGAAATTAAGAATTTCAGACATGTCAATAAGTTAAAAATATTTTTGAAAAATAAATGATTAAAATAATGATTCTTTTAGTTAGGGTTACAACTGATATAGTTTTATAAAAATAATTCAAAGCCAAAATAAATGAAGAAAACATAAACATATGTTAAATTATCTGATAAATAATTTTCATATACACAATCTTTATTATGCAAATAAATAAGAAAAAAAGGAATTTTGTTGAAAAAAAAAAAAATAAATCGTCCCGTACTGGGCGCGAACACCAAAAAACTGCGCCACATTCCAGCACTTTAACCACTAGGCTACCAAGCATTACGAAATTATGTATGTAGTAATGTTGTATATGAACATCGGCAGAAAAAATTTGTTTAATGAAAAAATAATTAACATTAACAAGAGAAATAAAGAAAGCAATCTATATGTAATATTGAAAATTACATAATTTTAAAAATTGAAAAAAAAAAATTATTCAGGATAGTTGAAACTTGGCTAGCATATTTTTGAGCATATTTTTGTTCATACAATGAAATTAATATCTTATTATCAATATTATTTTTAATTAATTATTCTTTATCGAATTGAATTTACATTAAAAAATAATTCATTTCGATTAAAACAACTTGATTTATGAAAGTATGAATTTTCCTGATAAATAACAATAATTAATTGAATCTTCATTTTGAATTTCGCGCCTAGATTTATTCCAAAATCATAAGAGAAATGAAAATTCAGGATCGAATCGGGAGCCACATATTATATTTATGTTCTTTATAGTATAGAAATTCGCGGAAGGATACGTTCGGCAAATTTCCTTTTAACAGCGTCTGCAGAGCTCACACAGGCACGCCGACTTTGCTAGTGTGAGTGCGGTGGGGATATCACACGGGCACGTCGACTTTGGTAGTGTGAGTGCGCAGGAGAAATTGGAAGGGGTCGAAGGGGACGAAATCTCCGTGGCTGGAACGCGGTGGGGATGTGAATTCTCCTGCTCTGGACACTCTTCTTTACCGACCGGAGCAGTACTGGGGCAAGAACATTTGTCGGCAAAACGACGGTTCGGCAAATCGAATTTCGACAAATCGACATTCGTCAACTCGATTTTCGGCAAATCGAATTTCGGTAAAACGATTTTCGGCAAAACGATTTTCGGCAAAACGACGGTCGGCAAAACGAATTTTCGGCAGAACGATATTCGGCAACTCGCTATCACCCCAAAATGGGGACCTTTAACGATCTGTTATTAATCTGTGCTTTTAGAAATATACCACTTTAAGTCGTCTCGGTTATGTATGCTACTAAAAGCCGTCTTTGAGAAGTTTGTGTTAACACACCCAATGTTGGGAGGGCGTTCACGATGGTTTTTCTGTTTGCCATATTAACAGGGAGCATTCGCTTCGCTTAGTATGTGTCGTATATGTGTTGTGCTGCGAATACACGACAAAAGAAGTATTTATCGCCTTTGAGTAAATACATACATAAAACATTATAATGGAGGATATGTTAGAAGAGGTTAAGTAAAACTATTCATTGAAAATTTATAAAAATGTCATTTACTTTTTTCAAATACCATTCTTTGGATAATATTAATTAATATAATTTAATATATAATATTTACTATTTTAGCTACATAAAATAGTACCAAATTTAATATCAGGTTTACATTTAAGCTAGACATATTTTTAAGCTAAAACATAATATAATTTTAAATTTATATTTACTTCTCGACCGTTTTATAAATAACTAATATTTGTGAATTCTCGGTGAGAAACGGTCACTATACAATTAAGTGAAAAAAATATTTTTTAATAATAAATAATTCGACGTTTCGGCCCTGTAGTGGATGCCATCTTCAGAAATAAAAATAAAATTGTTTTTAAATTAAAAAATAAAAATTGTACAGAATAATGGGTGATTCATTTTTAGGATGTCTCGAGATGTTAGAGTTTCTCAAACTCCACCCATCCAAGTTTTGCAGAGTTTTGCAAAAAAATGAATTCATATACAGGAAAAACAAACTCAAACATTCTTTATAGGTCTTTTGAAAGACAATAATTAAAACGGGAAATTAATTCACCTATATTAAAATGTATGCACTATATATAGCATAAACAAATTAATTGGTAAACAATGAATTATAAATTTCAGGTAAATTAGACTTTTCAAAGCGTATATTAACAGTTTTATTTTCAAATTTTTTAATAAAAAAGTTCTCAATTTCTTTTCTTTTTTTACTATTATTTTCGGTGGCTAAAATTTTTGGATTTTTGTAATCAAAATTATGACCAGTTTTAATACGGTGAAGAGTTAAACCCGTATATTGTTTTTCATGACCCAAAATATTTTTTTCATGTTCTTTAATGCGAGTTTCAAGTCTTCTTTCTGTTTGTCCTATGTAGATTTTGTCACAGAAAGAACAAGATATTTGGTAAACAACGTTGCATTTTTTAAAAGTTGGAAGTGTATCTTTATACGGCTTTATGCCCCCAATATTTTAATATATCGGTTTAGATACTAGTCTAATATTTTCTTTTTTTAAACGTTGCTGTATTCTTTCTGTGACGCCTTTAACATAAGGAATTGAAGAAGTCTTGAGTATCGGTTTTTCCTGAGTAGATTTCTTTTCAGAGGAATTATAAAATTCATGTATTTTTTTATAAATACATTGTTCTATTATATCCTTTGGATACCCATTTTCCATTAAAATCTTTCTTACAATGTTCAAATTCTTTTCCCTAAATCTTATTTCCGAGAGTTTAACAGCTCGATCAATTAGTCCTAGTATTACACTAATTTTATATTGATAAGGGTGATTAGAGGTAAAATGTAGGTAACGACCTGACCAAGTAACTTTATGAGACCAGTCAGTATCGATAAATCCATTCTTTTTTCTAATAACCAATATATCTAAAAATGTTATTTTATTATTTAATTCAATTTCTTTTGTGAATGAATTTATAATTCATTGTTTACCAATTAATTTGTTTATGCTTATATTATTATGTTAAAACAAGAAAAATATATTAATAACCGAAATGAATTTAAAATTCCAACTTCTAATCCTAATTGGATTAAAAATTTAACCAATACCGATATTCCGAATGAAATATTGAATATTATTGCACTAGGTGAAAAATATTCATTTCCATTAGCAGAAAAATTTCCTATGCATAATTTTATATCTTGCATAGAAGATGTAGTCACTAAAATTGAAAATACATTTGATGAGGAAGGTGAAATTCTAATCGATAATAAAAATATTGTTAGAAATGATTGTATAAAGATACTTAATAATAAAACTACTTGTGTGAAAAATACATCTATGAATATAGTCCCTACACATATTTTATATACATTAAAATCTTTTTTCGAAAAAGAAACTGATATCATTATTACAAAAGCCGATAAAGGAAACACCACGGTTATATTATCAAAACAAGATTATTTACATAAAATGAATCTCCTATTAAACGATACTAATACATATAAACCTTCCAAATTTGAATATACAGAAACCATCACAAAACAAGTAAATTCATTAGTGATTGAATGGGAAAAAAATGAATATATTAACACAATAACAGGAAAACATCTTAAATGTTACAATGGAGTAATCCCACGTGCATACGGTTTACCTGAAATACATAAGCCGGAGGTTCCACTGAGGTTAATAGTATCAACAATAAATTCACCAACTTATAATTTAGCAAAATTTTTTACTTCAATTTTAAAAAATGTTACTGGGAAAACTTCTTCTTATATTTCCGACAGCTGGCATTTGAGGAAAAACTTAAATCTCTTCACTTACCTCCTGGACATAAATTTATGTCTCTGGACGTTATTTCTTTATTTACAAATGTTTCAGTTGATATTATATTATTAACAATAGATAAAAAATGGCATGAATTACAACATTTCACTAATTTACCCATACCCAATGGGGTCCCCATTGTCACCAGTAGCTTGTAATATGGTCATGGAATTCATTGAAGGAATTCTTATTAAAAAACTACATTTTAATATTCCTTTTTACGCTCGTTATGTGGATGACATACTTTTAGCATTTCCTGAAAATAAAGAGGAAGAGATCTTGAACAAATTTAATAGTTTATCTAAAATTAAAGGTTTTATGAATAGAATTTCATTCACAAAAGAAATTGAATTAAATAATAAAATAACATTTTTAGATATATTGGTTATTAGAAAAAAGAATGGATTTATCGATACTGACTGGTCTCATAAAGTTACTTGGTCAGGTCGTTACCTACATTTTACCTCTAATCACCCTTATCAATATAAAATTAGTGTAATACTAGGACTAATTGATCGAGCTGTTAAACTCTCGGAAATAAGATTTAGGGAAAAGAATTTGAACATTGTAAGAAAGATTTTAATGGAAAATGGGTATCCAAAGGATATAATAGAACAATGTATTTATAAAAAAATACATGAATTTTATAATTCCTCTGAAAAGAAATCTACTCAGGAAAAACCGATACTCAAGACTTCTTCAATTCCTTATGTTAAAGGCGTCACAGAAAGAATACAGCAACGTTTAAAAAAAGAAAATATTAGACTAGTATCTAAACCGATATATTAAAATATTGGGGGCATAAAGCTGTATAAAGATACACTTCCAACTTTAAAAAAATGCAACGTTGTTTACCAAATATCTTGTTCTTTCTGTGACAAAATCTACATAGGACAAACAGAAAGAAGACTTGAAACTCGCATTAAAGAACATGAAAAAAATATTTTGGGTCATGAAAAACAATATACGGGTTTAACTCTTCACCGTATTAAAACTGGTCATAATTTTGATTACAAAAATCCAAAAATTTTAGCCACCGAAAATAATAGTAAAAAAAGAAAAGAAATTGAGAACTTTTTTATTAAAAAATTTGAAAATAAAACTGTTAATATACGCTTTGAAAAGTCTAATTTACCTGAAATTTATAATTCATTGTTTACCAATTAATTTGTTTATGCTATATATAGTGCATACATTTTAATATAGGTGAATTAATTTCCCGTTTTAATTATTGTCTTTCAAAAGACCTATAAAGAATGTTTGAGTTTGTTTTTCCTGTATATGAATTCATTTTTTTGCAAAACTCTGCAAAACTTGGATGGGTGGAGTTTGAGAAACTCTAACATCTCGAGACATCCTAAAAATGAATCACCCATTATTCTGTACAATTTTTATTTTTTAATTTAAAAACAATTTTATTTTTATTTCTGAAGATGGCATCCACTACAGGGCCGAAACGTCGAATTATTTATTATTAAAAAATATTTTTTTCACTTAATTGTATAGTGACCGTTTCTCACCGAGAATTCACAAATATTAGTTAAAACATAATATGTTTATATATATAAATATTTACATCAGAGCTTGTTTAAAAAAACATTTTCTTATTTTAATTTAACATATGATCTTTTATATGGTTATGTCAGTTGCAATTTGTTAAATTATAAGAATGTGAATTGTTTTGTTATTGGGTATTATACATCACCATATAAGTATGTACATATGTGTATATATAAATATATTTAAACTGACTTAGCGGACTGTAACTTTGTGTACCAGTTATCATATCCAAACATATTTTGAAGAGGCAACATATACAAATGAAATAAACTATATAATAAATTATATATATTCCTCACAGAAAGCTGCTAAGAAAAAATATCCTTAAGTAATTTTAAATGCCTAATTCTTGTTAGTTTGTGTTAGTAACTATAAACGGCGTTCAACATTATTTTTGTTTGCACTTAATTAAAAAGATGTCATTTAAAATAAAAATATATGTCTTATTCAAAGTATGTTGCATTACAAGGCATAACTTTTTTCCCTTATTTTTGGCAACATAATTGTTTAGAATCTTCAGATAATGTAGAAACAGATTAGACAAATCATGCACCGTTGAATGGAATAACAAAAAAGACAATAGGGCAATATACTTCTTCAAGCAATTGCGAGGCCTCAAATTTGCATTGAGCTTTGCATGGAAAAATATATTTTTTTTAGTTTTTAATACAGAAAACAAAACTAATCATATTTGAATTAATACTTGTTAAGCAAAAAAAAAGTAACTTCAGAAAATAAAAAAGTAGATAAAATATATTTCTATATGAGGAATTCTCTGGAACCTTTATATTTCACATTGAAAAATCTAAACAATCTAAATATTAAAGGCAGACGAACTGCTTGTATTTTTGTTATATTTGTGAATTGTAAAAAGTATGAAAAAGTGGTTTAAAGGTATATTCATAAAGAAGTTCTATAATACAATGCATAATGTAATATAAATTAACGATTCATTCATATTTTAAAAAATATAAATGTTTTAAAACTTCTAGACACTTTAATTTAAATAATATATGAAAATATTATTGTTATTTTAGTCTTTATATGTTAGTAAACAATAATACATGTTGTAAATAAATTTGTAACTCTGATATCAGTTCACGCAATACTTATAAATATTACTGTAATATACATATATAGTAATGAAAAGGATTTAACTACATTGGGAAAAGTGCAGAAAACATTCACATGATAGGTATCTATTGTTACGTGAGCATGCATAGACACATACGATCATACACTGTTCCATCGCCATCGCCAAACTTACAAACATCGCATGTACATTTAACAGCCCAACTATATTATATAATTGAAGCGGTCCGTGACACTACAAAACTGTAAAAAATGTAGTTCACATGGTCAGCCAAGTGTGCTCAGTAGCATCATCATGATCGCCTTTACTGGAAGAAATTATGAAATTATTATGCAAACTGATTAGATTCTCCAATTTCATAAAGTTTCGGGATTCAACTTTAAAAAGATGAAAAAACTTAAGGAATATTCAAACTTGAAAATGCTATAGTTTGAACAATTTTAATATCAACGAATTTTATCATTTTGACATTGGAACCAAAATAAGCCAAAATTCCATTTTTTCACATACAACATCAAATTTGAAAATATAACAAGCCGCATAGGTGGTCAAAATAGGCTTAAGAAAAACTGGCAATACCAAAAAAATTGCTGAATTTTATCACGTTCAGTGTTGGTCAAAAAAGAGCCTACGCTATAAGTGGACATTTTTTGTGTCAGCTTGTAATTTTATGTAGAGCTATATTTGAACTTCACTTTTGTCTTTATAAAATATCAACTGGCAACTGTAAATGCACAATTCGACTATAACACCTATTGTCAATACATTTTTAAAAGTGTGCAAATTTACAACCAAATATTGTAAATTTTAGGTTATGTAGTTACTTTTATTCACGCATAATAGGCATTTCGTTTAAGGATTCTAGTTACTTTTTTTCGAGAAATTGTGTCGCTCATATACATGATTAGTAGGACCAGATCTACTTTCGATTGCTTTCGAGCGTATTGTGTATTGTATGCAAAAAAAAGTACAGTTGAGTTCACTCCTGTCGATGGTGAAAAAAGTGTCAAAATAAAGTTTTAGATCTAAAACCTTTTATCTATGGTAAAACATTAGTCGAAGAAAGGTTTCTTTTGTCGATAGCCAAAACTTGTCGATAGATTTTTTATCTGAAGTTTTCTAATAAAAGGTAGATATTTTTTAAACAAGAACAACTAATTAGTTTCAAAGATGTAAGTCAATTTAAAAAAAAACTCATTGTGACAAAGTAATTTTTTATTAATGTAAAGTTGAAACAAATATCATTACACAAAATAAACTTCTATGTAACATTAATGAAACACGTTTATATTTGGTTTTTTATTTTAATTTTGATGTATTCTAAATCAAGTTCTAAATTTTATTCAACAATGTTTCTTAAACGTATAATTATATATATAGTAACTGTTGCAAACGTTTGAAGTCGAAATCACGTGTTTTGAAATTTTAAAAATATGCAATTTGGTCAATCGCCAGAAAAAACAACCTAAGTCAAATTTTAAATAACTATGGACTCTTTGGCGTGCTCAGAAAACTTTGCGCCATGAATTTCGCGATTTTTTTTTTGCAGACATCGATTGAAGTAAACGAGGATTAGCCATGGTGTTAGTATACATGGTGCGCTCAGAAGTTTCGCTTTCTCACTGTAAAATCGTTTCTCTCTCGCACATTTCGTCGAGCAAGTACATAGTGGTGCCAACTGCGAAAAAAGAAATGTTTAAATTCTATAAGTTGGCAAATGTACCTATATGTATGTATGTACGTATATGCACTCCGCAGCTGTGTCAATCTGACGCTCGCGCAGTGCAAATCTCGCTGGTCGCCCGACCGGATCCCAGCGAGGCGGCTGTATTTGAACAGGCACGACGACGGTCTTGATGCAAATTAGTCGATTTTGACATAAAAATGCATGCAAAAAATTCGCATTTTCGTCGAAGTCAACGTTTCATTAATAATAAATGAAAAATATATTTTTGTAAGCACGAAAACACTCAAATTCCTGTTTTTTCGTCAAAATTGGACGGGATACGTTTTTCAAAGAGCAGAAAAGTGTAAAACATATTGTAAAATTTATAAATAAATAACTCCCATATAACATTTAATCATTTTTTATGATAGTAATGCATATAAAGAAATAATATCGAAAAAGTACAGCATAAATGGTAACTTGAATGTTAATTTTTAACATGTTTTAGTTAACAATTATTATTTAAAAACATTCCTGAAGTAAATTATTTTAATTGATTAATAATAACATAAATAATTTTCATGGTTTATCCGATGAACAAATGCGATTAGCATTAGCCGAATCTAACGTGACAATCTCGTTGGCTCAAGCGATAGAGCGCTTGCTTACGGAACCGAAGGTCCGCAGTTCGATTACCGGAGGCTTCATTTTTTTTTCTTTCTTCTATCCAATAAATTTTTTTAGCATCAAAAATAATTATTTAATGTAATTATTATTTATTAATAATTATTTCTGATTAATTATAATTATTAATCTTTGTTTTATTTTATTTCATTTACTTCTATTTCGTTTTATGTTCATTACCAAATCAACTCTTTTTTAAATGAAATGTTAAACGTTAATTGAAAAGTTAAATAAGGTTACTTAGTTACCTGCTCAAGTATTAACTTCTAATATAGCTCAATTCATTATTTTGTTAATTTTTTACTTCTATATTTTTAACTCGTAACTTTTTATTTTGTTTACTTCCAGTTTGGAAGTTAAACTTACATTTAACTTTAAACTGATCACTGTAAGTTAATAACTTATATTATAAGCCGTCTTTCTGCAACATATATAATACTTTTATATGGTTTATTATTAATTATAATTATTAATCATTATTTTTAATTTATGTAATTTCATACCATTTCGTTTTGCGTTTATTATTATATGGCATTTATAAAATAATTAACGTTTCTTTGAAAAGTACATGTATACTGGGTCCAATTACTTTATTATAGTAACTTATTTAAGTTGTAGTATGTCGAAATTGAACATTAACTACATGGTGCATGTAATGAACGATTATTAATTAGGGTTAATTACGAACATGAAAAATTGTATTTTTTTTGTCAGTTATAATTACGATGCACTGGTCAATTCACGTCAAGAATGTTAACAGATTTGCCCAATGTAACTGTAAACCGACTTCGAAAACAATAAGTGAAAGGCTTGCAAAATTACAAAAGTGAAATGGAATAATGTTGTTCCTGAGTAGTATGTTAGCGTTTTTAAGCAATGCATATATCATAGCATGATATTTCATAGCATGATATTGTAAAGTTTTATAGTGTACTTCATTTTGTAAATAATAAACAAATTAATTAAATTCATGATCATTTCAACGACTTATTACACAAGCCATATTACATTATTCTGTTTGTAATAAATAATCGTAAATTGTCTTGGTCATTCGACGTCAGATTAAAAACACATAATTTTTATTATAATATGTTTTTTTAATAATATCTTTTTTTTGCTAGTTACATATAAAGTTTAACTAGTTAACAAACACTCATCCCTCTAAGATTTTTTTTGTACAGCGAACGGTTTTCGAGATAAAGGCTTTTAAAAAATGTACTTTTTTTCATTCATTCGAAAAGTAGAAAAATCATTACTCGACAAATTTCAAATATCATATTACAATAAAAATTATGTGTTTTTAATCTGACGTCGAATGACCAAGAAAATTACACAAGTAATATTACATTATTCTGTTTGTAATAAATAATCGGGGTCTTATTCAACTTGTAAATAAGAAATGTGGATTATTATTTAACCGATTTCAATTGTATTGAAGTAACGACAAATTCGGTTATTACACTGTACATTTTAATATTTACATTGGTGTACATGACACTATTTCGTAGAAGAAAAAATTTTTTTATTTTTTTTCTGCCTTCTTCGTTCGTTATGCCCGTCTATTGATTTCTTTTACGCGAATGCGCGTTCGAGTCCGGACGAAACACTGTAAAACTTCTTCGGGGACGGTAAGTTGATCAATTTTTTTTTACTAATGCCTTCACTTTTTGAATGACTTTATCTTCTTTTGAAAAGTAGTTCCCGTGAAAATCAATGAAGCATTCTTCGATGATTGTAGATAGATTGATGAGATCTTGGGAAGGATACGCTAGGAATCCTTTAGAAACTATCGTAACCCAATCAGTGTCTTTTCGGCTATCTTCAATTTCGCTCGTTCGAGTGCCCAAGAACGGATATTTCGTGCGAAAGCGATGAGCTACGTATCCCGCAACATATTGTAGGCCTGCTTTCTGCGTTACATCAGAAGCGTCACTACATCCTGGCGCCGCCATTGCATGTTCGAAGAGGCGTTTGACAAACACTTGTAATTCCTCTTCAGTTTGATCTAAATGTAGCACATTCTGTTCCTCAGTTGGATCTTGGATCGTGTCCACGGAATCGTTTATCGACCTTTCCTCTCCTGCCTCAACATCAATAATTTGCCTAAACAATTCCTCGGTTAGGACAATTTCGACATGTGTGCTATTCGTCATTTCGAAAGATTGCTCTTGTGTACCTATATTAGAAAGTTAAGAAATTAATTATTGTGGAAGCAGCAGTATAAGGTGTTGGACTTCGGAAAACGTCAGAAGACGAGGACATACAGCTGGTTTCCAAGTCTTCCTCGGTGTTCCTACTCGTTGAGAAAATGACATGTGAATGTTTCCCCAGGATTTACCAACGCAATCTGCATCTGAACTCATACGCTGATGGATGATCTTTACAAGATCCCATAGCCCGAATATATGCGAAGAAGTTCTCCAAAATGTCTTGCTGTAGGTGCCGAGTTAGAATGTATTTGCATTCGTTCGGATATCTTGTATGCAAGTAGTCATACAAGTCAAGTAGCGACGAATTGCTGACCACAACACCTTTCTGGAATGGCATCATGGATTTCCTCTTACCTACTTTCATATGAAGCATGTGCATTGACATGAGCATCAGTGCCGATGTTTGATTACTCAGATCAATTCCGAAGCCATTAACCCATGGATGAACGCCATATTGTTGATGTGAATTATGGACATCAAACCAGTTGTTAACGATGATGACAAAATCAGAATACGCTGTGATTTGGGACCTAGTTATGTTTAGCAGCCCATGTTCACCTGCCCATTTTATTGCTTTACCCGCCGTATGTGAAAATAAATGAGCTGCAGGTCTCACAGCTTGCCTCATTGATTTTCGGGCATCCAGCGTCTGTTGCGTTATTTTATGGGCTACTCTTAAATCGCAGGAACTGCTCAACGTAACAAGCGATTGATGGACAGACGAGGTAAAAATATCAGAACACGTTGGTAGTATGAACCCATCGTCAATAAACCAACTCCTTATCAGCTTCAGTAAATGAGGCACATCGGCGAATATGAAAACCTTTCCTCCTTCGATTGACGGGTGATCGATCGAATGGTTCTCAGTATTTATGCCCAATTCTCCCCACAGTCCCTGGTTACCCATGTCCGAAGTACTGGCCACAACTTCATATCCAGCTTTATGTAATTTTTGTAAGGCAGTGGTGAATATCACTTTTGTCATAGGCCGGTCAAAATCATAGTATATGGGTTGCTTCCAGTTTGCAAAGAGCCCCCGAACCATAATAACCTGAGCTTTCTTTCCGGTTACCAATTTCTCCAATTTCGTATCGAAGCTTACCTCTGGGGAGAGAATAATTTCGTCGAAGGTCATTACCGTCAATTTTTCGACCACTGATAGCATACAACCTTTCTCTTTCATCAGCGCCAACACATCCTCTAGGAAGCCTTCTGATATGTTAAACTTAGCGAGAGCCCATCGTCTTAGAGAGGATAATGATGGCAAGGGAAAATGTAATTTGTCCCTGATGTATCGGTAGGCTTTAGGGCTAACGCTTCGAAGGGAAATTGCACTCGCATAATCTTCCACAGACCATCTAATCCATTTACGTTTTGTCCGAATGCACTGAATTTGTCCTTCCGTAAAGTACGGTTTTAAAACATCGACCAAATTGTCATTTGCCACCTTCTCAATCTTCTGCTCAACATCGGAGGCATTCAGCTTTGCATGAAGATCTTGTACCAACGCATGTAGTTTTTTGTTTTCGTCCATCAGATTACGTATTACGTCCCTCAGCTCTATCAATTCCTGCGCTACATCACCCTGAACTTCTCTTTGTGGTACGGTCGTGGCATCGGTGCCTTTCGACTTGGCGTGGAATTCAGACAGCGATCGAAAATATTTTACTTCATCCTTCAACCATTCGATTTGGACGTACGGATCGTAGGATTGTGTCAATGCTGAAGGATTTCGTGCGCTCTCAGCAATCCATTCCTCCAAAAATCTGGTAAAACGAATATTAAAATGTAACCAATTTCAGTAACTCCTTTTATTTGCATTGGTCACTGCATGTATTAATTATAAATGCAATGAAAGTAATGTACCTTTTCGTCCGCTTATGTGAGGGTGAATGTTCATCGCTGACGCAATCCCTGGAATCAGCCTGTACTGCGCCCCTGTAAATAGTCAATGACACATGAAAATTACGTTTACGAATCTATCGAGGCAAAGTTGTAATTGTAGTCAACAAAATTTTTCCAAAATTTACATTTAAGAATTTGTCAACGACTCTTAGGAAATTAATATTTTTAATTTCATTTATTTGTCAGGCATATACTCAATATAAATGCATGTATATTTCTTCTTTAACTGTTAATGTGAATACATAAACCAAAATAAATAGATAGAAACATATAACTAAGTTATCAAAGAAACCTACGAACCCAAAAATCATATTTAGGAATTCAGTCGACGACTTCTAAGAAATTAATTTTTTTACATTTATTTATTGGTTTGATATGTAATCAAGACAATTGTATATCTGCATCGTTTATTTTTAATATGAATACACAAAACAAAATAAGTAGGCATAACCATATAAATAAATTATCAAAGAAAGCTACGTACCCAAAAATTATATTTTTGAATACATATTCTTACCTGCTTTTTCGATAGGTCAGACTCTTCTTTCCTGACTGCAATGTGCCTCAGTTATCTTGCGTACTCTTTTCAATCTCTGTGATCTGTATAATATATAGATTTACATTACGAAATAAAAAGAAGAATACACATATAGGTAGTAAAGATGTCATCGTTAGTACCTTCTGGGAAATGTACAGTTGACGTAGTAGGTGGTGTTCGACAAACTCGATTTGTGCTGTCCACCGAAAGGTTTCTAAAATCGTTACATGTCATGAGTATTTTTCAGTTACATTTATATGACACTGTACAAACATCAAAATTATAATGTATTTTAATACGTACATTTCTGGTAATGTATTATTACATTTCTCTGGCGGAGTGTCAATGTCACAAGAACTCGATAGACCTATTTCTGCTACAGTTTCCACTGGGGTGACAAGAAACTCGGTCTTGTGGGAATATAGAACCGTTACTTGCTCATCGTCAATGTTATCCTGTTTCCTCTCCGTCACACCGCAACCTCGGATAGCAATAGGAAACTGCCTTTTTGTGAAGAACATATATTACTAATATGTCTTGCTAAGTGAAAAAAATCATCTTTGAAAGATCTTTCCAAGATCTTGTAAGCCTATGTTTGCTAACGTCTCGCTAATGGGACGGAGCAAGATGAATAAAAGACAAACAAATCTATTGCCTTGAAAGATATTAGAGAGATGTTCAATAGACAAATTTATAAAGACTCCTGCAGGATGAATTAAAAAGGTTTGGAGGATGAATGAAAGACAATACAATGATGCTCTCATGATCCTTGCAAGCTCACGGCAAGATGATGTTCAAATAACGAAAAGATTTTGGAAAGATAACAAGAAGATGTTGGCAAGATAATCAAAAGATGTTGGGAAGATAACGAGAAGATGTTGGCCGGATAATCAAAAGATATTGGCAACATAGTGAGAAGATTTTGCAAGATAACGAAAACAATATCTCCACGTGAACGTAAAATGCTGGAAGAGCTACTTATTTTTATTTCCGTTTTATAATCTTAGTGAATTTGCAATTTTACAATTTTTTATATTAAATTTGATATATCTGATTTGAAGTTAACCATCAAATTAGCCAAGTTTTTCTTTTTACGGCTTTCTTCTGCATCGAATTCTCTTCGCTATCATTTTGTAATAGCTCTCCATTTGTTGACACATTTAAAGCAGTTAATTCTTCTTCATTATCTAAAATGTAAAAATAATAATTCGCTAAGGAACCAAACTTGATGAGGAACTTAAACAATCAGCATTTTTGAAAATAAATGAACACTTTTAATAATATACTGTTTTTATGTTTTCAAGTAAAAATTTTGTATAAAAACTGTCGTATAGCTGGAATAAATTCTTTACTCAAAAATATCTTTTAAATATGTATTTAAATTTTTCTTCCTAGGTCCTACCAACATCTTCTCGTTATCTTCCCAACATCTTTTGATTATCTTGCCAACATCTTCTTCTTATCTTTCCAACGTCTTTTCGTTATTTGAACATCATCTTGCCGTCGGCTTGCAAAGATCATGAGAGCATCATTGTATTGTCTTTCATTCATCTTCCAAACCTTTTTAATTCATCCTGCAGGAGTCTTTATAAATTTGTCTATTGAACATCTCTCTAATATATTTCAAGGCAATACATTTGTTTGTCTTTGATTCATCTTGCTCCGTCTCATTAGCGAGACCTTAGCAAACATATGCTTACAAGATCTTGGAAAGATCTTTCAAAGATGATTTTTTTCACTTAGCAAGACATATTAGTAATATATGTTCTTCACTTGAGTATGGATCATTTATAGAACTTAATCATGTACTACATTTACATGTGAAATATTTCAGTTACGAGTGCTTTTAACCCCTTAACGTCAAGTAGGACAATTTTTTCGCTTCAATTTCAATAAAGAATTTCATATGAAAATCCAAGTTCAAATAAATTGAAAGGTACATGTCTTACTTTTTTCGAGGACGCTCTTTTCAATGCTGTTGTCAAAATTGAGCTATCTTAATTAGAAAATTAAATATGTCGATTTAAATGTCAAAATAACGCGAAAAATCGAGTGTTCTTTTTTATAAAACATTTTTTTCTCATCGAAAGAATATTTGTCGTCAGAAAATTTCTTCATTAAACGTGGACCCAATAGTTATAGTATCAAGATAACTTTTTTAAATATTTAAAAACTTACATGGTGATCACAAAATGGCGACTCCAATGACAAATTTCTAATTAAAACTTAACAATTGTTTTTCTTGAAAACTATAGACTTCAGAAAACATTTTCTAAGAATAAATACGTTTTAGAATGAGTAAAAAAATGTTCTCAAATTTTTCCAGAATATATTGTTAAAATGTTTTATTTTTCGAAAATTCGAAAAATCGAAATTTTTAGAAAAGTCGTCTAAAAAATCTGAAAAAATTTGAGAGTATTCTTTGACCAATTCGAAGACATTTTTGTTCTAAGGAAATTTTTTCTAAAGTCTACAGTTTAAAAAAAAAATTACTAGTCTTGAAATCTAGAAAAGTTTAATAATATAACTACTGGGTCCACGTTTAATGAAGAAATTTTGCTGACGACAAATATTCTTTTGATGAGAAAAAAATGTTTTATAAAAAGAACACTCGATTTTTCGCATTATTTTGACATTTAAATCGCCATATTTAATTATCTAATTAAGATAGCTCAAAAAGTGTCCTTGACGTTAATGGGTTAAAATATCTAATAACAACATACCAAATGGATCGTATATTTTCAAGGCAACGATTCTGGGAAAACATAATACATTAGAATTACAACGGTTTCAGTTAAAATTGTATTATTCTATCCCACATTTTCTGCCCTTGAAATAAGTCAATATCGTGCTAAAAATTTATAAGGGTTGGTTTAAAATCATATACAAAAAACGAAATTAAATATGAACACAAAAATACACGTTTTTATTTATTTATAGCAATAACTCACCATTTTCAATGTTTGCTGGCAAGTGTATTTCTCCAATTTTTTGGTACCATCCATCTGAGTCATTCTTTGTGAAATCGATCAGGATTTGACATGACCTCTCAGATTTTGTTGAAAATGGGAGAAAAGTTAGTATTCGGCATACATATGACTGTGGTAAAATGATTTTACGATATTCCGAACATTTTCAAAATTGCGGACATGTCAATTTTTAACTTGAAGAAAAAAACTTATTTTTTAAAATATTCTAGCATGTAGGCATTTTGTCGGAATTTTATGAAATTTGGTACACTATAATATAAGAGTCTGAAGTTTCAGAAAAAAATAATTACATATAAAAATTATAATAATAAATGCATAAAAAAATATTTTTTCTTTTTCAAAGCCATTTTTGACCACCGTGCACCCTTTTTATTTTTTTACAAATATTTTCATATAATAGCAAATTTTATACAGAATACTTTCCATTTTGGATATTCGTGGTGTCTTTATTAGTTTACGAGTTATGAATTTTTGAAGTTGAACGCACGGGTGAAACTCGGGCGCCCGCGTCCTACACCGCACTGGGCATGTAATGATATGCTGCGTTTAGCGGTGGAAAACCTTTTTTTTTTTAATTTGTGTTTAAGTGATGCATATTCTGAAAGTTTGTAACATAATTTTGGTGAAACTACGTTAATAACCGCCAACATTAGCATAACCTGTACGGAAAATCAATGATATGTTTTTTTGTACTACTTGCGGATTAAAAATGAATACAAATGATGATGCTGGTAGTTCTAAAGATTCGGAAACGAGCAATGTTATAAACATTATAGCAAATAGCGATGACGTAATGGATATTGATCCAGCTTCTGATGAAAATGATAAAGAAGAATTTGTTTCAGATGCATTATTATCTACCACGAACGAATATGTTCAATTTTTAGGTTTGACACCAATAACTTCACATGATTTAAAATCGAAAAAAAATAAACTATCAAAAATTCAAGAAATACAAAAGGCTATGAACACAAATTTACAGAAAATATTTGATATAGAAATTGAAGATACGAATGATTTGAATATACTAGTCGGTGAAATAAAAGAGCGGATAAGTCAAACTCCTAAAAAATCAGATATTATTAAACTACTGACTATGGTTCCTAAAAATTGGAACGTGCGAGAGCTACAATCACGATTTTCAGTTTCTTTTTACCAAGCTCTAACAGCTAAAAAACTTCACGAAGAGCAGGGTATTGGCTCTACTCCTAATCTTAAACCTGGAAGAAAACTCAGCTCTGAAACTGATAAACTTGTAAGAGATTTTTATAATGATGAGTACAGTCGAATGATGCTGGGTCAAAGGGACTATAAATCTGTGAAAACAGATAATGGCCGAATTCATTTGCAGAAACGATTACTTCTAATAAACTTGAAGGAGTTACACGTTGCATTTGAAAATGAACATCCTGAAAATAAAATAAGTTTCTCAAAATTTGCTGAGCTCAAGCCTGTTGAATGTCAGTTAGCTGGAGGAAACGGAACTCACTCCGTATGTGTGTGCAAAATGTACCAAAATGTTAAGTTAATGATTACAGGAGCTCAACTTAAAATCTTAACAAAAAATGACGAAAGTCGATGTTTTTTACATGATTACAAAACAATTTTGCGTGAAATAACATGCAATAACCCCACCTTTTCTTGCTATACAGGTGAATGTAATGAATGTCCTGGAGTGAGCAATGTAAAAAACATTTTGAAAGAGACGTTTGACGAAAATTCTATTGATGAGATTACCTACAAAAAATGGACATCAACAGACCGATCTAATCTGGAAAACATCGTTGATAATGTCGATGATTTCATAGATACATTGTCTGCAGCGTTATTGGAGCTTTTGATGCATGATTTTATTCCAAAGTCTCAAAGCAAGTTTTTAGCAGAGACTAAAAGTAACTTAAAACCAGGAGAATTCGTGGTGCTTTGCGACTTTGCAGAAAATTATACATGCATAATTCAGGATGCCATTCAAAGTTATAATTGGAACAATATGCAAGTAACTCTTCATCCTTTCGTTGTATATTATAAAAAAGATAATGAAATACTTTACGAGTCCTACGTAATAATTTCAGAATGCTTGATTCACGATGCTATTGCGGTTAACCTATTTATAAACAAATTTATGAAGCAGCTAAAAGAAAAACATACAAATGTTAAAAAAATCAAATATTTTAGTGATGGAGCAGCGTCTCAATACAAAAATAAAACAAATTTCATTAATCTATCACATCATTTTCAAGATTTTAATGTTGAGGCTGAATGGCATTTTTTCGCTACGTCACATGGTAAGAGCACATGTGATGGAGTTGGAGGCACGGTTAAATGGTTAGCTACGAAAGCTAGTTTACAACGAACATTGGGAAATCTACTGACCACATCATTACATTTTTACAAATGGGCTAAAGATTCAATGCAGAGTATTAAATTTATTCACAGTACAACTGTAGAGCACGTAAATCATACCGAGCTCCTAAAAGAACGTCGTGAAAAAGCGCAAACATTAACTGGATCGAGAGGTTTCCATTCTGTTATTCCAATAAATAAGAATGAAATTGCTTGTAGGGTAACATCATCTTCAGAAGAGATTAAAATGTGTTCAGTTGCATTAAACGAGACAAAAATGAAATCAAGGAAAAGCACGTAAAGTTGGGTGTGGAGTCACAAAATACTGAACTAATTTAACGTGGTAAACAAAATCGGCCCTTTTTAGGGCCATAATGATACGTAAAGTCCGACCAGCAACCTCCTCGTGGTACGTATCGGGTTATGCTAATGTTGGCGGTTATTAACGTAGTTTCACCAAAATTATGTTACAAACTTTCAGAATATGCATCACTTAAACACAAATTAAAAAAAAAAGGTTTTCCACCGCCAAACGCAGCATATCATTACGTGCCCAGTGCGGTGTAGGACGCGGGCGCCCGAGTTTCACCCGTGCGTTCAACTTCAAAAATTCATAACTCGTAAACTAATAAAGACACCACGAATATCCAAAATGGAAAGTATTCTGTATAAAATTTGCTATTATATAAAAATATTTGTAAAAAAATAAAATGGGTGCACGGTGGTCAAAAATGGCTTTGAAAAAGAAAAAATATTTTTGTATGCATTTATTATTATAATTTTTATATGTAATTATTTTTTTCTGAAACTTCAGACTCTTATATTATAGTGTACCAAATTTCACAAAATTCCGATAAAATGCCTACAAACTAGCATATTTTAAAAAATAAGTTTTTTTCTTCAAGTTAAAAATTGACATGGCCGCCATTTTGAAAATTTTCGGAATATCGTAAAATCATTTTACCACAGTCATATGTATGCCGAATACTAACTTTTCTCCCATTTTCAACAAAATCTGAGAGGTCATGTCAAATCCTGATTGATTTCACAAAGAATGACTCATCTAGTAATATTGCGTTGGATGGTAATCGCAAAAAACTTATGTGCTCCATGTGAAATTGTGAGCTGTTATTTTTGCAACACTTCACGATACACCGCACCATTTTTTCAGCACTATTAATCGTTAGAATCGACAAATATTAACAGACGATTGGGCGTGTATAATTGCGGGTGACAGAGTGACTCTCGTTACAGGTAAACAACACGGAGAAAAATTGTCTCGTTATAACTCCGTGCAACACATGGTTCGAGTCGGTGGTACTTGATTTGCCCGAGGGATGGGGCGGCACAACGCCGGAGAAAGCTTTACAGAAAGTGTCGCAACTTTGTAAGAACACGTGTCGAGTGAAAATCCGTGCAGCGCTAGTGGGGAATAGGTGATTCTTGATTTGTCCACGGAATGGCGTGAGAAGCGCCGGTAAACCGTTTACAACGTGTGTTGAAACTCTGGGCATACATATGCACACACGTTTGCTTGGGGCTGCACGGCAAAAGTCTGTGCACTGACTGCATGCACTCTGCAGACCCAGCGGCGAAAAAGTTTACACATGTATATGCCGAGAGTTTCGACTCGCGCTGTAAAACTTCTTTCATCCTGCGTAGCCTACATTTTAGTTGTGGCTATTATTCCATAGGATCCACAAGCTTGTACCGATCTGTCAACGGGAACATTATTAGCCAGTACATCAAACAAATAAAAAAATATAAAAAATCACGTTTTTTTGTAAATTATCCGCCATTTTGAAAGAATCAATCGTCATAGAACAAAACTAATGGCAGATTTGAAAAGTACGAACAAATGTACGTCAGAAAATGTGGGTTTGAAATTTGTTTGCTTATCATTACATAGCTAAATATTCTCTTGAAAATCATAAAATAATTGTGAAGTTTTGGCATGAAAGGGGTTAAGGAAAATCAGTATCTGAAACATAATGTACTAATTTTCGATATCTTAATCGGTGTATTACAATAACATTAGTATAATATATTTATTTAATTAAATAATGCGTAAAAGAATAATTAAAAAAAATATTGGTGAAAGTGTATAACTAATTTAAATAAGATTTTATACTATATAGATATACTGATTTACAGAATGCTGTTAGTGCAATCATATAAGTTTTCTTATGGGATAAAAATATTATTGTCTAGCAGTATTGAAATATTTCAAAAAAGCAGTTAGTAATTTAGTACAATTTCATTGCAGAATTAAAAAAACATCTTTTTATTTTAATATTACATTAATCGAGTATTACAAATATTTGTTTCCGAAATTTTGTTTGCACGATAGTTTCGTTTACTCTGTATTCTGTAAAAGATGTCTCCATTTACCGTAAATGCAATATAAACCATTGCCGTATATATAAATAAAGATACCGGCCGATATTAGGAATTAGATGGAAGGTCTACATTATATTTGAAACATATCAAAAAAATCAATTACAAGCTTATATTAACTACAATAACTTCTTTAGACAAAATGTACGACTTGTAATTTTTGTATATTATTTCGGAAATTACAATAAAATATGGTACATTTATTTTTGTTAATATTACAAAGAATTCGATTCTTACAAATGTCATTCTGCAAAAACATATTGTTTAATGTTTGTAATTTTGTTTGACAATACATTTTGTAAATAAAATAACTAACAGTAAATAAGTAAAAAATTTTGTTCGTTACAAATGTTGAGTAAATGAACAATAAAAAAAAAATCCCCGACATCGAAATCGAACTAAAAAAATAACGCGCTTCGCTTCAACTCAAGCGCTTGTACCACTCGACTACGACGAGTATACGCAATATTAACTTTCGAAGTATCTGATAAAGTTCAACCCCCCGTCATTTGTTTAATATTTTCCACTCGCTCCGCTCCCCTCCCAAGAGCCCATAAGATTAGACCGCCGACGACTGCAGAAGCAACCTGCGCGCGGAAAGTGCGCATTAAAAACGGCTCCTTTCAGTGCCGTGGCAGTATTGAAGTATATGTACACACAAACACATACGTACATTTACCAACTTACAGAACTTAAAAATTTGTTTTTATATGGTTGGCAACATTTCATATGTTTCTCGACTGCCGGCCAGAAAAGGGGCGTGGTCTCAGAGTTCTGAGCACACCATGTATACTTCCACCAAGGGGTTAGCTATAGTGAAGTAATATGGGATAGATTGATTAAGGGTGTTCTCTCAGAGCACCGGAACGCCACGATGGCGGCTTTGGAACTTCCAGACTGGATGCAATCGTAAAATGCAAAATACAATTGTTAGAAATAATTGCATTATAGCCCACTAAAGAGTGCCGATATTTTTCGATTTGGATTTAAAAATTATTAGCGGGCTGAAAACTTAGAAACAAGCTAATCTTGTACTTTTTACTTTCTCAAAAGTCCCCATCCGTTCAAGCTGCTAAATGTCAAAAAAATAGGTTTTTCTGAAATAACTCGAAAAATATCACTTTAAACGAAAAACAAAGACACAAAAATTGCAGCTATGGAAATTCCGCACAATTTCGTTTTTTAAAAAGCTTCTACGATCAATAGAAGCCGAGATAGATTTTTTCAAATATTGGCAGTTTTGCGGATCAACTGTAATGAGCGCGCATTATTCGCTTATAAATAAAAAATAACCATTCAGATTGCAAAATGCTTCCAATAAAAGTTGTAGAGGATGAAATTATGAACAATTTTCCTTTTTTTTATGTAATGCTGTACGTTCAATATTTACGGAAATATGATTGTTTAAAAAACCAATACGCAGAATCGGAACTTTTTTTGCGATAATCAATAATTACTCTAAAACCGTGCTTCGTGTGCGAAAAGTGCATAGATTGAAAGTTGTAGACAATGAAATTTTGAATCTATGTGTTTATTAAAAAAATCATTTTGATGATAAATGCAGGATTGTACAAAAGAAAAACATGAAAAAATGTTATTTTCATGAACTTTTTTGTAAATAAGTAATTTTTGGCTACATTCACAAAGTAATAGTATATTGAAGAGGATGAGATTACCTGTAAAATGAGCGTCGCGACGCTCAAAATTTTTGGGATTTTAAAAAATTCCAAAGTTGTTAAAAAATATCTGAAAAAATTTCAGTGTGTTCTTTAATCAGTTCTGAGAACTTTTTGTTCCGCAACATTTTCTCAACGATTATTCTGACGTTGTGTTTCTAGTTCTCGAGTAATTTGTTCGTACAAAGAATATTAACCATTCTCCATTACAAAAGATAGTGAAAATCTTTTCTTACAATGCGGCTAATTTTGAAACATTTAATACTTCGAATAGTGCAGCGGCATCATAATTTACATCATTAATAGTAATGTGTAATAAAAGACAGTAAGATTCTATAACGACCCCGGATTGCTGAACTGGATTTTAAAGTTAGATTTTCCAAATTCAAAATCAGATTTCTAAAATGGCGGATGAATTTTTAAAAGTTTTACAAGATGCTCCTAAGGGGGTTACCAAGTATCTTATTCGGAATCTATCATCAGATGTGAAAAATTGTAATGGCTGCGAAAAATAATGGAGATCCCAGACAACAAATCCAAGATGTCAAAATCCCAAAATTTTGAAAAATTAAAAAAGATTCAAAAAAACTGAAAAATATTTAGCGAATTCTTTGATCAATTCTAAGAACATTTCGTTCAACATTTTTTCCGAAAGTCTATAAATTTCAAATAAAACATTCGTAAACTTATCGACGATTATTTCGAGGTTAAAAAAAAGGAAAGGTGACAGCTAAATAACACCCGATACGCATATGGGAGGTCAAAATACATCGGAAAGCATAAAAATCACGATACATATGGGCTACATTTTTATTTTTAGTACGTTTTAAAATTTTTTTTATTGAAATTAAGAGCTTTCAGGTGCCATATTGGAGCCGCCATATTGGATTTTGCAATGGCGCACTCGGCATTTGAAAGTATACGTCCTAAGCTTTAAAATGAGCCCGCATTCGTATTTTTGGTTATTTCTAATTTAGGGCACAGCAGTGATCCGGTTGACGTGGAATGAGTCATATATATATATATACACACACACACACACATATATATATAGGGGAAGACGGGGCGAAGTGACAAATCTCAAATATTTCCATTATGATCATGCTGATTGTAAAATATCCTGTGTGGTTTCTTTGTTTACGCCATTTTTCACATTTTGAGGCATGATATTTCATTTCTTGTTCTCTTAGCTACCTTTGGGAGCGAGAAACGTAATTTTTAAACAAAATTTTCAAGTCATTTTCCTGTACTTTGTTATCAGATTGGTCAATATTTTCATTTTAACAGTTTAATAATCACTATTTGTATATTTATTCTAAAAGTATAATTTTTGGACATATTTATAAAACATAAATTGTTCGATTTTTGTGTGTTTATGGGATATCTTATCTGCAAGTCCAAATGATACTTTGGGGTGAAGCAGCGAAATTTTTTCCCGGCTGTCTATATTCCTTGACTACTTTTTAATTCAGAATTCCCTTTTGATGAATGCATTCAGTAACTAAAGACGAAGTTAAAATAAAAATGCAATTTCTTTTTTACTGTTGTTGGAAGTTTTGATATATCTGAAGAGGTTCATTCCACCAACGTGGAAATTTTATTTTTATTAAAACAAACAATAATAACTTAAAAAATTATGACTTGCACTTAATTTTATGATAGTCGTCTCAGAGACCTCTAAAAATAAGGATTCGCCACTTCACCCCGGTATCGCCGCTTTGCCCCGTGTTTTTTAAGTTTTTTAAATTGGCCATAGCTGGCCATCTGTAAAACATACCGTAACTAACATGCATGTAAATATTGACTATGAAATTACCTATCAAATGATACTTTGCATCATCCTAAATACGAAATTCAAGGAGAGAAATGATACAAATCCTCGCTATATATATATATATATATATATATATTATAAATAGGGGAAGGCGGGGCAAAGTTGCGAGGATTTGTATCATTTCTCTCCTTGAATTTCGTATTTAGGATGATGTGTATTGTAGCGGACCGTTGCCAAGAGAGGGAGAGAGGGGGGGGGGATGCGTTCTGCGTAACGCGGCCCGAGAAGGAAGGTTAGTTGCTGCTGTGCACGCGAGCGAATCATTAATGTAAGCATAGAGTGCCCATTGGGATTTCGTAGGCTAAGTTCAGAATTTGTAAGTACATAATCATAATTAATAAATTACTTCTAATATCATATGTTATTTTTTACTGCGGCCCTAGTCCCGTTACAATATATATAGGAAATGCGATACATTAAATCGTTACTAATGGGTGTTTCGTTACAAAATGATTTGCTCAAAAGTTGTCAATTTTCTAAAAAAGTGAGTACAAAATTTGTTTCCATTCCTTTTTTTGCAAATATGTTTGTTGGTATTGATTTTACGACAATATGAAAGCTTACAAAATGTCTTACAAGAATGACTTTAACGACATTTTTTAAAAATTAATAGCAATGGTAAAGTGGTAATTGAAATCGTGGACAATTTTTCATTTTTACGAATTCTGTAAAATTAAGCAACTTTAACGCTTTGAACAGTTTTTTTCAAGACATTCTTATAGGAAATTTTGTGAGCTTTCATTTTGTTTGTATTTTTTTTGCCGTAAAATCAATACCAACAAAGATATTTGAAAGAAAGGAATGTAAAAAAAATTTTGTTCTCACTTTTTTTGAAAACAACCTTTGAGCATATCATTTTGTAACCAAACACCCATTAGTAACGATTTAATGTCTCGCATTTCCTTTATATCTATATAAACTAGTAAAATCAGTTGAAAACCGAATTAAAGAAAACAATTTTACGCTTTTTTTTTACATAAAAATTGTAGTTGTTACTGATTTAAACTTATTCGCATGAAACTTCAAACGGCTATAAGTAAATTCAGAGCATCTGAATGAGCAACTTAAAAAAAATTTGTTTTATTGAAAAAATTTGAAGTAATAAATTGTGGTAACCAATAAAAGAAATTGTTTATAAAAATGTAAACAAACACGTATTCCTTTAGTTTTCAAGTAGAATATTGCATCTTGAAGTTAATTCTTAACATGCCATCGGTCTGCCTGCATCATTTTAGATGTATTCCACATATACTTTTTTCAAATGCATGCGAGAAATCGATTGGTTTCACAATATGCATAACAAATTCGGCGTTGAAAATTATAAAAAATTGTAAGAAACGTGACAATTTTAATAATCTTCTAAAAACTTTTGTTATTAATAAATACTAAATTTCAACGGTTAATATTTGATTTGTACTTCATTGTCTATAAAATGTTAAATTGAAATATTATTTTGGAAGTAATGTTAAAATAATCAATAATATATATATATGCTATAGCACCGAATTGTGCTACAAAATGCAAACAAAATGTTGGTGCCCCGCTAAGAACCCCTTGAGAAAATTTTTGATACGATACTGACGAGAGGACGAAAGTATGACTTCTGACTTTTTGAGAGAACACCCTTAAGCAGAAGTAGAAAAAATCAAGCCTCAAAGTTGGACAGCTGACATATCTTTGTCTAACATTTGACGATCGACATAAGATCCTCGCTGTCTAGGTAGTTTTGCTATAGCGCCGTTTCGAGACTATTTCAGTCCCTCTGAATAGTAAGGAAGTCGCTCCCGCTCTCTCTCTCTATCTCTGTCTGCTCCGCCTCCGTCGGTCAGCGTCAACATGCACGATCGCTATAGGCTATGTCGGTCGGGTAGGCTTGTGACGTGCATTATTTATTGCCATGATTATTCGTGATTGTTTGTAATAACTTTACAATTTTGTAAATATGATTGCATGCTATCGCTTTAATTGAATGTATAGAATTATGATGATGTACAATTGCCTTAAAGATGTAAAGAAATTACTAAGATATTGTTTTATTTTTCAAAGGTCTACATATTTCTTTGTTTCATGTAATCTTTATTAAGATAAACGGCATAATATGTAGTGATTTTGTTTTTACATTTACTTAAGTAGATAGAGATAGATAGATAAGTTTATTTCCCATATTTGAATTACAGTAAATTCTTAAGGGTTAAGTGCACCGATTAATATAAAAAATACATAAATAGAACGCTATACACACGATTCCGGTATGCTACTGTTACGGTTACATAAAAAATACATAAAAAGAACGCAATACACACGATTCCGGTACGCTACTAATCCGGATACATAAAAACACCCCCACTAAAATTACTTTGTAAAACAAGGCTAAAAGGAAACTGGAACAATACAAAAAATACAGGAAAAAAAGCAGACCCCAGAGCAACCATGTTTGCGTGCTAGCCTACATATCCAGGTGGAATTGCCTCCTGGTAAAACACGAACTAACAAATCCAAAGAGGACCTTTAGTACACGAGGATCGGCAGAGAGTATCAAGAAGACCATTATATTCTCGTCGGTGCAATTTGCTAGGATGGTACTACGTCGGAGTCTAGATCTTGAGGGAGCAGAGAGGGGACATTCGCACAAAACGTGAGCTAATGTTTCCCTTTCGCCCGTGTTATAGTCGAACACGGTTCGCTCGGAATGTAAAAAGTACTGCCGATACAGAACGAACGCGAGAATACAGTGGCCGTTCTCAACTGGACTTTCAGGCGTAAGTGAGAGAGCTGGCAACGTTCTGGAGCAAGGGAGGCTAGTCCGTCAGAAAACTGTTTGAATAACGGAATCTGGATCGAATCCGACGGAAAATAACGCTGGAGGTTACAGTTGCGCTGAGCGGTAGCGAAGGTTTCACAAATAGACGCTATGTAAGACTCCCAGTTTGCAGCCGAAAAATCCTCCCAAAGAACATCATAGTTTGGCGCGTCTAGGACTAACTTCAACTTCGAAAACCAGTTCATTGCCGGATCATCGTTTCCTCTAGAGCTAAGTTCGTACACCCTAGTTAAACCGAAACGAGCCAGACTATTTGGTGGTTGCCGCAGATACTTGAGCACGAGGTTTAACGCTCTACGCGCTATTTCAACCGCTATTGGATAAAGCCCTAATTTGAGACGCAAGAGGAAGGGCGGCGTCGACTTGGGAAGCTTAAGCCACTTCTTAAAAAATTCAAACTGGACGGATTCTAAAGAGCGAAGATGGCCCAGGGACCAACAGGCCGCAGCATACAGTAAGGTAGATAGGATAGAAGCACCATATAGTTTTAAAGCAGCACTGGTTGAATCATATCTAGCTGAAGCCATTATAGCCAAGACAGACGCCGTAGCTTGGGGAGTGTTGGCTATAGCGTTTTCAGTTGCCTTCAGCCCGCTCGCCGATGAAGAGACGATTGTTCCTAGGTAAGGTGGATCGCAACTTCCACCTGTTGATTACTATTGAAAAAGTTTCTAGAGGAGGAATCGAGAGGACCACCTCTTCTAAACGCAATAATTTTAGTCTTAGTCGTATTTACTACAAGGCCATTGAGATTACAATAGGACTCGATCGTCCTCAATTTCATTCTTAAGTCAGCAGGAGAATAAGCAAAGATCGCCAGATCATCAGCGAAGAGAAGCATTATAAGATCATAAGTAGTTGTGTAGTCAATTCCTCTTAAGCCATGGTCACGGAAGTATGCAATAATGTCGGAGATGTACAATATAAAGAGCAAAGATCTCAAGATTTCTCCCTGTAGGACCCACCCCCCCCACAGTTACCCTAACTTGCTCGGTAGAGCCAGCAGCACAGACGACGGAAGATTTGGCAGATTCATAGAAGGCCTTAAGCACCCTAACCGTTTTGGTGCTAATCCCAGTGCTATAAAGCTTGTGCCAGAGTTTTGTGTGGGGGATAGAATCGAACGCCCTGCGAAAGTCAACAAAAAGATCGACGCACTTGGAGGGTTTTTTCCTAAGATGGATCTGAACAGCTGCATTTAATACAAAAATGTTGTCTTCCGCAGAGCGTCCTCTTCTAAAATCTGCTTATTCGTCCGGGAGTATATAACGCTGGGGGAGCCAGTTCTCCAGTCTCGAAGCAGGCACCTGCAGGAAGTGTTTCGTAAATGCATTGATTATGGCAATCGCACGGTAATTTTCGGGGTCGGTTCGGTCACCTTTTTTGAAGAGCATGAAGAGATCAGCCTCCAGCCCCCCTTCGGGCGGTAGATCATTAGTTAAAATCAAATTGAAAAGATCCAAAACATAAGAAAACCACTCACCCGAGAGTAGTTTCCACGCTTCAGCCGACATACCGTCCGGACCTATAGCTTTTCCCGCTTTTAATCTCTGCATGCTCTCCCTCAACAATGGCTTCGGTGGGTAGAGAAGCCTTAAGTGCCCTGCCCAGGCCTCCAGAGGCACAGACGAGTTTCCGAGAGGGGCCCGCCAATGTCTTCGAACCTCAGACCAGAAACTCTTAGCATCCCTCACCTCAGCAAAGGCATCCGCCAAACGAAAAACATGAAGACTTTTAGCTACTACCGTTGTGTGTCTAAAATTCTTCTTGGGCGCGAGATAGGAGAGTTCGTAAGAGTTCTCGTGGTTGTTCGACCGAAGGAGATGAAGGGTTCTGTTCATTTCTCTCTTGGCAGATTTGCAGGATGCATCGTACCACCGAGGCAAAACACGCGATGAGTTGGTTTTTCCCCCGGAAGAATTTGAAAGTTTTACTAAGCCCTCCTGGGTAAGAAGGCTAAGCAAACCCGAACAAAAAAGATCACAAGATGGACTTTGTGCCGTGTGGTCATAAAATTGCAAATAAGGGTTGACTTCGCTCAGTCTTTTAGCGAGTTTTTCCTCGTCTTCAGGTGACGACGTTTTGTACCTCGGTGCTAGGCAAGGTGAAGGGTCAGGCGTAGGCTGAGCATTAGGAAACGAGAGGGACAGCGAAGCAACTGCCGGAAAATGGTCAGAGCCTCCACCGTCAGGGCCTATAACAAAGTCGTTCACCAAATATAAATGATAGGCAGAGACCCAGACCAACAAGTCAACAATGTTTCGTCCCTTGGCATCTACAAAAGTAAATTGCGCTGGTTAATCGCTAAGCGAGCGACCATTTAACGATACAAAATTATTACTAAACATAAACTCGTAAAGACATTTACCACGGACATTACAACGGATATCGCAGGTTTGCCTGGCAACTACAAGTTGAGTTTCCTCAAATAAATTTGAAAATTCGCGTTCAGAGTCAAGGTCACCGGTCCACAAGTTGAAGTCGCCTCCTAGAATAACCATACTGTCCGGAAATTTAACTAAAAAAGAATCAAGAATGAGTTGGAGTGAAATAGCAACGATATTAAATCAGAATTTGGCGGAAAATAAAGTGAGCCTTGAATTAACGAAAGCGGGTGAGATCTTATCAGTACAAAAAGCCATTGCGAGGAGGATTCCATCAGCACCGGTGACCCTGACAACGGAACAAATGTTGACAAACCGCCGCTATATTTTGCTCTGGATCCTTCGCGCGTAGCTGGGACTGAAAAGAATGAGTGTTCCAGAAAGCAACAGAAAACGAAGAATCTTGCAGAGGAGGTGGCGTCACTTGAAGTATGGAACGAGGAGTTAGCGAGTGAACTGTAGTTAGCGGCTCCTCCCCCTGCTCAATCGCACTTACAGGCGTAGACGGTGGAGAGAGGGATGGCGTGACCGACTCCTCCTGTTGCATAAGCAAATAGCTCGCCCGAGACGTGCTGCCTCGTACGGGATTTTAAGTAAGCGCTGCTAGACGACACCAGTACACTTGCTACGGAAGTAGCGATAGAGGTGCGCAAAAGAAGTGCGCACAACTTGACAGTACAGGTGTTAGAATACACTCGGTTGAGTTTTAATTACGTGGAACTCACCCTCATACAGTCCTGGCTAAAAAAGAACACTGTCCCCAGCTAACAGCAGAGTGCGGAACAACTGACAGCACACGTCCTGGCACAATTTTAAAAAGCTGTTAGCGACCTTGTAGTGAGTAGGTGAGGTTAGGATGACGTCAGACTCGCTTCGAAGGGGAAAACATGAACGATGCAGCAGCAATCTTGCTAGACAGCTCCCAGGCTTCACAAGCGACGTAACACGGGACAGTATAATGGACAATACAGTTCAATAATATACGAAAGCATAGAGCCCTTTTACATTTATTTATTAATATTTTAATTACGCAACGACATTAATGCTTTTATTTTTGCATTAATTGATTCCTCTTTTTTTTATTTTATTCATTATTCTTTTATAACGGTTGAAACAAATTAATTTAAGGATATATTATTTTAATGAAAATCTTGTTTGGCAATTGGATAAATGTTCAAAATAAAAATTAATATTGTTGTGTATTTTTAAACGTTGAAATAATGAGTCGGTTGAGAACAAAGACTTAAAAATTGGAAAAGTGGGTTATTCTCTTAAATAAGCGTTGTGTATTTTTCCCGAAGTTCTTTGTACCTTTTTTTAAAGATTTTATGGCTTTGGGGTATAGATGCATGTGCAGCTTGGGGATGCTTTCTAAGACGTTAGGCTTTAACATGGTAAATGTTTTTTTGAGTGGAAAAATTATAAAGATTAATTTAGGAAAGTTTTTTTTTTATGAAAATATTGAAATAGTACATTACGATATGAGTGCGCAAAGTATCTCCCACACGAAGTCGTAGGTCGTGAGTTCGATCCCCGTCCGGTGAACAATTTTTCGATTTCTTTTTCAAGCAGCACCTCGCTGTTGGTAAGACGAGCCACGTTGTTTGTTTACGTTTCGAAAATATTGTTTATCTGGCGGAAATCGACTCATGACCGCTGCTGTACTTGGTGTAGGTTTCTGCACTCCTACACGGAGAGAAGGTTTTGCGGGCAGCGCGCCACAGCCCGCAGCGGCGGCATCCCCACTCTTTCGGGACGGCTAACCCCCGAATTCGGTTAGGTGGAACGTCAAAACTCATGACACGCTGCCTTCCTGTAATTCGAGCACGCTGCCTGCCCGATCCGCGGGTACTCAGCGTTCCCGCGGTTCAGGTGCCGTATTTGCCCGAATGGGACATTCGAAACTTTCGTCTATATTCATATTGAAACGAACAAAAACTCATTTTACAATTTTTTTTACCGGATAAGAAAAAATGTGACCTTTCACTGCAATTATGTATATAAAATAATAAATTTTAGAAAAAATAGCATCCAATTTGTTTACAATGTTCCAAAATCATAATCAAATTTTGAGAATTTAATAAATAGACTTTACCCATGTAAAGAGCAAATTTCGTAAAAGTAGCACCCTAATGCCGCAAATAAGATGTAAGTAAACAAAACAAAGTAAAAAAATGTGTATTTTACCATTCAATCCAATTTCTCGAGAAATATTAAAAGTGATAAATTGAGATTTCATAAAATTGCAAAATTAAAAATGGCTGATCCAATATGGTGGGAAAAATTTTTGTTTAATTTCAATTTTGTTCAAAAAAGGTATTGGAATGATTTTTAATCCCAATAAAACCCCAATTATGAAAAGAATTTTCACTTATTGAATCCCCTCAAATGCCGTTCTACAAACGGCCATCAAAATGAATTCCAGCGAATACATGATTTGGAATTGAAAAATATCTCATTGTTCTCCCCTCAAATTCCTCCCATTAAAAACTACCATTCAATACCAGAGATGGCATAAAAGAATGTATTACTGAATCCCCTCGAAATCTATCAACTACCACTTCAAAATTAATTCCACTGTATTCCATATTTGGAATTCAAACTCATTTTAATGAATTCCCTTGAATGACCATGGCCCTAAATCAATTTTGAATTCCAGCCCAGAATTGCTAAAGATATATTATGGATCCTCTTGAATACCAACGATTCCAAATATTAAAACTTATCCCAACGGATACCAAATTTGGAATTGTGTTCAATGAATACTGAATTTACTATTATGATAAAATTATTAAAAACATAAATAATGATCATTGAATAGATGCACGAGTTCATAAAACTATAGGTAAATTAACTTTTGTTTCATATAACAACCCTGCAAACACAAAAGTAACAGTTATGTAACAACTATGTAACATTTATGTAACAATGTAACCATTACGTAAATATTACATAACTGTTACTTTTCGTGTTTACAGGGAAAAATTTGAAACAACATATTTTCGAGCGCGAAAAAAAGATTAATAAAATGTTTTATGTATTTATGTTATTTTATATACACGCAGAAAAAGACCAACACTTTGTTTCGATTGTTTTTAAAGTAAATAATTCAGTGAAATTTCGCTGTGAATTGTGGTATTTATTGTATTTCAGTCTGCCCGAATACATTGTTATATAAACACGTAGAAAAATTCTCTACTTTCTGTTTCAACTATTCGTTATTTTTTCATCATTTCACAACAGTGAGTGTGGCCGAGTGGTTGCGCTTCAAACTTACTGCGCAGAGGACCGGGGTTCGATTCTCGGTCGAAACGAATCTGCTTTTTTTTTTAATTTATTGATTTGGGATTATTTGGGATTAAAAAAGATAGAATTGTTTTAATTTCAATACCAACAAAAAAGGGATTAAAAATTTTGAATCACTTTTAATCTTTTTTCGTTTACTGGGTTTGAGGAAAAATTGTGTTTGAGAAATTGACCTTAAACGCTCACACTCAAACTAAGGATAATTTATGTTGAATAATTTGTTTCGATTTTTCCATATTGTATTTTAGTTGCTTCCTAAAAGACGAAATTAGAGAACTAGTTAGATAAAAAACCTTCATAACGCTCTAATCACATCACAAAACACAAAATGTCTAATACATATGCGCTCGTTCCGGTATTGAGGAAAGCCGATTCGCATGAGAGCGACGTATTCCTGTCTAACAGGACAGCCGTTTCACCAATCACAGTCGTGCAGTCACACCGGTTACTTGGCGAAGCGAACGACCGGTATCGAGAAGGCTGCATACCCGAATTTCGCTTCCAGCAACGCCGAACACAAGTCACGACATGTGCCGTCGATCAGACGGGCAGCGCCTCGTGCCGGGCATGCTGCGCGCAAAACCTTCTCTCCGTGTACATTTCATACACAAATGTGAAATATGGCGCCATCTTCATACGTCGATCTGCAGCTCTCGCAAAATCTTACGATTAATAAAAATATGGCAAAAATTAAGCAAAAAGGGCGATTCCGCCCGTTAATTAATAAATAAATAAATAAATAAATAAACATTTAAAGTGGTGGTGCAAGGGCGGTGGAGAAGGGGGGATGGGGGACCTAAAGCAGTATTTGTAAATACTTTTGTAATAAATAGACCACTTCTTGCAAAGTACTACTTTCCCACACTTTACTGATCTAATAATTTAGCCTGCTGTAAAGAATTTTCGCGTGCGGTAAAGAAGTTTTGCGTGTGGTAAAGTAGCTCTATAGGTATACAGACATGTAGAATAGTCCAAATCAAAACTTTCATTTGTTTTACTTTTCAATCGATGTTCTTCAGTACGAAAAACGATAGTTGTTAATTTTATCTAAAATAATAATGTAATTGAAAATGTACCCGTAAAAGCGAATGCGAATGATAATTTAAATTCATTAAAAATTGCTCAAATTATTAATTGCATTTTAACAATTAATATTAATAACAATTAACAGAAATAGCGATAATAAATAATGTATTATATATATATACACATAATATATATATATATATATATATATATATATATACACACATACATACATATTTCTGAAGGACCCCGCACAAAGTAAACGGAAAATGGGTCCCGGTCGATTGGGCTGAAATTGGAGTATGTTATAGTTCTCGACTTTCTGATCCAAAGTTCTCGTGGGCCCGACGTGATTCTATGGATAGTTTCAGAGATAGATAGAGCGGAAGTGTATGATATTGGCAATGGGCCAGAATGATTTTCACGAAGTTTTTAATGGATATACTCAAGAACGAAAGTGTGTAATAAGTTCCAATCAATCGATATATAGATTTCTGCGCCGTTGAATCCGAATTAGAGGATCTTTCATTCCTACGAACTCACCTGGAGGTCAAGTCGAGGCGATGTCAAGGTCAAACTGAATTAAAGTCTTGTGAGAAAAAATTCAAAAATAGTAAGAGTTTAGTTTTTTAAGATGACTATTCTTGCAAAGTCACTTAAAGGTCAAAACAATGTCAAACTATTGAATAGACGTGTGATGAATTCCAACCGCAATGGAAACGTAGAGTTTTAATCGATGACCTTTATCAATGGTATTTTACCGTCGACATTCGCGTAACCCAATGTGCACCGTGTGGAAGTTGAACGATCGCAATTTGCACATCATTTGGCCCTTAAAAGGGCCGTTTACTCCGCTCCCCATCTGAATTTGTCTTGAATTGGCAAGTGATTATCGGGTTGTATTAATTAGGAATAGGATTTCCTTGCGGTAATCTGTGTGCAGCATCTTTAACACCTTCAATTAATTTTGTTGAAGGGTAACGAATATTATCCTCATAACGAGCATACCCAAAAAACCACAAAATGCGTTTCATCACCTTAAGACAGCTGATCTGAGACGGATAAGACATTGCATACAGAGACGTAAAAAACAGTTAGTGGCCCACTCATAGTAGCGGCAAATATTCACACGTAGCTCCCACAACTATTCACATTTAGTAGAGGCAGCTATTGGCCAATGGTTGCTATTCGCGAATAGTTGTGACAACTATTCGAGCATAGTTTCGACAACAATTCGCGCATAGTTGCGATAACTCTCCTCGCATGGTTGTGACAATTATTTGAGCATAGTTGCGACAACTATTCGAGCATACTTGCGACAACAATTCGCGCATAGTTGCGATAACACGCCTCGCATAGTTGCAACAACTATTCGAGCATAGTTGCGACAACTATTGGAGCATAATTGCGACAACTATTCTAGCATAGTTTAGACAACAATTCGCGCATAGTTCATGAAAATACTTATTATATATAGTTGTTCGCAGCTAGTTATGCGGGTAGGTTATTGGTTAGTTAATTACTTTCCAATTCAAGACAAATTCAGATGGGGAGCGGAGTAAACGTCCCTTTTAAGGGCCATATGATGTACAAATTCCAGTCGTTCAACCTCCACGCGGTGCACATTGGGTTACGCGAATGACGACGGTAAAATACCATTGATAAAGGTCATCGATTAAAACTCTACGTTTCCATTGCGATTGGAATTCATCACACGTCTATTCAATAGTTTGATATGCAATTAATAATTTGAGCAATTTTTAATGAATTTAAATTATCATTCGCATTCGCTTTTACGGGTACATTTTCAATTACATTATTATTTTAGATAAAATTAACAACTATCGTTTTTCGTACTGAAGAACATCGATTGAAAAGTAAAACAAATGAAAGTTTTGATTTGGACTATTCTACATGTCTGTATACCTATAGAGCTACTTTACCACACGCAAAACTTCTTTACCGCACGTGAAAATTCTTTACAGCAGGCTAAATTATTAGATCAGTAAAGTGTGGGAAAGTGGTATTTTGCACACGCAAATACGTGCGCAAAATCGAACTTTGTGCACTATAATAGCAAAAATATATAAAAAAAACTAATTGGTATAATTTTGTATTTTTTCCTTGGTTTTTATTTTTGTTGATATTGAAGGAATCCTACTTATTCGTTCGACATAGAAAGTCCTGTTCTTTTCCGATTTTCAAGTTTGTATTGTGACGTCGGGTTACCTGGAGAGGAGGTTGGATCTCTAGTTTCGGTCTTGTATTGGTATCTTTTGAGACCGGTATGGTGGGTTTTATTATTTCTATATATATGGGGAATTCCACCGAACTGTTAACATTGCAAGTACTAGCAGAAAAGTCGTACAAATGAAGGTCAAATCGAGCTTTTTCTTTATAGTATTTCATGAAGACATTTAATATAATATACTCAAACTTTTGTCTCTACCTCCGTAACAATTAACCTTGCATAAGAAACATAGCACTGACTGAAATTACAGTTTTTTGACGCGTACTCGCCACATTTTTATTCAGTCCGGGCTGTTTAAAAAAAAACTGTTATCCAAATGATTTCAAATCGATATACGTTATTGGCAGAGATAATATCTAACAGAATATTTGTCATTGAAGTGTGTGCCTGTCTTAGAAAATGAAGTATGAAGCCAGGAACATGCGTACCCGATTTTTGAGAAAATGAAATTTTTTTTACATATAAGGCTTTAAAAAAAACTTTTATTATTTTTGAATTTTGCATGGCGGTAAATAATCCCCTTGGAATAAGAATGAAAATAGAACCCGGTTTATACATGTGCTTTGTGTATGAACCTCTCAGCGACGTTCGCAACATTGCTTTTTACTTGCTCCACTCGAATTGAAAATCATGATTTTTTTAAGGGCACACCGACATGGTCCATGGAATGACTTTTTAACTTTTGGCCAATTTTTCTGTAGTACATTTTCTTCAGTATCCAACCTGCTATATCATTCATTTTTTGACCAGAGTCGAAAAAATGTCAACTAAAGAACGTTTTTATGGTATTTTTGCATTTTATGGACATGACATCGTCCTAACTTAATTAAAAAATGACTGGCTTCTCTTTTCTTGACTCTTTGTGACCCTATGAATGTAATACAGCATAAAATTAGTTGAGGTGCCATAATAATAAAAGTTGGATTTTTTAAGGGTCAAATATCAGAAGTTCCATGGCATTCTTCGCAAGGAATTCCGTAGAACTGTTAACATTGAATGTACTCGCATTGAAACATTTATTACATTTTTGCCTTTACATCTAAAAATGTATTTTCCTGAGCATGCAACTAGGTGTATAATCAGTTTATTACCAGAAGAAAATGAATATCAATTACAAACTGTACTATAGATACGTTTTCCCCATGTAAACAAACCAAAACCCAATGTATAACAAATAAATATTAGAAACTTTAACTATTATCAGCTGTATGGACGATTGTAAATAATACCGGAGAGTGAGCGCGGTATACTTAACCTCCGAGTATAGTTATTATAAAGTATATTGTCAGTTGTTTCACGTTCGTGAAGGATAATAATTCTAAAAAAAATTTCAACGAAAATGGTAACTCAAGCTCAAAATAAAGTTGTAAAGAAGATTCCAAAAAGAAAAGAGAAGTTCCAGAAAATTAATTTCTATACAACGTGTTAAAAAATAACGTTGATGTTCATGTTTCTTAATTTTATATTACTTGTTTACACTTTGCGTTCAAACATTGCTTTTATTTTATTATGTTACATACTACTGTATGCCTATACGAATATTATAGAAATATAATTAAATTTCATTATACTACTGTTCTTATTTGATTACCTCTGATATTATGAAGAAAATGCATACAACCTTTTTTTGTACAAAATTTGACGTTCTATCTTTCTTTCTTGGACACATTTATTGTCTGATTTGTATTTTTGATAATAATCACATTTTTTTATATTTTTTCACAATGGCAGCTTAAATATGCATGAACATATGCATGGATGCTTAAATATTGCAATTGTTATTATCATCTTCGGAATCAGGATACAAAAATACATGAAAATAGTCTAACAGATACTTTTTTCAGTCTCTGTATCACTTTGTAATTGTTGCAAATTTTTGTGTTTACATTTTTTGGATTTACAAAAATAACTTTGTTAAAAAATGAGTGGTAAAGCTTTTTTTTTTAATTCTTTGTGGCCCTAGAAATGTAATGGTATAAGATTGGTTGATGTGCTATCAAAACAAAAATTTAATTTTTCTTAGGGTCGAATGTTAACAGTACAGGGGAATGCCTCATATATACATTGTAGTTTAGAATGTATCGCGTCGGCGCCGCTGTTAAATTCCCATGTATTCGGGGATCGCCAAAAATGAATTTTAATAATAATATAAATTTAACGTAGGTGTATATAAATATTAAAATAAAATAATTAACGGCTTAGACCTACCAATTGCATTAGATGTTAAAATGCCATAGTTTGGAAATTCCACAAACATTTCAAACACCTTCCGTCGTAATCGCTCGGATTCACAAACGTTTAGGCCTTATCGAAATATTTGTAATCTCAACTAGTAATGAAATTAATGAAAAAATGTAATAGAAAAAGGAAAGAAAAAATTATATTCCATAACTATAAAGTGGATACAATTTCGATTTGACAGTTACTAGGAATAGAGTGTTGTGTGAATATGATTTGTTAGCATGCATTATAATAAATCCAAGGAAGAAAGACAATTAATATAACTATATAATATGTAAATAATATATATAGACATGCAAAAAATATACAAACAAACAAAAATTAATTAAAAAATTAAAAAGTTACATGCGTGGCGTTGCGTTCAATCCCCTCCGCATCTGAACTCTTCAGTGAGGCTTTGGCGGATGGAATCAGCCTCAGACGCCCAACTACAAACTGATACTGAATTCTGATACCCACATGCATGATATTTATGGAGAACCCAGGTAAGAAAAGATTCCTAAGTGATTGAAGGGATGAATAATTAGGAAAGGAAAACTATATCTATACTGACTCATCTTGAATTATTACGTAAAGGAAATTAGTTAATACAAAACCCGTGCCCTTAGTGAATAGAAAATTTAGTCTGGTATATTAATTGATAATTATACATATTTATAATATGTATTCGTACGCGATAATAATAATACTAATAATGATAATAACAATTCAAAATGTTCAATAAGACAACTACAGAAATAGATACTGATGTAAATACCGTTACCATTATGGATGCTAGTTAGTGAGGGGGTAATGTTAGTTTGAGATGGGTCATGCAGGAAATAAATTACAAACTGTCAATTTGAAATGATTTTTAATGCGTGTTAGTATAATTTTTGCATATTATATTAATTGCAAATTATATTAATTATATTATTTGTCTTTCTTCCTTTGATTTATTATAATGCATGCTAAAAAATCATATTCACACAACACTCTATTCCTAGTAACTGTCAAATCGAAATTGTATCAACTTTATAATTATTGAATATAATTTTATCTTTCCTTTTTCTATTACATTTTTTCGTTAATTTCATTACTAGTTGAGATTACAAATATTTCGATAAGGCCTAAACGTTTGTGAATCCGAGCGATTACGACGGAAGGTGTTTGAAATGTTTGTGGAATTTCCAAACTATGGCATTTTAACATCTAATGAATTTTAATAATGATTTTCTAGTTACGTGGGACGTAACACAATAATAATTTTTCTTTCCATCCAGTGGGAAATTTACCATGTATAGCGTGGGCTCTATTTCGAACAAGATATACCATGGTAAAAATGTAGCGCGTTGTAATTTCACCATCTACAACGTCAAACAATTACATAACCATGTAAAATTCCTACTTTCATCAAGACGATTTCCCAAGTGCATGTAGGACGTTGACATAGTCAAACGCCACATTTCATATTACTACATTTTCGCAAATGAAAATTACAACATATTTGTAAAGTTCATGGCCATTTTTTACAGTGTATAAATGTATTTGACAGCTGTATTGATATTTGTTTGCGTATGGAGCGAAATTGTAAGATTCCAAATTTACATTATATTCCGCTAATGTATTTTTGCAGTTTTAAATGCCACGATGTACGGGCTTTGTATTGCTTAATTAGCTCCTCACCGTGCGTTACTCACACTCCCGCCACCGTTTCTGTTATACTCGCTTATCAGAATATGTCATTATTTATTATCCTTTTTCGAATTTACATTATTATTTTGTATAAACGCTATATTGAAAAGAAACGCCAATCTTTTCAAAGCCTTTCTAAAGTTTCACAAAATAAACCGCTGATAACGGCAAGATAATTGTATATTGTTTTACCTAAAATCTCCAATAAAGCGATCCTGAACCGCTCGTATCGTTAACACCTTTTCGATACACATTTTGGCGATCCTGCCAGGATCTTATTGTAAGATTTTGGGTGTGTAAAGCACAAAAAGTACGTTTGCTCGTAACATCGCGCGCCTCCTACTGGATTTTGCTGCATTTAGATACGTCTTCTGCGGTGCATTTGTGTGATTCCAAGGATTTCAGTGTTGTGAATTTCGATCGTGTATCCGTTACTCAAATGATGGCTATTAAAGATTCGCTGTCATCTCAAAACGCCACGCCTAAGTGACTGCTTTCCATAAATCTTCCACGCTTTTCCGGAAAATATACAACCTGGCCTGAATTTCGTGATCCCTTCGAATCGAAAATCTCAACGAATGCCAGTTTTAACAACGTCGACCGGATGTACTACTTGAAAACCAACTTAGATGGTAAAGCTGCGGAGTTATAACATCCAGGCTTGGCTCTGCTTAAAGAGACCTATGAGCATCTTCGGCTTCAAGTTGACTCGCTTCTGTCTACGTGGTCCCGTGCGAAACCTGCTTCACATAAATCAGCGTTTAAGTGATGTAATTTTTCTGAGGCTCTTTTTTATTGATGATGTCGTTAGATAGATGCATAAGACGAATTATATATCCTATATGACCCCCATAAGGTGAAAATTGTCGTAAATGAGCGCTTATGTACAGTAACTTTTGTTAGGTTCTTTTTTTATTGTACAATGAAACGAACTTACCTGTCATGTTCGATTGTAATGATTAGGATGTAGTTATGTTAATAATACCTATTTTGACCACTAGTCGTTTGCAATATTCAAACCATCACATCTACGTTGTTTTTTTTCAAGATTTAGAGTATTAAGTAAATGCAAATAGATAATGAAATTTAGTTGTTAAAATAAAATTTTTGGGTAAGGAATGCAAATAAAAGAAGGGGGGGAGATAATCATTTCAAGCGAACGTCCTAGGATACTTACAATCGAACATCAAAGGTAATTTCGTTTGATTGTACAATTATCCGTGGAGCTCTCGCTCTCATGATTACAATGTAGATGTTTAGATGATTCAATTAAAGTTTATTTGTATAATTAATTGAACAACGGCGTTGATTTGATTTCAATGGACAATTGTAATATTTAGAAAATGTCAAAGAATCTGGTTGGGCGCCACTTTTTAATGCCCTTGTTTTGCTATTACTTATTCGGCGTTTTACCGCCGCCGTCTCGGGGTCAGCTACCGTCTCAGGTGGAGACTTTAACGTCTTCGTAGACGTTGCGCCAGGTAGAGGCCCGACGACGTCGTTCGCCCGTCCGGACTATTAATTGCCCGAGCCCGGTTGACTCGGGGTCTTTTCGCGACCCACACTCGCACTCACGAGAGCAAGAGATCTCGTCCCAGAGGGGAACGATTTCCCGCTTCTTTCCGCGCCTGAAACGGGGCTCAAAACTCGCGGGGATTGCCACGCACTGCAATCCGTCTCTTTCTCGACGAGAGGACAGGTGCATGCAAAGGGAGCGTGGTTGCAAAAAAAATGATCTCTTTATTTAATGCACACGAAAATACTTATTATTTCTAAGATTCCACTAAGCCACTTACAATTGTCTCTCTCGACTTCTCGTACGGTCTTCTAAAAGAACTAGGGCGGCTTCTGCAGGCCCTGGGTCGTCTTCACACCGGACCCTCTCGTTCTCGCTCCACAAATAAACCGAAAGAAAGAAAACTCTCAAAACTCGCACTAGACTTTAAAATTACTGTTGACCTCGATTACTGGCTGCCGCACTCTTCCTCGCAGTTAAATGTCTCGGCACTGACGTCCGAGACCAGACTGAGTCCACTCAGTCGGTATTTCATCGTCTTAGTGTAGAGCTCCGAGGTTACGAGAGGAGTATTGTAACCGGCGTGTAACACCCCCTCCTTAGCGGGAACTCACCCGTGAACTCCGTCGTACTTCGTACTCTACCATTAAAAGAAACTCCTACGGTACCTCGGTACTCTTTGCACTCTCTTGGAATGACATCCTCTTTCGAGGATGACGGCTCCGGACCCCCCTGAAGGGGCGCGGGTCTTAATAGGTTGGGGCTTCCCTCCACGGCCTGTGGACGGGAGGCACCCACTCGTCTTTTTAGAGACGTCTTGGTTGACCATCTCCTCGTGATGCCTGGTAGTGGCACGCCTAAAGTGAAAACAAAAAACCATACTCGTTATTGGGTCTCGGTCCGCTTACGAGGTGCGAGGTAACGTTTCAGGTCGGATACGTGGGCTTTAGCCACCGTCCGTCCTGGTCTCTTCCCGTCCAACTCGAGCTCATAAACTACGGGAGAGATAACGCGCGCGATTCGGAATGGCCCTTCATACCGCGGGGCGAGTTTCGCGGCGAAACGGTCCGCTCCCGATGACAGAACATGGGTTCGTCGCAAAACTAAGTCGTCGACCGAAAACCGAACGTCGCGCCTACCTCGGTTATAGTACCTACGCTGTCGCTCGCTCGCCTTATCTACAGTCCTACGCACAAGATCTTGAAGGGCGCTGATTCTCTTCAGCCGATCTTGCCAGTCTTCGGGGTCCATCCGTAGAATAGGGGCTTCCATCTCCAACTGCCTTCGCAGGCTCTTCGCGGGTCTTGGTTGCCGGCCAAAGTTTAGAAACACAGGGGACACTTTAGTGTTGACGTGCACAGCCGTGTTTATCGCGCTTCGGAACTCTAGAAGGTGGAGATCCTAATCCCGGTGATCGGCGCCTACGAATGTCCGTATCATCGTCCTCAGAGTCCGGTTCCTCCTTTCGACCGGATTCGCTTGCGGATGTTACGAGGGTGTTGTTGACCGTCTCACTCCGTATTCCTCCAAGATGCGGTCTAAATGGGAGTTACGCTCATTGTCGCTCAGGAAATATTCGGGCGTCTCTCATATGAATAATATGAGGTCTTCGAAGGCCTTGGCTATATTCTTGCCGTCGGCTTTTCTCAATGGCTTGAGTTCCATCCACCTATTAAATAGGTCCGTGAACACCAACACGTAGAGGTTCTGGCTACGGCTTGGTGGGAAGGGTCCCATGATATCTGCGGATACCACTGTCCGCGGCTTTTCTACTATGCGCTCATTCATGAGTCCTGTGGGTGCTCCCTGAGGCGTCTTCTGAAGCTGGCATTCCTGACACTCGGCGATGAATTGTCGGACGTTGTACCTTAGTTCGGGCCAATAATACTCTAAGGCCAGACGATTGTACGTCTTCACGCCGTAGTGTCCAGCATGGGTCTCTTGATGCGCGTTTTTCATGGCTTCCTCGCGCAACCCTATTGGTAGGACGAGCTTCCACCTATCTTCTCCTCCCGTCACGGGATCCAACAGAGGATCTTTCCGATGGTGGTACAGTCGTTCGTCTTCGACTCTCCAATCCGGGAATCGCTCCGGAAATTGGGCCACCAACTTTCTTCGTCGCTGGTACCAAGTATCTGATTCTGTCGACACTTTCACGGCTCCTATCTCGTCTTCCACTCGTCGTGATAGGGCGTCAGGTACGTAGTGCAAGGCACCCTTCCTATGTGTGAACTTGAACGTCCATCCTTGCAGTTCCAGTGCCCACCGGGCCAGCCGGCCACTCCGTTTAACTTACGGAGCCATTGGAGACTGATGTTATCCGTAAGTACCTGGAACTCGTACCCCTCTAGATACGCCCGCAGTTTCTTCACGCCCCACACTACCGCGAGACATTCTTTCTCAGTTGTCGCATAATTACGCTCGGCGGCAGAGAGGATGCGGCTTAAGTAGACGATGGGGTGCTTCCCGTCGTCTTGCTCTTGGGTCAAGACCACGCCTAGAGCATAATCGCTCGCGTCGGTCTGTACTACGAACGGTCTTTTAAAATCAGGCAGTCCCAACACAGGTGTTTCGGTGAGAGCCCTCTTTAGGTCTTGAAATGCCTCTTCCTGCTCTTCACCCCACTCCCAGGTCTGCGTTTTCTTCGTTAGCTTGTTAAGAGGCAGTCTTCGCTCTGCCAGATTGGGTATGAATCGGGCAAACCATCCGACCATTCCCAGAAAACGTCTGACCTGCTTCAGGTTCTTAGGTGCAGGGTACTCCAATACGGGTTGAGTCTTCTCTGAATCGAGACGCAATCCTTCGCGGTCTACTCGGTAACCCAGATATACTGCACTCGAACAACAAAACTCGCACTTATCCCTGTTGACTTGCAGTTCGGCTCGGGCGAGTGTCTCGAGAACTCGCCGTACCCAGATGACATGCTCTTCGAAGCTCTCGTTGACGATAATAATGTCATCCAGGTAAACGAATACATGGGGCTCGAATTCGGGACCGAATAACGAGTCCATCAACCTCTAAAAAGTGGCGCTACAATGTATGGCTAAGGCGCGTAAAGCGTAAGACGCAATAAAGCGCGTATAAAAAAAAAAGGCAAACGGCCATTTTCTGACCGCGTGAACGGCGAGGCCGCCATATTGAAACGTGCTCAGAATAGGAAACGGCCATATTGGCTGCCATATTGGAGTTCAAATCCGTTAAAATTAAATTTAAAAGTGCAACGGAAATTACCGGGAACACGTGCCGAATTTTGAGACGTTTTGCACGCACATGAGAAAATTCAGATAAGTGACGGAAAAAAAAAGAGAAAAATTTAGATAAGTAAATATTTGAATTAATAAGGTGTTGTGAAGTCACTCTTAATAATAATAATTATGATTAAAATTAGTGAAACTAGTAATTAATATTCGAGTTCGAGATTATAGAGAATATTATGGACACTAGTAATAATAGTAATTACTAAAATTTTGTAAGTTGTTGTTTTTTGAGAATCGGGATTATTGGAGAAATAATTTCCGGTTTATGAAATTAAATAAGTTTAAATTTCGAATACCAGATGGAAAAAAAATTCCTTTACAAGTTTTCTTTCGAGTGAATAGTGATCACTGGAGTGAACTTCAATATTTGGAGTGAAGTTCACTACGATTATTACGCTATTTATTAAGAAAAATTAGCAGTTTTCGGGTTTTTGGAGTGAATCCCAAGTACTGAAGTGAAGTTCACTAGAATTAAGTTAAAAGTAAATAAGGGTTAGACGCTAATTTGGATTAGGAATAGACAATAGTAATACGAGTGAAGTTCCATATTAGGGTGACCTTCACTTTTTAGGAAGACTAGTGATTAGTCACTTCAGATTTTGGTGAGTGAATCCTAGCTGCGAAGGTAGAATGTCGGGCTTATTGAATAAAGGCAATATTTTTGTCCGGAGTTTCGAGAGTGAACTATACCCACATTATATGTCACGACGGGATAGGAAGTAAAGTACACATTCAACAAGACATTTAACTGGTTCGAGAAGTAATGAAACGAAGTCGAGAATTTTCAGAGTAAATCTCGACATTTAGAGTGACCTTCACAAGTCGGAGTAAATTCGAGTCCCTTTTTGGAGATTCGGTTCGCTATTTTTTCCCTTAATATCTTTAGATTAAGTATCCTTAGATTAAGAAAACCAGTAGAGTTAAGTTAGGTTAAGAATATTAAAATAAGACTTAATATTAAGTATTCAAAGCTTGCAAAATAGTCAAGCCGGGACTATCTGCGCGATCGAGGTGCGAGAGTCCGATAATTGGGAAAGTCATACTTTGGAGTTATCGAGTAGATTTGAGCCGCGAACTACGGGTGAGACGACGCCTTTGGATAGCTAGTTCGTGGACCAGCCGTCGAGGTCATTCTACCGCTAAGGAAAATAGGGGTACGGCTGTAGGGAACTGGATGCACGTGCGTGTGAGTGTAGGAGAGTTAGAATCAATAAGAAAAAAAATGATTTAAGAGTGGGAAGTCAATGCATCAAATCGAGACGTGTGAGAAAGATTTTGAAGTACAGCCGTACAAGAGTAAAGCCGCGACATCAATCAAGATGATTGGCGGAAACGATCCAAACGGTTGGGACGTAAGACGAGAAGTAAATCAGATCGTCGAGGACATAACGAATTTATCGTTATCGGAGGTTCAGGAAAACCTTATTAGAGAAGGGCTAAACCGATCGGGATCGGAGGAAATTATCCGCGACCGTCTGATTCGCTTTCGCGCGAGGGAACGTTTCCCGACAGGTCCTTTCGTCTGGGACCAAGGTACAGACGAGGTCAGCGTGATGACCGACATGAGTGAGTGTGCTCATGTAAACGCACGGGTCTTGGGGGGACGAACTTTCTCCGCGACTTTTCAAGAGGACGAAGAGGAGCGCATGACGAGTGGAATCAGGCGAACGACGTCGTCGGGCCTCTACCTGGCGCAACGTCTACGAAGACGTTAAAGTCTCCACCTGAGACGGTAGCCGGCCCCGAGACGGCGGCGGTAAAACGCCGAATAAGTAATACCAAAAAACGGCATTACACTGGAGTCCACCTTCTTAATAGTGCTAATATTAATGCCCTTTTTTAATGCTGTTGAGGTTGCTGCATGTCGTGTACTATGTGTACTATAATTATAGGATACACATGTTTTTTAGTACAGAACGAAGCCATCGTAAAATGGTCTGCCTTGACGCAGAATGATAAGGTGGACGAGTAGTAATAAAAAGTGAATCTCTAATACTTCGCACGTCTTTAGTTACACTTAAATATTTTTCCAATGTACACGCGATACAAAGTTCCGATTTTTCGGGAATACACGGTCGATTTATGATTGGTAAATTATTTCCCACTTTAGACGTTTTTATAAAATTTGAAATTTTTACTTTGTAACCTGAAGAATCTTTTTCAATATTACTTTATTTAAAAAGTGAAATTGTTTGTACTCGCTAAGCCGTGCCAAAAGCCAAAAGAGCTGCTGACTTTTCAGACAATGAATTTAATTTTAATTGATCCAAGATATAAAGAGAACTTAAATTTTTAATCAAGGGATCAATAACATAAATGACCTCATATTTAGGCTTTAACGGATGAGAGCGAAAAACACCTTTAAAAGAAAGCGATGTCTGTGGATCGTTACCAAAATTATGAACCGAAAGAAGACTAATTGCTGACCTGATCGAATTTAATGCGTATGATGAAAGTCCGTCCATAAACTTTTCGGATAAAAAATGTAATACGGAAGCAGTATTTGCAGTAACAGGGTCGATATTACTTCCCAAGCAATAATCATTCTAAAGCTTTTCAAAGCACTGGAATATTATTTTAGTGTAGCCTCTGATAAAGAAGCTATCATCACATCAGCAGTCTGATCGTCTCATTGTCTTCTTTTGAATGAGTACCTGATAAAACTCCGACAATCAAACTTAATAAATTTTCCTGCAACGAAATAGAAGTAATTTATCAGAGGGTTTGCATATTAGAGGTTCGTAACTTAATAAAGATTTGAACAATGGAAACCATGGCTGTGACGGCCAATACGGAGCAACCACAATATCCGTTGCCCTATCTCTTATCATTTTCCTTAATGTTTGTAGTAATAATGAAAATGGAGGAAAAGCATAAAAATATAAAACCGACGAATTGATCGAAAATGCATCAATACTTTCTGCTTCTGGATCTTTTTGCCATGCAACATACCTCGGAAGTTTAGCATTAAAACGGGAAGCATGCAAACAAATTTTTTCACGATAACTTTAAAAACATCCGGGAATAATTCCCATTCAGTATCTATGTTATCGATTCGCGATAAATTGTCAGCTTCGATGTTCTCTTTCGAAGGAATATAACTAGCATATAGTGATAGGTTACGAAACTCACACCACTGTCATGTCTTTCTTGTGACCTCAAGCAAGCGTAAACTATGAGTTCCACCCATCTGGTTAATATATGCAATTGCCGTTGAATTGGCAATGAGCATTATAATTTTGAGAATAGTTAAATTTGAAGCAAAAGATTTTAATGCAAAAAATGCTGCCAACAACTCTAATTCATTTATCTATAAAATACCTTCAGATGCTTTCCAAAACCGTGGGTACGGTTACCGTTATGAAAATATGACTTTTTTAACCTTTCATTACATTTAATTTCCACTATGTTAAATCTTTGATAATATCTGAAGGTACTAACATTTTTGCATTAAAATCATCACCTGACGACAAAAGAGCAGTTTGCTTGTGATACTCAATTAAGTTTGTATACAGCCACGAATACGGAATTGCTGGGCATACTGAAATCAGAGTTCCTAATAAACTGTCAAAATAACAAATGGTACAAGACCGGCGTTGAGAAAAATCTGTTAATAAATTAAGAATTTTCTTTTTTTTTTCGTCTGGAAGTTCCACTGTCATTTTTTGAGAATAAAAAATGAATCCTAAGAATGAACATTTAGTTGAAGGTATGGGAATACTCTTTTTTACCTTAATAATAAATCCTGGAGAAGTTAGCAATTTCGCAGTTTTATTATAACTCTCTAAACATGACTTATAATCAGAGCCAAAATAAGAATATCATCAAAATATATTACAGAATAAAAATTCCTCTGTCTCAAATTGGATATAGGTACTTTCATTAATTTAGTGAACAAAAAAGCAGCTACATTTAACCCAAATGGTAAACGAGTGAACTCGTACAATTGTCCATCAAAAGAAAATCTGAGAAATTTTCGAGCCAATCGGAATTAACAAAAAGGCGTCTTTGATTTCAAGTTTGCTCATATAAAAACCTTTTTATAATAAGTTGAAAACAGTAAGATATTCCTCAATTTTAAAGTGATCGCAATTAATAAATTCTTTCTGGAAAACGTGGTGTCATGGCTCCTATGGATAATAAGTGATTGACTTCTGCTTTACCTTGTGAATAATTAATTTTTGGATCATTGAAACCAGGAAATTTAGAGTACTTTTTAGGCTCGGAACAAACACAAATTTCATAGTCTTTAATTATATTTAGTATTGTTGAATCACAAGTATATTTTTTCCAAACGGAATAAAAAAGTCGTAAACAACCAGTTATTCAGCTCACCCTCGATTCTACCGCGTCACTTTTGGAGCATCCGATTTCGCTTTCGTCGTCGAGTACGATGAACAATATCCGACATAACTCGCGCGGGAGGCCGAAATTGTTTAAATAATACGAATTGTTTATTGCAAATTTTACTGTAAAAACGATATACCTATAAGCTAGAAATTCCGAGTCGAGTCGGAAAAATTCATAGCAGCATAAAATCATCCCGGGAACAACATCCGAATCCATTCGTGAGGGAACAGGAAATTGTTTGAATAATACCAATTGTTTATTGCAAATTTTACCTTAAAAACTGTGTAATATATCCCAGAAATTCTGAATCGGGTCGGAAAAATTCATAGCAGCGTACAATCATCCCGGGAACAATATCCGAATTCATTCGTGAGGGAGCAGGAAATTGTTTATTGAACACAAATTGTTTATTTGCAAATTTTGACATAAAAATGAACTAACTATATGCGAAATTCCGAATCGACACGGAAACATTCATAGCAGCGTTATATCATCCCAGGAACAATATCTGAATTCATTCGTGAGGGAGCAAGAATTTGTTTATGTAATACAAATTGTTTATTGCAATATGTTACCTTAAAAAATATATAACTATAAGCTAGAAATTCCGAATCGAGTTGGAAAAATTCATAACAGCGTAAAATCATCCCGGGAACAATATCGGAATTCATTCGTGAGGGAGCAGGAAATTGTTTATTGAACACAAATTGTTTATTTGCAAATTTCACCATAAAAATAATCTAACTATATGCCAAAAATTCCTAATCGGCACCGAAACATTCATAGCAGCGTTATATCATCCCAGGAACAATATCTGAATTCATTTGTGAGGGAGCAAGAATTTGTTTATATAATACCAATTATTTATTACAAATTTCACCTTAAAAACTATGTAATATATCGTAGAAATTCCGAATCAGGTCGGAAAAATTCATAGCAGCGTAAAAACATACGGGCAACCATATCCTAAATCATTCGTGAGGGAGCAGGAAATTGTTTATTGAACACAAATTGTTTATTTGCAAATTTCACCATAAAAATGAACTAACTATATGCCAGAAATTCCGAATCGGCACGGAAACATTCATAGCAGCGTTATATCATCCCAGGAACAATATCTGAATTCATTCGTGAGGGAGCAAGAATTTGTTTATATAATACAAATTGTTTGTTGCAAAATGTTACCTTAAAAACGATATAAATATAAGCTAGAAATTCCGAATCGAATCGGAAAAATTCATAGCAGCGTAAAATCACCCCGGGAACAATATCCGAATTCATTCGTGAGGGAGCAGGAAATTATTTAATCAACATAAATTGTTTATTTGCAAATTTCACCATAAAAATGATCTTGAATTGGAAATTGTTTAAATAATACCAATCGTTTATTGGAAATTTTCCCTTAAAAACGGTGTAATATATGCCAGAAATTTCGAATCAGGTCGGAAAAATTCCTAGCAGCGTAAAATCATGCCAGGAACATTATCCGACTTCATTCGTGAGAGAGCAAGAAATTTGTTAAACATTACAAATTGTTTATTGCAAATTTTACCTCAGAAACGATAAAACTATAAACTAGAAATTCCGAATTGAGCTTGAAAAATTCATAGCATCGTAAAGACATTCCAGGAGCATATTCCGACTTCATTGGTGTAGGAGCAAAAAATTTGTTAAATATTACAAATTGTTTATTGCAAATTTTAACTTAAAAACGATGCAACTATATGCCAGAAATGCGGAATCGGGTCCGGATATTCATACCAGCGTAAAATCAACCCAGGAACTTTATCCGAATTCATTCGTGAATGAGCAGGAAATTGTTTAATCAACACATTATATTGTTGTCAGTCGTCGAGAGCGGTAGTGTTTATTAACGCTCCGAGTCCACATTTTGAATTTGTCCGAAATCTGAGACTTTCAAATTTATTAAAGCTAGTAGATCAAGCTAAACTGGCTCATTTGTAATTATTGCGGTCTCGTTTTGACAGTTCAGTCTCTTTGAAGTGGATAATTTTTATAACGATCCGCGACTTAAAAATAGAAGCGTAAACTTATCTAACCGGAAGGTCTGTTAATCATTGCTTCGGTTCCATGATTATTTAAAAGTGAGAACAGCGTTTTTATTAGTGTTGACTTTTACCATCGGCGCCGTGACTACATTCTCGCTTAAAGCTTAATTACTGTTAATTTTAAATTTAAAAAAATGGGTGATATTAACAAACTGTGTGTGTTCTGTGAAAAAAGTGAACCGTCTACTACGGAAGTCTGCAGTTCTTGTCAACGTGTCGCTCATACAGACTGTATTGCTTCCGTTAATCGCACTGAATCTGGAGAATTAATTTGCTGCATTGCTCCTTCTCCATTAACCGATGCTGAATTTAGCAATAGTCAGCTCACTGAGAAAAAACGTCTCGGCCGACCTCTAAAAGGTAATAAGCGGTTGCGAGCTGACGTTGACAATTCGCCCGACAAGAATTCGGAATCATTTCAAGATTTCTTATCAAGTAAATTTAAAATATTCGAAGAAAAACTTTCCAGTATCGATCAACTGAATGTAAAAATTCAATCAATGGACTGTAAATTTGATACCTTCAGTGCTGATATTCGTTCAATTGTTGACGATCACAACAATCGATTATTAGCACTAGAGAAAAAGTCTGAAGAAATTGACTTTCTTAGAACTCAAGTTTCAACACTTCAGAAAGAAAATCAGAAATTGAAGGAGCATATTGAGAAGTTCGATTATCGTATGTTGTCGGTAGAACTGCATGAACATAGCAGCGATTTAATTATTTCTGGTGTACATGAAGCTGTCAATGAAGATTCCCCCCAGAGGGGGAGGGCGTGTGGGCCCCTTCCGTCTCGCTCTCGCGGAAGTGTGGAGCCTGCTAGTCCCTCCTTCGGGAAGGTTGTCGTTCCTGGGACAGCTCGAGACAACCTCAGGGGGCCTGTGTTTGTCAGGTCGGCCCATACTTTCAGACGGTAGGCCACGGGCACAGCGTCAGCCCCGAGGGACCCGAGACAAGTGGCTTCGGCTGCGCCCGATTTGAGGGCCCCTTTTCGCCTCGGGGGGCCCATAGATTGGAGAGTTTGGCGGCGGCCATAGTCCCTGGGCCGGAGGACTGCGGCTGCCATCGCACCCCAGGAAGGGGAAGAGGGGAACCTGTTCCTGGCGGGTTCGGCTCCCCAAGGGAGGACTCTGTCGTCTCACGGGCTGCCCTAGACGGACCTCAGGGAGGGAGGAGAGGGGAACCTGTTCCAGGCGGGTTTCCCTCCTCCAAGGGAGAATGTCGTTGTCTCCCGAGCTGCCCTAGACGACCTCAGGGGGTCGGCTGGAAGGTGTGAGCTACCCATCACGCTGGACGGTCGGCTACGGGCACGTGGTCAGCCCCGAGGGACCCGAGACAAGTGGCTTCGGCTGCGCCCGTTGAGATACCCCGCGCAAGCGGGGCCGTTGAGCCGGGCGGCGGAGGACCCTGGGTAGGGGGTCTAACGCCGCACTTGATCAAAGCGTGGGGCCCGTGACACGGCACGGGTCCCATTGGAAAGCGCAGAGCGCCTTTGAGACGTGAGTGGCGTCCCATCTGGCTCCGGCCGATGGGCGCACAGGTTCAGCATGCAGGGGGGGGGGGGGCTTCGGCCCTTCGGGAGCTGGCGACCCCGCATACCATCGAGCTGGGCAACCAATCCCATGTAGGCAAGTACTCAACTGGTAGAGGGCTGGTGTTTGAATCATGGCCAGTCCTCGCAATGACACACCAGGTCACAAAACGGTATTCTCGGGGGCTGTTCCAAGCGGGGTGACTTTCGGGGAACCCTTTCAGCCATTGGTGTTAGACTCGAGCGGGTAGTGGTTTCAAAAGCCTGCACGCTGGGCTAGGAGCATTCTGATAGGACTGGAAGGACTCTCCCCGGGTCTGTGAAGGTCTCGCTTGCTCCGCTGTGTGAGTTGCAATGCAACTCGGGTGCGACCCTGCAAAGAGTCGTAGGGATTAGAAAGGTCCTCTCCTCACCGAGGAGCTCGAGAAGTCTTGCCGCTTGGAGAGAGATTTGGTAGAGGCCCCGGAAGAAGGGGTCTCGCGTTGGTCCGGGCGTATCCCGGCTCCGCGCCATGGGGCCCGAGCCTTAGAGCCTTGCGGCGGGTAAGGCTCGGTTAACAAATTACGAGGTGACTAATGTCAATGAAGATTTAATAGTGTCTGTGTGTAAGATAGCCGAATCTTTAGGAGTCCCTCTTCTTGTTTCGGATGTGGAACGGGCAGGTAGAATCTCCTCCTCCCTACTATCGGGACATTTCGACTACCGATTCTACGTCATCAACCACTACATCGACATCCGCAGCAGCTGTCCGTGGCTTTACTAAGTCTCGACCGTGCAATATATTTGTGCGCTTTAATTCGCCTGTCAGAAGGGATAACATTCTTCAGGCGCGTCGTACCATTAAGGAATTAAAATCAAAATCAGTTTTTCCTGAAAGGCCACAAAATGATATTTTTATAAATGAATTTTTACCACGTGAACTTTATCAAACCTTAAAAAAATCAAAAGCACTCGCCAAAGATAAGGTTCTCAAGATTCGACGTAGAGGACCATCCATTCATTTAATATCGAATACTGGAACTTCTCACATCATAAATTCTCGTGAAGATTTTGAATTCCTGCAGCAGAATATCTGACCATCGTCGTGCATTTCAAGAATCGTCAATAGTTAATCTTTTCATCGGAATCAGCCACATGATTCATTTCATGTTGATAATCAAGATAAATGTTTGTTTACTGTCTATTATCAGAATGCCAGAGGGATTCGTACGAAATTGGCAAATATCAGTAATAATGTGCGCCTTATTCATCCACAACCTGCTGTAATCATGCTGACAGAAACATGGTTTCATAGTGATATCTCGGATGCCGAATTAGGACTCCCTGATTATACTATATTTCGTACGGATCGTTCAACATCTGCTCTTCAGCGGGGAGGTGGTATCCTGATTGCTGCTATATCGAATATTACATGTACGATCATTGCTTCTAAAAACTTTTTATTTTCGGAACATATAATTATTTTAATCACAACGCATTCGTCTAAAACGTTAATGTCTTTATCTCATTTTTCGCCTTCCGCGTCAGTTGAGGACATTAGCTTATTTGCAGATTTAATTGAAACCACTTCGTTGCACATTAATGACGCAAGATGGATAATTTGTGGCGATTTTAACCTCCCAAATATTGTATGGGACTCTTCTGGGTTCAAAACTGTCGGGTATGTTCCAACAGACATTAAGCATGCAGCATTAATTTGCAACGATATTTTTCCTTGTCTCGATCTAACGCAATATTTCCCTCTTCATCCCAGCAAAGGTTATTCATTAGACCTCATGTTTTCATCTTTTCCAAATGCCTCATACCACGACAGTCCGGACTTTCTTATCCCAACAGACTCTCATCATATCCACGCTTATTTCGATTTTTCATTTGATAGTCAACAATCCTCTACTTATAATTTTACTTCTCTTAACTTCAATAAATCAAACTTTGCTGATATTAATAGGGATTTATCTTCCATCGATTGGACCAATGCGTTGAATGATATAGACGTCGAGAGATCGCTTTCAAATTTTCATAATATTTTATATACGAGTATTTTAAAGCACACTCCGTTAATGCGACTAACATCGACCCATTTTCCTCCTTGGTACAGTGCTGAATTAAAGAAATTGGTTTTTAGAAAGAAAAAAGTACACAGGTGTTGGAAAAGGTTTAGATTACCTGCGGATTATATTGAATTTAAACGTCTTCTCGCAAATTGCCTAAAAATCTCAAAACAGCTCTACAAAACTTATATTGAGGGCATTGAAACGAAATCGAAAACAAACATTAAAACTTTTTGGTCATATATTAATTCAACGCGACATAGTAATACACTACCCTCCAAGATGAACTTTTGCAATAAATCATCTTCCGATCCTAACGGGATAGCGAATTTATTCAATGCTTATTTCAGTTCCGTCTACTCTATAAATAAAAATTTGAATCCGTCATTGATACACACTGTCTCGAGAAATGAGATCAAGGAAGCTATTGGGAATTTGACGCCTACGTTCACGTTAGGGTCGGATGGTATTCTATCCATTATTATTAAAAACTGTGCTGTACCTTTGATAAATCCATTGTGTTGTTTATTTAATGCTTCATTGAACAACGGCGTTTTTCCATCAAGCTGGAAAGAAATTTTTATTACTCGTATTTATAAAAGTGGTGACAGCAGCGATGTGGAGAACTATCGTCCAGTAGCTGTGATCAATTGCATTCCGAAGCTGTTTGACTTTATCGTTGCAAATAAGTTATGTGATGTTCTTTCCAAGCACATAATTGACAATCAACATGGTTTTGTCAGAGGGAAGTCAACAGTCCCCAACTTATTACTATTTTCCGATTTCGTTTCAAATGTTTTATCAAGCAACTCTCAAGTAGATACCATATATTTAGATTTTTCAAAAGCCTTTGATACTATAAATCATTCTATCTTATTGAGCAAACTTAATGATCTTGGTTTTCCTGTTTTTTTTTGCGTTGGCTTCAGTCCTATTTATCTGATAGGACTCAAAAAGTAAAAATCAAGAACGGAATTTCAACATCCTCTAGCGTTCCTTCAGGTGTACCTCAGGGTTCACATCTAGGTCCAATTCTGTTCAATATTTATATAAATGATATCAGTAAATTTGTACGTTTTTCAAAGCTCTTGATTTTGCCGATGACGTAAAACTTTTTTCAAGAATTTCATTACCGATGGATACGTCAAAATTACAGATCGACTTAGATTCTATCGGAATGTGGGCGGAACAAAATGCACTTAACTTAAACATTATGAAATGTAAATGTATGAGTTTTAGTCGGTGTTCTAATAAATTTGAATTCGCATATAAGTGCAAAAATCAAGTTTTATTCAGAGTAGATAAACAGGTTGATCTGGGGATGGTATTTCAAGATAACTTTTGTCTTTCGGACCACATACTGCAGTCCTGCTCAAAGGCGCTTAGGATGTTCGGATTTATTCAAAGGACAACCAATGAATTTAAAGATCCTGAGGCAATCGCGTGTCTTATTCGCTCTTTAGTTATTCCACACCTTATTTATGCCTCCGCTATCTGGTCTCCTTATATTCAAATTGAAATTAAAATGCTTGAATGGGTTCAGAGAAAATCTCTAAGATTTCTTGCCTCTAAATCTGGACGTCCTATGTCGCGCTTAGATCATAATTATAATGATGTTGCGAGGAAATTTAATTTTCCAACCGTTAAGTCGCTTCATTCTTATCATGATGTTTTTATTGTTTACCGTATTCTGAAATATTCTTCATGCACTGATCTTTTGGAGCTATTTCCGTATAGAACTACACCTTATTCTATTCGCAACCCAAGGATAATTTACGAAACAACACATCGAACAAACTATGCATTTCGTGCCCCCACCCTAGACTTAAGCATATGTGGAATGAGTTATCTGCGGATATTCGGGAGTGTAATTCGTATGGTAGATTTAAAAGACTGTCTACTATTTATTTGTATAAATACTACACGTGATATATATATATATATATATATATATATATATATATATATATATATATATATATATATATATTGTAGATACAATTTTCGTAGTTCGTGAGTCGTGCAATTATATTTTATAAAAATTTGTTATGTGTTAGCAATTTTTGCGGCATACATTTTCAATATATATTTGTTTTTGTGTAATTAAGATTGTCGTCTTATGTATAAAAAATTTTTTTTTAAGTAATTCTTTAGATTATATTGCATTAAGGACTTATTGTCCGTATATAAATAAAATAAATAAATAAACACAAATTGTTTATTTGCAAATTTCACCATAAAAGTGATCTAACTATATGCCAGAAATTCCGAATCGGGTCGGAAAAATTCATAGCAGCATAAAATCATCCCGGGAGCAACATCCGAATTCATTGCTGAGGGAGTAGGAAATTGTTTAAATAATACCAATTGTTTATTGCAAATTTTACCTTAAAAACTATGTAATATATCCCAGAAATTCCGAATTGGGTCGGAAAAATTCATAGCAGCGTAAAAACATCCCAGGAACAATATCCGAATTCATTCATGAGGGAGCAGGGAATTGTTTAAATAATACCAATTATTTATTGCAAAGTTTACCTTAAAAACGATACAACGATAAGCTAGAAATTCCGAATCGAGCCGAAAAATTTCATAGCATCATAAAAACATCCCGGCAACAATATCCGAAATCATTCGTGAGAGAGCCAAAATTGTTTATACAATACAAATTGTTTATTGCAAATTTTACCATAGAGACGATATAGCTGTAAGCTAGAAATTCCGAATCGAGCTGGAAAAATTCATTGCAGCGTAAAAACATCCCATGAACGATATCTGAATTCATTGGCGGGGGAGCAAGAAATTGTTTAAATAATACAAATTGTTTATTGAAAAATATTACCTTTAAAACGATGTGACTATATAAAATCATCCCAGGAACACTATCAGACTTCATTCGTGAGAGGGCAAGGAATTGTTTAAACAATAAAAAATGTTTAATGCAAATTTTAACTAAAAATCGAGATTGTACCCCCTATATCCCGCCAAATTTTGTCTGATCGCTTACCGTTTTCGAGCCCTAGAGTATACCAAGGCGCTCACCGTTTGTGACGTCAGAAACGAGGAAAAAGACGTGAAAATATTGTGCCGATCTTTTAGAATTTACCAGCAAATTTTCAGATAATTTTTTTTAAGGAAATATTTCGTATTATATTCACTACCATGTGAGTGATTTTGGAAAGATTATGCTGCTAAGAAGTTCGTATAAATACGTGGTTTCATTTCTGCTTACCTGGAAAAATGCTAAGTCCCGTTCGAGGTTCCATAAGATAGCGAAATTTTCCACGTATTTTTGCGATTTGCGTACTCTGTAGTTGCGGGATGTGTGGTCCAAAATGGGGTTCACAAGGGAAATAGGGTGCACAACACTTAAATGAGCGAATTTCTTTAATGCAAAGAAGTTTTACACAGCCCGGAGTTTCGCGATCGGCACGTCTTAGAATCGCGGCGTGACTTCCTTGCGACACAATTCCACTCCGTTTCACGAATAATTTAAATTACTAAACTTAATTTTAATAATTTGCAGAGAGTTTGCGAATACTGCAAAACGAGCGAGAAGCGGACAAAAACATGGTTTTATGTGAAAGATGCGTGTGATAGCGTCCGTACGACAGCGAGAGCTCGTGCCAACTGACTCCCCGGAAGCCTTATTCCGAAATTTTCGCAAAGGCGGAAGTCAGCCCCCTTACCGTCTTCCTCCGAAATACAATTCATAATTAAGACCGCGAGCGTCAAATTCCGGAGCGCGCACTTACGATCCGGTACAATGTTGAAAAGTAAAAGTTCAGGGGAACCTCTAAGATGACGCCGCGATGTCGGATTCGAAGCACTTGGCGCCGCCAATGCTGTTGCACATATCACAACAGACCTCTAAATAAAAAAAAAGTTTGAAGGTCGCATTTTTTAACAAGTTTACTGTAGAGTCATTTCATGTCAATAATATCAAAACTGAGGTCGATGTCTCCAAATTCCTCCAAAATGAAATATTTGAAGGGTATAGACTTGAAAAACATTGTCGTAGAATATTTTTTTTAAAATTTCAAAATGGCGGCCGTGAGGTCACCTTCATTGAATTTCTTAAAAATACGATATCTCTTTTTCCACTTTGCACATTTTAATTTTACAAGGATCAATTTCTTCAGAAAAATTAGCACTTTCAAGCAAAAATAGAAAAAAAATTTTGTGATTCTGTCTTGCCTAAAAATGTCCATAAAATATTTTTTAAACTTAATTTCAAGTGCCGTCCAGGTTTTTTTTTCCTTGAATGTATGTTATCTTGTAGAAAATTGTCTAACCTTTCATTTAAAAAAACATTGATGGAGACTCTTTCCGTTCCAAAGTCGTTTGTATTAAACAAGTAATATTTTGTCTGGTATGGACATCTACCATCACACTATAATTCAACGCTTTGTTGAGTTGTCGCGCACCGAACGGCATGCAGTGAATGCGCAGCGAGGTACACCCTAGGACGCAGCGCATCAATGACCATTGCGATGTGCGCTCTTAAAAAATTTATAACTTTGGAACGGAAAGAGTCTCCATCAATTTTTATTAAAATGAAAGGTGAGACATTTTTCTATAAGATGACATATCATTTGAGGAAAAAATACCCTGGACGCCACTTGAAATTAAGTTTAAAAAATACTTTATGGAAATTTTTAGACAGGACAGAATCACAAATTTTTGTTCTATTTTTGCATGAAAGTGCTGATTTTTCTGAAGAAAATGATCCTTGTAAAATTAAAATGTATAAAGTGGAAAGTTAGATATCGTAATTTTAAGAAATTCAATAAAGGTGACCTCACGGCCGCCATTTTGAAATTTTGTTAAAAACCGTCCGAGATAATTAAGAATTTTTAAAACTTTTTATTTTGGAAGCTTTCAAAAACCCCCGTGAAGGTCTGCTTAAAGAATAAAGAAAAGAATAAATCAATCAATTATTTTCGATTCAATCATATACGGTTAATTGATTTTTCGGGTATATACTTTAACTTCATATAGCAAATAAGACTTTTTTTACGGTGTAGGGTTCATTTAGGTTCGCTACGTTTCTGCTAGGCGGGAGCGCATAATTAGACCATTCCCGTGATAACATCTGGTTTTCGGATGCTCATATGCCATGTCAGAATAGGAATCTGCACATAGAATAATTTTGGTAGTTAGGCGTTTTTATGCCAGTTGTTTTTATTCTGCAACTGGAAAATATTGTAGAAATAATTTTTAATCTCCTGCATTTGGCTACAAGCGTCCTTTTCAGTTTCTTGAAGTGCATTCCTGATTGTCATTTCACAAAGGCAGGGTACATTAACCCCTTCGCCGCGGATGATGAAGATTTTGAAAAAATCGTCCAAACTGTATTTTTAAATGTTTTAAATCTTTTATTTTAGATAATGATTTTGAAAACGGATAACGGCTTTATCTTATTCAGTGTACCTTAGAGTGTCTAGTAATAATTTTGTTTTTAATTTGCATATATTATTGACTTCGTTACCCTACTTTATATTTCTGCGCAAAAATCTTCGTCATCAGCCGCAACGAAGGTGTTAAGCAGAATGTTGATCGTCTTAGATCGCATTGCGCATGTTATGAATGCAAATTTCTGCACTGGTGATCCTGAAATATTGGTTAATGATTTATTAAAGTCCTCATATAAAAAAAAAGAAAATAATATATGGGAACAATTATGCAAACTCGCACATCCAGACAAATGCACCAAGACGATACGCGCGTATGTTTGTAAAATGTATTATTTTGTTAAGAGGAAAAAGGCAACATTAATATTAATGTTAAAAGAGCTTCCCGAGAATGTAAAAAGTAAAGAAATACTCATTACTCAGAACACACTGAAATCTGCAAATCCGTGATGTAATGATAAAGTGCAGAATACATTTGACAATACGAATGCGCATAATGGTTCGGAATATTCGTCGGAACATCTAATTTGAGTGAAATCGTTTCAAGTGGCGAAGATAAGGTGCAGCCGCAATCAACTTTCGCAGGCAACTCATGTGATAATTCATTCGAGAACGATGATTTGGCAGATAATGAAATAGCACCACTTGCTGAAGATGATTATCAAGAAGGAACTGTTCATATGTATCTAGATTTCCCCAGTAGGCTCGCATCAAAAAACAATAAAAGTAAAACAATAAAAGACACACATCGAAAATTACTGGAAAATCGAGAAGTCGTATGTACTAAATCAGAGGACTAAAATTCCACTTACAAAGTACATACGACTCAAAGAAGATATTGCATTGCAACGGCTGCGAGAACGAACATTTTTTCTGAAAACAACGCGAGTTCAAAAGAATCACCTAAATCGCTCAAAAGAAGAGAAGGCAGAACTCTTTCCTGAGAAACAATGGAAAAGAAAAGCTTGTACTAAAAGGAAGCCCAATAAATATTTCACGACTACTGCACAGATTTCGAAAATTGCCAAAAAAGAAATACCGACTGATGAAAATGAAAATAAACAGAACAAATCCGAAGAATATGATAGACTGAGATCAGACACTGACAATTGAAATGAAATAGTACCAGACAATACCACTTTCGAGTCCATATCCACCCCCGAAACATTATTTGCGAAAAATTTGATTTATCCTGAAGTTACACAAGATTATTTTAAATGTGTAGCAGGTGAATGCCTTACAAAATTAACATGCCTTTTTTTATCGTTATGTCGATGACATCTTTACGTGTATACCAAAAAACAAAGTAAACGAAATACTCTCCACATTCAACAGTTGCCATCATAGATTACAGTTTACACACGAAATAAAACAACTCAACAAAATACCTTTTTTAGAACTTTGGATCATTAAAAATAACAATAATAGTCTCTCATTTGACTGGTTTTGTAAACCAACGTACTCAGTCCGTATCTTGAACTACAATTCACATCATACATACTCACAAAAAATATCCAGTATTTACAACCTCACATATAGAGCCCTAAAATTAAGTGATAAGAAATTCCATAATAACAATATTCACAAAATCAAACAATATTTACTAGATAACGATTACCCAAAGTCAATGATTGACAAATAACAAGACGAATTCACATACATAATTGGAAACACAAGAGGTTAACACACAAAATAGAAGAAATCAATTCAAATATTTACAAATACCACATACAAAACATATATACGAATCAATTGAAAACTCTTTTCGCAACACTAACATTAAGATCGTACCATCTCTAAGAAACAATTTATCAGCAATAATACAAAAAGGTAAAGACAAAATACAAAAGATGGATACACACAACACCGTGTACTGCATAAATTGTATGGATTGCGATGTATCATACGTGGGAGAAAGTACACGAACATTAAAAACTAGAATAAACGAACATCAACGCAATATAAATAGACCTTCTCAAACAAACACAGTAATCACAGAACATAGAATCCAAACACTACATAAATTTAACTGGGATAACACAAAAATGCTGGACATCGAAAATAAATTTTGCAATAGACCTATATCGGAAATGATTAACATTAAATTACAAGAAGTTCCACTAAACAAAATTGAAGATAACCAAAGTTTACACACCGCATATGCACGCATTATTACAAAAATGAAACGGTCAGGACCCTCTCCACCATGCAAAAAAAGGAAACTTATAAAAGCGGTAACACAACATGACGCGCCGCAGTAACCTCTTGAAAATGAACGCAAGTTGTTCGAAACGTCGGGAAAACTCATGAATCTAATTTGTAGGACAAAGCCGACCTTTTTTATTTTTTATTATATATTAACTCTGTGATAACTTAAAATGATTACTTAAATAAGGTATATTTTAATAACTTTAGTATCCCAAAAAATGAGGAATTAAAAACTAAATGGATTGCTGCGATAGGACATGAAATTACTGCAAGCAGTTCAGTATGCAGTAATGATTTTACACCGAAAAACTGATATACTAAGTTTAAGGATATCCCACTTATTTTGAGAATATGTGACTCTTAAATAGGGGCCCAGAATATATTCTTCGATTGAGAGGCAGTCCCTCTTATGGCTAAGAATATATTCTTAAGTACGAGTAGCAAACATCGTGTGCAATTTGTAAGAAAATATTCTTGGTTTTTGTTAAGAGTATTTTCCAAACATAATATACGTTGTTATTCGTAAATTATTTCTGATTTTTACTTATTTGTCCTTCTCATACTCTATCTCTCTCTCTCCTTTTAATATTTTGATAACTAACCGCACTACGCTTAACATGATCACAAAATAATATATCATACACACACACCCACACACACACACACACACACACACACACACACACACGCGCGCGCGCGCGCTCAAGTAGACACACGGTGGCGCGATACGCATATTTTCTTAGCAAAGAAAGAATAACTTCTCCCTGTCGCGCGCGCGCAAGGATGCCTCTTATATATTTCGCAGTGTCGTACATAAGTATGTTATGTACTGTCAGGCTTATATGCGTATCGCGCCACCGTGTGTCTACTTGCGCGAAAAAAGTCAAACATGAGAGACCTCTTCCATAGCTTGTCGGAATGAACCTTATAAAAGTCAACATATTGGTGCGCCGTCGGTAAAGTCGATAACGGCGTGACCGATAATATTGACAAGAGTGAAATTCGCCATGTTAAATTCCTTTTGGTGACAGGGAGAAGTTATTCTTTCTTTGCTAAGAAAATATGCTTATTATAAGAATATTTGCATCCCTTCTTAAAAAATTTGCAACAGTAGCTGGTATTCTTAAAATTAGAATGTTTTTTTGATGAGTATTCTTATTTTAAGAAAATATTTTCATAAGAATACTCTCGCTTCAAGAAAACTTCTTAAATTGTTTAGAAGATTTCTTACATTGAGAGTACTGTACACTTAATTATAAAGATAGAGTAGGGTATACTTAAAAGTGAGAATATGGGTTTTTCGGTGTACCAATTTAAATATAAATTTATAAAAGATTCGCCAAGAAGGTATATACTTCCCGATACTGTTCCTAGTGATAAAAGGCTTGCTGAAGAATCGCCGACTTCACAAATTTGTGAAGAAGTAATTGTTGACAGGTAAATAAATGGAATAAAATAAACAAATCATTTCATTAATTTTATATCCGATTTTAAACACATTCATGCTCTTTTGTTCGTTTTTATAGATTTTACAGCTGTTTCATTTTTATTTAAATTCTTATATATTTTTACACTTCGTGTAACCAAATAATAGTGCTTTTAATTTCATTTCATCCTGTTATAACATAATTTTGTAAATCACAAATAATACTATTACAATTTCTATTAAAAAGTTACAGAGGAGCAGATAATATTGAAATAATAGAGTAATTAAGTTTATCTCCTACGCACTCAAATAAAGATAAGTCGAGTACTACTGTGTTTACCACCGAATGGCCACTAAAAAGGTAATAAAATAAACATATTGTAATACTTGGCCACAGAATTAACTTAAAATTATTGCAATATTGTAAAGAAGAAATCTTCACAATCTGCATTTTTATAAATTTTTCGTATATTCTAACCGCCAGTGACATGTACTATAATTTTGCAGAAAAGCGGATCAGCTCGAAAATTCTGGTGTAAAACGATTGTGCAATCCTCTATACGTTGGGGATGTTTGTCGTGACGATTTCACATTACAAGAGAGTTGGGAAGTGTTTAAGACTTTTATTATTTCAAATGAAACAAATATCAAAACATTGAATCAAAAAGTGGGTCGATTAACGAAAAAAAGATAATAAATTAATCTCAAAAGAAGTGGCAAATTCGATAGACGTATGTATTATTTAATTAATTCAGGTTTACCAAAAATTTGAAAAAATAACATTCATTACAAATTGAAAAAAATCGACAATAAATGATATTATAAAAATAAGATTAATGAAAACGGAAGAAAGAAACAAGTAAACAATATTTTTTAAGAAATATAATCACGCCTTCTAACTAGTTATTTTCTTTGCGTATTTCTGAAAACAGTAGTAGGTGCAACTTTCCCCCGTACGTTTATATTACTGCGCATCTCAAATAAGTAAATTCTAACTTTGAAATACATATGTACCTAGACGAATCTGACCTCAGATTTTAAAAATCCAAAATGGCGGATTGAAGATTGATGATTGAAATATTAAAAAGTACTTTAACGAGGCAATCTTGAATCCGCCATTTTGAATTTCGGAAATCTGAGTTCAGATTCCTAATCAAAACCCCCGAGTAACAAAGGTCCCCGCAGCGGTCCCTATGGGATTTTAGTCCCTGTCAAATTTAACCAAAGTTTATTGTAACGTACTTCTTACCACGCCGATCAAAAGTGTCCCGAGGACCAAAGCTGAAAAATGGACCGATTTCGAAATGATCGCTTAATCCGAATCCGATTTTTGTTTTGCGATTTGGGTGGGAGCAGCTATAGTTATAAACAATTTTTATAAACAAAATCACAATTTTTACACTTTTGCATTTATATTACCACACTTGTAGGTCTTTAGGGTCTATGATTACAAATCTCGTATCAGATTTCGAAAATTCAAAATGACGTATCCAATATGGCGGAAGATTTTTGAAAAAAAAAAAATAAACGAAATCGCTTGAAACTCGTTACATGGTGGTTTTTGGGGTCGATGATTACGAATCTGATATAAGATTTTGAAAATACTAAATAGCGGATCCGATATGGCGGTCGGTTTTGAAAAAAATAGACTGAATCGCTTGAAAATCGTTGCTCGAGGTTTTTTTGACGTCGTTGATTATGAATCTAACATCGGATTGCGAAAATTGAAAATGGCGGATCCAATATGCCGGTCGATTTTTTAAAAAATTAATCGAATTTACGTACTTAGAGGTTTTTGGGGTCGCTCATTATAAATCTGATATCAGATTTGGGAAATTCAAAATGGCGGATCCAATATGGCGAGCGATATTTAAATCAGCATTTTATATATGTTTTTATATATTTTACGTACGTAAAATATAATACTGAATTTCATAAACTATGTTTATACGTTTATTAAACGAAGCGTATTATATACAGGGTGGCCGATTTATCTGAAGTCATCGAAATATCTCGAGAACTACGCACAGAATCAAAAAAGTTGTCGGATGAAAGTAGTTCGACACGAAGGGGGGCATCCAGTGATAATTAAATTTACCCCCTCCCCCATCCCCTGGGGGTGGAGTGGGGGCAAAAACAATAAAACTTAAATAGGAACCCCCAGTTTTTATTGCAGATTTGGATTCTCCGGAAAAAAGTACACCAATTTGACCTAGGAGCTATTGCATTTTGGTTCACAGGTGGCGCTGTAATCGATAAAAATCCAAATTCATCTGAAGACATTGAAATACCTCGAGAACTATGCACAGAATCAAAAAAGTTGTCCGATGAAAGTTGTTCGACACGAAGGGGGGCATCCAGGGGGCAAATAGGGACAATTTGATCCCTTTATGAAAATTTAATATTAAAAATTCTAATATTAGAATTTTTAATATTAGAATTTAGTAATATCAATTGCGAAAATTGTTATTCTGAATATGAAATTTTAATAATGTCCATTCGAAAAATTAAGATTATGAATAATTGATATTCTTCATATTAAAAATCAAAACTGATTACATAAAAATTGTGCACACAATATGGAAGCAATTTTATAAATAAGTTTTCTACCTTCAATTAAATTACATTTTAGGTTTTAAATTTATTATTTAATAAACAAAAAGAGGACATCACGCAATCCATTAAAAAACGCGTCATGTCCCTTCACTCAACTCATTCATTCTCTCTCTGTATGTTTTTTCCGAAATGAGAATAAATAAGCTGAGCATTGACGGTCAAACCAGCTTCTATTAAACAAAACGAAACTCTTACTTCATTTGGGGATTTCGTCGCCATCTACCAGACCCCGAGAGAACTCACGTGGTTTCATACATGTACATCGCTTGCATTTCGGCCATCACCGGCGCCGGTTCTGTTACATAACGCTAGAGGGCGACATAACTCGAAAATAAAGTAGCATATCATTTTATACATAAGTTGAGTCACACGTAACCAGTTCACCTACATTTTTCTCTACTTGCCTGAAGGGAAGTAAATGGATATCGCGACTTTCTAATCCCCATATTAAAATTTAGTATTCACGGTCTCTCAGTGTAAGACTGTTTTTGAAGTCCATTGTATTGGTAGTAATTCGGTCGCAGGTCATTTTGCTTTTAGAATAACAACTTTCCGTTTACGTGACTATTTTTTGTCTACCCTTCATTGCTTAAATCGAATTGCAAGTTAAAAATGAATCCTGCTACAGTTCCCGAAAAAATCGAAATGATTCTTATTTATGGTGAATGTAAGAGGAATATTGACGATGCTGTTGCGTTGTATGCTGAGCGTTTTCCAGATAATGCTCGCTCGCGTTCTTTTTTTTACAAAATTGTGAATGTCTTTCACTCTGATGGCAGCGTACAAATGAAAAAAAGGAAGCGAAGATTAACAGTTACAGGAGAAGCTAACGAAGTAGCTGTACTAGCAGCTATTCACCAAAATCCACATGTAAGCACACGACAATTACATCGCGATTCCGGCATTTCCAGAGACAGTATTCAAAGAATATTGCATCGTCATAAGTTTCACCCATATCACATTTCACTGCACCAGGAACTAGATGGCGATGATTTTCATAACCACGTGGTGTTTTGTGAATGGGCATTTCAAAAAATGCAAACGAACCACAATTTCTTTGCTAATGTATTATTTTCAGATGAATCTACATTCACGAACCATGGTGGCGTCAATAGGCATAATATGCATTATTGGAGCGTAGAAAATCCCCATTGGTTACGACAAGTTAATCATCAACGTCCTTGGTCGGTGAACGTTTGGTGTGGAATCATAGGAAATAAACTCATTGGTCCTTATTTCATTGAAGGTAATTTGAATGGAACAAAATATCGAGATTTCCTAGAACAAGAAGTACCATTACTACTTGAGGATGTTGCTATGGACGTCCGACGGACAATGTGGTTTCAGCATGATGGTTGCCCAGCACATTTTTCAAGAGTAGCAAGGGAAATACTAGACCGCGATTACAATGGTAGGTGGATTGGTAGAGGTGGCCCCATTAATTGGCCTGCGAGGTCACCTGATCTAACATCTCCGGATTTCTTCCTATGGGGTTACCTAAAAGGTAAGGTTTATGAGCAAGTACTAACGACTCGTGAAAACATGGTGGAACGCATAAGAACTGCTTGCGCAGAAATTTCTGCAGATATGATTCTATCATGTATTAAGTCATTTGAAGAAAGAATAAATAAATGCATTGAAGTGGAAGGTCAACATTTCGAACACTTACTCAAGTAAGTGAACAGTGAGACAGTAAGAGCCAAGGGGACTCACGTAAAACAAGCACCCCAAAGGGAACAGAAAAAAACTACGTCCACGTCGTTGTTCCTGGGTAACGCTAAATGTATTTTTTCCCGGCTTTGTTAGAATGACCGTATTCCATATCCGCTACGCGGGCAAAAATTGTCAATATTGGAGAATCCAAATCTGCAATAAAAACTGGGGGTTCCTATTTAAGTTTTATTGTTTTTGCCTCCACTCCACCCCCAGGGGATGGGGGAGGGGGTAAATTTCATTATTACTGGATGCCCTCCTTCGTGTCGAACAACTTTCATCCGACAACTTTTTTGATTCTGTGCATAGTTCTCGAGGTATTTCAATGTCTTCGGATAAATTTGGATTTTTATCGATTACAGCGCCACCTGTGAACCAAAATGCAATAGCTCCTGGGTCAAATTGGTGTACTTTTTTCCGGAGAATCCAAATCTGCAATAAAAACTGGGGGTTCCTATTTAAGTTTTATTGTTTTTGCCCCCACTCCACCCCGAGGGGATGGGGGAGGGGGTAAATTTAATTATCACTGGATGCCCCCCTTCGTGTCGAACAACTTTCATCCGACAACTTTTTTGATTCTGTGCATAGTTCTCGAGATATTTCGATGTCTTCAGATAAATCGGCCACCCTGTATACGTTTTCCAAACGTTACCAATAAACGTATATTATACTACCATTTTATAGACGTATATCATGTAAACGTATATACTATATACGTATACCACTTTTATACTATTTTTACGTAAAATATTCGTTTATTAAACCAAAGAGTTCTTATTGGGTTTATTTTTTTTTAAAAATGGTCCGCCATATTGGATCCGCCATTTTGAATTTTCTAAATCTGATACCAGATTTATCCCTGTAGGCCCTAAAAACCTAGGAATATTGTTGTCGCATAGAAAATATAAATGTAAAATTGTGAAAATTCAGATGTTGTTTATAAAAATTGATTATAACTATATCTTCTCCCACCTAAATCACAAAACGAACATCGGATTCGGATTAAGCAGTTCGAAATACGTGAAAATAAGTTGGGTACACGGAAAGAAGCAGAGAGTACTGAGTGCTCTCTAGAAAGCACTGGTTACTGTCCGGCCGTCTGCGACTCTTCCGTTTTCTATCTTTCGGGCTCGCGTGTGCTCAAAGTATACATTTTAGAATAGGGCTCTTCCTGACTTTTTTATAGGAAATTCCCTCCTCTACAAAAAAGGTCCAGTGAATGTTTGCCGTATCTTGCAGTGTTTTTGATACGGAAGCGATATAATGAAAAACAACCAATTTTCAGAATATGGCAGCGGACGTCGAAATCTTTGGTTTTCATTCTATCGCTTCCGTATCGAAAACGGTGCAATATACGGCAAAAATTCACTAAACCTTTTTTGTAGAGGAGGAAATTTTCTACAAAAAAGTCCTGGAGAGCCCTATCCTATAATGTATAGTTTAGGTACTAGCGAGCCCGGAAGATAAAAAACGGAAGAATCGTAGACGGCCGGACAGTAGCCAGTTCTTTCCAGAGAGCACTCAGTACTCTCTGCTTCTTTCCGTGTAGAACCGTAGAGTAAGTTTGCTTGCCTCTAGTTAGCCGTCATGCTCGTTTTTGCGACTTTTGATGCTCCGTATCTCGAAAACAGTCCATTTTTAAGTTTGGGTCCTTGGACACTTTTGATCAGCGTGGTAAGAACTACGTTATACTAAATTTTGGTTAAATTTGACAGGGACCAAAATCCCATAGGGACCGCTGCGGGGTCCTTTCAACTATTTTTCGTGTAATGAAAAATGTATGCCGCAAAGGGTTATTGAATTTCGAGAACTCGGAATCGTGGCAATTTGGTGTGAATTTTTAAACACTGTTCTTATCATTTTAATAACTTTCAATCCCTCCAAGTCTCTTCTGTTCTTCTTTTTCGCCGTAAATATGAGTTAAATAAAGATTCAAAGAATACCAAATAAAAGAAGCGTGTTAATTTAGTGCGACCATATTATTCGTTTTTTTACCTTTTAAGTCAAATGCATTAGTTCCCTTGAGCTCTTTTCCTACCTTGACCAACATTGAAATTAAAGCATTTCTCAACAAATTTGAAAGAACTGAACTGAAGAGAACAAAGAACTGAAATCGCCTTAATTCGGTGCGAATGTGCTAATCCATTATTTTGATGATATTAATACATTGTTTATAACTCCGTGCGCTAATAGCTTACTTAGCGCACTGTTTTCCGTACTCAAAGTACAACATTCACGCACTGTAAATTAGCGTGCACTAAGTACTTACTTTGCGCCCGGATTTTACTTTGTGCACAGAAAACAGTGTGCAAAGTAAAACCCGTGCGCAAAGTACGCACTTAGCGCACGTCGTTAAAAAATAGTAGTTTTCGATACGTTCGTAATAGTTATTTTCGATACAAGTGCGAGAAAGATTTTTTCGCCGAATGTGAGGGTTGCGGCCCGAGCCGAAGGTGATATTCTTTAAAATTTAAAATTCTAATTTTTTCTAATATTCTAAAATTTAAAATTTAAATTTAAAATTCTTTATAACGTTAAAATTTTACATACTCTTCAAAAATACTGTTTGAAATAAGGAATATATCGTTTTGAAATAATTCGCGACGGAATCATTGGTGAAATAATCGTTGTTTTGTAACCCCGTATTTCGAATGGGAAAAAGGGTTACAAGAAAATAACTCGAAAATCTACGCTACTCAACTCTATCAATATATTTCGTAAAATAAAGGGGCTGTACATCAATTTTAGGAGCGCGACAAGAAAAAGGACGGCGGAAACACGCAAAGGGAGTGAAGTTCGGAAATCACGCGAAGGGAAGATTTCTGTACAATGACCGGTTATCGACACGGGGGAACAGGTTATTGTGGGGGGCGGCGTTACTCACGGAATATGACCAAAATATCGGAAAAATGTCCTGGCAGTACTGCAGAGTCCAACTATCGAGTCCTTTTGGTTTCACAGGTCTGCAGCACAGCCCCCCACACATACACACTACTCAGTATTGGGGCTGAACGCACGAGAAAAAGGTGATTCGCCACTGTGTTATTTGCACAGTGTTTGGGGACCGCACTTTTGAGATGACCGGACAGAATGTCGAATTTTCAAATGGGTAACAACGGGAAAGTTCACTACTCCGCACGTCTCGAGATCACGGAACGGAATGTGTCGGGGCTCTCGCCAAAATCTGCCAAGTTTGTGCTCACGGGCACGGTGTTGCCAATTTTCCATCGGCGTAGAACACCGTGGGTAAGGAGGAAAAGGAAAGCAATACGTCACGGGCATGCTGACGGAAAAGGACAGCGATACCGGACGAAACTAGGAAAGGTGTGGCAGCAGTACGAAGAAGGGGGGGGGGGGGACGTAACGAGACTTGTCATTACATTTCCTAATATGTAAGAGAGTTATCTATGTCTTCTTTTTATCAATTTATTTTAAAAAATTTTGTTGCAACAGTATCAAAATTCAGTCAATCTTTTATTTAAAAAAATTTTTCTTTTTCGTGACTGAATTTCATTAGTTCTTATTTATAGTTGTTAAATTGTGGAATGCTTTTACTTTTCTCTTTCGTTTTCATTACGTCCAACGTTTTTTAAATACTTTTATTAGCGTTTTAGAAATCGAATATCAGGTTATGCAATCCGTTCGATATTTCTGACAGTCATATTCTAACCATAGGTTATTGCGCGAATTGCCCTGTATACAGGGTGATCCAAAAGTCCCGGAATCCCAAAATATCTCAGCGAGAGGACATTTTCGCGGAAAATGTTCCAGACAAATGTTTCATGATTTTTCCCCGGCTATTTAATGGTACCGTAGAATTTGACCCTGAACATCACCTTGAAGGTTATTCCAAGGTCAAGTTTATTTTATTAAATGGAAATTGCTATTTTTTTCACGAATTCGGAAAGAGCACAAAATTTTACGCCCGAATATGCTACGGCCATTTTTTTCGACAAGTATTTGATTCGCACTGTGAAGAAGTGGGGGTAAGAGGGAGAGCTTCAACTTCACAAAAATAGGTTCGAACGGTCCACTAGACATAGGCGTACTGTACGTCAGTTTTACTGTGCCTATCGTTGACTTAAATACGTACAGTTAGGTCTGAGGTTCGTCGTCGATCACTAAAATATATGCATTTTATTCACTGACAGTGAACTTCTTTATTCATTAAAATTTTAAATATTGATGTAATCCAAGAGAAAAATAATTTATTTGTCGTATAAGAAATAATTCTATTAATAAATATTTCCCTAAATTCCATTTTACTATTTGACGATTTTTCAATTTAAATATAATTTTATTTTAATATATAAGTTCTCATATAGAGAACAGTAGGAAATTCTTCGTCGTTCGTTTTCAATACATAAACGAATCAAATTTCGTGGTATCTACGGCATATGTACAAAATGTAATATATAAATATTTAAAATATTTAATACTATTTATTAAATATAATTTTAAATATACTAAATATATAAAAAATTTTAAATATGGTCTCAATTAATTACTATTGTTAAAGTTGACAAATTAGTGTCTATGTCCGGTCATGAAGAATTTCCCCCGTATGTAAGTTAAGTATATTTCTTCTATTTTACATGTATATTCATGTAATAAAATAAGATTCAAATGTAGACTGATGAAAATCACGTGTCAACTTGCAGACTTATGTGATAAAGGCATGTAATTGTCCAAAGCAGCTTTCCTGTATGTTCATATCTATTTCATTTTCTTTATGTGTTCGTGTCAAAAATAAAAGAAATACATATATAAATGTAGAAGGATCATATATTTCAATAACTTATACCTTTTATACAATTTCTAAATCAAGATTATTAGATAAGTCATTGTATTCTTTATTCGAACGATAAAATTCTTTAAATAGCGAAATAACTTTTATAGGACGAAAAAGGTGTACGGGAAGGGGCAAAACCGAATACCGAAAAATAATTTCTTGTTTACGGAGAATCAAACGAACAAACTCTTTCAATTCACCACCATAAAGCTTCCTTGAATCCTCAAGTATGATAAAACAAAGACAATAGAAAAAAAATATTCGACATTACTTAGTCTATCTTTAAAAAAAAATGCCAAATAACCGATTCTTCCCACCCGTGGGTAAAACCGAGTAGTATAATGTAATGCTATGAAAACATGGAATAACATTTTTTTCCCCACACAAAGTCATTTCGATATTCATTCATCTCTAGGAGAAGCAAACTTTTCGCTTATAATTTTTTTAAAAGATAATGTTTATTTATAAGCTTAAAATACTACGTCGAGCAATTTTGTTATGTAGTTTTTCATGATGCTCCTTCTTTCTATTGGATTTCAGTAGTGTACGGGTAGTATTTCCTAATTATGTGCAAGAAATTGATTACAATAATGTAATATAACGGTATAAGATACTCAGTTTTGCTCCACACTTATAGGTACCCGGTTTTGCCCCCCCCCCCCCGCTGAACAAAATAACAAACGTAACATTTGAATATTGTGAATTGATGTTGTGAATTTATGCTGAAAAAGATGCCCTACCTGCCAAAAATATTGAAAAATTGCAAAAAGTTTGATAAGCACTTTGTTTTGAAAACATCTTCATTTTTGTTTGTCTTAAATTTTGAAACCCCCATAAAAAACAAAGACAATATTTTTTGCCGGTGTTTTAATCAGTATTTTGATTGTATCGACAAAATAAAAGATATTTATGAAATTTGGTACAAACGGAAGTACCAATCATAAAACAACACGGGTACCCGGTTTGACCCGCATACCCGGTTTTGCCCCACTCTCCCCTATAACTATTATTAGTGAAAGACTTAGGATTAGAAAATTATTTTACATTTTAAATGTAGACCACTGACATTTTCTTTCTTCCGTTCTCATTTATTTTATTTTGGAGTAATCATTTATTATCATGTCATTTACTTCTTTTTTTTTTTACTTTTAATAAATATTTTTAATTTGAACTTTTGGGTAAACCTGCACTAATTAATTAGTTATTTTAACCACTTAAATGCTGATAGATCATGAAACACTAACAGTAATTTCTTCAATACGGCGAATCAAAATAACAAATTGTTTCATTTCACCCTCGCAGATCTTGCCGGGACCTTTAGGTATAAGAAAGTGAGGTTAATAGCAGAAACTTTTTTTGCATTCAAAATATTCGGGTTTGCTCCACTCTCCCCTACAACTTGTTGTAACTTACACAATTTTGGCATGAAATTTGGTATCCCATGGGTTTTTGGGTAACTAAATGAAATTTTAACAAAACCTTAAGCGATTTCTAATATGATTGTTTCCGATGGAAGGTAAAATACAAATAAATATTGTATACTATTATTATATTATTGTATATACGTATAATTTTCTTGCAGCAATTTACGTACCGGAAATTGTATATACAACATAATAAATATATTAATTTCTATTCGTAGAGTTTTGGAACTTCAATATTAAATATCTATCCTTTTTTATTAGGATTCCTCAAGTCCTTCCCTGGCCGAACTCCTGCAAAAAGTTGTCTCCAAATCCGAAGAAAATCGTGCCACATATCCTCCTGCTCTAAAAGAGTTTTCCTGCACCTTAGTGTACTATTCTGCTCCTGCTTACGATTACGTTCGTAACAAATTTATAAAGTCCTTACCTCATCCCAAAACTATTCGAAAATGGTTCACCAAATTTTATTTTTCTCCAGGAATTATCACTAAAGTTTTAGGCCATATCAGTAAAAAAAATCAAGAACAAATGGTAAAAAATTGCAATTCGGACTACAGATTGAGGAAATGTCAGTAAAAAAACAAGGTGAATGGGATGTTAAAAAATATCATGGCTTTGTAGATCTTGGATTAGAAAAAGAGGAAACAGACGAAGCTACGTTTGCCTGGGTATTTTTGTTTGTTGGCCTTAATGGTCATTTTAAAACTCCCATCGCATAATACTTCATTCTGAGTCTAAAAGGAGAAGAGAGAGCAAATATAATTAACCAACTTAGTAGATGAGGAACCTGCATTTAAACACCTTGTCAGTGGAGAGCCTATTTTCGTTGTTCCAGATCCATTTCATATGCTAAAATTATTACGAAATTTGCTAGCAGAATATGATGTATATGATAGTAATGACAAACGAATTCAGTGGATATTTTTAGAGAAACTTGTGGAACATCATTCAGTCACCTCGTTATTTGTTGACCTTGCCTTACCCGCCGTGGGGCTCTAAGGCTCGGGCCCTATGGGGCGGAGCCGGGATACCCCCGGACCAACGCGAGACCCCTTCTTCCGGAATCTCTACCAATCTATCTCAAAGCGGCAAGACTTTTCGAGCTCCTCGGTGAGGAGAGGACCTTTCTAATCCTTATGACACTCTGCAGGGTCGCACCCGAATTGCACTGCAACTCACACATCGGAACAAGCGAGACCTTTCAGACCAGGGGGAGTCCTTCCAGTCCTATCAGAATGCACCTAGCCCAGCTTGAAGGCTTTTGAAACCACTACCCGCGCGAGTCCAACACCAATGGCTGAAAGGGACTCCCGAAGGGTTCCCCGCTTGGAACAGCCCCCGGTGAGACATTGCGAGTACTGGCTATAATTCAAACACCAGCCCTCTCCCAGTTGAGTACTTGCCTGCACGGGATTGGTAGCCCAGCTCGGTGAAATGCGGGATCGCCATCAGTCCCGAAGGACCGAAGCCCTCCCCTGCATACTGAACCTGTGCGCCCGTCGTCTAGGACGTCGGGTTGCCACTCACGTCTCTAATGGCGCTATGCGCTCTCCGTGGACTTCTGCCGTGTCAGAGGCCCATGCTCAGATGTGCGGGGTCAGACCCCCTACCCAGGGTCCTCTGCCGCCCGGCTCACAACGGCCCCGCTGGAGGGGGGTATCTCAACGGGCGCAGCTGAAGCCACTTGTCTCGGGTTTCTCGGGGCTGACCATGTGCCCATAGCCTGCCGTCCAGTGTGGGGGGTAGCCCACACTTTCCGACCGACTCCCTGAGCTCGTCTAGGGCAACTCGGGAGGCGGCGCTCTCTCCCTTAGAGGTGGGGATCCCGCCTGGCCAGGTTCCCCCTCCTCCTTCCCTGAGGTACGATGCGGTCTGGGTTCCCCAGCCCGGGAACCTCGGCCACTCTCACAACGTGGACCACGTTTGCGCGAGGGTCCTCAAAGCGGGTCGCAGCCGAAGCCACTTGTCTCGGGTCCTTCGGGGCTGACCATGTGCCCGTAGCCTTCGTCCGGTGTGGTGGGCAGCGCAACACCCCAGAAGACTCCCTGAGGTTGTCTCGAGCTGTCCCAGGAAAGACAAACTTCCCGAGGGAGGAGCAGGCTCCACACTTCTATGGGTGCGAATTGAAGGGGCCCGCGTGCCCTCCCCCTCTGGGGGGTTGTGGAACATCAGGAAAAAGAGGGTCTCCACGCAGGGACGAAAATAACTCGCAGGGACACAAATTTTCTGAATGAAAAAATTTAATTTAAGCAAGCTGCTCAAGTATTCAGTACTCGAGTAGCTGAGGCTTTAACTTTTCTAGAGCAGCGCTTACACATGCCCGAGTTTGAAAATGTACATGCCACTGCTATGTTTTGTAGAAATATCAATAGCATGTTTGATATGTTGAATTTGAGACAAAAGTTCGGCAAAAACAATCTCAAAGATGCATTTCTGAACAAAACATCATGGATATAGAGAATAAAATATAAATTTCTTTTTTCATTATATAAAATCCTTATGCAAGATTTCTTTTCAATAACGATCTAGCCTCATATTTACTAACTTATAAATTGTCCCAAGATCACTTGGAGACTTTTTTTTATGTGTTCGAAGGGTGGGAGGCTTTAATCATAATGCAAGTTGCAAACAATTTTAATCTTCCTATAAAAAGTTAATAAATCATGGCAATTGTTTAAGTCCCGATGATTCAAACTGTAAGATTCAAGATGAAACAAAAGTATTGAACTCGGGGTCTATTTTAAATGATACTTGTATAGAAGATAACTTATTGTTGGAATCTTCTTTTGTTTCATTTGTTCATGATTATGATAGTGCAAATGGTTGGTCCTGGATTGAGTACACATCTGAGGTAGTAGCTTACTAATAGCTGGTGCTTTGTAAAAAGCGTGCAGAATAAAATTAATTGTGAAATGTGTCGTGAAAGTCTGATAACAAACCAACCGACTACGTTGTGCAACATAAAAAATAGCGGAGGCTTAAGGGGATGCTAAACGAAATTTAAATGTCCACTTCCAATTCCGGTGCCTGCATTTAAATTTCTCTTGAACTATACGCTTTGCGGGGTTGAGTACAGAGTGCGCTCCGCTCAAGATACCCTACAAAGCTTTACAGGGTCAGCTGTTCGGTATGACGTTTGAGGTTACAGCGGTATCTCTCCGATCCAGTCAATGTTAAAAAATGTTTCATCGCTATCGGTGGAAAATTGAGGTCCCGAATAAAATTCTTGTGAACAGAAAACGACTGTAACATTCGGCAACTTTTTTACAAAATTTGGCGATAAGTTTCGAAATTTCGGCTCCACAAAGACCTTTTTATAAGCCTCGTGGAGTTGTAAAAAGAATTTCATCGCAATCGGTGGAAAATGGAGAGCGTAGGGTCCCGAATAAAAGGGGCCCAAAATGCAGCGGGCATTTAAATTTCGTTTAGAATCCCCTTAACACTTCCAAGCGAAGACGTTATTATAATTTCCAAAAGATCTGAAAGGGCCTTACGAATCACAAATAATGTTTTTACATCTAAGAACATTTTAGAACAGTTAATGCATACAAAAATGCTTCCCATGCACACATTAATTGAACATTTAGATGCGTTCGTTCAAACGTCAGAATTACCTGAACATAAACCAAAACTGATAGATAAAATTTGACATCATTATTTTAAAATAAGACTACATCACAAAAGTTGAAATAAAGAAAAATCGATATAAAGAATTCGAACTTATCACAATCGGCTTGTAGTTTTTAAAAATCTATAGATTTATATTATATCATTTAGTTATTATTTAGAAAATTCGTGCAATGTCTTGATGTATGTAAATCTTATAATGTATTAGAAAATTCCAATAATTCTAGTGTGTAAATAATATGACAATTTTAGTTCAAAATCAAAACTTTGTATTTTTGTAAAGTTTTAAAATGCACGTACATACAGAAAATAATTGGATTTCAGTATATTCTTTCTTGTGCTTTCCTAAATGTTGGCCTTTTTTTAATACATTATCTTCCATTGCAAGCGTGCCGTGTAGTTCTTATATTTTTATACCACAACTTAATGAAAATCGATACATTGTATAAAAAGTCCCTTTTCTCACACCGAAAGCACTCGCAAGCGAGAGGAAAGATGCCGCTTACCCCCTCGGCCATAAAGAAAAGTCGTATACTACCCTCTGGAGGTAAAAAAGAATGTCTCAGACTATGTGTAATTTTTACCCGACGTGAAACCGTGTAAAAATTACACGCAGTCAGAGACATTCTTTGTTTTACCTCCCTCGTTGAGTAATGTACTAATGAAGGCTAAGAATTTGTTGCAGAATTTATATTTTTTAGAACAAATTCATTTTTTATTATGAATTCGAAACCGTTAAAAGTGTTGTAATGTTATTTTGTTTTGCTTTGGCAATACTTTGAAGAAAATTTTTAAAAATTAAAGAATTGCACAAGGAATGACTACAAATCTTACAAATTATTGAATTTACGTTATTTTACAGAAAAAAAATATACAACTTTTGTTTTACGTTTTAGTATCACTTGTCGCAATTTCTCGCTGTTTTGGCGTATTTAATAACATATAAACATAAAACATACATGCGGAAAAGTGTATTACAACCAATTGGTATAGACATAAACTACCAAAAAATGGTTCCGTTTTTAAACCGATAATTTTTTCTTAAAGATTTTAAATGAACTCGCTGGTATTTATGTATTTACATATACAAAAAAAAAGTATAGCATCTATGCTATTTTATCATACTGAATATAACTGAATCATATTCTATGTTTTTTAACTTTGGAGACATTAACATTTGACTCTTTACAAATTGATTATTCTTTGCTGTCGCATAAAATTTTATTTCTAGGTTATGTTGCTTTCTTCGTTTAAGAAATAAACAGAATAATACTTATTTATTTTACACCAATGTAATTCGAAATTGGCCAAGAATAGAATTAGAAAGTTATTTAAATGTATTTTCGTTTGTTGGAATATAAATTTAACATAATTATTTCGAATTTACATGAATTAATATACGCGATACGGTTCATGTATTGATTATTTGTCAAATACATAATTATCATATTAAATTATTGTAATATAACATATTTTAAATATACAGTTTAAATCGTCGCGCGACGGCGGACAGGATCTCTACTGTAATTCTATTGGTTGTCGCAATCCCCACCAATGGCATTGAAAGATAGAGAAACCACTACTCCAGGGGTATTGCTGTCCTTCCATGTTGGCTTCAACTGTTCAGTCTGAATGCCCCGTCTATCTATATAAGTCTATGGAGTATCATCATCGCCTAGGTTAAAAAAAGTAGTTTCGAGAAAAACGTGTTTAAAGTTTTAGGTAGGTAGAAAATACACTCGTCGCCCTCTTCGAACGCTTCGACTCTACGACGGTTTTGTCACAAATAATAATTTTTCCCAATATTCTACCCAGTGAATAATCTTTCTAGAACCCTAAAGTGCACTGTAAGACAATAAAAAATATCTTTTTTCGAGATTCTACGGTGGTCTAACCCCTTAAATTAATGTTGCGCCTGATTTGCATAAAGAACTGAATGCTTGTACTTCTTTTCAGTGAAATGCATTTTTTCAATTTTAATTGCAGACAAGGAAAATGCTAGAGTCTAACGTTTGCGTTCACAAAAAACAACTGAAAATAGTTACCTAACGATCGCTATTTATTCTTGTCAGTAACGATAGTATATAAATTTTGGCGTCTCCATGCTATCGGGATCCATTCGTTTTTCTATCGTTTTGCCGACTCGCAGCCGGTCTTCATCATTTTTATATCGTCGCCATAAATAATAAAAACTGAATATCGATTCGAGAAATATCGATGTTTTATTTAACGTTTCGTTAGGTTACTGACAAGCACAATAAAATCATACATATTCTATTTAAGCCACAGCGTCCAATAAATGGTTAGAAAGTTTCCTAATGTGATTCGTAATTTGTTTACTGGTGCGCTGCGCCTTCCGACCCTTTACAATCCTATATATACCTTTTCCAAAATAAATTGTGGTGAACTTGGATATCGTATTTTATTATATAAAGTATCATATGCAATGTGGAAGCACGATCTTCCTTCGATTTCGGCTCATTTGCGAAACGGCGCGGGCACATAAAGACAAACACAGTTACCATGTTACATAATGTGCTATTTGCTTGTCATCAATAAGGGAGAGCACAAGTGAAACCCGTTCCAAATTCATAATACCTTCAAAATAAGACTCGAGTCTGTTAGGCATGAATGCAAGTTGTTTATCATCTACGGTTTCGATGGACTTAAAACTTCGACGAAATTAAGATTGAAGATGCAAATTAAGTTGACACTAAATTGTATTATTAGCTATTACTGGACTAATTCAATGGTATTTTTCACGCCATCAAATTACCTTTAATTTTAAATATTCACAACGCAGAATAGTCGATGTTAATATATGCCGAAAACTGTATTGATTTTGAACGGTGTAAATAACCAATAATTAATGTGCTGCAATATACCATACTAATGACGCATAAATATTACGATTTCGTATAAAATGATAAATAATATGGCATTTCTAATTTATTATTCGTAGACTCAATTCGTAGTTGATGATGTGAGCAAGATTATAAAACAAGCCATCGAAGTATCTATTGGAGGTAATGTGTATTTACACAGTAAAGTGAATCAGTGGACCTCAAATGTGGTTGAAAGTTGTTTAGGCAATTTGACGAAGCTACAGAAGCCTTATAAATACATTGGTATGTTTCAAGAATTACATTAATTATTATATTTCACTGTTAACAGTTCTTTAGAAAGTGTAAATTGAATGTGTATATTAATAAAATTAGTGCATTTGGTTTTTGCTTCCATGTGTAGAGTTATAAATCAATATTTGGGTGGGTGGTGCCTAAAATTCCAATTGTATACTTGTATGTTCCTTCTACATTCCACACGAGGGAATATCAGCCATGTCTTCGAAATTGATGTAATTGTACATATCGGTAGCTTTTGGCAAAATAGAATATTGCCTCAAATGATTTTTTTTAATTGCAATATTCGTCGAGTTATAAACAATTAAAAATGTCAACCCTTTTTTTCAAATAGTTATAACTTAGGTTAAGGAGAGAGTCTGATGTAAATCGAAACTTTTTAGCAAAGTTTTTTTTTTGCTTTAAAAATTAGTTTATAGTCTGGAGAATACACTGTGGAAATTGCAAATCCGAATTCGATCTCTAAGTGCCTCAAATCGAGCATTTAAGTAAGGAGTTCAAACCGGCTTCGAGCGTCGAGCGAAGGTAAACGGCAACTGGCCGGCGACTTTAAACCGCTTTTTCTCCACTTTCAATTTTCGCGTTTTTTTCTTGCTTACAAGCCAGATTTAAAAAAAAGTATGCAACCAGTCGGAATGATCCAAAGTGCATTCTCTTCAGTATTAAATTCTCTTCGATGTGAACCTACATCTGCGCAAAAAAAGTATTGTTTACTATTTTTTAAGAGGGCGGGGGGGAAGTAAATATTTTTTTCTTGAAAATTAACATTTTTCGTTCAAAACTGCCTTTAATTTTTTTTCATCATTTCTTCCGGGGTTTTTAGGTTCACGTAGAAAATAAACTTATAATAAACACAAAACTTTTTTTTTTTTATTTTAGACATTTACGACCTCTAACCTGCTTGAAGTGTGGGAACTCAAAGATGGAGGCGCTACGGCAAATACCCCATAAGTCCGCTATTGTGGAATATTTTTGTACGAAAAAATTCCTGTATCATCTTCGATGTTATGTTAAAATATACTGACAATACCAGGATGATTGCTTGTTTATTTCCATTAAAAAAAATCACGAAAAACACCTCACTTTTTGCCGTTTACATCAGACTCTCCCCTTAATGCAACGTTATTGGAATGTAATTGGGGGAATTCGTGCTATCAATGTTGAATTTTGGACTGCACATTAATTTTGGAGCGCGGCAAGAATACGGACGGCAACAAATGCGCAAAGGGCGGAGTGTTCGCAAATCACCAAACACATCGGGGCTGCGGTATTTACGGGCGGATGACGAACGACGAGGAAAGAAAAACAGATGCTCGCGCGTCGCGGATGCTAAACGTCTAACCTGAAAATTTTTTGACAGCTTCCTTACTATCCAAATAATACAGGGTCACTCAGTATTTGAGCGTGCCCTTTCAGGAAAAGTTTTTATAACACTTTGACTTTTAAAATTAGACCGCCACTCGTTTAAAAAAATGTCCTTTCGATCTGGCACACTTTACTGTGTTTCGCTAACCATTGCTCCTGGTAATTTATATCTCAAACATAAGCAATTTCTGCTCTGCTGATATATAATGTAGGTCAGACTGTAAAGCAGCTTGTGCTGTGGCTTGCCTTTTGTATATTTAATGTACAATAAAGACAATATTAATATTATTATTATTACTATATACATGTTTAAGGTTTTAACCAGTGATGTTGACTTTTAAGTTTTTAATAGTGCTTTTAATTCTTAGGTTTGTAACGAATTTTATGCGATCCGGGATTTGACCGATATTCAACAACCGGGCGGTTGAATTTGTTCTAACCGTCGGTCGACGAAAACCCACGGTGCTCAATACCGTCCACCGGCTAACTCGCTGTCGGAGCAAATGGGACGGGTCATTATAAGAAAGGTAGCCGGAATTGTAACGAATAACAACCAAAATAACAGGTTTATTCACGCCAATAAAAATACAAAAATTCTCTGCCGGACTTTTGCCGGTACAAACTTAATATCGTGGCTTCAGCGAGTGAGAGGGAAAGAGAGAAGACAATGGGACACTTGCCCAAATTACGGCCGAGCCGGTACTTACACTTTTCCGGATCTATGCCGGTCCTCCTCAGAGTCGCTTCCGGAATGTCTACCCAATTTCTGGACACCAAAATACCGGACATAAAAATTCTCAATAGATCGTCGCGATTACCCTACAAAATAAAACTTTTTGTATTAAAAAAGTCGCACGCGCGCTACAAAATCATCAAATTTTGGTGATCGATGCAAACGTACATCGATCAAAGATCAAGAGAATCTGATCTAGTCGGGATTAGCACCCGTTATTCGCGACCCTTCGCGCCCGTTCAATACGCCCACAACAAACGCATACACCAAAGGAGAAATCTCAGGAGAATAATGTGACAAACCTTTTTATAGCTTCTACAAGTCTACCGAGCAATGTTTGTAATACAAATATGTGGAAAGTAGTTTTGTGGAATGCGCGCGGCTTTAGTAAATTAAAGTGTAAAATGTTTAACTCCCCGTGGACTGAGTAAATATTTCCAAAATTTGGTGCAAAGAAGAATTTTGCGAAGAAGATTACTACAGAAAATAACCGATCGCGTGCCATATGCTTTTTCCATAGCCACACCCACACACGCGGGAGGTTTTGTGCGGGCTTAGTTACATTAATGTTTAATGACTTAGATCCTGAAACCGTAGAAACGTCACCAAACTAGTTATTTTGCCATTTCCCAATTTTATGTACATTGTAGGAGGCGATGTTGATACAAGGATAGTGACGCTCCGCTCGAGGACTCGATAGATTTATATGATGTTATGGAGATTTCCAGCGCCTCTACTAGATGAATGAAGATCGCATGATATGCAATGTAATAGTCGAGGTTCTAGTTTTTCACAATTTATGACTCAAAATAGCTACATACTGATAAATGGCTGCTCGTCTAGTGATAACCCTGCACACTTCACTTACCTTGGAGCGAGATGCCTTAGTGTAATTGACTTGTTCTGGGTTTTAGCACCTCCTTTCTTTCATTTATGATTGAACATTGGGGGGGGGGGGGGCAATGAGTCCGATCATCTGCCGATTTTTATAAGCCTCCAGTTGGTCTCACCGGGACTAGGAGAGTTCGGGCGGTCGGCGTTTTACGGGTGCAGAAGAAGGGCTAAATTTAAAAGCTCTTAGAATATAAATATTACAAATGGTAGGTCAATTGAGAATGAATATAATCTTTTATACGATACGCGTCAGGAAACTGCGATAAATGCTACCATTCTTCAGTGATAAACACGAGTAGCAGTCAGTTTAATAGATTCAATAAACAGCCATGGTTCGATAAGGACTGCGATAAAACCAAGCGACTGTTTAGACAGGCATAGATGAGAGAAAAAGATGACGGTACAGAAAGTTTATATATTCATGGATATAAAGGTTTCTTCAAATACGATTTAGAAGAAAACCCGATCTTATAAAACACAAATGACTTGTAAGTTAAAAATTCGTGTAGCAGTAAACCAGTTATAAATGTGCAGATTTCGGCCGGACCATGACAACAGTAGTTTTTGACTGTGTATGCGCAAGAGCTCCCATATTTCACTTTATGGAACTCACGGTCGTTGGCTTGATAAGAAAATGAACATGTGGGAAGTCTCCTCTGCCAGACTATTTTCCGGCCGAAATTTATAAAATGTTACATAATATTTGGCCTACCGATTTTTTAACAATTTTTAATAATTTTCTTGAACTAGAAGAGTTCACCTGGTTGATCTCGAGCAATGGTATGTACAATTTTCCGATGCACCCCCCACAATCTCATTTTATTGAAAACCGAGAAGCATATTTTTTCCACTATCTATGCGTAATGTTGATGAAATGAAACTGGGCAAACTTGATTATAAAGTTGTATATTTTGATAGAATTGGTGATTTGTCGATTTTTTTCATTTTCTTTTTCAAGTCTTAACCTCACCAGTTTCCGATATATAGGTAGGTCTGCATCTAGTATATGGGTCATTCTTCGAAAAAGTGTAAAATCGACGTATTTCTTTCCACAAAATAAAAGATTATAAAAATTAAAATTTAAAGTTTAGATATATTCATTGGCTTGCTAATTACGTAAATACGAAGTAATAATGCAGCAGCCATCGACACGCGTAAAATATGCAAGTAATTAAATTTTTTAATGGAAATTTTATGTAAAAATGGCGAAATGTTCACTCTTAGCTAATGAGTGACTCATAAAGAGTAAGAATAAAAATAGTAACTTAATAATATTTATTTTATAAAACTCAAAACAGTTAAAATTATTTAGTTATTTTAGCGATGTAAAAAAAAAGTTTTGATTTTCGCATATTAATCATGATGCGCGTTTAATACTGAAAGTAGTTAAGAAAATTGATGTTAAGTTCAATAAAAATCCGTTCTATCACTAATAAGAACGGAATTTCCGTAAATCACTGCAATTGTCCAGGAGGCTTACACGACAGGGGAGCTTACATGTCAACGTAGTAACCATGTTAACATAAGAACAAAATAAATTTCGGTCAAATGCACTTCAGGCGTAAGAGTTTTATCTTTTCTTTATTTTTTAAGATATTACTCGCTTTCTTAACATGCTAAATTAGCGTCGCAAATATGACAGGAGGCTTACAAGGAATAAACGTACTGGCCTTATTTGTAACAATATTACTAAATTTGGGCTTAAATTAGTTATTAAATCAGTAATATTATACACACAATCCATAGTCAAAAAGTAATCGAAATTGTAGAACGATTGTCTGTATCTAGATTTAATTTTTTTTGTACTGGAAATTGCATGTATTCTATACTTGCATTTATTTTTTAAGACATAGGGACCCATTTTACAAAGCCATAACATTTTTCAGGAATGTTATAGTGAAATTTTCACAGCACTATTTGTTTGTAATAAGTAAAACAGATCATAACCACTTTTAAACAAATTTAATCATTCACATGAAAGAGAATGACAGCGATCGAAAACGTGTTATTTATACGTGGGGACAGCCAGGAGGCTTACATTTCGGACCTTTAACAGTATGTGACAATTTTATCACGGGATTTGAACAAATTATCTCTTCTGCAATGTTTACATAAAAGTATAAGGCGCAAGAAAAAAAATGTTTGGAGAATAAATTCCATTATTTGGATAAAATATTAACTGGGGACATAAAATTACACTTTTCTGGAGAATGACCCAGATACATTAATATCCAGCGCGTGCGTCAATGAATCATCTGCAGGTTAAAATGCACCTTAGAGTGGCGAATATGGCTGACCCATTTTAATCGCCGCACTCGAATTTCTCAAAACCTATATATTTGGGAACCCCTATATGTGACACCGGATTTGAAAAGAGCGGAAAATTTTACGTAGGAAAGGGTATTTCGACATTTTTTGATGACCCTTACAACGTCATTTCGAGGTTATTTGAAGGTCAAAGTGTGTTTTTAACGACAACTCCTATTTTTTACACCGGATTTGGAAAGAGCGAAAAATTTTACGTCGAAAAAGGTATTTCAACATTTTTTGATGGCCCTTCGAAGGTTTATAATGGCTGCTTTTTACGGCCAAAATCTATTGGTTTGTCGTCCACCGCGCGTGAAGCGGGCTTTGCAGTTTTCTCGGGAAAACTGCGCGCTAGGTGGACGACGCCTTTTGCTCAGCCCGGCTAGCTGGCAAACTCCCGGTAGGGCACGAGCTCGCCCAGAGGAGGTGGGCTCCTGCCTCCTTCCGCGCCTGTAACGGGGACCGCGAAATATCCCTGGCGGCACCGCACACCGCCCGCACAAGCTACGAAAGGGGCGTAGCAGGAAACAATAATAATAATAATTATTTTATTTTATTTTAAAAAAGGATATTGGGCCTTCTTCCCCCCTCACGTTTATTATAATAAAATTTGTTGGTGGTCCACGGCCGACTTACAATAGTTGTTCACAAGTTTTGGCGTTTCGCCTGCTCGCTTCCGACCAATGGCGTTTCGTCCTTGGTTCTCGAAGCGACTCGTCCCCGGCTTGACGGCAGGTTTCGTCCTCGGGTTTCCAATTGTACTGTACCGTTTCACCCCTTTTTGCACCACGTAACTCGAAAATTTTATTCTCCAGCTCGCTAACTCACGCGACGCTCTAAGCTCGGAGGGTTACTCGATACTTCGCAGCTCGATCTTTCCTAATCGACGGTTGCCTCGACACTGAACTGCGGCGCTCTCCGCTGCCGCGCTTCTCCGAGCGCCGTCGCCGGTTGCGCTCGGGCATTTTCGGGGCCGTTCGTTCCTGTAACGATCCTATTATCGATCGATTCGAATTGATGTATCACTCCGCGCTCTCGCGACCCCGGCACGACTCCTGGACAACGTAACGCCCCGTTACAGGTTATTTTAAAGTCAAAATTTAAAACATCCTGTGGTTGCTATTTGATTGCATTGTCTGATAGAATAATGGTCGTTAATGTACTTTTAGGAGGAATAGTCACCGCCATGTGACGACGACCTTGAAAAGTTTGTACTTACTTCTAGCGTTACCCAGAAACACCGACGTGGACGAAGTAAGTTCGATTTCCTTTGGGGTGCTTATTTTCCGTGAATCCCCTTGCATCTCACTACTGTAAATAAATATTTATTTAACCTCGAAGCAAATGTTCAAAGTTACGACGTAAAATTTTCCGTTCTTTCCGAACCCGGTGTAAAAAATATGGGCGTTCGTTAAAAAACACACTTTGACCTTCAGATAACCTTGACATGACGTTCCAAAGGTCATCAAAAAATGTCGAAATACCCTTTCCAACGTAAAATTTTCCGCTCTTTTCGAATCCGGTGTCAAATATAGGGGTTCCCATTAAAAAACACTTTAACCTTCAAATGGCATTGAAAGAAAAGCTGAAGGTCACAACTAATTGCCCAGACAGATTGCCCCCTTTGCCCTGAACAACTTTTGTCTGAACCGTTTTTCCCTATCTGGCTTATGTTTCGAAAAATTCGGGTGCGGCGATTAAAATGGGCCACCCTGTATATTGTAGATCGAGCTTAATAAATAGCTGAATATTTAAATATAATCCCACAATGCCATGTGAGTCAGAAGATTTTTATTTGCGATGTAATGTCCCTTAAGTGTTTGTATACATTTGTTTGCTCCTGTTATCTTCGCACGCATTTTTTGTTAGGTAATTAAGACACCGCCGGTTTCTATATAATGTAATTAATTTAGTTGTAATGGAAATCAATCCCTTATTCTACGGATCTAATTCCATCCTTATATACGAGTAATAAATAACTATCACTACAACTACTAATAATACATAAAATCTGTTAAAGCTGCACAAACTTGATTATAAAGTTGTATATTTTAAAATTAATATAACAAATATAAAAATATATTCTGCTAAAAGTGCGTTTGAAAATACATAAAAATATTCTAAACATGTTTTGTTTTGAAAAATTGTTCGTACAAGTTACCATACTTGAGTGAAAAAATTACATAAGTTTACCCCACCAATTCCCTAGTTCTGGCGTAACTTTGGATTCCCCCGAAATTTTATAGGCCATAACTATTAATTTAATTATAAGCTACAAAGAATTCATTAAAATGTTCCATTTGCTTAGGTGAACATAATTTGTGTCTTAGCTCTCTGAGTACATATTTCGATAACTCATACCACAAACCGCATACATGTTTTGTTTGCCGCCGCAAATATCATACTTTGCTGCATCGAGAGCAGCTGTGTGAAAGTCGTGATTATGCGCTATATACAAACGCAACTGCCTTTTCACAAAAGCCAGTTCAAACGAGAATCCGGAGTTATTTAGCACTCACTTAGTCTCGAACTAATTAATAAAATGATCCGCAATTTTACTGGGATCAGTGCAAATTCGATTACATTCTACTAACGGTCGTACGCACCAGGATCATGAGTATTATATCAGAGATTTACTTAGTCAGGGTGGTATGGCATCCGGTTGTACGCCTGCTGCGAGTGGGAGTGGACAACGAGCATATTCATAACATTCCGCAGTCGATTCATTCTTCGTATCGCAGACATGCATCTGCAGATGGGGCCGGTATGTCGCGTTTTATAATACGCGTCTAGATGTATTTTGGTTCGGATCATTATTGTTTATAGAGGCTCTCGCCACAAAGCTTATTGTTTCGAAGAATGTAAATTGCATTCTACTCTTCGTGTGCGAGTTAGCTAACCATTGGTAAAGTGCGCGGATGTATCGTGCTGGTATGCTTACTTTGCATAAGTTTTAATTACTAAATCGTAATTACAAGCCAATGTAAGAAAGTATCGAAATAAATATTCAAAATTAGTCAAACTAACGTAATATATGAATGAGTTTTCTCTAAGTATTTAGATATTACGATTTTATAACTTATTGCTGATACCATAAATATTGGTAGGGTCGCATAGAATTCTATTATCATTTAGTCGTTGTCCAATGATAAAAGCAAGTGGTCATTGGAAATATTTTTTATGCCTGAAAATTTTGTAGATAGTAAGAAAATATTCCTATTCATAATATGAAGTTATAAAATCTAAAAAAAAGAAAAAATTTCACAATACGACCATTTTGCTAATTTTATATATTTATAATTTTTTAGCGTAAACAGCTAACTTTAAGAAATATGTTGTAAGTGAGACATGGCTAACAATGATCTAAGTTATAACCCGAATTTCGATGGGAATAAAGGGTTATAAATAAAATTACTCGAAAAATTATAGCAACAAACTGAACTTTATCGTTCGTCAAATAAAAAGGCGATTGTACATAAAATATGGGAGCGCGACAAGAGTCAAAGGACTGTGGAAAGCGCAAAAGCTAGCGAGTTCGGAAAATCACGTGACGGGAAAATTGCTTTTTAAATGACCGGCATGGGACACGCAAGGCGAACGAAAAAAAAAAGAAGGGGCACAAAAATGTATGGATCGGTAGTACTCACGCAAAGATGGGGCGTACGCAACAGTACGGTTATCCTGCTGGGACGGCGGACGTTGCTTCCGCCTTGGGTGGCGGGTGGTCGCTCGCGGCCTTTTTTGCTGGCCACGCAATTTTCCTTCACACGATTTTCAAAAACGCTACACAACCACCGACACTATTAGTTCACTATTACGTTGTTTCCTTCTTTACCCAGAGTCACTGTTCCGAAATTTTGCAAATGGCTCGCACTACCATGTTGAACAATTGCCGTTCGACGAATGTGTCTGGGATCTTGTCGAAATCCGCGAGGTTGATGCCCGAGGATGTTTTCTTTTTGTGAAAACCTATTGTCGAGTGGCTGCAGCCATCGGAGCATGAGGCTTACGGTTTGCCGTAGAGTTTTGCTGAAAGACGAATGTCGACTCTGGTTCGGAACGGTGGAGGCAGCGAAAGTCGTCGAACGTGGATAGATGCACGCAACAGTACAGGGGAAGAGAGTGATGCGGACGCTAGTTGAATAATATTCAATGTATCATTTGTGAGATAATACAAAACAGTTAAGTAAACTTGTCGCGCGTACGGCAAACTGCGTTAATAGGCTCTTACAGTAACATTTAATTTATTTAAGGCTGTTATTAATAGTCGATGTAATATTTACCTTACCGTTCAGTAAACCGCGAATCTGCTTAGCTCACCTCGAAAACAAACTAGAGACGCTTGTCGCCGGCAGATACCGCGTCACAGTCGTGCAGCACGCAGTTCTATCCGCTTTGCTCCCGCGGCGCACGTAGTTGAAATAGATTTTCGCTTGGTCTATAAGGCATCCAGCGGTGGAGTAGCGATATTACATAAAGCATGTCATACGTGAACAGGTATCGACTTATATGCCGTTGATATATATTCGTATATATTTTATCATACTGCACAGATTTTAACGGATGTATTATGAATTGTATTCAGAATCAGAGTTGCCATGTGATTTCTCGCCAGATGACAACCTTGAATGCACTGTACAGTTGCCGAATCATTCCTAGTTCTTCTTGCTTTTGTCACTCTTAGATGATAAAGAGAAGAGCAATTACTTGACATCAGCTGCAACGTTAGTGCAATGGTAGAGCCTCAGCCGGGAGGAGCCGCCTTCGTGATCGCGGTAGCCTCGACGCCAAGTAAGTCGGCGAGATGGTCGTACGGGCTAAGGCGCCCGAACTGAACGTCGCGAAGGCCTGAGTTCGAATCCCCGTCCGTGCAATTTTCTCTGCTTACGTCCAGTATTGGAATAACCAGGGAACCTTGCTGGGCGAAGGCAGAAATTTGGAACCGCTGCCGACCCGCGTCGGCAGTTATCGGTCCTGTCAGCGTCTTATCCGCGGTCGGTACGTCATGGGTCTTATCTCGGATATAGAGGGGATAATGCCCGCGATGTGCTCGCTACGACACAGACCGCCGAATCTGTTGGTGGTACCTTTATTGGGGTAGGGGGGACTGGCTCTGGGTGGGTGTTGTGTTATATGTCTGCCTAGTTCTGTCTTGTACCGTCCTGTCTGTGTCCTGTACCTCTCCACCCGAGAGCCGACCCGCAAATAGACTAATAATTGTCATTAACGCGGAGGAAAATTACCCGTCTGTTGTCCTTTTTTTACTGTATATCTTGCGTGCGTCAGCATCCAGGGCACCTCCACGTGGTAAACTGTGGGCAACAAAGATTGTTTGCTATCCGGCTAAGTTCCTGGATAATGGCTTTGAACGCGTAGGAAATTGCTTTGATCGATAGTATTGTGCCTGAAAACGACGAAAAAATAGAATTTGCGGAAAAACCTCAGGAATATAAATTTAAGACAAATGATGAAGACAGCGAAAGTTACTATGCTCCGTGCACGAAAAAACCGAAAATACCAACATATATGCCCCAGTACCAACAACTCACTCAACTGTAATGCAATAAAAGTATGTAAATATGATAGTTCTTTTGAAAAAGAAATAGATTAAAGAAACATGAATGGTAGATCTGTGGCGATTTAAAAATTATAACATTATTACTTGGTCAGCAATCGGGCTTTACAAAATATCCTTGTTATTTATGCTTATGGAATAGCAGAGATCGAGACAATCGTTATAAGAAACAATAGAGGCCAAAAATAGAAATGTTCACTCCTGGTGCTCAAATCATTATCCATGAATCCTTTGTAGAGCCATCTAAAATCCTGATTCTCCCTTCCATTTAAAGCTTTTGCTTCATGAAGCATTTCGTCAAAGCTCTGGATAAGACATCTAAGTGTTTCCAATACCTTGCAACGAAATTTCCCAAATTTCTGAGGCTAAGATGAGAAGGAGTGATTGACAGACCTCAAATTCGGAAACTAAGGATAAATGCGTTCTATCTAAAATGAACAAATTAAAACAATTAGCATGGTACAGTGCAGTGTCCGGGCAGTTACACATAATTTTTCGGGAAATGGAAGGAGTCCACAGTACAGACAAATTGCTGCCAAAATGATTCAGGACTTTGAAAAATTGGGATATTTAATGAACTTAAAATTACATTTCCTTCCTTTTCATCTTGACAATTCCCTTGACAACCTCGGGCATTTCAATGAAGAGCAAGACGAACATTTATAGTACAGCAATATTGAATTGAAAACAAAAAAAACTTCCTTTGTATATATTGATAAACGTAGTAATGATAGCCAGAGTGTATCGATGTTTGCAATAGTCGATCCAATTATTGTCTTATTTAGGTGTGTACCTTTGCTTTTGTAGTTTACTATCCAACTAGAACTAACCTACATGTACGCGCCAGAAAGTGATAGTTGAACTTACCATCTGAAAAATTATTGCAATTATATTGATCCCTACTATGTTTAGTAACGAACGTTTTTATTTAATAAAAAAATTGTGGATGCAATCACATATATTTCAACATCCCCTTGTACCCTCATTGAAAACGGTATTGAAACTGGATCAGAGAATGTAAAACAAGCCTTTGGTTGAACCGACTAAGATTCTTCTCTTTCCTTTGCACTCTCGAAATTATTCGGTTTTCCAGAACCAGATTTTACTACTAAATAAGGTTACGGAGTGTTAAGGTTGTGACGTTGTGGTATAACGAGATTAGAGGAGTATGATGTTATGGGTTTACTAATTTAGGGTGAATGGGGTATGGGGTTAATGAATTTAGCGGTTTCAGTGGGTTTTCTGGTTTTTTCTTGAGGTTATTTTATAATTCTTATGTAAAGGAGATAAATGAGTTATGGATTCGGTTTCGGATTCGGATACAAAATTATTGCTAAACATAAATTCATAAAGACATTTACCACGGACATTACAACGGTTATCGCAGGTTTGCCTGGCAACTACGAGTTGAGTTTCCTCGAATAAGTTAGAAAATTCGCATTCATAGTCGATGTCACCGGTCCACGAGTTGAAGTCGCCTCCTAGAATAACCATACTGTCCGGAAATTTAACTGAAAAAGAATCAAGAATGAGTTGGAGTGAAGAAAGCAGCGATACTAAATCACAATTTGGCGGAAAATAAAATGAGCCTTGAATTAACGGAAGTGGGTGAGATCTGATTAATATAAAAAGCCAGTGCGAGGAGGTTTCAATTAGCACCGGTGACCCCGACAACGGAACAAATGTCGACAATCCGCCGCTATTTCTTCCTCTGGAACCTTCGCGCGTAGCAGGGACTGAAAATTTCGCTACACTTTGGTCCCCAGAAAGTGTAGATGGCTCGGAACACCATGTCTCTGAAAATTTCATGGTCCCATGCGGTTGGCACTTGCTAGCCACTGCAAAGTTGTGTGGCCCATGGATGTTCCAAAAAGCGACAGAAAACGAAGAATCTTGCAGAGGAGGTGGCGCTACTTGAAGTAGAGAACGAGGAGTTGTTAAGCGTCGGCGTAAAAGGAGAAGAACCCAACCGGTGAGCTCTAGTGTGCTGGAATACTCGGCAGCCTCTAAAGCTGGTGTACGGGGCTGCAGTTAAGCGTTTTTTTTTACGAGTTTGGTTGGCAAATAGTCGGGATGTGCTTGGCTCTGTCGAGATTGGCTGAGAAGATTGGAAATCGGCCTCTATACCAGGAGACGATGTTGGAACTTCCGGTGTAAAAGCTCCCGCCTCATCCGACCAGCCGTACCATACTCCATCGACACATACCTTCTGGTACCGACGCTTGACCCTTTTAGAGTCAGCTCTTGCCTTCTTGACTAATTGTCGTGCGTGAAAGTCGATGCGGCGCTCCCTGGCCGTAAGATCCGCGTCGATGTATATATCCTTGCCCATGAGGAGGCCCTTCTTCTCGGCCATGATGTGGAGCTTTGCACGATGGGAGAGCAGTTCCACTAGAACGATGGGTGGTTCTTTCCGGATAAGAAATTACGTGTCGGCCACATTGGTTACATCGAAGACCTCTGCAAAAAATTTCTCGACAGAAGCGGTCGGATCTCCAGAGTTTTTTAGCCCACGAATTTTGATGTTCTTTTTTTTTTATTTTACTCCGAAGCTCCAATTCGTTGGTCAGATGGGCAATCTTTTTCTTTTACCTTGGTTTTGAGCATGGTAACCTCACTGAGAACCTCTTTCCTGAGCTCCGATATTGCATCTAGGTTCGTCTTGGTCGCAGCATCTATTTTTTCGTCCAGCTTCGCAGACAGGGTTCATATGATTGCCTCTTGCATTTCTTTTAATTGGCCTTCCATTTTCGAGTTAGGCTGTATGCTGCTTGAGGACTGTACGATTGGGTCTACTGCCGGAGCACAGCGCCGCTTTGGTGCAGAATATTTTGTATCGACTGGCGGAGAAGTTTCAGGCGAGCAGGCGCGCTTCATACGCGGGAAAAACTCCAAAATAGGTTTCGTTTGCGGGTCTCTATATGCGAGCCATTTTGACGCAGTCGAGGGGTGCCTTACTCTTGATGTAAGCGAGTGAGTTGTAATTAGCGGCTCCACCCCCTGCTCAATCGCACTTACAGGCGTAGATGGTGGAGAGAGGGAAGGCGTGTCCGAATCCTCCTGTTGCATAAGCACCGAGCCCGAGACGTGCTGCCTCGTACGGGATTTTGATTAAGCACTGTTAGGAGATACCAGTACTAGCCTCATACAGTCCTGACTAAAAAAGAACACTGTCCCCAGAAACGGCAGTGTATAGTATAGTACACGTCTTCGAATGGAAAAAACATAAACAGTTCAGCAACAACTAAAAAATTAAGCAGAAATCTTGCGAGGCGGCTTCCAGGCTTTACAAGCGACGTAACACGGGACAATGCAATGAACAATATAGCACAATATTACACAAAAAACTTGGAGCGTAATTTGACAGCGTGTGTCATCGAACGTTACCGGAAGTGCACTCCAATATAATGCAAATGAAAATAACGAATATAATGAAAATGAAAACGAATATAATGAAAATGAAAATAATGAATATAATGAAAATGAAAATAATGATTATAATGAAAATAAAAATAATGAATATAATGAAAATGAAAATAATGAATATAATGAAAATGAAAATGATGAATATAATGAAAACAATGAATATAATAAAAATGATGGATCCTACGAATAAGAATCATACGAATATAATGAATATAATGAACACGACGGTAATGAAACTGATAAATATTATGAAATTGAAAATAAAATAAAATACACAGATCAAGACTCGATAGACAGGTCTGCCAGTTCTTATAAAAAGAGAACAATAAACTGGGATAAAAACCTTGTAGGTAAATCCCCTCAATTACACAAAAATTCGACAAATAATATTTCTCAAAGTAAAAGAGACAAGACATCGAACAATTTAATAAAAACCAGAGAAACCACCTACAACGAAAAAGATATATTTTTGACATATACGGAGTTCTTAAAAGAAAACAAATACTAGGGGCAATGACACCAAAAGCAACAGGTATTAGTCAACAAATCATCTTACACACCATAAAACAGATGAAAAGGGCAGCAAAAATTAAAAACCTCTTACGTTTTCAACACTTAAACCGAGAAGAAACCGAGAGTGTAGAAAGACTCATAAATACTCATGCAGACGACTTTCACTTACCTGACGAACCCTTAGATTTTACGCACCTTATCAAACACAAAATTTCTACTGCGGATGACATCCCAATCAATACTAAACAGTATAGATTTCTACCAATTCACAAAGAAGAAATAAATAAACAAGTTAAAGAACAAATGGATACAGGTGTCGAAGTTATCTGTGGTGATGCTTCTCGATCGGCGGAATCAAAATTAAATCGTAACTTCGTCCCCAACGATGATTGCTCGCTGATTGGTCCGAAGCGGAATAAGCAGCAAAAATGAGAACAACTAAGACACTTGAAGTACGGAGAAAACAATTAACAAAGAATTAAAGGAAAATATGGTTTATTCTATCAAAAATCTTAAATTGAATTAACCTTAATTTAAATTACATCTTACATTTTATTTTTGTGTAACCCGAATTAATTTTTGGTACGCTGTTCGCGCCTTTGTTTTTTTTCGTAGGTTACGCTCGCGCTTATGTTTAACTTTTCCTATTACGGCGGTATCCAGACTTTCAAATTCGACGCGATAGTTTTTTTTTTTAACTGGAGCGGGTTGCCGGACGATCGACGGAACCGTACGCGTAAATTGTTTACGATATGGTTTTCTCCTTTTCGCCTCGTCTTTAGTCGGAGCAAGAAGCGGACCTAACCACGGATCGTCCGAAGATACACCGGTAGCAAAAAAATAATCCGGAGTGGAAATATATCCCGCGTCAATTAATTTGGGATTCTATTTTGGAGCCTTGTCCGGAATTTCTAATACGCGACGATTAGGCTCCTCTAGACAGGATTCTAAATTTTCGCGTGGTAATTCTGGAAACGGGAGCCCTGCGACCGGAGGTACATTTATTTTAATATTTAATGCGCGGTGCGTCTCCGAAACGGCGTCAACTTGACACAGCTGCGCGGAACGCGCTCGGACAGCCGCTCGAACCTGCGCGTCGACCTGTGCGTGCGATAATGTAGATAGTGGGACCCGCATCCCCTCTAACGCGATTCCGTTTCAACTTTAAAATTAACTACGTGGGCGCTGCGGTGGAGCGATATGGTTACGGGAGTGATTAAGTCAGCAGACCTAATCCTCCTCACCAAGTACGTATTCCCGGTGAAGTCCTCTGCACGACTCTGGAGACTGACCCTAGTGTTGGTGGCTTCGGAGAAGAGCTTCTTCTGGGAGACGTTATGCGAATCAGCAGACTCGCTACGTCCGAGAAGCGCTACCGTGGTCAGCAGACCACTAAGTGCGCAGATGACTGCCTCCGGTGTTGGTGGTTGACGCGCGCCAATGGGCGGAGCTTTTGCCTGTGGTTGAAGCCCCAAGTTCCTCCGGACAGCGGCTGATCCTGGATGGTAACCCTCCGGTTGAGTACGTTGTCCTGGAATGCTTTCCCAAGCCTCGCCGTTACTTGTAGTTACGGCAACCCGTAGATTAGCCCTTAAAAGGGCTGATTAAAACGAGATAGTTCGCTTAAATTTTTTAAAAACAAAGAGTTAGTTCGTCTGTCAAAAACGGACTAGCCGTATTCCGAAGATCGAAATTCTCGATGCCCAATGGAAATAGACCAGGAAATTCTCGATGTTCGTCTTCCGAAAGATGGTAGTAGGTTACCCTCCAGGAAAAATAAAGTCTTTCCCGCAGTCGATTTTCTCCAGGCTGTAGTGGACACCGTAACCGAGGAGCTCCTTTCCGTTCTCCGTCTCGCAGAAGAATCAGCCTCGACAATGAAAATCGCGGATTTATATAGCCGCGGCCCGAGCGCTGCCGCGCCAATCAGAACGCCCCGCGATTTTCTCGATCTCCTAACGCCGCGCCAATCAGTGCGTTCGAAGCATGCTTTCTTTGTAAACAATTCTCGAACAATGGATTATCATATTAAAATTTCTCAATTCTTTTAGAAATAATAAATATTATTCCGCCGCACAAAATACCTTATTATTAATTTATATTCGCGTGTGAACTGATTCTAAATTTAAACGATTCTCCTTTATGAAAAAACAACGCTTTCATTTCAAGGAAATCTTTTCGTGTGTCTTACAATGCTTTGTTATTATTTACACCCCGTTTATATCTTACTTGTTTGAACTTGCCGATTTTCCGAATTCTCTTTGAGGTAATTTTATTTAATCGTTTATAATTAAATAAATTACCGATAAGCGCTGTATAAAAACACAAAAAAACTACGTTTGCAACTCATTGTTGCGTCGGAGCAATCAGCGTGCTCCAAAACGACTCGCGCTCTAAAACGGATCTTTCGGGAGTAGCTTCTTTTAAATAACGAAATTATAACAAACAATTTCGTATTTTCGCTATACAGGAATAATAAAACCTTCAGATTCACCCTATAATACCCCAATATCCTTAGCAGGATATTATAGACGATTTATATCAAATTTTTTCTGGGGTTGCAAAACCTTTATCCAACTTTTAAAAAAATAATGTACCGTTCATATGGGAAAAAGATTAAATAAACGCATTCGAAATACTTCGCGAAAAGCTATGCAACGCTCCCGTTTTACAATATCCAGATTTTAATAAACCCTTTATCATATCAACAGATGCTTCAGGATTTGCAATAGGTGGAGTTTTATCTCAAAGGGAAGTAGGAAAAGATAGACCAATAGCTTATACATCTAGAGTTCTAAATGATTACGAAAAAAAATAAGCAACTTATGACAAAGAATCACTAGCTATATATTACGCAATCCGTCATTTCAGACCTTATGTTTACGGTCGTCAATTTAAAGTATACACAGGCCATAAACCTCTTATGTCTTTTAAAACCAAAAAGGACCCTAATTCAAGAGTAGCAAAATGGATTGTATGGAGAGTAGCAGAATCTATTAGAATATGAGTTCGATGTAAGACATAAATCTGGAACATTAAATGCAAATGCAGACGCTTTATCAAGAAACCCAGTTGGAATATATCAAGTAGAAGGTGTAGAACAAATCTCAATATTATAGCCACAAATATAATGAAAAGAATGGGATGGAAAGGTATAGGAATAGGTAAATATAGACAAGGAATAAGAAAACCAGTATCAGTTAAAAGCCAAACAGATAAAAAAGGATTAGGATACAAGAGGCAAAACCACGACTACGACTTTTCCAACTACGAAAAACCATTATCAGAAACTAAATTGCCTTACATTACACTCATAAAAAGTGACGAAATTATAAACAAACCCAATATTCAGAAACGTATACTACCTCACAACTCAATTTACAATCTAACATTACCAAAGGCAATCATTAAAACAAATTACAACGGACCTAAATACAACCTTTCTAAAGCAATACCATTTTGTACCAAGTGCAATAAACTCAATCATACAATAGAAGATTGCTATACAGAAAATACGAAATACGAAACATATAACAAGCAACGAGATAACGGAAATATAAAAATAGAACTTAACGATGCAACCTTTTACAAATGAAGAGTTACTTTTAAAATCTAAACAAATTAAAACTGCTGCACCAATAGAAATAAATAATAATCAATCACTACGGAGAAGTACACGAAATACAAGACCACCAGATAGACTAGATATTATAAACACAAGAAAGAAAAGATTATCCACCAACAATGCACAACCATGTAGAAAACGATGTAGACCACCCAAAAAATCACCAAGTTTATTTTGATAAAATTGATTATATAGACGAAGATGGCAATATAATAACGCAAGACGTCCATGATAACGAAAATAAAGATACAAAAAACTCAGATGAATTACCCTCAGAACCTAAGGAAGATAATTTTATATTTAAAAAGGATGAAGAAATAATTACTGAAAAAAAACGATAACACAGATAATGATGACGAATTTGATGATGACAGCAATGACGAAGATGATGATGATGACGATGATGATGAAGATTATGATGAAACAGATAACGAAATCAACGAAACAAACAACTATTATAGAAATAATGTAATAGAAATCGGAAACCAATTATATATGCAAAAAGATAAACTAACATATTTTGTAACTACATCTGGGCATCCCTGCGATGAAGGATCAAATAAATTAAATGACAGGAATGAATTACCAAAATACAAAAATCTAAAACTAAACCAAATTTCAGTTGTCAAGAAAACTAACAAATATCACATAGCACTGCCAGTAACATCGGAATCAGGAGAAAGCCAATTAATAATAGAGAAAAATATTAAAAAACTCATAAAAACGCTCAAAAATAAAGTAAATTTACTGCAATTATCCACAATTAGCATATCAAAATCAAATGAGATAAAAGGAATTAATTGGGAAAATATCATAAAAATAATCGAAAAACAATTCAAAAACTCCAATTGTTCGATTATGGAGCAGAAACGTAGAGGTGGTGGTTCAGGTTCGGGGAACGGGATGAAATGCAGGTTGATTTCCAAAAAAAAAGAGAGAATGGTCTCATTAAACTCTTTCACTATTTATTAATACACCTTAAATCCCAGAGGCTCGGTAATCCAAAAGCTGAGATAACAGTCAAACACTCGCGAAACAATTTTCGTTAAATTGGACAAGCGTGGTTTGGCGCGTCGCGTCGTTGCGTTCGATATACCTTATTCGGACACGATCTTGAATGTTCGGCTGCCGCGAAAAGATTAAACGGATCGCGAGGGACCGGATAACGCGCAACCGTGAATTGCGCCAAAATAAAGAGGGCACCATTTTCGCCGAAAACTACTAACGGCTTGCTTAGGGCAAGCTTCAAACCAAAAATAATATTCTATATTTAGACATACCGCCCCCGTGAGCCTCGCAGGGCTCGCAACAAACTTAACTTACGAACCCTCTAAATCTATCGGCACGCGCGATCTGGGTTATCGGCCGTGTGAGAGTAGACGACTTAGTTCGGAGCGTAACAACGCGTGTGAGGCCGTCGGTACCCGGATGGCACTTTATTACCCGTGCTAGTGGCCATTTTGTCGGCGGTAAATTTGGACGCTTTACAAGCCTAGCTGTCCTTCAACTATAGGCTCTTTCGCGAACTGCCACTTTGACCTTTGCTTCAGAGAGAGCAGGTAATTCGCGGACCATAATTGCCAAAAACGTTCGTACATTTGTTGGCACGCTTGCCATCGTGACAATCTGTTTTTCGAGACGGTTAGGAGGGATTCTTCAGGAACAGCATTTAAAGGACCGCCGATTAGGAAGTGTCCTGGAGTGAGCGTCTCCAAATCATCGATATCGTCAGATAGTGGGCCAATAGGGCGCGAATTTAAGACGGCTTCTATTTGACACAAGACAGTCATCATCTCCTCGAAGGTCGGAGTGTGTTCCCCAAGAACTCGTTTCAAATGAAACTTGGTGCTCTTGACACCAGCCTCCCACTGTCCGCCGAAGTGGGGGGAAGCCGAAGGCAGGAATTTCCAAGTAGTTCCATCGGTAGCAAGGAGATCTCGAAACTCATCGTCCTTTATTGCGTTTTCGAATGCCTGCGACAATTCAGTGTTAGCACCTACGAAAGTCGTGCCCCTATCACTGTACATGCAGCTGGGTGTTCCTAGTCGTGAGGTGAAACGCTTGAACGCGGCGATGAACGCGGCTGCCGAATAATCGGATACCAGTTCTATATGGATCGCCTTGATGGCGAAGCAAACAAATAGCGCAATATATCCAGCATGCGCCCTTCGTCCGCGGCCGCCAGCTATTCGAACTTGGATGGGACCGGCGTAGTCCACACCGCAATGGAAGAACGGGCGCGAGACTCGTGGGACTGGAAGGTTCCCCATCTGTTGCGAGCCTACTATTGCACGGAGGCGCGCGCAGGTCACGCATTGATTAATGACTGAGCGGATTATTTTCTTCGCTTGAAGGATCAGTCTGCTGCAAAGTTTGGAGCATAACTCGGATACCTCCATGGAGACATCTACTATGCGTATATGTGACGAATTTGCGGACCACCGGATGCGCGCGAAGAACGATCGGATGCTTTACACTCGGAGAAAGATCCGAGTTGTGTAAACGGCCTCCAACCCTAAGGAGCGCTTCAGTATCCAGAAAAGGATGGAGAGCAGCCAACGAGCTTTTGGCTGAGATTGGTGAGCTGGCCCGCAGACGGGCTAGTTCATCAGAAAACAACATAGATTGCAGCCATTTAAAAACTGTAAGCGATGCTAGCTGAATTTCGGAGGATGTAAGAGGTCCTCGTAGGTCAGAGTTGGAAATGCGTCGCCGCCAACGCATCGCATATGCAAGGACACGAGTCAGTCGTTTCCAAGTCGAAATTCGTTCGGAAAGAGTGGAGAGGGTCTCATTATGCGGAATCACCGTCGTCGCGACGACGACTCGGCTGTCATCGAGCGTGGGCGTAGAACACGGCCAAGCTTCTGGAGGTAATGCGAGCCAATGAGGTCCAGAGGTCCATAATGACGACATTAACAATGCAGGAGCAGAACAGCCGCGCGACCCGATGTCAGCCGGATTTTCTGTTCCGAGGACGTGATGCCAGCGCGTTGTGGGAAGTAGTGTTTGAACTTCTGAGACGCGATTGGCAACGAATGTCTTCCATTTAGTGGGAGACTGCTGTAGCCAATGGAGCACAATCGTTGCGTCGGACCAACAATGGACTGGTAAGAGTGCGAACTGTTGAATTTTGCGCACAAAATCAAGCAATCTTGACAGTAACACCGCAGCGCACAATTCGAGGCGCGGAATGCTTAATTGCTTGACAGGTGCAACTTTGGTACGACTCGTCAACAAAATAACATTCACCGAATCTTGGCATGCTACACGGATGTATACCACGGCAGAATATGCGGAGCTCGACGCGTCTGAGAATCCGTGCAACTCGCAAGTCGTTTGGTCTGGAATTTGTCCTGTCCACCGTGGTATGGCGAAATCGTTCAATGCAGGGACAGTGCAGTAAAAATTGGTCCATTGGATACGTATATCATCTGGAATCGGGTCGTCCCAGTCGAGAGAGAGTAGCCAGAGCTTCTGGATAAGTATTTTGGCGGTAACAATAACCGGCGCGACCCAACCTAAAGGATCGTAGAGCTTTGCGATAATCGAGAGTGGCGTACGTTTGGTAAGCTCTTTGAGCGGTGGGACATCAACCTTGAAACGGTATTGATCCTTGACTGGGGACCAAGAGACACCAAGGATCTTGATGCCTTCATCCTCTTGGAGTGGTCTGTCCCAGGCGAGCCCATGATTTGACGGATCAAGGTCACACAACAACTCAGGCGAGTTACTGGCCCACTTACGTAAAGAGAAGCCTGCGGAACCCAACACGGAGAGGAGCTCATCACGAATACGTCGCGAAGTCGCGAAATCGTTAGCTCCGAATAATACGTCGTCGACGTACAGACCGTGACGTAAGACATCTACGGCGTCCGGAAAGCAATCGTTATTGTCATTGGCTAGCTGTCCTAGCACGCGAAGGGCGAGATACGGAGCGCTGGACACACCGAAAGTGACTGTATTAAGTCGGAAATCCGCGATCGGGTTGGACAGAGAATTTCGCCAGAGGACGCGCTGATAATCGCGATCTTGCGGGTCAACCAAAATCTGGCGATACATTTGGGTTATGTCCGCGCAATATGCGAACTGAAACGTTCGCCACCGTAGCAGAACGTGGTCCAACTCGGCCAGAAGCTTAGGTCCCGGAAGAAGGTGATCATTTAGGGACGTACCGTTGGTTGTAATATGCGACGCGTTGAACACGACTCGTAGTTTTGTCGTGGTGCTAGTTTCCTTTTTCACGCCGTGGTGGGGAAGGTATACAGTCGGTTGCATACTACTATTCGCGTCAACTCGTGTCATGTGTCCTTGGCGCTCATAATCATCCATGAAATCATGATACGCTTTCGAATAATCCGGACGGTTTGATAGACGTTTCTCTAGCGAGGTAAACGATGACACTGCAGTGCGTCGCGATTCACCAATATTCACCGAGTCGTGGCGAAACGGGAGGCGAACAACGTATCGTCCACTCGCGTCTCGATAATGAGTAGATATAAAATGCTGCTCACATTGTTGATCTTCAGGAGAGACAGACGTTTTCGTAGGAATCGATTCGATTTCCCAGAATTTCATGAGCGTACTGTTGAGCTGCGAGTGCTCAACGCAATTATGAACGTAGAGGCTAGATAAAATTCTATCAGAGGGAGATGTCGTCCATCCGGAGAGGACCTAACCCGGCACCGTATTTTGAGCCGTTGGTTCTCCGCGTGAACCTTTAATGAGTCCGTCAAGGAGAAGGGACCCGTATAGATCGGAACCGATAATTATGTTAATTGGATCGGAGCTAGAGAGTTCGGGGTCTGCTAATTGCAGGCCAGACAGACGCGGCCATTGCGTTAGTGAGAGCGCAGATGTCGGCACGTATGACGTAAGTGTCTTCATGACAAGCGCATGAGTGCGGAACATGGGCTCATCACCATGAACGGACGAAAGATAAATTTCTGCAGCCCTATTAATCGAACCCGCGGATGCACCTCCTATCCCGGTGACCGACGTGGTGACGCGGACAGATCGTGCCTTAAGGGCGTTTGCCAAATCATCCGTAATAAGGGTCCAAGTCGAGCCCTGATCAAGTAGCGCGCGAGCAATGAGAGACCGACCGCACTCGGAGCGGATACGTACACGAGCCGTTGCTAGTAGAATGCACGCCGGCCTGACAGGCTGATTGGAAGTAAGATGCGTGAGTACCACTTCGGAGTCGACGGAGTGGGAGGTAGTGGAAAGAGTGGTCTTAGGAGAGGGGTGACTCGCGGTAACCGGTAAGGACTCCGATCCGGGAGCCAGCTCTCTATGCAGCAAAGTATGGTGCTTTCGTTTGCACACAAAACATGTTACGACGCTAGTACATGTCGCCGAATTATGCGTACCTAAACAATTAACACATAAATGATGACGTTTGACAAAATCATTACGAGATGAGACAGACATATTTTGAAATCGCTTACATCGGTAGATAAGATGTTCGGAAGAGGCACAAATTGGACACGGTTTGTGCGTAGGATTCGTAGCATGAGATAACACTGACTTTAGAGGTGATGATTTCGAAACGTACTTATTATTTTTAACCGATCCAGTGTCGCGCGAGGGGTCGGAGCAAGACGCCTGTAACCCGTAACTACGATTTCGAATAAATAATTTTAAGTCATCAAACTTACGATATACTTTTGTAGAACCCAGACTTATTAACCAGTCTCTACGTGAAACTGGATCAAGTTTCGACGTTATTAAATAAACTAATATCGAATTCCACTCTTTAACTGGTTCGCCGATGGACTCTAATGCACCGACAATTGCGACAATTCTACTATAAAAGTCGCGGAATTCCGAAGCTGATTCACGACGTAAAATCGGTAAAGAAAATAAATCCCGTAAATGGTTATCGATTATGCACCGCTTATTTGCATAATGCGATTCGAGTGCATCACAAGCTACGGTGATATTATCGTTAGTGCATTCCAGATGCGAAATCATATTTAAAGGCTCGCCAGAAAGAGCAGATTTTAAATATAAAAACTTCCGAACATTATCCAGACCGGTGTCATTGAATACTAAAGATTTAAACAAATCACAAAAAGAGTCCCACTTATTATACTCGCCGGTGAATCTGGGCAGCTCAATGCGTGGCAGCTGAATAGTTGAACGAGGTTGAATTCGTTGACCTTGAGTATGACCAAACCTATCATCGATTTGCAGAGCGGCACAACTGGTGGTGAGCGTCTCTATGGCCTCTTCAAGTTCCGCAAGGGTATCCAAATAGATCATTTCCTCGGTCAAAAAACGATTTTGACTGAAGTATGGATGATGTCTTTCCAGTGCGACTGCAAGTTGCAGCAATTGATCGTGCACTTCACGGCATCGTGTCCAAGTCGTTTGCACATATGCCAAACGATATGATTTAAACGATTTGGCTGTGCAGGCCAACAAAATTGTCGAGGTCACGAGATGGTGCGATCGATCCGCGTTAGCCTTGTCACAATTGCCGAGTTCTCCAGTCGGTATTGCAGGTGCAACCCATCATCGCCCTCCTTCTCCGTTAAATAGTTTGGAGCGCATTCTCAGCGAACTTTCGAACATTAATGAAAGACTTAATAATGATGAAAAGTCTGTACGGTCCCGCTCCAAATCGCGTTCAGGGCGAAACAAGAATCGTGACAGATCGAACAGCGTTAAGCGACCTAGTCCTTGCCATGTGCATGGAAATACGGCGTAAAGGCTACCTCCTGCAGAGGCACGCGCGAAAAGCCATGCAATTGGAGAATTTCCCATTCGGGAAACTAATCACCCCAGCCATCTTGGAGATGGGTGGTATTTGGGGTAAGCCATCCTCACGTCTCCATGTTAGCGACCTTGTTACTGGTCACTCCTTTTTGGTGGACACCGGTGCAGAGATTTCTCTCTGGCCCGTGCAGAAAAAGCCACACCTAGTTCCAGCAGACGTAAAACTGTTTGCGGCCAATGACACGCGCATTAACACGTATGGTTTCACGCGACAGACGTTGCATCTTGGTCTCAGACCAATTGCATGGGACTTCTGCATTGCCGAAGTTCGCTATCCCATCATTGGTGCCGACCTACTCAAAGGTTATAGTCTCATAGTGGACTTGGCACTTGGTAGACTCATCGACCCTCAGTCGAACGCGTTTACCAGTGGTAAAGTTAAGCAAGTCTCAGCTCAAACTGTTAATTTAATTAATCCTTCGACCAAGTTCGCAAACATCCTGTCATGTTTCCCAGAAATCTTAGTGGATAGTGCTCCATTTAGAACAGATCAGTCCCAAATCAAGTACCACATTATCACTACTGGGCCTCCTATTTCAGAACGCCCACGCAGATTAGCCCCGGACAAATTAGCAGTTGCTAAGGCTGAATTCAAAAAGTTCGTGCATTTAGGCATTTGCAGCCCTTCAAGTAGCCCTTGGGCTAGTCCTGTACATTTAGTTAGGAAAAAGGATGGTTCATAGCGCATATGCGGCGACTACCGTCGTCTCAACGCGATTATCCAACCGGACAAATTTGCGGTGCCACACCTTCAGGGTGATCTATCCGTCGTCTTTGCATACATAGACGACATCCTCGTTTCATCGTCCTCACTCGAGGAACATGAAAAACATCTCAAAATCGTTTTCGATCGTCTCAAAAAGGCACATCTTCGATTTAACCTCGATAAGTGCGAATTTGGCAAACCAGAGCTAGAATTTTTAGGTTACCTGATTAACAAACGTGGTTGCAAACCGTTGCCTGATAGAGTTGAGGCTATTGCTAACTTTCCTAAGCCGAAGTCCATTCTAGATCTTCGTCGTTTTCTTGGTCTAATTAATTTTTATAGGCCCTGCATACGCCATGCTGCACATACGTTACTTCCGTTGAACGCATTCCTTACGGATGCCCGCAAAAACGATAAAAGAGATGTCCCTTGGAATCCCGAGGCAGAGGCAGCATTTGCCGAAGTCAAAAGCAAATTGGCTAATGCAGCTCTCCTCGTATATCCTTCTACCGAGGCCGAATTACGCATCGTCACCGATGCATCAGACTTCGCTTACGGAGCCGCTCTCCAGCAAAGCTCGGATGATGGTTTTTGCCCTTGGCATTTTTCTCAAGAAAGTTCTCTGATGCGCAGCGTAAATACAGCGTCTATGATCGCGAATTAACCGCAATTTACGAAGCCATCAAACACTTTAGTCATTTTGTCGAAGCTCGCGAATTTATTATTGTGTTCCGATAAGTCCTCTCCTCCCCAAACTAGACAACTCTCGTATATCGCTGCAATTTACTACCACTATCGTGTATAACCCGAGTACAGATAACATTGTTGCCGATGCGCTTTCGCGCATTGATTATCTTCGACTTCCTCTTGACTGCGATCTCCGCGAACTTTAAAAACTACAGGAAGCCGATGAGGAACTAAAACACCTCAAAAGCTCTAGGAAAACCTCTTTCAGTCTCAAACGGATCGAATGGGGATTTGAGCGAAACTCAATCCTTTGTGAGATTTCCGGTTCGGTAATCAAACATTATATCCCAGAACCGCTGCGTCGCCACGTAATTGAATTATTCCATAATAACGCTCACTCAGGACCCAAGGTCACTGACAGACTAATCAGGCAGCGCTATTTTTGGCCTAATATGAACCGTCACAAAAAGGATTGGTGTAAAACCTGCCTTGACTGTCAGCAATCGAAAGTGACGCGTCATGTCTCGTTGGTTCCCGCTTAATTCATCTCTCCGGATGCTCGATTCAAACACGTCCACATGGACATCGAGGGTCCCTTGCCGGAAAGCGACGGGTATCGATATTGTCTCATGATGACAGACAGATTCTCTAGGTGGCCTGAAGCCGTTCCCTTGAGAGATATAGACGCAATCACCGTTTCTCGCGCATTTTACAACATTGGGCTCCATCTAGCCCTCCTCAAACTCATTGGATGCCAACGCATTCGTACCACTCCCTATCATCCGCAATCCAATGGCATGATGGAAAGATGGCACAGGTCATTTAAGACAGCCATAATGTGCCACGCGTCTCCACAATGGACACGCCTCTTGTCCACGGTGCTATTAGGCCTTCGCGTACACTTGCGGCTGGATACGAATTCTTCCCTTGCTGAATTTCTGTACAGTTGCACACTTCGGATTCCGGGAGAGTTCATTATTCCTGAAGAATTTACTGCGGACCCAGAAATGTTCGACAATGAATTTAGAGATCACATGCGAATCGTAAAGCCTGTACCCGTGGAACACAAACATAACAAGAAAGCATTTTTTTTCAAGGATTTATTTCATTGTACACACGTCTTTCTTCGAGTGGGTAGCGTAAAAATCATTAGATCCGCATAAAATTGTACAGCGTACCTCCGATAGAACCTTTAAAATTGATGTAAACGGTTCTCCTCGCGATGTTTCTGTCGAAAATCTGAAACCAGCATTTTTGTCGCGGAAAATCTATATATTAATCCCGAAACCAGCGATACTTCTCCTGCTATTCCTACGCTGCGTACTTATCCGGCAAAGAAAAAAGTCTCTTGGACGCATCCGTTAACTCAAGTACAAATGTTATCATAGGCGATTAGCCATGTACTTAGAGTGATTAGAATAGTCTTAGTATTAAGTTTAATTTCTGTAAAAAATCCGTTTATGCGAAATTGTCAAACTTAGTTTTATTATCGTTAACATTTGGGGGGGGGGGGGAGTGATGTGGGGATTGTTCACGCGCTCACCCTTCTATGTTCCACATACTCGATGAGCGAAAGAAAGAGAGGCGAATAAGAACTCCAATGCGCAATAGCGCGGCGCACCTTATCAGTCGGCTCTCAGCTCTCCAACAGCACGCACGTCCAGTTTTGTGCTGTGCACACATCGCAACATTTGTCTAATAAACAATCGATATATTTCAGATCATCTTGACTCATTGCCCTGCCCTGCGATTGGTAACAGGGAACCTGAGTTTCCCACAAACTTACTAAATAATTCTTGGTATTTAATTTTCAATTTATTCATCCGTATTTATACTTCGAGTTGTTCTTTCTCCTGACATTTAAAAGAAAATAGATGAATATTTATTACCATGCGATAATAGTAAAACATAATAAATAATATTAATAATTTGAGAGGATTGTATCTTTGTAAGGTGATACGGAAAAAGTATAGAATTTAGTCAGTAATCATATCAAAAAAAAGATGTGTTTGGCCGCAACTTGGCAATAGTATTTATAATTAATACACCATAGCTTCGGATAAGGCCAGTAATAATAAGCAAAAAGAAAAAAAGGAATAATTATAATTTGCAAGAAATTTTTATAAATGGTTATTTAAATAAAAAGTTACAGCATGTTTCATAATATGTACATATATTTTCTATTAGGTGCAAAATTATCTAATTCTTTAAATTTTCCTTGCGTGTTCTTTTGTGTAATCTATATCGTCTTTATCTGTCGCCCTTTTCCTTTTTGTTTAGAGCGTCCTGGTTGAGAGGGGGTGATTTTCCGACAGATTTTTCGGATAGGAGACTCTCGTGAGATTCTGGGAAATCTTGGGTATTGAGGTCCGCGTCCGCCCACATAAAACACATTGTTTTAATCCGTCCTGAAGGTTACATTCGTAGTCATATGAGCTGCCCACTGTAGGTTGAAAAAGATAAATTTTTTATTTAGTTGCAATAAAAGTTTATATATATATATATACAGGGTGTACGAAAAGTCCCGGGACGGTTGAATAACTTTCGAAAGATTAAAAATTTCAAAAATCGCCGAAACACGTGATTCGATTTTTCAAACAAGCTATCTTTTGAGGGGGGGTTTCGGCCCCGCAACCTCAAGGGGGGCGGGGGGCACGAGGGGGGCCAAAAATCTTAAATGGCAACATGGTTTGAGTGGAGGCTCATTTGAAAGGTATTTTCGAGACGAATTCAGATCACTGGTCATAGAGGGCGCTGCGATCATTTTTCGGAGAGATTTTTAACTTTTTTAGATCTTAGACGTACTAACGTTTGAAAAAATGAAAATTTCGTAGTCGCCGAATCGTGTAATTCAATATTCTTAAAAAACTATTTAGTGAAAGTTCAGACGTTTTTTAAGAATATTGAATCACACGATTCGGCGACTACGAAATTTTCATTTTTTCAAACGTTAGTACGTCTAAGATCTAAAAAAGTTAAAAATCTCTCCGAAAAATGATCGCAGCGCCCTCTATGACCAGTGATCTGAATTCGTCTCGAAAATACCTTTCAAATGAGCCCTCACTCAAACCATGTTGCCATTTAAGATTTTTGGCCCGCCTCGTGCCCCCCCCCCCCCCCCCCCGCCCCCCTTGAGGTTGCGGGGCCGAAACCCCCCCTCAAAAGATAGCTTGTTTGCAAAATCGAATCACGTGTTTCGGCGATTTTTGAAATTTTTATTCTTTCGAAAGTTATTCAATCGTCCCGGGACTTTTCGTACACCCTGTATATGAAGGATTATTCACTTTTAGTCAATTTGGATTACGATGATGTTTTTCCTTCGTGGGTTTATTTTTTCTTTGGGGAGTTTTTCTTGTTTTTCTTTGATTAATTCTTCTATTTTTTTGCTTTCCGCCGTTTTTCCTCAGCAAATTGTTTTATAAACCCCGGTTCGATTATGTGGATGTAGTTTAATTGCATGCGCCTTCGTTCAATTAAGTAAACGATTGTTTGATTTTTTAATGCCGTGTGTTTTTCCACTGCGAAAGAAAAATGGGTATAAAATAAAATTTTATTTTTAGTAGCCTTGTGCGTCTTTATTTTTGCTTTAGGTTTATTTATTATTATTATATTTTTTTTATATGGAAATATAAAAATATTGCCGTTGCCGTTCTAGAGTTTTTTTTGTGTAGGACAAAGGAGTGATTAGATGTATAGGAATTATGATGTAATATAATAATTATTTATGAACGAGAAAAATGTGGAAAAATAGTTTTTTATTCGAAAGTACCAATTTTTTTAGTACAGAGTACTGGTGACTAAGAAGAAAAAGAATGTATTATTTTTTAGAAGAACTGGAATATACAAATTTTGGAATTAATTAATTCATTTAAGCGAAAAATTTCTTTTGTAAATTTATTTGCTCTTTCCCTCCAAAATACTTTAATGGCGCAGGTTTCCGATCGTAATCGCTGTCACCAGTTTTATTGTGTTCGAATCCGGGCACTTTTATCAGTACTCCAAACTTGAACCTGAAAGGGACTCTGGGTTTTGGGTGAACGGAGGCGACTGCACCAGAGAAAGGATATTGGAAAAAATATCTATGAAGGAATGAATGTATTAATTTCATCAATATATATATATTTCCTAACTCCGGACCCTCCCTCGTATCCTTCCTCTCCATCTACTTCATCTCTACAAAAATATCGAAGAACATATCTATGAAGGAATGAATGTATTAATTTCATCAATATATATATATATATATATATTTGTAGAGATGAAGTAGATGGAGAGGAAGGAGACGAGGGAGGGTCCGGAGTTAGGAAATGAGAATAGTGGGTAAATTTAGAACGGCACGGTGGCTTCTTTATACGTCCGGTTATGAAATTGATCTGGACGGGGTAGATAGTTTTTGAGCTGAAAATGGAGGAAAAATTTGAATTAAAATAATGACCAAAGGTTATTACTAATGAGGATTAGGAATAAGGAGAACGCGAAAGGAAGAGCAAATAACAACAACCTGTACTCAAAGATAATAATTATTATATAACAAAATAATGGGGGAGATTTGCGGGAAGAAAAGAAATTCCTAACAAGTCCCTACTTATGCTCGTGGCTTGATCAGGTTTTCGTTCAAAAAACCATCTCGATACAAGTCACAAATATCCCTGATATAAAAAAAGTATTCCCTAAGCTGTTAATCTCTTTTCTTGGTGTAAAAAAATATGTTAAAGCAATTAACACGTTCGTCGCAGTTAAAAAAATATAAAAACAACAATTTTTTATTTATATTGTGTAGTTTAGTTTGTAATTTAAGTTGCCGTAGCAACTCGTCTCTTTTCGGGCGAAAAAAAGGGAAGGAAAGGTTAGTGAAGAAAAATTAAAATAATGGTGACTTACTGATCGGTTGGTGGATTGTTGGCAGCCTCCTCAGTTTAACGGGTTCTGGCGGGTGCCGGAGAGACTGGTGGATGGCGAACTGTTTCCGATTGCTGGGGTCCTTTGACAACTCGCGAAAATGCGAAGTTTTGCCTGTGGAATGTTGAAAAAGGAGGTAGTGAAGCTCATTTTGTTCCCGGGGTCTTGGCGAACGCTGGAAGATCGCGTTATTTTTGCGACTGCGAACCGCGCCGAAGAGAAGGTAAAAAAAACTATTATTGATCGCTGAATCTGGGAGATGGAGTCGGGGAAGACTTCGGACGTTCAGACGGAAATGTGTAAAAGGCAGAATGGTAAGATATTCTGACGTTCAGATGGAATGTCTGGAGAAAAAGGAATCATCACGAGGAGTGGTTTGGAAAAACGGTATTCAGACGTTAAGACCGAATATCTTTTCTTGAACGGAAATAGCAAGGTAGAGGCGAAAAGATGGACGAAAAATTCAGTTTTTTATCTACAAAAATTATAAGGATTGTCTTAAGAAATATTATTTAAAAAGAAACATATTAAGAATAAAAAAACATATAAGTTGGTATAATTTGAGATTTTTCTAATGAGTTAAATATTTGTTGGTAATGACGGAATCATGCTTATTTACTGAGCAATGGGAAATACTGTTTTTCCGACATTTAATTTTTCTATTGGTGGAATCGGATTACCCTGAAAGTAGGTTGAGTTTTGGCGGTTTGATTTCATCATTTGTACCCTTCGAGATCGGTAGGGTAGGGTTCTATGAAACTATTATTGGTGCAACCAACCCAACGTGGGCACTTTGATATTCTTCTGACTGTGTTTAGGGATTTATTACAAAGATAGAGTTGCCGTTAAGTGCGACGTAACAGAATCACTCTTGGGCGTAAAAAATTAAATCTCACTTCACAACAATTGACGTAAATAAAAAAATCAGCACAGAAAACTCTCGTTGGGCATGAAATTGCAAAATATTACGTTAGGTCATTTATTTTAAAAATGTCAGGAATTTTAGAAGCAGTCTGTAATGTACAAGATTAAATCACTCTTCACAACGTTTATGGGAATTTCAAAATCAACATTACGAGCCTCTTCGGATATAAAAAAAATATCACCATTGGTCATTTTTTTAATAAAGTAAATTTTAGAGGCCGTCCCTAACGTGCGAGATTTTAGTTTTATGAATTTGCACATGTTTGTTATTTTCAATAATTCTTAAATTCGGGTGCTTTTTAAAAAATAGCCAGTATTTAATTATTTCCATTTACTGAGGTTATTTAATTGAATTTGAATGATTTGTAATTTCCGAAAATTTATAATGCTGTACTGTATTGTTTATAAGTCTCTGTTGCAGGTTACACGTTTCGAATTCCATCAATATTTTGGACAATCGTCCTGGCTTCGATGCGCACGTTGCTCACTCGAAAACAAACACCGCGCTCTTCATCGCCGATCCGCAATTCATAATTTTTATTTTCGAGGTTCCATGACAATGCGACTGTTTAAATTTCCTCCCGATAAGGAATTAGTCCTCCTCCCATTGACCGACTATAATGCTTAATAACTTGAAAACTACGGTTTGCACGAATTTTGGTCGAATAAAAAATGTTCTTACAATTAACTAAAAAATCTACTATTGACCGGTTGGCAGTTAATGGAGGATCACTCTGTATTTCAGCCCCATAAAGATTTTAGCACTTGACGACCTCTCTTGTTACTCAAGGACGCGTGGAGGGTATCATAATCTACGCAGTTCAAAACGGTCTCTGCCGCCTCTGCAGCCGGTTTTGACAAATACACGGGTCTCGAAAACACCATCCAAGGTGTGTTGAGCTAAAGGTTATGTAGGTAGATCACGTTCAAAGCTATAAAAAAGCAGTGATTCATATAGATCATCGCCGATGATCCTATGCACGGGTTCGTCATTAGTGGGGTGTCATTTACTAAGGGCAATCCTTGTACACGAGAAAAATTATTGACATTCCATAGCTGTGGGGCGCGAGTTTACAAGAGCTTACGGAACTCTGGACTTGCCGAGCGCGAGTAATCTTGAGAGCAGAGGTCTGCGCGCTCTGGCTTGGAGTTTACGCACCTTACCTGCGTGCGAGGTGGATCAGCCAATGACTGAGCGGCTAAACCTCCAACGCAGAGTGTGGTGACGCTCCATAACAGTCACAGTATAGACAAGGCCCCGCGGTCTGCACAGTAGTCCACACCCCCCCCCCCCCCCCCGCATATTTGTATTCCCAATATTTGCTTGCCCCGAATATTTGCCACTAGGTCCGTCCCAATATTTGTCTTACCCCTCGTTTGCTGTTCTCCACCACTTCTGAAGGAGCGGTAATTCTGTGGAGACATCACGTATGCGTGATGTAGTAAAGGTTAAACTAATTTCTTCTGGTCGCCGCATGCGCGTTGTATAACTGTATGAACGAGGGGGGAAATATTTCTTCTCAGCATTTGCCTAATGAGGGGCTAGCAAATAACAGACAAGACGAACAAGGCAAATATTGGGGGGGGGGGTGGGGCACTGTATATTAAAGCTAATAAATTTGGTATCACTATATATACATAACTATGTATGAATATATGGTAAAATTCACCGAACTTATGACTTTTGCTTAAAAAAGGTTAAAAAATATGTTGAATCGCACACTATTTCCCTTTCGCATACGTCTTTGTGTACCCATCTAGGAGAAATAATCTATACCTGTGTAACTTTTTTATTGCGGGCCGCTTGAATGTGTATGAATACATAGGTATTTTTAATATTTTTGAATTTGTTTTCACTAAATTATTAATTATATTTTCTCTAATAATACGAACTATAAACAAAACTAATAAAATTTCTGTTAATAAATGATCGATTGATGGAATCACAGACATCAAGAAACATATTAAAAACTTATTAGAGTTGTACTCTACAATAATATGAAATTTATTGCATTCGTTGCACGAATTTTATTATTCATCATCAACTTTATCTTGTCAGGGATGAACAAGAGCGCATATACGTAATATGGCTAGATTTCTTCATTTTTATCTCAGGAATAAAAAGCATCTATTATTTCGTTGGGTCATTGCAAACCGCAATCATAAAACAGCAAAATATCAATAAAATGTGAATTTCACAAAAAGTTATTTCATATCAAACGGATGCTGAAATCTTATAATAAACTTTGCGCACATCAATGTGACTTATAATATTATAAAATACTGTTTTCTAGTATGTGCAGTTACAAGTTAAACGTCAGATTAATTCCTTAATCCCGTGGCCGTGTGTTTAGCATAAGAGAGGTTTTAAAAAAATTGGATTATTTTATTCGCAATTTCCAAGTTTTTACATTTTTTGCTGCCTCTTGCCATTACTCAAAAATACTTTGGCACTCCTTTTTTTCTACAACTGTTGTTAATAAAGGTCTTTGTTGGAATGTGAAACAAGTATGTTTTAAACATTCCTAAAGTCTTAATAATTATAGAAAAGTTCTGTGAATTTGATCATATATCAGAGTGATATAATGATATTCAAATATAAATAAATATTGTAAATAATAAACTGTAATGAATTAATAAAACAAATAAATAATAATTGTTAATGATAAAAACATATTTCCCGTCCTACAATGCTCGAGGGCTCCTAAATATCGGACTTTTGTTTTAGATAGAATAAATTACAACAAAAATAGGCATTGTAATAAATAAAGAAAAAAATTAACAATTCCTAAATTGCTAAACAAATAGACATAAAAGGCGTACGCATACTCTAAATTTACAACAACAAAATCTGAAATGCTGCACTCCGAACACGACAGCATGTCGACACTCCCGGGGACGACCTTTATTGTTAATACAAAATTAACATTACTCCATTAGTCAAATTAATGATTTATTAAAAGTTAATGACATAATTCGTAGTTAGTGACAAGATAACTGCGTTTAGTGCTTTATATAAATATAATTTTTGTTATTAGCAAATAATAACACTTTTATATACGTTTTTATAGATGCACGGTGTTTTTAGAAATTAATCACGAATGAGTTTTCTTAATTAATTGGTTAAATAAATAAAATTACCGACAGCAATTGTCCCGTGGCGTGATGCGCAGTTTCTCTTTCAAGTAGAGCATCCTGATTAGGGATCCATACTTGGAAAGGTGAGAATTAAAAAAAAAAGAGCGTTGCGCCCGCTACGTCAAAGATAGTAGGCCGATTGTTGAGTGGGAGACACAGCTGCTTTACCATCAGAGGGTATCGTATGATGATAAACTAGTTCGTCGACTGTATATGTCTGGGTTTTCCGTAGTTTTCTCAGGCCGTGCGCAAATGCGATACAGAGGAGTCAAGTCGGTCTGCGAGGCGCAATATTAGGACTGGCTCTGGATGGGTGTTGTAAATAATTTGTGTATCAGGATTCCGAATTATTAAGAATGCTTAAATTTTTCAATCCTTCTTAACAATTTCTCATTTTCTGGGAGTACAGAAAATCATTTAATAATTTTCACTTTAACGAATCCCATTTTATTCACAGCACAGAATAAACAAATCGCCATTCGAATTCTTTAAATTCTTTAAACATTTGTTCATGCAAATTTTTTTCTAATTCTCTGTTGAGGATTGACAACCATTAATTTTTAAAATAAATCTTACTTAGTAATACATACTGTAATGTAAAATAAATGATACTTAGTAAATTTAATGAATTTGGCGGCTTGTTAGTCCAATAAAATATTGGAAATGATATGATGGTAAAAACGTATCTTAAATTTCTAGTAAACTTTAGAAAATATTCCGACCTTGTTTGTTGAAATCATTCCGATTCCCGAAGAATGAAAGTTTTTTCCCAAAAGGTTTTGTACCAAATCAACAAATTATCACCAACAAAGGGGGGGGGGTGTTGAAGGAAATAATGGTACAAATGTATTAAATTTCCTTATATTGTTATTATTGCACAAATATTAATGTTTTACAAATTCATAATTTATAAAAGTGGGTGTTTCTCAATACGGGCATACATTTTGTGCAGTCCATATTTATGAAACGATTTTAGAGCATGTCATACATGCGGTTATATTTCTTACAAGTCGCAAGTTTAAAAAAATCGTGTTAATATTCTAACGCGTTTCCGACACGACGCACGTGGCAGAGGAATCGTGACTCGACTTGCACACGCGCGCCTCTTTGGGGAGGTTGGTAGACGCGATCTAACGCGGAGGCTTGCAATTACCGGGCCAGAGCTCTGAGACCTCTCGGTACGACCAGTTCTACGTGGTCGGTGTAGCTCTGAGTCTACAGAGCCGTGGGATGTCAAAATTTTTTCCCGTGTAGATAAGGCCATATGAATTCTATGCTGGAAGTTTGAGGGACGTAAGTTGTGAACTTTTGTAAAACTAAAGCTTCGGTGCAAAATAGAGAGTATTAGTGATGTTTAGAGTGCGTCCTTTCAAAATGCGAACAACCGGGGGGGGGGGGGGTCGAAATTTGATGTAAAACTACAGGGTAATTTTTTTGCCGAGGTGACCAAATTCAATACTTAAGAATATTGTATGAGTAGTGTTTAAAACAGGTCACCATAAAAAGGAAGAAAAAATGGAGGTTTTAAATAAAAATTACAGAATAAAATTAAAAATAAAAATAAAAATATGACGTTTTGGCTCTCGGATTGTAGCCTTCTTCAGATAACAGTAATTACGTAACATAATTACTGTTCGCGTAAAAATCACGAGAAAAAGAATCGCAGAGTCGTGATGGATAATGAGAGATCGGCAAGAAATGTGGAGTCATGCAAATCGCGAGCGCAGCGATAAAGTGGGGGCTTACAATAATTGTACTCGAAGCTGCTATAATAAATGACTGTAATACAGTCATAGACAAAATAATATAAACCTGAATGGTCGGCGCAAATTTTAAAACGTATAACGCGACATTCCACCCTCGCTGCGACACGATAGTGCTCGCAATAAGATACATAAAGCTAGAATAAAGACACTTGATTACAAACTAAATTTTGTCGAATCGGGCTAATCTGTGTGAACCGGTAGGAGAACTATCTTGGTTATCGGACGCACAAATTCAGACGTAGCAGTATGCACTTTAACAACCCTGATAAGACCATCGGAACGAAGAGTACACTGAATTACGCGAGCAAGTGGCCACTTCGTTGGTGGTAGCTTCTCTACGGGAACTAAAACTAGTTGACCGATCGTTAGATGCGCTTCAGGGTGATGCCATTTAGAACACTGATGCAGGGCTCGCAGATAATCCGCTGACCAGGATTCCCAAAAACGTTCTAACATCTGTCTATATAACTACCAACGCGATAGTCTATGTTCGGAGAGGTCGAGAACGGAAGGACTTGGAGGAGCAGTTAATGCAGTTCCGACCAAGAAATGGCCTGCAGGTCATCGGCATGGTTGGTGAGTGGCGTTAGAGGGCGCGTGTTCAAACAGGACTCAATCTCGCACAAAAGTGTCCCTAACTTCTCAATGGTAGGAGTGGAATTGCCTATGATCCGATATATATTGGCGATTTGATGCTTTTTCTCCTAAAGGCCACCGAAATGAGGTGCTCTTGGAGGCAAAAAGTTCCATGATATGCCATCATTCGCGAGAAGAGCTTGGAATGAGGAATTTTTTAGAGCATTGTTAAACGCTGACGATAAAATAGTAAATGCTCCGCAGAAAGTGGTGCCTTGACCGCTGTACCTGACGGTGGGTATTCCACGGCGAGCACTTGTAAGAGACCAGCGTAATCCACACCGCAATACTGAAATGGTCTAAGCCGGGCGAATGACACGCGGTGGTGGAAGAGCACCCATGAGTTGCGAGGCGGATTCGTCTTCGAGTCGGCACCACGATACACAGTGAAATATTACCGAACGTACAAGCTTGCGAGCTTGAAGAATCCACACTGAATTTCGCAAAGTTTGGAGAGTTAGGCGAATACTGCTGTGTAGACACCGATGACGTGCTTGACGTATAAAGAGTCTTGAATGACACGGGTAAGAGAGAGAGCAGATGTCTTCGTTCCGTTATAGTACCTATTTGGATATTCAGTTGTTCGTGGTGAAAGTGCTTACGGTGGGATACCTATGGCGTTTAATGTATAACTGCAAATGATGCTGTTTGTTTGTCAACGTTGAGCTGTCTGTCAAAATTAAAACTTTGACCGGAATATTGTAAGTAGTTCTTCGTTGTATTTCACATAGTAATATTGTAAATAATTCTTTATAGCATTTCACATTGTCGATAGCTTTTTTAATTGTACTTGTACTGTTAATTAATTGAAACAATACATAAGTAGTGTTACTATGACATATTATTTTCATGTTTATGCTTGAATCTGTCATTGTGAGTTTCTCAATAATTTTATTACAGTTTCAATTATGTATTTACTGTTGATGTACAATTTTTTGTAGGTTAAGCATGCAGTTTCTGAAACATGTGGAAAGATACCTCGTAAATAGCTGCAGAGAGAGAACATTCGAAAGTGTGAGCCGTGACGTGCTGTCACTAAGTGAGTCATTCGAATTTTCAAGAAATTTTACCGTACTATTCTCAATCTGTTCATTTCGAAATTGAAATATCAGTTCAGCAAGAATTTAATTTGAATATTCCAGATTTCAAATATGGATACATCGAAATGTATTATTTGCCAAGAATGTCGTGGTAATGATTTATATGAAATCGGAGCTGGTGCCATTAAGAGCAAGTTCCATCCAGCAAGCAAAGCTGCGACAACAAATAAAAAACAATCGGAAAATTGACTTCTGCTTACGTTCATCGCACCTGCCAATCTTCGTATAATAAGCGAAGTTCAATCGACGAGTCAAAAAGAAAAGAGATTATCTGCAGGGAAGAAAATTATACAAGATGCTAAGAAATTTTATTTTGCATCTCTTTGTTTCTTTTTCGGAGGAACCTGCAATAAATACAAGCATGACATACGTTTCGTAACAAATGAATGCACTAAAGATAATGTAATTTTAGTGAGAACTTCTGTCACCTTTATGTCAACATTAGCAATATACATTTGTCGAGTAGTTCTTTGATCTAAAAGGAATAGTCGCTCAATGACAAGCACCTTTCGAGACTTCTCGCAACTGCATTCATCAATGAGTTGAAATTTACAAGCAGAAACGTCGAAAAGGTTATCTGTTTCTTGTATAAATTTTCGAAACTTTTCTTGACAACCTTGGAGTTTATTCGCTTTTTTATCTTGGTAAGATTTCATTAGATTTTCATACTTCTTGCGATACGTCATTATCCGGTCAAACATACTTCTGTGAGTGATGCAATCACGCAATCTCTGAAAAAGCTGTTTTCGGCTTTTCTTCCAATCGCAGACGTAGTCTCTCGTGGGCACAACTTCGCGTTACATCTGCGTATGTTGGAAGTTGGTTTTGAGGTAGACTGCGAGGTTCCCCAAAGAACGGATAACGAATTGAACTTCTAGTACTCAACGCCATGTTTAAGTAATGAAAATCAAATCGTCTTTAGCTATTTACAGTTCACCAAACATGTAAATGCATGCACAAAGTGGAGAAGAAAATACAAATCTCAAATTTAGGAAAAAGCATATAATAATTCAAATATACACGCCGCAAGTCAGACAAAATGTAATAAGCACGAAAGACCAGGTATAAACTCGAATTGATTTGGTTCGCATATAACAAACAAAAATCGTATTGTACTATTGAGAAATATCGCCATCTAGTGAGAATTAATTGTATTTAACGATTAAGTGTTTATATGGATACCGACGTCTGACAGGAACTGCACGCCAAAAATGATTAATTAAACATAATAATACGTCATTTTCACTTTCAAGGAAGAGCATTTTTTATTTTTCTATGAAATAATAACTCCATTAAGACAGCTTAAAATCCCGAACACAATTAGAAATAAACTTTATCTCTATTTTTATGACAAGAACCTGCTAGTATGTCAAAATCTACATATGGAAAGGAACGGATATCCGAAGGGCCTCTACGCTTTTCTCAATTTTAGGTAAAATTTAAACATTTGGAGGTTCAGTTGGGGATAGTAAAAATTATCCAATCGAATTGGGCTTGAACTCACGTATTCTTATTACGATTGAACAACTTTTCCGTAATCCCCCCAATTTGAACTAATAAATTTCGTTTTTTCGATGCACCCTACTGCATACTATCAAGTGCAAGGCCACGATCGTTTTCATCGCTGATTCTTCTTGGTTTGTCAGCAATGATTCATAAAAATTTGCATCCAAAGGTTTGATCGATTCATTATCAAATTTAGGATTAGTAGCTTCGTACACAGAGGTCTTAAAATTTGAACCATCAATTATTAACGATCCGGCAAATCATACTTTGACTAAAGATGCTTATATTCAATTTGTGTATGACAACGCAGATCATAACACATGTACAATTGATGGCCGTAATACGTTTCATGCTATGGGTGGAATCATGATCGCAACTCCATCATCAAGAGTTATGGAAATTATCTTACATAATACCGCTAAAAAAAATCGGAACACCGTTGTCGCCCAGTGACATTCGTCCAATAGCAAATCCACCACACATATCGAAAATGCTCGATGCACTTGTAGCTAGGATGATAGTTTCTTACCTAGAAACGAATATAAATAGTCTTCTTCATCTAGGTCAGTTTGGCTTTCGGAGGCTCCGCAACATTCAAACTGCCCTACTTAAGCTTACAGACGATATACGTCGGGGTATTGACAATGGCTTTGTCACCATTCTAGTTCTTTTCGACATCTCAAAAGCCGTCGACTCGCTGAATCATCCACTCATACTTCAGTGCCTACGATCATTAGGATTTAATGACTTGTCCATAACCTGGATGTCTTCTTGTTTAGCCAATAGATTACAGAGAATTAGAGGTCTAGATGGTCTTCTATCTAGACAACTCTTCACAACCACTAGGGTTCCGCAAGAAACAAGTCTTGGTTCTATTCTGTTTTTGATAGTCATCAACACACTATATTCCCAGCTGCAGCATTGCAGTAACTCGACAATTGTCTTCGCAGATGATACGCAAATGTATTTAACACCTGTTAATCGATTCAGCCGTACTGTAAATTGTCTAAATGACGAAATCAAACGGTTTGTTAGTTGGACTCAACAGTGCGGACTGTCGATTAGTGAGAAGAAGACCAAAGCAATTATCTTTGGCACGAAGCACAATCTTATCATTCTCGATAATCTCATGCTGCCTCCGATATTGGTAAATGGGTATGTGGTGCCTTACGTGAATGAAGTTTGGGACCTAGGTGTCTATTTCACGTTTGACCTCACGTGGAATCGCCATATATGATCTATAAACTCTAAAGTCAATTATACCTTATACCGACTTCGTTTCCGAGGAACTAGTTTACCATCTTCCGCGAAGCAAATGTTAGTAAATGCTCTAATTCTTCCACACCTGGACTTTGCATGCCTTACTTTTGCTGATGCCTCGGGTTACCTCATGATAAAACTACGTCGTCTCTTAAACTGTGCACTACGTTTTGTTTACAAGTTGCGACGTAACCAAACGATGACACCATATTGGGAGAGAGGAAAGTGGCTAACACTCGAAGATCGTAATGCTTACTTTCGAAATACACTCACTTTTCAAGTTTTAACATCTCACCCCATATACATCAGGGATAACTTTAGTCTACCCCCCGAAACACAACGAAAATCGTCTCGTCTGAATGCCACATCATTTTCGATACCTAATTGTCTAACTAAATAATTCGCCAATTCTTATTTCATAACTGCCATTAGATCATGGAATGCCGTGCCCCTCGAGATTCGAGTTTCACGGTCCCTCGACGCTTTTAAGTCCTCCCTTATTGCACATATACGACGCACAAACAGTCACAACTGATACCTCACTTGACACTCGAAACTTACATGATTACACGTATGAATGTATATGTATATATTTGTACGAGTATGAGTAAACATGTGTACCACACCAATTCATACATGCTAAGAGCTATGCAGAATGAAACCTTGTCTTCGACCGTAAATCGAGCGGAACTATTTACATTTAGATTAAGAATTAGTTATTACTCTCTGATTTTATTTTTTAGTTACAATATAGGTTTTTATTATTATTAAGTTTCATTATGTTAATATCTTTGTAAATTTTGTGGTTTGCCCACGGCCGCTTTTGTCTACGGCAAAAATAAACGGTTTCAAATCAAATCAAATTCAATTAGCGAAACGCGATGATAATGCTGTCGTAATCGCCGGTCAGGATATTGATTTACTTGTACTTCTGCATCAATTAAATTTCAATAGGTTACGCATTTTTCTCCACAAATCAGGGTCGAACGACCAAGCAGATTTCTTTTACACATCCGATTGCTTCAAACACGAATCTCACAAAAACTTCATAGCATTTTTTATGCTTTTTCGGGTTGTGACACAACTTCCGGTTTTGCAGGAAAAGGAAAAACAACAATAGTGAAGGCTTTATTAAACAGTCCACATTTATCTACCACAGCTAGTACTTTTTATAAAAAAGATGCAGACCAAGTGACTATTAAGAAATCCGGATGTCAACTCATAACTGCTATTTATAGGAGATACAGAGATGCTAACATTTCGGTTAATCAATTACGATTTGATCTTTACCAACAGGCAACTAACAAGTGCAGTTTCGAGTTGGAAAAACTTCCTCCAACTGAAGAAGCTGCTGCATAACTCTCGTACAGAGTTCACCATTAGGTGCAGACTTGGATGGGTTGTTTGGACGATCAACTCCATCACAGTACATCAAAGCAATATCAAAGCAATGGGGCTGGAACAAACGTCAAGGTAGACTTGCGCCCAAATATCTTTCGGACGATTGCGATTTGATTTCCGAAAAACTATTGCAAAGCGTAAGTTGCAGCTGTGAAAGTGGTTGTAGCAATCAAAGGTGCAGCTGTCGAAAACACGGCTTGAGATTCAACAATTTGTGCACTAACTGCCATTACAATTGTTCAAACAAAGACCAGGCAAAATATTTGAAGACATCAGCGATTCGGAGGACATCATCGACGAGGAGCCAGGCCCAAATCCTGACACCGAAGTTGACCTCGAATGCGCTTCTGATGAAGAAGAAGCTTCTGAATTACAAATATCGACGGACAACCTCGAAGAGCGGCCGAAAAACAAACGGCAAAACCCCCAATGTATATTTTAATGTTTTTATACTTTTATTCCTTAATTTTATTACAATAAAATAGATAAATAAATTGTTTTTTTTTGCATTAATACCCTGTAAGGAAATTGAACAGGTTCTGGCCTGAATTTCTAGGCTCCATTACTTATAACATGGGTGACTAGAAAAGATGGCCAGAAACTGGTACATTTTCTTACGGAGCATGCCAATTTTAATTCTACTCCTCTTTTACCTAGTGTAAAAAGCATTCAAATTTAATAACATTGTATAAGAATACATCCGATTATTAAAACGCAATCAATTATTAAATGAAACGATGAAAAATAAAGAAATTAGTGATTTGAAAAGTGATTTTTTCGTTTTTTCTTAATTTTAAGCCGTTCAATGAAGAATAAACCTATAAAATGCATAGGCCAGTTGAAAGTAGACATTTCAACGATTACAATTGGGACTAGTCACGTGTCAAAATCTCAAAAAACACCAATAAAGTTTTTCGCGGAAGATAAGGTTATTTCATCGAAAAATGTGAATAACTCAAAAATCATTTGTTTTTTCTATAAAAAAAATCATGCTTGTTCAAGGCAATAAAAGGTATACTTCCTGAAAATGTCATGAGAATTAAATTTTTTTTGCGCGAGAAAAAATTAAAAACTGAAAAATCAGTTTTTCGCGATTTTCTCGAAAATTTTGAGGTTATGTCGGAAAATGTCTACAAAAGTTTTGATATTTTTTTATTATCTACAACTTTTCTGTTAAACATATTTCGCTATGAGGTCACGTTTCGCCACAAATCGCGAATAACCGGTTTCGACCCCCAAACTCCCCCATTTCGAAATTTCCCATTGTCTCCTGTTTAAAAGTGTGCTTTTCTGTTCGTTACAACATTTACTTCATTTTCACGCCGGTCGTCGCCTGTTGCTATTTTTTTTTTAGCATTTAAAATCCGCTTTAGCACCAGCCTACTATGGGTTGCCCTGGAGGACTTTTGATAAGGGCGTCTAGGATGATCGAGCCGTAAAGATCGGCCCCTAAGATCATCTGAATAGGAGATTGACACTTAAAATCGACCGCAAAATGCGGATGGCATAAATGAGACCATCGTGAAGGAGACTCGGACACCTGAGGTATGTAGGATGTGAGATCCTTTAACACAATAGCTTGTGTTGTAAGAGTTGGTTGGTCACTATCAATGGGAGTGACAGGCAGAGATGTCGCAAATTTTGCGATTCCAACGGAGGCGCCACCTACACCTTAGACCTTTGTAGAAATGCGTGTCCGACGCGGATTGCGAATGCGAACTACATGTTCCGATACAAGTGTCGCCGTCGATCAGGGATGAATAAGTGTTCGAATTTTTAGAGACCTTCCGCTCGTTGCGTGCACCAAAACAAGTGCGGGAATGGGTGCCCTGACCTCGAATTCCTGCGAGCAGTGCAGCATCGTGTCATACCTATGCTTACACCTAAAATAAGTGAATTTACTTAGACACGCTGATAATAAATGATTAGCTAAACAATTTACACACAAATTATGTTTCTTAACAAACTCAAAATGTTGCGTAGTCCTCATATTTCTAAATCTATTACAAATATGTAATCCATGATCGCCTTTGCAAGCGATGCAACTACGCATTTTCGTTTCGATATTTAAAGTTTGTACGTGGGTTTTAGATTTCGACGTTGACGAACTAAAATTAGATGCTGATTTTTTAGAGGCGTCAGAATTTACGGATTCAAGTGCTCGAGCACGAGAGAGCAGAAAACTACGAAACTTTGTATAATTGGGATATTCGATATCAGTACTTAAATTTAACTCCCATGTCTTTCGAGTGATAGGATCCAATTTATGTCGTAACGCTTTTCGGTATGTGAGTTATCGCGAGACAAAAAAACGTTCGTACAAGATCACGGATACACATTTTTTTATTGCTGATTGGGTCTGAAACGTCGACATTTGATAAAAAACTGTAGGATAATTTTTATGCCCGTCGTGACCAAATTCAATACTTCGTCCAGGCCTAAGGTCTGGGTCGATGTAATTTGGACAAATTTCTGTTGGTGTGGACCTATAAATTTAAAAATTTGTATGATAAAAAAAGGACAAAGGACATGAGATTTCCCCCGCTTTAATGACTAGATATGTCTCTTCGCGGGTCGACTCTCGGGTGCAAAGGTACAGGATATAGACAGGACGGTAGAACACAGAATTAGGCAGACATACAACACAACACCCACCCAGAGCCAGCCCCCCTCCCCCTACCTACCCCAATATCAGTACCACCAGCATTTTCGCCGGTCTGTGCCGCAGCGAACACGTCGCGGGGATTATTCCATCTTTATTCGAGATAAGACCCACGACGTAGCGAACGCGGATAAGACGCTGACGGTGCCGGTAACTGCCGACGTGGTTCGGCAGCGGTCCCAAATTCTTACCATCGCCCAGCAAGGTTCCCTGGTTATTCGACACTGGACGTAAACATAGAAAATTGCACGGACGGAGATTCGAACTCGGGACCTTCGCGACGTTCAGTTGGAGCGGACTAAGACTGATGCCTTAGCCCCCACGTCCATCTAGTCCTCGATTTTTAAAAATTTATAATTATATAATTAATAAGATTTCATGTGCTAGCTATCCGCATGTAAATGTAATTTAAAAATTGTGCTGACATAATGTAACTTGGCGTTCAAAATTTGTTTATTCTCATTCAAAAAATTCCCGATATCCGCTTTGTGAGTGTTGGCCATTTTCTGTGAAAAGGGAAAGAAGACCGATAAAGTATATCAGGTATACATTATATTAATTAGAATACGAGGCCAAGGGGGGGGGGGATACACGTTCTAAGTGTAGGAATGCGCTACATAAGGATGACGAGATCGTATTACTCCAACATATATCAGATTCGATGAGTCTGATTCTGCTTAATACGTGAGTTGCAGTTACGAGGGAGTGCGAACGGCATCGATGCACTGAGGTATCAGACGACGACAGTGTTTCAAGGTAGTCTCCAAAAATCAAATTGCCATTCGAAGTAAATTAAATAGATAAAGAACAAGTCTTTTGGGAATAAAACGATAAATGAAATACTCATAATTACCTATACTACGAAGGGAGTTATATATAAAAGGAAATTAGATAGCAAATTTGTATGTTTTGCAGATTATAGGACAGATCGACGATATTTCGTCAAAATTTCGTTTGCGGGAACATTTCCGCAGGGTACGAATACCGGAATCATGTTTACTCTACACTTAACGACTGAGCACGGCCTCAGACACCTGTACTAACTTAAGCAAAATGCTCCGATTATTTTATGCTAGTTCGTAATTCGTGATGCACTAACTATTTTTCATCATTTTATACTTCTTGTTAAAAAAATAATATCGAATCCATCTCGTACCGACCCTTTTGAGCCGATTAAGTATTATCACGAGCACAAAATATACTCCAATATTAACAGGTGATTAAGCAATACAGTGGACTTATTTATTAAACAAAAATTATGGGAAATATTAAGTACTGGACTTATGAGTATAATTATCTAACATCTTCTACATAATTATTTAGTACATTCACATTTCCGGTAATTAATTTATAAATAAATACTTACGACTTAAAAGTTTTCCATTGATTTGTGTATTAAGTGTTAATTCAATTGTTATATGATACCATAAAAATTCCTTTTTGTGGCATAGAATTATATAATATTATACTGAAGTTTATTTAACGCCTTTTATTTTATCTGTTACAGTTACATGTACCATAATGCAAAAGAATGGCGCCGGGCTACATACCGCAAGTTCGTGCTATTGGGATAACACCACTGACGGAAGTTGTACAGTTCGCTGGGAAAATAAAACTATGTATTGTATCGTTTCCGTTTTTGGTCTTGCAATTTAAAAAGAGACTTAACGATATAATTCTACAGAATGAAATCTAATATTTCGCACTACAAATTAGATCCATGTTACCTCACATGTAACCGTTTATTGTAAAATGAAAAGAATATTGAAAACAGTTAAATAAAAAGTTTAATCAATTACGGATAACATTTACATTTTATTAGGGGTATTCAATGCACAATATCTGAATTTGATCATAGATAATCAAAACTTCTGTTAGTAAGAAATATATCTTGAATATGTAGCATTTCTCATTAGTACGATTATTTTCAACAATTTCTAAAATTATGAAAATCTGACGCGTGAAGGAGAATGAACTGGACCCTACTAGCGATCTCCTCTTTAACCGATGCACGTAGGGTCAAATGGTAATTATTTTCTCCAGGTAAACTTTCCAAAAGATCCACGAAGCCTCACATTTTTTTTTGCTTAAATTAAACATTATTTAAATTGCTGACAAAGACGTCCTCGTCTATTTTTGAAATTTATTTTCATTTGTTTCTGATAACAAAATGAACAAAAAGGTATTCCCATTCGCCATTTATCATATTCTCAATTTTTAAAAAATATAGCAGATGATATTTGAAAATTGATTGGATTGTTTTGAACCTTCGTGCTCCTGTTTTTTGGTATCTCTATCTGATCAAGGATCAAAAGTCGGATTGTAAAAATTCACAATGGCGGATCCAATGTGGTGGTCAATAATCTTGAAATTGATCGGATTGCTTTGAAAAAATCTTTTTCTTTGAAGCAAACTTTTTTTACTTTGAGGTGTTGGGTATCGCTGGTAACAAATTTGATACCACATTTAAAAAAATAAAAACTCCAATAGGGCGAGAAAGTTTATCCAATCCGCTTAAAACTTGTGTATATTATAAATGCATAACACATCACGGTGTGTCTGGAGCAACTTTAATTGACACTGTTTTGCATATGGGATTTTTTTGTGGTTTATTGTTCTCCTATTTCCTACAAACAATTTAAGACCAAAAACTTCAAAAATTTAAGAACAAAAATTTCCGTCGGGCGGAAATTGAGAAAAGTGGATTTTATTTCTTGAATTTTTAAAATTTTGAATTTTTTTAAATAATTATCTTTAAATTTCTTTAAAAACTGTAATAAATTATTTTAATAGTTAATTTTTGTAAAAATATATGTTTTGTAAAAAACAAGTCCATACAATTAAAATTTAATTATTTTTAAACACTTCATTGGCATGTTAAAGTTGTAAACTGTAATCGATATGAGTAGAATCGATGGTAAATCATATCGATATCATGTGATATTCTTTTCAAGTGTCGATATTCAATTGTTTAATAACCTATAATTAATAGTTTATCGTGGTATCCACTGTACATGAATCGTTTGTTAAATGCCGTTCGTGAATTTAATGGGCTGCATATTTAAATATTAAATAAATATTTATTAAATAAAATTTATTTCACTACGCAGAACTACGTGCCTTCTTAATTTATTTAATTTAAAATTCCGAAAAAGTTTTGATTAATATACAGGGTGATCGGCCAACCATTACCCAGCGGCTAACTCTAGATTCTACAGATAATTCTGAACAACTTTTTCCTCTAAAAAAATGTTCGGGAAGGTAGAGTTTTTAAGTTATTCAACACTAAAATTTAGGTGAAAAAATCACATTTGTTGAAATATCTCGGCTCTGTATGAAGGTATCTTAGCGAACCGAAGCTCATTTTAAAGATATTTTCAAGCTATACAAGTTGCCTCTGTTGGTTTTTGACCTACAATGAATATTTCTCTTGTTATAGCCATAAAAACGGGGGTAAATGCCGATTTTTCAGGTTTTTCGCGTCTAACTCGTTTCGACACATAGCTATCGAAATATCACACTGGAAAAAGTTGTAGGCCTTGAAAACACAAACATTTTTTGTCCTCTAATACGATGCGATTAAATTAAAACTGAACCCTATTTGTACTCGTTTTCATAACATTTTGTTATTAATATCGATTTATTTGTCGAACTGTATTTTGTCAACTTTACGAGGCTCTTGTAGGGTTCAGTTTTAATTTAATCGCATCGTATTAGAGGACAAAAAATGTTTGTGTTTTCAAGGCCTACAACTTTTTCCAGTGTGATATTTCGATAGCTATGTGTCCAAACGAGTTAGACGCGAAAACCCTGAAAAATCGGTATTTACCCCCGTTTTTATGGCTATAACAAGAGAAATATTCATTGCAGGTCAAAAATCAACAGATACAACTTGTATAGCTTGAAAATATCTTTAAAATGAGCTTCAGTTCGTTAAGATACCTTCATACAGAGCCGAGATATTTCAAAAAAAGTGATTTTTTCCCCCTAAATTTTAGTGTTGAATAACTTAAAAACTCTACCTTCCCGGAAATTTTGTCAGAGGAAAAAGTTGCTCAGAATTATCTGTACAATCTACAGTTAGCCGCTGGGTAATGGTTGGCCGATCACCCTGTATACCACTAGATTTTAAATTATAATTAAAAAGTATAGAAAAATGTTTTTATAAATTAACTAATATTGATTATATTAATGTAGTTTCTACAAAATATATGTATAATATAAACTTACAACTAAATTCCTTTTTTATAATTTTTAGAAAAAAAATTAATCGCAATTTATCAAAGAAATTAAAAATGGCGAATTTCAAATAATAAAATCCACTTTTCTCAATTTCCGCCCGACGGATAATTACGTTTTTGGTCTTAAATTGTTTGTAGGAAATAAGAGAACAATAAACCACAAAAAAATCCAATATGCAAAACAGTGTCAATTAAAGTTGCTCCAGACACACCGTGACATATGACAGTCTGTGTAATGGGTACAGTGCATTGTTCAAACTTTACTGGCAAAGCATCAAAAGTTTGAAGAAAAATAGGTAAATAATAAATATATTTTGAATTATCATCGAGAACAATTTAGATCTCTTAATTACATTTTTATAATATGTTCACAAAGTATTTTGTACGAAATATCGGGATAACTTAATAAATAATGCAATAAAATTATGATTCTTTAAATATAACAATCATAATAGGATCAAACGTTGCACATTACTTAATTGGAGTTTATATTCTACTTTGTCTAATCAGGCGGCCCTCTTCCCTTATTCTAATTTTCCACTTTACCCCACTACTTACCTTTGCTGTTTCACTTTCGTCTCTTTTTCTTTTGGCACGCATATGCCGTTATGTGTATATACGGATGCTATATACATATATAATTCTGAAAATCCACACGTGAAACGTTTATATGCATATTTCCCATAAAGTGAAATCGCGAATTGTTTTTATTTGTAAACATTTTTATTAACAAAAGGAGTTTATAATGAACGCTCCTTCTGGTCTATCATAGCTAGATTATTTATTCTCATAAATAAGGAGCTATCACCTATTGAGAAGGAGTTCCGAATGTCGAATACAAAAATTACATACATAGTGCTTATAATCTATTATATCCGCAAAGCCGCAGTATAACAAAATCGTTGGTTAAGTCAAGACTCAACAATTTTTCATATTGAAACGCTTCTAGTTTCCTAGCATACAAGTTTTCTGGCGGAAAAATGCATTTTTTCCTCTCTTTTATGTTTTTTTGCCCTTTTTGAGCATGATGCAGCTTCGGCTCTAACTTATGTTATATAACTAACGATATGTTCCATTCGATTTGTCGGGAAAAACACAAAAAAATATGTATTAAAAAATAATCCAGCCGCCTTTTAAGTATTGAACATACAGAGCAAAATAGATTGTAAGAAATAGTTCTTAAAAATTATGATTGTTCTGAGAACTACACTATTTAGTAATAGCCCGGTAATTTTAGACAAAATTTAAGCCGAAAAAGGAAAAAAATGGAAGAAGAAATATTTTCCCGCAGGTAGGTTCCAAATATGTACTAGAATATAGAATCACGTTTTTAGACCAGAATTTAATATGGCGTCATTCCCAAAATGTAGAATCTTTAATTTTTTCACATTTTCTCAATTTGCAGCCGTATTTTTCATTTTTCGCTAAAAATGGTAAAAAACAAATTTACGCAGAATTAAATACTCTATCTGTTTTGTGTAAACAACTTTTGTGTAAAATAATTATTTATTACTAATAATAAGCACAGAAGATAAAAAATGTGGACATTGAACCAGTTTTTTCAAATTTTCGACCATTTTTATAAAACATAAGTTATATATTTACATAGCAAAGTTGTAGAGGACAAAATGTCGCACAAGTTTCGTACAAAACATTTTTTTGTACGACGAACGCAAAACGGCCGAGAGTACGTTAAAGACAGGCCGGGGGAGAAAGTTGCTTAACGCGGCACTGTACATTATACCTGAGGGTCGGGACAATAGAAGGAATTTGTCAGTCGGCCTTGAAAATATCTGCGCACATTAACGGATTTCTTCCAAATTCAGTCCTTCTCTAGCATTCGTCGCAGTAGCTTGAGAACGAAATTTCGACCATGGCAGATTGTTTTATATGTGGAATATCATGTGATATTGGTGAAGTTTCAACTGTGAAGGAAAAGGGCATGAAAAAGTTGTTGTTAGCGAGTGTTGCAAGAGGTGAAAAAGAGCACGAAGAGAAACTGAAAGAATTAAATTCCGTGACTATTCATTCGGCTTGCTGGCGTAATTACACAAAAGAAAAACTGATTTCGGCTGCTCGTCGGCGAAGCGCGCGTAGTTCGGAGCGTGCACCCTCGCCTTCATACGAAGAATCTGTAAACGAAACTTTTAATTTCGAGAAATTATGTTTCATTTGCGGAAAAGAAGCTGATACTGATTTCATCGCAAAGCAAGTGAAAGTGACTCCAGCATCCAGAATAAAAGTGTCTGTAGTGTCCTCGAATATTATACGTGAAACTATTTATGAAAAGTTCAGTGATAGAAACGATGACGTTGCGTGTGAAATACTAGCACGTTTAAATGATGTTCCCGATTTGATGAAAGTTAAGGCACGTTATCACGTCAAGTGCTGTAATATTGTTTATAAAGAACAATCCCAAAATGTAAGAGGTCGACCGTCTTCGAGAGAAGTTGATGCATTGAATGATATATTTGAATATATTGAAAATAATTCTGACGAATGTCAGTTTACATTTTCGTATCTGATGAAACAAATAAAAAGTAATTATCAGCCCAACATAAAAACGATTAAACAACGGATACTGTCAAAGTATGGGAACAATGTACTTATCTTTGAAAACAAAACATTGCTCCCATTGTTTGCTTCAGGAATTTGAGTGGACACAAATTACTTGCGAAAGCGTGGTACGAATCCCGAGAATGTGATCCCAATAAAGAAAGATTAAGAGTTGTACGAGAGGCAGCTGCCATTATTGTCGAAGATATTTGGGCACAAGTTTACGAAATGAATTCATATCCTCCTCCCGACAATTTTTTCCTCTGAAAAATGTGCATCGCACAATCAAGCTTACTGCTTCACGACTTTCGATCAACAACTGTATTGGATAGCTCGTGACATCACAGCTGCTGCTGATTGCACTCCGGAAATGGAAATTTTAAAAATTGTTGGAGTAAGACTTGGAGGTTTTCATTTAGGAAAAAATTTCGTGGGCGCAATAGGACGAATAATGGCAGGAAGCGGATTGGAAGACATTTTGTCACTCATATATGCTCCAAATTGTGTGCCAAAAATAATGGACGGTACTGTATACTCGAGAGCAATACGAGCTCATTCGTTGGTAAGAGCTGCACTGGCACGAGTCATTTTCGATTTAACGGAATTCGAGGATAACGAACGCGAAGAAATTGAATATATTTTAAAATATATTGATTGTTCGGTTATTATCTCCAGCGAAAACAATTTGTTGTTACAAAGTGCCATAGACAAGTTCAGCTCAACTATGGATAATCTAGAAAATAAAGGTCCAACTGCTCGACTTTGGATTCAATATTTTAAATTAGTTACACTTCTTATAACTTACATTGATGCTGAACGTAGCGGAAATTGGTTTCTTCACCTAGATACTGTAAGACGTGTGCTTCCGATTTTTCACGCTACTGGTCATTTTAATTATGCGAGAAGCGTCCATTTATATCTACAGGACATGGAACGTTTACCTGAAGTAATGACTCCTGAGGAATTTGAAAAGTTTGTTGGAAAATCTTTTTTCACAGTCAGGCGAACCAATAAATTTTTTTCAGGGGATTGGACTGATCTTTTAATTGAACAATCTTTGATGAGGCTGATGAAAGTCAAAGGTGGACTAATCGGGCGCGGTTTTACAGAAAGCACGACAACGGCTTTTACAACTGGAATGTTAGCTATGCACAACGTTTGCCACCAAATAGAAGAGTTTTGTGGTGTTAATTTTGTCAACTCCGATGAGCATGTTGATGCAAGAACAAGTCGAATTGTGCGTGATAATTCTGACGTGGAAAAGATTTATTCCTGGTTTGCACAAAATGATCCTTTTTCCGATCAAGAGCAATTCATTTCTTTGAGTTCTGGAATCGTCGGCACCACTGACATTAATTGCTATGAGGCTTTTCAAGTAGGCTTGAAAATGCTGTCTAATGTCGTAGGTAGTACATTTGACTCACTTCCTCTGAAACGCAAAGACACGATTTCTTCGCTTTCCGATGTCAATAGCAGTTTACTTGTCGCAAATAAACGCGTTACCATTGACCCCTTGCTTCTCTTCCAGCGAATGTGCATCAGCTCAGTGAACAACGATTCTTTGGAAGAACACCTATCGTACGAGCTGACACCATTTCCTCTTTCGTTATTCACCGAAGAAGGTATGCGAAAAACGGCGAAGTCGTCTTTGTACGATTCGTTTTCAACAGTGGAATCTCCCGAAATTTCGCTTTCCGATAATCTTTACGTCATAGATGGAGGGTTCCTTCTACACAAAGTCGTTTGAAGAGGATGTTGTGTTATTAATTAAATTTTTGATAAAATTAAAAAATATATAAACAACCACTACTGTTGCGAACAGAATCGATGTTTGAAATATGCGGTACCCTGCACAGGTTTTTTCCCCCACATGAGTGGGGGTTTTCCCTGTGCCATTGCGCACCCGAATGGGGGGTACTTCTCTTGAAAATTGGGCTACGGCCAAACGACGGGGATCTGTTAGGCACATGTTTGTAAAGATCCTGAAAGGCGACAATATCAATAATACCAGCAAAGTATGTACTATTGTTGTACCGATTTATAGTTTGCGAGCCTTGAGGAGCCACGTAAATTGCGAATTATTGTTTGAATTCGTGTAATTGATTTCGAATTTGATAAATGTCTTTGTGGACACTCAGGGCCGTCCTTGCGGATAGCTCTCTGAAACCTTTCCTTGTATCCTGAACGCAAAGTGAGTTTCAATAGTATAAAGATATTTCGCAGATTCGGAGTCGGGTTTCCTGTGAGCGAAAATCTAGCTCGGTTTGTGTTATAGGAAATTTTGAACGCAGATATTGTTTTAGATATCGAACTTTGATGTCACACGTGGCTCGCTTCTGGATGGAGAGTAACCTGTGTGGTTACGAGTTCGGGGATTGGAGTCAGACTCTAATTTTGACCGCGCTGGCCTCCTGGTGAACAAGAAGTCCGGAGGTTAGAAGCGTGACATATATTGGTCCACACGACGCTCAATCTCCTGATGGATAGTAACCTGACAGGAACATGTGTATGACTAAGGGTCTTATACAGGCCTCTGGCGAATGAGAAGTCTTGAGAACTGAGCGTGGACAAATCGAATTGAAAATTCGATTTCTGTAATCTTTGTTTCAAATTCGAAAATAATTGGTCTTTGAATTTCATCGATTTGTATTTCGATATGAGCGCTCGAAAGCGCCGCCTTTTCGGTTTGGCCGGAGAACGTTGGTCTCTTGTTATAGTTTGGTTCCCCTGGAAACCTCCTCGACGCTGGCTTTCACAAATTGATCGTGAGAGAGGAGAGTCGATCCATTCGATAAAACCCGCGTCGGTCTGATATTTGATGTAAAAATTGTCGTCTACGTCCTGAGTGTCGTAATAAATTTAATATTGAATTGAACGACAAATCACGCGTTTCATTTCCACCCGTTTTGTACAACTACAAAGGCCAGGTTCATATCATATTCGACGGTTATCCAGACGTCGACTTTGCTGGAACAAAATCTGTAGTACGTTTGCGCCGATCAACGAAGCATCTCGCACCGACAGTACAATTCGATGAAAACACTTCTCTGTCACTTGCCCAAGAAAAGTTTCTCTCAAACGACAAAAACAAGGCTCGTTTTATTGAACTTTTTAGTGGAGTCAAATTAGATTTTGGCTTCGGAAAAATTCTCCGATCGATGATCTCTTTTGGCACTTATTAAGGAAAGTGTGTAGAATAACATATCAAAATGCATCCGCGAGATAGTGGGTGCTACTTTGTTTATTTAACAATTTAGGTGTGTAAATATGGTTTTTTGCAAATAACTTTTTAAATTCAATTTCAATCAAAAAACTAATAATGCCATTCGAAAGAACGTAAAATTTCACGCAAGAAACGCATATGACTTATGTTTTTTCTATTGAAATTGAACGAACAGTAATTTGTTAATTAACGGGCTAAGTCTCGTTGCGCCGAGCACTCGCTGCGTTCGACGGTCGGCCCGTGCGAGCGCGCGCGCCGCACATAAGTGGCTGTAACTTTGTTTAGAACAAAAAAAACGACATGAAACCAATTGGATATTAAAAAGGGTTAATTTTTTAAAATATTACATGTGTTCAAATATTTTTTTGAACGTTTTAAGTATTATATATATCACCTGAAATAAAGTGTTGTGCGAATTTGTGATTATTTCGTAAAATTCGATGAAATGTGATAAAAAATTGTCAAAAAAATAAACAAATATATGGATATTATATCCAAAGGGGTTATCTAAAATACGTATTTTGCCAAAAAAATTAGAAAAATTTATTTTACAAAATCTAAGCTTTCAAAGTTGGTCAATTTTCATAAATTGCTTTTTTCTGCTTTGTGTTTCTCACTTAGATCGTTAATAACAAAGTATTAAAAAATTATATTGACACTTCATAGGTGGTCAATTTAAAGCTTATGATGTGTACTTTAAGATACAATGATTTGTTTTGTGATAATATGTGTATTTTGTATTGTTTTTTAAGATAAATCAAAGAAAAATGATGTATAGCGTAAAAAGCGTGAAAATTTGAGTATGAATAAAATGTTGTAAATGAAACAAAAAATTTTTTTTAGCCTTTTCACTCGCTGAGGTGGTTGTTGAGGCATAAATCTTGAAAAATAAACCTTATTCAGATTTTTTTTCATTTTAAGAACAATTTGGTAATAAAAAAATGATAAATCGTCAAAATTACGTATTTTTCGGTAAGAATAGCACATTAACCGGGCATTTCAATGAAAACTGGATTGATATTTGAATGTAGGTTGTGTAGTATTCTTTTGAGGTACTTTCTGAGAAGTGAGATAGCCATTTATAAAGTTTCACTGGTCTATGGTGACTGGTAATTGTCCAGACTGCGCTTAGTTTAACAAATTCAATGCCTCTTATTGTGTCAGAAGATATTGACGTACTTGTTATCTTGTCTGCACTGTGTCTCACAACAGAGAAGTTTATTTTTTAAAACCAGGAAGAGGAAAAATCGAAAGAAATATTTACCTTTCAACTGTTTCTTTAAAATCGTATCCAAATTCCAAAAATTTCATGCTTTTTTTACACGCATTCAGCGGATGCGATACGACTTCAGCCTTCTTCAACCACGGAAAAAATACATTTATTAAAAAATTTGAAACTAACAAAGAATTACAAGTGATGGCGGAAAAATTTTATAATAAAAATACCATCATCGAGGAAATTTTTGAAGCTGGTGTAAAATGCACATTGACATTATATAGCGCTTCGAAATCAGAAACATCTTTAAACGAATATCGATAGAAATGTTTCGTCAGAGGTGTTTCGAAGCGAAGAAAAATGACCCTTGCATTTTTACCTCCAACTAACAACGCAGCACTGCAACATTTTAAAAGAGTATTCCTGCAAGTACAACAGTGGTTAGGCCATCATTTAGAACCGCAAGAATGGGGATGGATGAAAAAAGATTTCCTGTGGCTGCGAAAACTATTGTGGCTGCAGAAAAACCCGGTTGTACTGCAGCACTGCCTGTTTGAATTGCAGTGGAGTTGACTGCTCCAATACTCCTCGAATTTCTGACCTGGCTGAAGATGCAGACATTTTGGAGACGCTATCGGAAATTATGGACGTATCAGAAAGCCCAGAACACCATGAAGAACACCAATAACTAATTTATATGATATTGTAATTTATACTATTTTAATAAATACGTCAAAAATGTTATACCGCATTTTATTTTGTCTCAAGCGAACGAAAAAAAACCTTTATTCTGTTAATTTTGCAATATTTTACATTTTCATCGGCCATTTTGGATCCGCCATTACAAAATTTTCAATTACGATATCAAATTTGTAATTACCGTACCTAAAAAATCTAAAAATAAACAATTTATTCGGTTAACTTTGCAATATTTGACATTTTCATCGGCCATTTTGCATCCGCCATTTTTGATTTTTAAATTACGATATCAAATTTGTAATTACCGCACCCAAAAAACCTAAAAACATCAATTTATTCGGTTAATTTTGCAATATTTCACATTTTCGTCGGCCATTTTGAATCCGCCATTTTGAATTTGTAAAATCTGACATCGAGTTCGTATTCAGCATACTCGAAAACTCCTAGGAAATTATTTTCAAAATTTTTCAACGGTTCATACTCGATATATTTAATTTTACAACTAATTTTACACTTATTTGTTGTTATTAAATAAATAAACAATTAGCACCCAATTTCAAGAGGATGCATTTTTTCTTGACACTATTTAGAAGCGATTCCAAAAGGTTGCATGAAAAAATATGGATCGGAGACTTTTTCCGAAGTTTAAACCTTATTTGATCTAATTTGACTCCACTATTTGGTGAATTTCCTCCGACGAAACAACATTATAGCAGAACAGGCATTTGAAGATGCTGATAACACTATCGTTGAAACGGCCATCCTAAATTCACAACATCGAACTGTTATCATCGTTGATGAGGATATTGATCTGTTTGTTTTATTAACAGAATTGGGAAGAATGAGTGACAATATATTTCTTCAAAAACCAGCAAAAGGGAAACAAAAAGAAGTGTTTTACTCTACGACAAGTTTCAAGGCCGGACCTGAAGTAGCATATCACATTCTATTATTACATGCCTTTACTGGTTGCGACACCACATCCTCCCTTTTCGGCATTGGAAAAGGAAAGCTCGTCAAGATTTTGAAAGGTCGTAAAGATTTGCAGGCCTGCAGTAACAATTTCAAGGACAAGCGGTGCAACCAGCAAACAATTATGAACTCCGGGATACAGTTGTTCATAGCCCTCTACGGTGGTGACAAAAAAGACCAGTCACTCAACCATCTGAGATATGAATGTTTCATAAAGCCTGCGGCTAAAAACAGAAATAACATGTCGAAATTACCACCGTCGGAATCCTCTGCAAATCAGCATTCTTTGCGAGTATTCCATCAAATTAAAAAATGGCTGGGAGAAGAACTTGAACCCACAGAATGGGGTTGGAAAAAAACACCGCGGGGTCTTGAACCTGTGGATAATTATGTCTCACCTGCACCAGAATCATTATTGCGGACAATTTCGTGCAAATGCAAAACGGGCTGCGGAGCAGCTTGCGGCTGCAGAAAAGCTGGCCTGAAATGCACACTACTTTCCGACATTTGTAGTGTGAATTCGTGCACGAATGCTCCTAATGAACTCCACGACCACGAAGACGATGATTTCCACTTGTCTTCCGAATCAAATGATATCCATGCCGAAGAAAACGTGACAGAAGACCTTTTAGGAACGTATGATACCATATGGGAATGTGCGCCAAAAAGGCAGAAATGACAGTGATCTTATAAAATGAAAGTAACATAAAAAATGTTGTGTTCAACGTCTTCCTGTTCGTGATACGTTTGTCGTACAAAAAAAATGTTTTATATGAAACTTGTACGGAATTTTGTCCTCTACAACTTCGCCATTTAAATGTATAACTTATTTTTAATAAAAATGGTCGAAAATTCAAAAAAACTAGTTCAATGTCCAAATTTTGTATCTCTATGCTTATTATTAGTAATAAATAATTATTTTACACAAAAGTTGTTTACACAAAACAGATAGAGAATTTAATTCTGCGTAAATTTGTTTGTTACCATTTTTAGCGAAAAATGAAAAATACGAATGCAAATTGAGAAAACGTGAAAAAATTAAAGATTCCACATTTTGGGAATGACGCCATATTAAATTTTGGTCTAAAAACGTGATTCTATATTCTAGTACATATTTGGAACCTATCTGCGTCAAAAAATTTCTTCTTCCATTTTTTTCCGTTTAAATTCCTAAAGTCGGGCTATAATGAGTACAATCTGCGACGTATTTGGTACAATGCCATTATGTTTCAACAAAAACTTTAATATTGTAAACCAAAATTTTACTATGCAAGGGTTGACGTAAAAGCCTTATAACTAGGAGAAGCGCTCTCCTCACAATCTCCACATTGATGGGATATAAGCCTAACTCGAGGCGCAACAGATACGCAGGCGTTCACCTCGGCAGCTTCAGCCATTTCTTGAAGAACTCGACTTGAATGGATTCGAGAGTGTCGAGGTAACAAAGGGCCCAACAGGGAGAAGCGTATAAGAGAGTAGCCAAGATGGAGGCCGAATAAAGTTTTAGAGCTGCTTCATACGAGTCACCTTTCACTGCAGCCATTACGGAAATGACCGAGGCCGTGGATTGGCGAGTCCTGGCTATAGCAGCCTCAGAAGCCTTCAACCCTTTTGCCGACGAGGAGACAATCGTGCCCAGATAAGGATACGACGCCGCCACCTGTATTTCTTGATCATCATAAAAGAAATGTCGGGAGGAGGCATCAAGAGGGCCGCCATTTCTGAAAACCACAACTTTCGTTTTTGAGATGTTTACTTTTAAGGCATTTATTGAACAGTATGATGCGAGCACCCTTAACTTCGATCTTATATCAGCTGAAGAGTAGGCGAAGATTGCCAGGTCGTCGGCATAAAGAAGCATCATAAGGTCGTGTGTTAAAGTGTAATCCACGCCTTTTAGGCCATTTTCTCGAAAGAAGCTGACTATATCAGAAATGTAGGTTATGAACAGTAATGGGCTCAGGATTTCTCCCTGCAAGACCCCCTCAGTCACCTTAACCGTATCCGTTGCACCCTCAGCACAGAGTATTGTTGACGTGGCCGAATCATAGAAAGATTTAAGTAAACGGACCGTTTTTGCACTCACGCCAAGGTTGAAAAGCTTGTGCCAGAGCTTATCGTGGGGGACCGAGTCGAACGCTCTGCTTGAAGTCAACAAAAAGAATGTAGCATTTAGAAGCTTTTTTTCTCAGCTGTATTTGAACTGCGGCAGTTAACGCAAAAATGCTGTCTTCAGCAGAGCGACCTATCCTAAAGCCTGACTGCTCTTCCGGAAGTATGTCACGACGTAAAAGCCAGCTCTCCAGTCTCACAGCTAATATCTGCATAAAAAGTTTAGTAAGCGCATTTGTAATTGCTATCGCACGATAATTCTCCGGATCACAGCGGTCACCCTTCTTGAAGAGCATAAAGAGAGAAGAGGACATCCAGCCAGCAGGTGGAATTTCGCGGTCGAAAATCAAGTTAAAAAAAGTCCAAGATACAGAGGAACCATTCTCCGGAAAGCAACTTAAGTGCTTCAGCAGGAATACCATCCGGCCCAACAGCTTTGCCCGACTTCAATCTCTTCATACTCTCCTGTAGCTCAAGCGGAGTAAAAGGACTGTCCAGCTCCTCATCAAAAACCCCGTAAAAAGTCACCGGAGAGGGAGTAATCTGCGGGTAAAAGAGTGCCAGGTGACTGTTCCACGCCCCGAGGGACACAGATGAACCACACGTAGGAGTCGGCCTGTGTTCCCGAACTGTGGACCTGAAAGCTCTAGCATCCTTCACGTTTGTGAAGTCATCCACTATCCTTGAGACATATGCTTGTTTCGCTTTAATAGTTGCTTGTCTGAACGATTTTTTTGCCGAAATATATTCGCCTTCTTGGACTTGCGAAAAATTGCTTTTGCGGAGCAGGTATAGGGATCTATTTAGGTGTTTACGCGCGTTTTTACAACTCTCGTCGTACCAGCGGGGAGCAGGTGGTCTCGCAATACAAGAGTCCTGGTTGATGGTAGACAGGCGAGATAGGCCCTCTTGTTCAAGCAAATCTATCAAGCCGGTACAAAAATTTATAAGCGAAGGAGTCTGCATGTCCTGATCCAGATACATTTCGTAGGGATGCAGGTTACGCATTCGAACCGCCAGTCGCGACGCGCCCTCTGCCGACCAAGTTGTAAAGCGCTTAACGCAAGAGCTAGAACGAGAGGTAGTATGAGCCGGAGAACTTAACAAAGTTAAGGTTAGAGTAACCGTAGCAGGTAGATGGTCTGACCCTCCATCGTCTAGACCAATTGAAAAATCTTGAACTAAATGCAAGTAATTTGCAGAGACCCAGACCAGATCTACTATGCTACGCCCCCTCACATCATAGAAAGTGAAATGCGCAGGTGAATCACCTAAAGACCGACCGTTTAACAGTATAAAATTATTTTCGAACATCCACTCGTATAATATTTTACCGCGAACATTATGCCTCGTATCATAAGAACGTCTATTTACATCCAATTGGGTATTTACAAATAAATAATCGCAGTCGTTTTCTAAGTTCAGGGAGCCCGTCCATGAATTGAAGTCTCCCCCCAACAGAAATAAACTATTAGGAAATCTGGCTGTAAGAGAGTCTACAATTAATTGCAAATTTTGTAATAGCTGAAATAAATCACTAGTTGGTGGAAAGTAAAAAGAGCCTTGCAAAATAGAGATGGGGTGGGTTTTTATGTGAATAAAAATCCAATGTGGGGAGACCTCAATCACTTTAGGGGACCCCGCCGCCGGCAGAATCGACAGTAAACCTCCGCTGAATCTTCCTCTTGTGGTTTCTCGCGTGGCAGGAACAAAAAAGAATTTGCTGTCCTCATGATTGGCCGGCGCGCTGTAAGAGGCCAGCCAAGTTTCAGAAAAGTTCAGTATTGAGTTGGCTGCAAACTTACTGATCGTGGCTAAATTTTGTGGGACATGAACATTCCAAAATGTCAAATTAAGCTCCTTGTCATTATGCAAAGACACGCCATTAGAGGTAATTTCAGCGGGCAAGGGCTTAGGAGCGACCAGAGCTCGTGATCTAAATCTTGGTCCAAGTCGATGAATTGACGATTGTCGAGAAATCATGCAACCCGTGAAACCAGAAACTGGTGCCGCCGCTATACGTTTTTTGGAGTGGGATCCTGATGCTCCTCCATGGCTGTTGGAGAAAGGTGCGATTCAGAGACAAATTGATTCGCAGCCTCCGACCAAATATCATCTTCAATTGAGGTTTTTTGGTACTTTCTAGAGACCTTTTTATTTTCGGCCTTCGCCTTTCTTATTAAGACCCTGGCATGGTACTCGATGTTCCTTTCTCTCTCAGTCAGGTCCCCATCAATGTAGATGCTTCTGCCCGCTAAGGCTTTTTTCTTTGAGGCCATGATGACCGACTTATGTCGGGAAGCGAGCAGCTCCACGTGTATTATAGGAGGTTCTTTCCGTACGATAAAAGCGGAATCTACAGCATTTTGGATGTTAAAAGTATGCAATAAAAATTTCTCGACCGCAGAGTTGACATCCCCGATTATGTCGAGTCCTCGAACACGAATATTTTTTTTCCGTATGACTTTATTTAATTTTTCGAGCTCCAAGGTAAGGTGCCCAATTTGAGCATCTTTTTCGGCCAGTTTGGATTTAAGATCTAAAATCTCCGCTTTGACGTCGCTTTTTAATGACGCGATTGCGTCCATGCTCTCCTTATGTGTCGCGTCAATATTCGCAGAAAGCGTATAACCTAAGGAAACAATAGATGCCACAAGGGCATCGAATTTGTCATCCATTTTTTGAGGCTCTTTGGACACGTTTAATACCGGATCTTTCACTAGTGGCACACGGGCGCAAAACTTTTTCCCTGAGCTGGATTCGCCAGGCGAAATTTGCTTGGAGTTCGGCGAAAGAGAGCGTTTAGATGGCCTGAAATATTCGGTAATCTGCGGGTCGTTTGAGTCTCTGTGCGCGAGCCACTTGGATGCTTTCGACAGCCGGCCTGCTGAGGGCGGTTGGATAATAGGCGGTGTCACAGAAGTCGACTCAGCCCCCCGCGGCGTAGAGCACACTGGCGTAATTACGGGAGAAGGGGTGGGTGTATCCAAAATTTCTTTCTGCATGAGTGAGTTGTCCGGAACGTGCTGCCTCTCTCACCGCGAGAGTGAAGTACTATAATGCATTAGTGTGAATGCGTGAGCGGAAATAGTTGGCAAATTAATGCGCCGAAAAACTGCGCGTAGGTATGACTTCGCCACGTGTAAGTTTAAGTAAAATAAATATGCAGAAACTCACAAAAAGACCGGTCATAAAGCTCACGAGCAGGTCGAAATAGTAAATGTCGAATACCAAAGCGCAGAAGATCATGAGCTGTAGAAAGAGTTACGGCCTCGAAACTTCCGATGGTGACAGCCCAAATATCTTGATCGCCTCGATGATTATATCCAGACCCTTGAGCGATTGACAGCGACCAGAATATAAGTCCAATTGACACAAAAAAACTTAAAGACAGCTCACAGACAACACGGGAACATGACACTTGCAAGAACAATCACAAAAATGTATAAAAGGCCAAATAATAGTACAGAGCGGTTAAGCGACGTGCTCGTCCGAACGGTGCCAAAACTGTACCGCGGATGGGCTTAGTCAGACTTTTCGAGCTCAGCACTTGCAGTCGGGAGGTCCCGGTTTCTAACTGGTTCTCCCAACTGGAGGGCGCCCTGGGTTCGCCCCTTTACGATGGTCTATTGTCGAGTCTAACGGCAGAGAACTGGGAGACGCGCTTAACTCCTACTTGCGAAGCTTTTGCCACAGCTCTACGTACCCAGGACTTACAGCGGTACTATCGCTCCAACTCAATCCAGATGCCTATCTACAGACAATTTACTGACTGCCTTTCAAACTTACATCCTCACCGCTGTCCTCTTTCGCACCTTCGCCTGAAAATACAAATACGAACAGCCACGATCCATTCTCGTTCTTTGTGTATAGTGTAACGTGGCAACACGTTACAGCTGTAGATATGCGCGAGAATCAATCCGAAGGGGTGCTGCAGTGCCTATATTGGGGGGACTGTCGATCGTGGCGCTAATCTTTTCTTGGCACTGTTGCTCGCGGGGGTCATATCAAGGGGTAAATGGGGGGACTGCTGTAGTGGCGCTGGTTTTTTGGATATGGCTCCAAACCACGGGTTGGTGTAGTTCCATCATAGGGGGGACTGTCGTTCGTGGCGCTAATTTTTGTAAGGGACTGCACTGACCCGTGGCAAGGGATCACCGCTCCGTACCGAGACGGACTTTGTCTTGCCGGGAGGCTTTATCTGGGGAACGATAACGATCACTATAAGGGGGGGGACTGCTGTTCGAAGCGCTAAGTTTTTTTTAGTTTTGGTTTTGTGATTTTGAGCAATGGCGGCCGGAGTGCCGCAGAAATTATAGACTTTGTCTTGCCGGGAGGCTTTATCCGGGGAATAAGGATATTCTTTGATATAAAGGGGGGACTGCTGTGAAGGCGCTAATTTTTTAGATATCCTACATCGCGTTGTGAATCTTGAGATTCCGGAGGTCGCAAAAAGTAAATTAAATTAAGTAAAATTAAGTTAAATTAAGTTAGGGTAATTTAGAGTACGTTAAATTAAGTTACATTAAGTTAGGATAAATTAGAGTAACTTAAATTAAGTTACAGGAAGTTAGGATAAATTAGAGTAAGTTAAATTAAGTTATGGTAAGTTAAAGTACGTTAAATTAGGTTAAGGTAAGTTAAATTAAGTAAACATCTTTAGGAAAATGGGGGGGGGGGGGAGATTACATCATACATCGTACAGGTTCGTCTTGGTTTTTATCCGAAACTGAAAAGAAAATTTTATCGTTTGAATTCTTTTCTTTTGCATTGTTTAAGATTTTTGGATATCGTGTAGTAGCGGGTTTGAGTCATTATAAATTTAGTACGCATACTTGGGCATTTTTCACATCATTTTAGAATATTAATTTCGTTAGAAGGTTCTCGGTATTTTGGTGATTTCGTAAACAGATTATATTTTACATCGCGGATAATATTATATCGTTTATTGTGTTGAAATTCTCGTTAATATTTGAACATAAAGAGCCCGATTAGGAAGGATCTCGTCGCTTTGTTATGATGGTTACGGGATAAACAAGGGCATCTGTTGTTTTGATAGAGGTATCGAGACAATGGATGTTTACGGCTTACCGCTTCTGGAAGTCTCTAGAAGGTTCCAGAACGCGTGAGAGGAATCGAGAGAAAAGGGGAAGAGACACCGCGGGGAAAGCCGCGGTAGTCACGCGGTACCGCGGGAGCTAATCAGCGTGCTCCGTCTCTGGCGCCGGCGGGCGGCGAGGATCGCGTTCCGGCACGGCGGCGACGAGCCCCGGGCCATTCTCGTGCGGTCTGCAGCAGCGGCAGGATCTCTGGGCCTTGGCAGGTGGGCATCGGAAGGTACAGGTACGACGAATTTCGGAAGGCTTCGCGTTCTTTTTTCTCGATAACAGCCTTCCGGAATTCGTATATAGTTCTCGCTCGCGTGGTCGGCTGAAGTGCTCCTTAAAATGGTTCCGGGTTCGTAATACAACGTGATCGCGACGTAATAATTAGTTTTTTTTTGTAATTCGTAGATTCTTCGTAAATTGAATAGCATCATTGTTCTTTCGCGAGTGTAACTTTCTGTGGACGAAGTGCGGGTATCGTCATCAAATGAATCGATAAATATTAATAAAAGATTCGGGTTTTCGGACTTTTCTCGTGGTAGAGGTTCTTTGTCGAACAAAATACGCCTTAATCACTTTAAAGATAACATTGCTACCGTCCGTGACTTATTACAGCAAACTAAAATTGTTAATTAATCAAATTGAATTTAACTGCTCTCGTCTTTGATAATCCTTCAAGGAGATTAATAAATAATTTAAATAAAAGTAACATTGCTATCGCCTTTGATTCGCTCAGAGGGAATATTGTTACTTAATTAAATATAAACTTAACGGTTCACGTCCTTGAAACTTATTCAAGGAAAATAATAAATAATTTAAACAAAAGTAACATTGCTATAGCCTTTGATTCGCTCAGATGGAATAATGTTACTTAATTAAATATAAATTTAATGGTTCACGTCCTTGAAACTTATTCAAGGAAAATAATAAATAATTTAAACAAAAGTAACATTGCTATCGCCTTTGATTCGCTCAGAGGGAATAATGTTACTTAATTAAATATAAACTTAACGGTTCACGTCCTTGAAACTTATTCAAGGACAATAATAAATAATTTAAACAAAAGTAACATTGCTATCTCCTTTGATTCGCTCATAGGGAATAATGTTACTTAATTAAATATAAACTTAATGGTTCACGTCCTTGAAACTTCTTCAAGGAAAATAATAAATGATTTAAACAAAAGTAACATTGCTATCGCCTTTGATTCGCTCAGAGGGAATAATGTTACTTAATTAAAAGACACTTAATGGTTTACGGCCTTGAACTTTCTTCAAGGAGAATAATAAATAATTTAAACAAAAGTAATATTGCTATCGCCTTTGATTCGCTCAGAGGGAATAATGTTACTTAATTAAAAAGACACTTAATGGTTTGCTTCCTTGCAACGTCTTCAAGGAGATTAATAAACAATATAAACAAAAGTAATGTTGCTATCGCCTTTGATTCGCTCAGAGGGAATAATGTTACTTAATTAAAAGGATTAAGCTAAATAATAACATTTCAGAAGGTGACGCTGAATTTGTGAGACAAAGGATCACCCACGGCTAAGTGTTTATGTGCGGGCGAGCGCGGATTCCGCGGAGGCATGTCCAAGCAGCGCGTTCGAAAATCTAATCGAGATAGCCCGAGACGTACATAAAAGGACAGACGGGGAGCGTCGGGTCGACTAGTCGGTACCGAGAGGACGCGTTACGTCTCTTTCGCAGTTGTTCCGGTATGATAGGATCGGGTAGGAATCTGGGTTACCGACACCCGTCAGGGTGCACCGAACTATTGAATATTATTTTTCTTATGTTTGGGTTATCGGCCGTGGCGGCTAAGAACACCCATTGTGGAGGTGTGGCGCGCTTTTTGTATCTTTTATTTCGAAGGCTCTCGGCCCCTACGGGGCAACCCAAAATTTTGTCGTTTTATCGTCTCTTCTCGTCTGCCAGTTTCGGTTACGTCGCACATTTACCCGTATGTGATAACTGTGGTTACGGGCATCTCCTTGGTGCAAACGCGTAAAACTCGTGAATCTTATTGCTGTTTCATAAAGGTATTCTCGGCCAGTATTTGGCGTGTGCTACGGGCACCCGCAGTGGAGGTGCGTCCCGTGTTTTTTTTGGCATTCTTTTAATTCGAAGGCTCTCAGCCCTTAAGGGGCAACCCACTTTTTGCTTGATGCTCCTTCAGAATAGGTCGCGTTTTCTAGGGTTAATATCGCTCCGCAGTATTCAAGATATCCGTAGGGTTTATGGGTGGTTCAGTTCCGTTTGTTTTTTTTTTGCGCGTTATTACCGTGGAATCGTGGGGTTTTGAATATTGAGTTTAGCGGGACGGTGGACCAGTCGTCTCTTGGCAGGGTTTTCGCGGGGCACCGCGTATAAAGTCCCGCTCGAGTCCGTCACGAGGCAGTGCGTCTTGGAAGTCCTCGCTGAGTTCGTCGACGGGCAAGGCCTCTTAGAAAGTCCCGGGGAGGCCGTCCCCGGGCACCGTATTTGCGAAAAGTCCTTGTCGAGTTCGTCGCCAGGCGCCGCGTCCGAAAAATCCTGGTTGAGTCCGTCGCAAGGCACCGCGATTAGGAAGTCCCGGCCGTACCCCTGCCGAGGGACAACGTCTGGGACCTCGATTTACGTAGTCGTCGTTTTGAATCCCGTCCTCGTTGGTCGTGACCGCTATCTTATATCGCCGAGTTTGGGTTTCGGTTTTGACTGCGCACGAATACCGCCCTCTCCCGTGCTGAGTGGATCACAATAGGTAATATGTTTCACGCTTATAACCCCACAGCACTTTGTACACTCTGTAATATGGGTGAAAGAGAGACGCTGACACACATTTTCGCGGTCTGCCCTCTCTCTCTCACTCCTCAAGAGTTAGCCTGTATAATCATGCGTCAGCTATGGTCAAGTCAAATATTTTATGCTATTTATTGACCACTGAGGACCCAGATGCTTTGAAATCATTATTCTGCTTCGTACAAAATTGTTTTGCGAGAAGACAAATGATTCTGGACTATTAGTTTACTTGTTGTTGACAAACTGTATTTGTATATGTCTCGTATTCGGTCTTTTACAATAACTCCGACTGGCGCTTTTATATACGTTATTCTCTCATTATACCTGTTTTAGCTCTATTTTTATGTACATTTTTAAAAAAATCGCAATTAAATTACCGTTCCAGTACTGCTGCGCCGCCTGTTTTGTTTCTTCTTTTATATATATATAGCTATAGAATTTATATTTTAAGACATACTGTAATCCACCCAAAAGAATTGTACTATTCAAATATGGGTCAATAAATCTAATCTAAATCTAATCTAAACCAAAATTTTGTATCAGGTAATATTTGTATTTTTTACGATTTACAATCTTATCATTGTTAAATTCACATATTGTTATGATTACAGACTCAGATTGTATGATTTACAATCTAAACTTGTATCAAACACACGCGCATGCGCTTGGGGTGCGCAAGAAATCCGTTAGTGTGTATACCGGTTTAACTTTCATCTCAAGAATTAATGCCTACATAACCTTAGGTTTGTGATACAATCGATAGGCAACGAAACATCGAACGCGAACTCGAAACTCGAAATCGAAAGACGTAGCCGAGACCGCCGAGACATAATAACATACATAGTACGATATATACATATAAGCAATTATAGTCTGTTATAGCGTATGAGACTCCTGATTTTAAATGAATTCTATTATCGTTTGAATTAACTCTCGCTTTATATTTTTTGATTGAAATGTTTGCCGTCCCTTGTACCACAACGTTACTTCAAGAACCATATGTGTCTGAATCTACATCTTTGCATGTGCTGTCGACTAGGATTGTTCCGATCATCGTTAGGCTGATTGTTTGAATGTAGTTTGCCTTTATACCATTTATTACATACCGCAATAATTTATTACTCTATAGATATCTATTTTGCATTATAAAGCTTCTATATTTTCGTGTTATTTAATTTGTAAAAGTTGAGCTTTTATTTTTTCACATCTTTCTATTTCACATGGCTGTTTAGTCCAGTCGTCAGAGGTTTGAGATCTAAAAACGGAGGTAAATGGCTGAAAATTTGTGGACATGTCAAGTATAGGACCCGAAATAAGATGCAAAAAAGTTTACCACTCCTATCCCCGGGCTTCACCCCAAAGTCACCCTTAAAGGGAGTATAATCTATACTTTAACAACAAAAATGTTTGAAACAAAAAATAGCTGAGAATATGAAGAACAAAAAAGGTCCTTATCACGTTTATGGGAAAATTAACCATTCTCTCAGAAATAACGATTGAAGTGTCCGGTCATTTCAAATTGTAGGAACGCGCGCGAATTGACATTTTTGTGAACGTCTATAACGAGCCAACAGAAAAGCACCATAACTTTTGATTGGAGTATCCAATTGGAAAAAATAGAGTGAATTTTACACGGAGAAAAATAACCGGCTAAATCAGCCGAAAAATCCGCAGATTCTACCAATTTCATCATAGGGATAGCTGTTGGAATTCCGTTAGGGATAGCCGATAATTTCAGCTAAATTTACTGAAAAAGTCCGCAAATTTAGCGGAACAAATCTGCTAATGTAGCGGAAATTTAGATCTAAGCGCGAATTGAGTAGGTTAAGGCTACATTAGCGGAATCAAAACAGCTAAAATTGCAGATATTTTCGGCAATTCCAGCCGAAAATTTTAGCTGATATGAATCAGCTAATCCAGCGGAGTCATTTTTTTCCGTGTAAAGAGGAAGAGTCCAGCTTTCTCATAGAATAATTACATTTTACCGTACATGATGTTAAAGTTAACAAATCTGTTAATTAAATAAATATTGCGAGATTATATTGCTTTTTTTATATAAGTTTAAATTTTTTAATAAAATTGATCAATCGGATTGAAAAATCCGTATGGATTATTAATCTTAAACGTACAAATGTCGATATCTGTACAATGAATTTTCGATTTCAAGTTTTGGGCAAAAATTATAGCACTTAGAATTATACCCAAAAAAATGAAGAATTGAAACCTTTAAATTAAAAACGATGACATGTCATCCGAAGTATTTCCATGAAATAAATTTTTGGTAGAACTTTAAGTTCAATGTTTCCACTTTATGGAGGAATGATGGATGGGTTGAAAAATGTTAATTTTAACTGAAATCTGAAAAGAGAAAGTGAAAAACAGCATTTTGTAATTTTTTACGGAAACATTCGCAGTTTTGCATTCCGAGCATATTTCGGCATTTTATGAACCGGAAATTGAAGATGAGAGCTTCTATTATCGAATGCATATAGTGGGGGTATTTAAATGAGTCTTGGGAATTGAAGGGCAGCCTTGGAATGCAGGCAATAAGCAGAGGCCAGCTGGTGTGCCGGCACTTGCATGTGCTGCGCGCGCAGCTGCCGATACGCATTCGCTTGGCTGCATGGGAGTGTTGTGTACGTGTCTCGTTCTTGCGTTAGTGTGTGTACTCGCTTGAGCGCAAAAACAGACACCGCACGAGACTCCGATTCTATGATTTAAAATATCCAACGAACTCGATAAGAAAAAGGTATTTATATCTTTTTTATGCAATTATTGTATGGTTTAGAGTTTCTGAGTACATAATTAATTACAAATATTGATGTAAATGCGGAGAAAATTATGTATCACGAACCTAACCTTACTCGCCACGTGTTTTCATTTTTTTTGAAAAATATTATCGTGTGCTTTCTTGTAATATTTAATGTTTTTATATTTCACATTTAGAAATAATGACATCATACACTCCTTACTTTTAATAATAACTAATATAGTTATATTCTTTTTGTAATTCGGGTTCGGAAAATGTGTGTTTTCCGAACAGATTTTAGTGTGGAAAATGCGATTTCCAAAACCGGGATGTGGAAAATTTAATTTTTATATTTTCCACATCCCGGTTTGGGAAATCACACTGTACACTGATATAGGAAAACGATATGATATTATAAAAAATATAAGAAAGTTTTGTATCTGTAAAATCATAAATATGTTTATATCGGGGGGGGGGGGCGGAGCCAACCCCCCCTTTTGCGTCACGACTCCCTCCCCCTCCCTTTATCTCCCCGTCATTCATAAGAACGTACTTTACGCATGCTATAACAAATTTTAAATGTTACGTGTAGTGGCCACATTTTCCGCACACTTATTACAAAAAAAAATCGTTCGTTACACGTGCGGTGTTTCCCCCACTCGTATGACTCACACAGCACTCATGCCTGGCTTTGCCAGGCACTCGTGTCAGTGTGATCATTACGCGTGCGGGAAATCGCATTTTCCACACTTGTTACGAAATATACTATTTACAGATGGCAGGTGCGTTGATCGATGAGATCTGTGTAATTTGCCGTGAGAACTTGGGGACTGAGGCAGTCGTTACAGTGACTCGGGGAATAGACTCCCTCAAAACTGTTAGTGTAAAGAGAAGAGATAACCTCCACAAAACTATCGGCGATTTGGAATCCATCATGGTTTATGTGGAATGCAGGAAGAATGCGTCCTGGTTAAAAATGGATCGTTCTTCTTTAAAAATTGAACGTCCTTCGATGAGGCCGACAAGGAAGAAACTACGTTTCGAGCATAGTTTTGATTTTAAGAATTTGTGTTTATTGTGTGGCGAGGAAGCTTCCATAGAAAAACAGTAAACGGTGAAAAGACTCACATAGAGAAAATTGTTATAGTAAAAACGGCAGAGTTGAAAGATACTGTTTTAAATATGATGGATTCTCTTCAAGATACTCCTATATGCAGAGCACGGAGCCGCATATTGACTGTAGATTTGTAGGCAGCAGACGCCCGTTATCATCATACATGTTACGTACAGTTATCAAACAAATCAAAAGTTTAAGATTCAACAGAGGCTTCAACGTCGGCTTCAACGTCTAGATCAGAAATCATCATTAGAAAGTGCAACGGGTTTATGACTACGTAGAATCCAGCAGCGATGTCCAATTCACACTCTGTGAATTTTCAAAATTATTACGTAATTACTAACAATTTTGTTTGATAAAAAATTGTAATTTAATATTATATTTCACATATTTATATTTTTGTAAGAAGTTTATTTGTTTAATTCAATTCATGTAAACTTGTATTTTAACCACTTCACTGGTAGCCGTTTTCAAATAAAAAGTGCCAAGACTGGTACGAGCCAGTTTTTAAGATATCGAGAAACTTTTTACATAAAACATATCATTTAACGGAAAAAACTGCCCTCCCCCTCCCCTTCACCCCCACAGGGTAGGGGGTGAAGCATACATTTTTGTTTAAAGTATACATTTTTCTTTATCAAATTTCGATGAGAATGTTAAATATGAGGTTTCCGGGGTCGCCGAATACTAATATGATCTCAGAATTTATAAATTCAAAATGATGGATCCAATCTGTCGGACAAAATAAAACAATATTGAAACATTTCTTATCACCAGAAATGTGTTTTCTGAACATTATATCAAATGAATTTGAAGTGTGCATTGGTTTGTAGATTCAAAATAGCGGATCAAAAATACAAAAAAGAATAGAAAAAAAAACAACAAAAAAAGAAAAAAAATGGAGTGCAAAATCCTCCCACTACCTCCTCGTAATGCACTCTGAGGTCGTTATAATTAATCAGCTAGAGATCACCCTCATAATTTTTTCATTTTATGAAATATTCAAAATTGAGTCCGCCAAGGTAAGGTCCAAATTCTTTTTGCACATTCTATTTGCTATCATGGATCCGCCATTTTGAATTTTGAAAATCTGATAGTAACAAATTTCAGCCGTTTTCCACGCACAGAAAAAAATTTGCTTCAAAAGCATATAACTTGTAGCCGCCATATTGGAACCGCCATATTGGCACGGTGACCTCATATTCGTATTCAGCGACCTAAAAAACTGTAGTATACCAAATTTCGTGCAAATTCCTTGAAAATTGTAGGAGTTATTTAAAAATGTACATATATGATACATTACCAGTCGTGGCACTTTTTTTTTGTGTACACATATGATACATTACCAGTGAAGTGGTTAATAGATTTAAATCGGTTTTGTGAAAAATCCTCACCAAAACTTTAAGAAAGTATTGACGGCTTCGAAAAAAAGAGTCGATCACATGAATACATAAAAATTTGTAATTTAATTTTATTCCACATATTTATATCTTTGTAAGTAGTTTATTTGCTTAATTCAATTCATTTGAACTTGTACTTTAATAGATTTAAATCGGTTTTGTAAAAATGATTATTGAACAAAATTGCTAAAGGCATTATTAAATCGAAACGTATTTTGAATTGAATTTATTATATGTAAAATCGCCCTGAAGTTACATCATATTAAAAATGTAAAGTTTATATAAGTTTTGAAATTTCAGTAAAATTTTAAATTAAAAATGTATTTTAAATTAATAGTTCGATATTGTAACAAATTATAGGAGATGATGCTCCTGCTCAAGAAACTATCAAAACGTACTTGAAAAGAAGATACGGCTGCGATACGGTCCGATTCACAGTAAAAAAGGGGCTTCAATCATTGTCAGCGTTTGTGATAGTGATTACAACATTTTGAAGCAATCGTGGGAACAACAAAAAATCGACGTTCAGAACGAGAAGCTAAAGGCTTTACAACCAGCAGCAACGATTATTCGCAATGATATTATGCGACAGGATTGCGGTACAGCCTTTTATCCTTCTTCTGACGAATTCTTGGAGAACGTTGACGAATCCATTCACCAGTCCTTGCAGTTTTTGGTGGATAGTATTATATTAAAAAATAAGAAAGCTTCGTTAGATGCTTATAAGGTTAAATGTACGTCAATATGTCACGCGAATATGAGTTGTGTCCAAGGTCATTTTTGTCACCTTTACAAATCGGGATAGTGGTTATGCTTCATCGAAAATTCGCGTAAAAAAATGATAGATATACTAAATCACTTAGGGGTGTGTTCCTCGTATGCTGAAGCATGTCATTACCAGGATTGCGAAACTCTAGACAGTCAGTTGAAATTTAAACCTGGTTCCTTTTATCAGTTCGTTTTCGATAACGCAGATTTCAATACAAACACAATCGATGGTGCAAATACTTTTCACAGCATGGGGGGCATTCAAGTAGTGACATCAGCCAATTGTGTAGAAAATCGTAAATGCGTTAAACGGCGTGAAACTCGAATTCAAGCGTCTGATCTTTCTGGGATCGGAAAAATTCCTTTTCACATTTTCAATTGTTTGGATCAAAGAAATTATGAGCAGCTGGTTGTTTCAGGCATCATCGATCGCTGATTCAATGTTCTTGTGAGTCACCAATTTATCTCCCGAATTCCGGTCACCTATGAAGTTTGTAGATGTATAGATTCATCCGATCAGTACGTCGATGCACAAGATTCACGAATGGTTCGAGACAATGCTGATCTAAAGAAGTTCGTTGAATTCTTTGAATGCCATGAACCCTTACCTTTTGAAGAAGCCACCAAATCAATAGTTACTGGAGTCATTGCAGGAGAAAAGATCGATTGTTACAAAGCGCGCGATGTAGGCCAGACCAGTTTGCAAAACATGACTGGTACTCCGATTCACAAATTATCTCTTAAACGTTGAGTTCGTGTAGTTCCGTTGATTACTGTTAATAGCAAGATGAAAATCCAAGATGACATTGTTCCGCTTGATCCTATTCTCCTCTTTCAGCGAATTTGTATCACCAAACAAAGTGAAGATGAACTTAAAGAGCACTTTAAATGGGAACTTTCCCCCTACCCGTTATCATTATTTACAGATGGTGTTTTGAGAAAAAATGTAAAATCAACACTTTTCGACTTATTCACTCCTGAACAAATCGAGCTCCCTATGAGAAATTGTTCGTTCATGATTGATGGTAGCATGCTCCTCCACAGGGTAGTCTGGCATCTTAACGATACATACTCAGAAATCATTAACAAATACGTCAAATACATTGAAAGCCATTTCGGTGAAAATTGTACAATTGTTTTCGATGGCTACGATAATAATTGTATGAGTACTAAAGGGTTGGAACGTCTCCGTAGATCGAACAAAAATACATGTTCCGATGTCCATTTCGATTTGGCTATGAACGTAACCGTCACACAAAAGAAATTTCTCTCAAATTCCAGTAATAAAACCAGATTAATCGATCATTTAAAGACTGTCTTATTACAAGCAAATTTCGCGATAAACCATGCTCCCGGTGGTGCGAACGTTCTAATTGTCAATACGGCGCTAACGACTCTTCATTCACCGGTAGTTGTAGTATCTGAGGGCTTTCAAGTTCTAACACATGTAGTAGCTCTTACACCGCCAGAAAAAAAACAATTTATTTTCTTAAATTAGGGAAAGGAAAAAAACCGGTAACGACGTACTCCTCTAAAAGTTTAGATAAGTATCCCTTCTGTACAGATAACGTACTGTTTTTACATGCTTTTTCGGGATCACGGGAAACAACGACCTTCACGGCTTTTGAAAGTAAATTAGCTCGTGATTCTAAATTTACGGAGGCAATCAAAATTTTCAACGATTATAGACGTTATTGTTACGACCCAGTGAATATCTCGAACGAGATATAAACCGAATAGTAACACGGGCGTGTAACTCAGTAGAATTACTGGGTTCTTAGGTGAGTGGGGGCTACTGATGACACAGGAAAGTCGGGAATAAGGGTACAATAAGGAAACACTTTATTTGGTTGAAATTAATTTATTTATTGCTGGTTCGATAACATTTCTTTAGGTGTACAAAGTGGTGTTGTTGGATGAGGGGAAAGAGGGATAAGGGAGGTTCTATTAAGGGGAAAAATTCCTCAGCAGTCTGTCGCTCATTTTCCTCCAGGATAAGGTGAACGACCTTTGGCAAGTTTGGGCGCTGACACTTTTGTCCTGCTCGACGGCGTTTGACTGAAAAATATGTGTTTCTTTTTAGATATTCATTTTTTTATTTTAGAACTCGCGAAAGTGAGAAAACAAAATATTATAAAACTAATCAATTGTATTGTTCATTTAGTTAACGCTCTGCTAGAAATCTTTGGAACATCGAATGTGAGGAAGGTATTTCCCTAAGAATTGGTCTTTAATATTAAATATATATTTATATTGTCTCTATTTTTAGAATTAAAAAAGATGAGTTATTTAGGAAAAAATAATGATAAAAACAGGAATATTAGTCGCGTGAGAGGGGCGACTTCGTCTCGGTGGGCTGTGCGCAATATGTAGGAGAGAAGGAGCTGTGGTTTCGCAGGCCTACCCGCTATGCCACAAAAGAAAAGGGGGGGGGTGCGATTTCGCAGGCCGACCCGCTATGTCGCAAAGGGAAAAGGTTTGTGTGATTTCGCAGGCCTACCCGCTATGTCACGGAAAGGAAGGAAGTGCGCTTTCGCAGGCCGACCCGCTATGTCGCAAAGGGAAAAGGTTGGTGTGATTTCGCAGGCCTACCCGCTATGTCACGAAAAGGAAGGAAGTGCGATTTCGCAGGCCGACCCGCTATGTCGCAAATGGAAAAGGTTGGCGTGATTTCGCAGGCCTACCCGCTATGTCACGAAAGGAAAGGAGAAGAGAGGAATCATTTGTTTATTTATAAAATAAAGAGATACTTACCATTTCTTTTCGCTGGTCCCTTTTTGAACGGCGATCAGTTGTTCCGACGGACTCGTTCTATGGAAATTGGTTGCTTGGCCAGATGAACTTCTGTGACTGAAGAACTTGAATTCTTCTCGTGGTAGAGCAGACGAAGTAGTCTGCATCGTCCGGAAACTCTCCCCACGATCCTCTACTATGATTCCTACTATTCTCTAGTTTCCTCTGGTCTCTCTAGTCCACTCTCTGGTCCACTCGTCCTCTCTCTGGTACTCTCTAGTCTACACTCTAGTCCTCTCTCTGTGGTACTCTCTCTTCTACACTCTGTCTGATTTTCTGTACGCGACAGCGTATTTATGGTGAGCCATAGTTTTATCCCCGCTTTGAGTTTTTCCCTTCTATTTTGAAAATGGTGGATTTGTGTGTTAGACAGGTTTTGGAAATAGGCCAAGGAGGAAGCATGCATCAACTAATGCTTTTACATTATTGTTATAACATACGGTGTCGTAGATAGCTATTTAGAACGTACTCGTTTTCTCTTTTATTCTTAGAAAAGTCAAAAACCGGTAACTTGATAGTTATAAGAAAAGTTTTTCGGCTTAGGCAACGCGAGCCATCTTCTGATTTATGGCTAATGAAAGTTAAAAGAAAGTCTAATTTGAAACGGTTTCGTTCCAACATGCTACGTCTACGTGATCTCAACGCTATATTAAAAAAAAGGAACTCGTTTGTCCGATACCGACATACAATTACGACAATTTTCGGATTTGTCAATACATACAAAAAAAAAAGGGTAATCGCGCTAGTTACGGAGACGTAACACCCTCCACCTTGGTCGAACGTTGGTCCTCCAATGTTCTGTGCACGTGCTAAGTAAGGATTCGTGTTACAATTTTGAGTGACGCCCATACAGAATTTTGCAATTTTCATGTAATGTCAAATCGCTTATGAATGAAATCTCGTTCTAATTTAGTTTTCTTGGTATTGATATTAGATGTGTTCGCGAACATATTACATGAATTAGTAGTGAGAAATAAAAGCACGGTGTTTTGAAGTTTCCGCTTATTGGTAATTGTGTTACATTATTTTGAAGATTGTACAATATTTTACATGATGGTTCTTCTTGAAGTTTATATACATGAATTGTTACTATATCTACGTTTTCTATGATATATATGTGTTATCGCTGTTTATATGGTATGACTATTCTTAACGATTGACATATGGAGTGAACAAAAAAAAACATTCCTGAGGGTAAACAATTTTCGCAGCGTTTTAACAGTGTGAGGTTGAATATTTCTAACATCACCGCAGCCGGCAGATTTCTTCTCTTTCCTGTCATACATACATATATAGTGGACTATTGTAGTGGTTAAATCGTTGGCTTAATATTAGTCTCAGAAGGAATCCGGAAGTATAGACAAAAAGTAATTTTGAAATTGTGCATGTTAAAAATTACACTGAGAGAAAATTATAGTCCCCATTACCATAATTTTACTTTAAATTTGAGTGAAATACAGTCACAACTAAATTTTATGATAACACCTACTGACGAATTTTTTGTTATTCATACAATAATATAGAGTGAAGGTAACAGAATTGAGAGTAAACTGTACCTTTTAAAAGTGGTTCAGCTATCTATTATCGAATGTTAGGCTAACTATATAATATGGTAAAACCAACTATATTGTATAGTTATTTTTTAAATCTGGATTAAAGAAAACGAGAAATTTGGTACCTGCAATAAAAATTTATTGAATTTTATGAACAAGGATATTATATAATAAATACACTATTTACACACATGACACGCATAAACGCAGACGTATATAACAGTATATTCGCTTCATACATTTCAAACACATATACACATACGCATTCGTAAAACGCAGATACATTTGAGAACTCGCAACGACCTAACATATAGCAACGTAGGAATCCAACTACATATATACTAATAGAAATATGGTACTGGTGCTTGCGTAAAAATAAAAGAAAAGATTAGCCACCTATCGTCAATTTATGAAAATTCTGCCCGCGAAATTCAAATGTATTATGTATATTAATGTATATTAAGTGTTTGTCGGTTGAATTTATTTTTTTTGCGAACCATATGGTTTGTTTTCATCTTTTTTTATATACATACCTACTATAAAACAAAGAGAATATAAAACAATACACATACACGTGTCAGAAATATCTTTAAGCGTCCTATCCTTCTCTAGCATGCAGAATAGAAGAAAACAAAAAATTCTTCCAGTTCGAGTTTCGCATTCGATATCTCGTTAACCATAAATTGCAGTGCAGCTGACTAAAAGAATAGTTATGACCGTATTTAACTAAAATTTATGGTAAAATTTATATGGAATATAATGTTACATTTACTATATTAATTCATGTGCATGTAACCACCATATTTAATGTCAAGGAACTGTAATTTTACGTTCCCTGTAACAATATTATGGAGATAATATTTTACTATATTCATATAGTACCGATAACATTATTAATGTCAGGTTTACCATAATATATCGTCAAGGTTACTGTAATTTTTTTCACTAAACAAAATAGTTGCGGTTACCAACCAGTTTTCTCTCAGTGTATAAAACAAAAAGAATATATATACACACACGTGTCAGAAATATCTTTAAGCGTCCTATCCTTCTCTAGCCTGCAGAATAGAAGAAAATAAAAAATCCTTCCAGTTCGAGTTTCGCATTCGATATCTCGTTAACCATAAATTGCAGTGCAGCTGACTAAAAGAATAGTTATGACCATATTTAACTAAAATTTATGGTAAAATTTACATGGAATATAATGTTACATTTACTATATTAATTCATGTGCATGTAACCACAAAATTTAATGTTAAGGAAACTGTAATTTTATGTTCCCTGTAACAATATTATGGAGATAATATTTTACTATATTCATAAAGTACCGATAACATTATTAATGTCAGGTTTACCATAATATATCGTCAAGGTTACTGTAATTTTTTTCACTAAACAAAATAGTTGCGGTTACCAAGAAGTTTTCTCTCAGTGTAGGAAGGTAAAAAAAGGGTGTATTTTACGTGACCAACAAAAATTTAGATTATAATCATTATTGTGTTAATACTTTTTGAAATTTGTTTAAAACTTAAGATAAATGATTTTCGTACAAGACAAATTCGACATTTGTCAATTTTCCAAGTGCATGACATCTCGCTCTCCACCATATTGTGGCAAGGCTAACTTAACGGCGAGTGTTTTATTGTCACTTTTGCACTATCTAGTATATGATATACGCACTCCACTGTTTTGTGGCAAGGCTAACTTAACGGCAAAATATCGTTTATTTAAAAAAAGATTCTTTGGAAATTAACAATCTCGCATTTCCCCAGCTTGAATTCATTATTCTTTTCGTTTTCTTTTTATTCTCTTTCGTTTTTGTTTTGCCATTTGGTATATTTTTGATAATTATTTCGTATTTTCTTTTTGTTATCTTTTTTTCTTATTTCTGTGTTACAAAATGTAGTTAATTCGTTAATTTTCTTGCATGCACATGCGAATTCGTTTCAATAATTATTTTTATTGTATGTATGTATATTCCCTTTTTTTTTATTATTCCTTTCTATTTGGAAGTACTTCCGCGACTAAATGAAATATTGTTTCATTATTTTATGAAAAAAAATAAAAATTGTTATAACAAAAATATTTTATTTTGTCTTGAATCATTGCTTGTTAAAGGTAAATATAATGTCCACATTGCATATGTTAAAATCATCAGTATTTTCATATAATCCATTGTCGTATTTGTGTTGCAGTTTATTCTTGAGGTTTGCTGAGTTTTCTTTGTTTCGAGAAGATTATTACTTTTTATGTCATTTTTTTTTTTGTTGAATAATAAAAATATATATATATATATTGTGTATATATATATAACTTGGCTATTTATGACTTCTTATTTTAGAAATTTTAAGCCTATTGGAGTGTACTATCTTTTCTCCATTTTTTATTTTAATTTTAACGTTTTCATTTTCGAACACTTGTAAAACTTCGAAAGGACCTTGATATTCATTATCTCGTTTACTGGTTGTATGATTTTTTTTTGTAAAAATACTAAATTTCCTATTTCCAATTTTAGTGGATTTATTTTTCTGTCATAATAATATTTTGATTTTGTTTTTGCAGATATTTGGTTTTTTCTTGCGTGTTCTTGTGTGTCATATAATTTGGTAGCTAACTGTTGAATGTAGTCGCTGTACGTTATTTGGGTAGTATCTTTTATAGCTTTTTGAGACGGTAATTTAGCTATTCTTCCAAACATTAGTTCAAATGGGGTATATTTTGTTCCTTCATGGATACTAGTGTTGTAAGAGAAAGTTGCGAGTTATATTTCCATTGTATATTATTATTTTTGTATTTGAGTTTTTGAATTGTTTTTCGATTATTTTTATGATAGTTTCCCAATTAATTCCTTTGATCTCATTTGATTTTTATATGCTAATTGTGGATAATTGCAGTAAATTTACTTTGTTTTTGAGCTTTTTTATGAGTTTTTTTATATTTCTCTCTAGTTTTAATTGGCTTTCTCCTGATTCCGATGTTACTGGCAGTGCTATGTGATATTTATTATTTTTCTTGATAACTGAAATTTGGTTTAGTTTTAGATTTTTATATTTTGGTAATTCATTTCTGTCATTTAATTTTCTAAAGTCAAGTACCATTCTCCATCTCTTATTTCCTTGACTGTCGGCTTTCTTTGGTACTATCCATATTGGGGTATTATAGGGTGAATCTGAAGGTTTTATTATTCCTGTATCCAATTGTTCTTTAATTTGTTTATTTATTTCTTCTTTGTGAATTGGTGGAAATCTATACTCTTTAGTATTGATTGGGATGTCATCCGTAGTAGAAATTTTGTATTTAATAAGGTGCGTAAAACCTAAGGGTTCGTCAGGTAAGTGAAAGACTTCTGCATGAGTATTTATGAGTCTTTCTACACTCTCGGTTTCTTCTCGGTTTAAGTGTTGTAAACGTACGAGGTTTTTAATTTTTGCTGCCCTTTTCATCTGATTTATGGTATGTAAGATGATTTCTTGACTAATACCTGTTGCTTTGGGTGTCATCGCCATTAGTATTTGTTTTTCTTCTAAGAACTCCGTATATGTCAAAAATATATCTTTTTCGTTGTAGTTGGATTCTCTGGTTTTTATTAAATGGTTCGATGTCTTGTCTCTTTTAATTTGAAAAATATTATTTGCCGATTTTTTATTTTGCAATTGAGGGGATTTACCTACAAGGTTTTTATCCCAGTTTATTGTTCTATTTTTATAAGAACTGACAGACCTATCTATCGAGTCTTGATCTGTGTATTTTATTTTGTTTTCAATTTCATAGTATTTATCAGTTTTATTACCGCCATGTTCATTATATTCATTATTTTCATTTTCATTATATTCGTTATTTTCATTTTCATTTTTATTATATTCATTATTTTCATTTTCATTATATTCAGTTTCATTATATTCATTTTCATTATATTCAGTTTCATTATATTCATTTTCATTATATTCATTTTCATTATATTCATTTTCGTTATATTCATTTTCATTATATTTATTATTTTCATTTTCATTTTTATTACATTCATTTACATTTTCATTATATTCGATATTTTCATTTTCATTATATTCATTATTTTCATTATATTCGTTTTCATTTTCTTTTTTATTATATTCATTTTCATTTTCATTTTTATTATATTCATTTTCATTTTCATTATATTCGTTATTTTTATTTTCATTATATTCATTATTTTTATTTTCATTATATTCATTATTTTTATTTTCATTATATTCATTATTTTCATTTTCATTATATTCATTATTTTTATTTTCATTATATTCATTATTTTTATTTTCATTATATTCATTATTTTCATTTTCATTATATTTGTTATTTTCATTTTCATTATATTGGTTTTTATTTTCTTTTTTATTATATTCATTGTCATTTTCATTTTCATTATTTTCATTATATTCGTTTTCAGTATATTCGTATTCATTTTCTATTTTATTATATTCATTTTCATTATATTCGTTTTCATTTTCTGTTTTATTATGTTCATTTTCATTTTCATTATATTCGTTATTTTTATTTTCATTATATTCATTTTCATTTTTATTATATTCATTATTTTCATTTTCATTATATTCGTTATTTTCATTTTCATTATATTTGTTATTTTCATTTTCATTATATTTGTTATTTTCATTTTCATTATATTTGTTATTTTCATTTTCATTATATTCATTTTCATTATATTCGTTTTCATTTTCTTTTTTATTATATTCATTTTCATTTTCATTTTTATTATATTCATTTTCATTATATTCATTTTCATTTTCGTTATATTCGTTATTTTTATTTTCATTATATTCATTATTTTCATTTTCATTATATTCATTATTTTCATTCTCATTATATTTGTTATTTTCATTTTCATTATATTTGTTATTTTCATTTTCATTATATTCATTTTCATTTTCATTATATTCGTTTTCATTTTCTTTTTTATTATATTCATTTTCATTTTCATTTTCATTTTTATTATATTCATTTTCATTATATTCATTTTCATTTTCGTTATATTCGTTATTTTTATTTTCATTATATTCATTATTTTTATTTTCATTATATTCATTATTTTTATTTTCATTATATTCATTATTTTCATTTTCATTATATTCATTATTTTTATTTTCATTATATTCATTATTTTTATTTTCATTATATTCATTATTTTCATTTTCATTATATTTGTTATTTTCATTTTCATTATATTGGTTTTTATTTTCTTTTTTATTATATTCATTGTCATTTTCATTTTCATTATTTTCATTATATTCGTTTTCAGTATATTCGTATTCATTTTCTATTTTATTATATTCATTTTCATTATATTCGTTTTCATTTTCTGTTTTATTATGTTCATTTTCATTTTCATTATATTCGTTATTTTTATTTTCATTATATTCATTTTCATTTTTATTATATTCATTATTTTCATTTTCATTATATTCGTTATTTTCATTTTCATTATATTTGTTATTTTCATTTTCATTATATTTGTTATTTTCATTTTCATTATATTCATTTTCATTATATTCGTTTTCATTTTCTTTTTTATTATATTCATTTTCATTTTCATTTTTATTATATTCATTTTCATTATATTCATTTTCATTTTCGTTATATTCGTTATTTTTATTTTCATTATATTCATTATTTTCATTTTCATTATATTCATTATTTTCATTCTCATTATATTTGTTATTTTCATTTTCATTATATTTGTTATTTTCATTTTCATTATATTCATTTTCATTTTCATTATATTCGTTTTCATTTTCTTTTTTATTATATTCATTTTCATTTTCATTTTCATTTTTATTATATTCATTTTCATTATATTCATTTTCATTTTCGTTATATTCGTTATTTTTATTTTCATTATATTCATTATTTTCATTTTCATTATATTCATTATTTTCATTTTCATTATATTCATTATTTTCATTTTCATTATATTCGTTATTTTCATTATTTTCATTGTTTTCAATATTTTCATTGTTTGCATTATTTTCGTTGTTTTTATTATATTCATTGTTTTTATTATTTTCATTATTTTCATTAATTTCAATATTTTCATGGCATTCGTTGTATTCGTTACATGCTTGACGTTCATTTTCCTTGATGGTTTCATACTCGTTTTGATAAATACTCGTTTTGTGATCTTGACTCTTATTTTCGTAAACTTGTCTCTTGCTACAATATAGGTAAAAATGTTGATAATCGTAGGTAGATTCGTTTTCACAGAATATTCTTTGTTGTTCTTTATTTTCATGGTTATCTTCATAGTTCCAAGGTACAGCATTGTAATTTTGGGATTTCCATTTTTGAGAAGGTTTAATTTTCTTCTTTGCTGCATGAAGGTTTTCATAGTTTGCAATTTTATAATCTGTGCTGGTTTTCCTTTTAATTTCATGACCGATGTGAGTGTAGTGCTTGGCTACATGAGTGTTGTCAGTTCTGTTCGCAGTTTCAGAATCATTAATGATTTCATTCCCACTTTCATAATAGTCAGTTTTATTTTCTATTTCATCGTCGTTCACAGTGTGGTGCTTAACTTCGTAATTGATATTCGTTTTGTGCGTCGTTTTATTATCATTGTCGATGTAGCTCTCAGTTTTATAATTGTCGTTAGGCGAGTTCGTGGTTTCATGGTCGTCATCGGTTATACTCTCTACTTCATGATCATTATGGTCTTCAGTACCTGATTCATGGTCATGTTCTTTTTCTAGCATGTTTTGGCTGTTAAATTCTGGTAATATTTCTGAGCTTATCTCCTCTCTAAATTTCTTGCATTGTTGCCAGTTATGTCCTATATTTGTGCAATGTGTACAATAGATTCTTTTTGGGATTGATTTATATTGGGTGTAATTTTGTTGAACAGTTTGTGAATTCTTGTCCGTTTTGCTTTTGTAATCATTATCAGTATCGTTCTCAATTATGGTATATTCATTATAAGTATCATTCTCGAATTCATAATCGTCGTCAGTATTATTTTCGGTTACGAATTCATTGCCTGTATCGTTCTTCTTTTCATAATTTTTGTTAGTTTTATTTTTATGATTGTTCTTGGAGTTGTTTTTAGTGTTATAAGACTTGTTCGTTTCATTTTCTTCTTTATAGTTCTGTACATATTTAGGTTTCTTATGTTTAGTTTGTTCCAAATTTCCGTCTGTAATTTTCTCGTTTTTCCGCCTTGACAGCTTTATACCGTTAAATTCGTGTTCTACTTCTGAGATGATTTCTTCATTAAATTTGTTACATTCTTGCCAGGTATGTCCTATACGTTTGCAATGCGTGCATTTGGTTCTTATTTGTCTTGATCTATTTTGTATAAAACTTTATTGATGAAATTGTGTACATTGAGATTGAACTCGATTATTTCGACGATTGTTAGGTTGGTCGTATTTGAAACTATCCTGATAATTTCGCGACTTTAAGTTAAACTGTTGAATTTTTTTTCTGTTTTGCGGTTGGTTTTCTTTGTAGTTCCATGGTACTGCTTGATAATTTTCGAAATTCGAAGTTTGGGAATTACGCGTTTGGCGTTGATCTTGTTGATAATTCCAAGGTAATTTTTTGTAATTGTGTGTTTTTTTATTTCGAACTTGAAAATATTCATAATTTTGTGGTTGACATTCATTATAGTTCCAAGGTACTGCGTGATAGTTTTGCGTTTGCATGGTTTGAAATTTGTGCATTTTCTTATTGCGGAGTTTAGTAATTTTGTGGTTAATAGTTGTAGGAATTATTCTGTCTGAAATCTTCAAATTCTTTCAATTCAGGATATAGAAATACATTTCGTTGATTGCTTTTATAACTTGGTATTTATTAACTATTGTTGTAGGCGATTTACTTATTTGAACAACTATTTATTTGTTTTATAACTATGTTTTACTTTTGACAAACTCAGACAAATTTTTGTAATAATTCGTATAGATCCTCCGTAATGCCGTTTTTGTTGTTTATTGTTGATACATTTCATTAAAAGATTATTACCATAGAACTTTATTATTTATATAATTGCTTTAAAACTACGTGTTTCTGTTAAAATGTGTTTAAATATTGTCGAAAATTCTGAAAATTATTAATGATATAAAGTGAATTCGTTGATGGTTTATTAAAATTATATTCGATTTATTTACTTATTGCTTTTTTTGTTTTCAGTCCATTTTCTGAAAATAATTTTTAACCAAAAATTGTTTAGGAAGAAATTATGTTTACGAAAAAGACTACTTATAAATACAAAATGATTTATAATTTAAAAAATCTATTTTAAAAGTCGTATTCAAATGAAAGATTGTATGTAATAATACGCACAAAAAAAAATGTTTAATAATTGTTTTGAGCTAATAATAACTTTTTAAAACCTGTTTATAAAATCAAAATTGCTGGAAATTAGTAAGATTCGCAAAAAATAACCTTGAACGAGGTTAACGAGACCATTTAAAAAATAAATTAATTATAATTTGAACTTATGTAAAAGTGGACCTTCAAAGGTTTTTTTTTTAAATAAAAACCCGTTTAACAAATGTTGTAAGTTTTTAAAAGATGTTTGAACATAAAAATTTGTCAGGAGCGAAAATAAAGAATATGTTAAAAATCGACTGTAATTTAAATATAAGCTATAAGTGAAAATGAACGGATTGTATAATCTAAAAAATATTGTTCATAGCTTAAAATAAAATAAGGTTAATTTTAAGGTTAATATGTATTTAATTTTACAAATGTTACTTTACATTCGAAAAAATTGCTTAGAGTCACAAGGAAATTGCCTAAAAAATGTTCCAAATTGTAAAAATTTAAATAATTAATAAATTTGTCTCCCCCCTTTTTTTTATAAAATTGATAAAAAGATATCGAAAGTATAGTAGGATTGTAATACTAATTCAAAAAGAAGTATTTTTTTCGGAAAAATTTTATTGTGGTGTTTTTCTGATATAATTCTGTTTTCTTTTTGATTAATCAATAAAATAACCAATAAAGTTTTAAATCTGTATAAAAATTATTAATAATGTATTGAACTTTTTCTTAATATCTAAACAAAAATGTTGTTAAAAATGTTGCTAAGATGTCAAAAATATTAAACTTCGTGTAAGTATTGAATATTTTTTTTTTTAATATATTCGTCAAAGAATTTGGAAAGGTTTTAACGCAATGTTAAAAATTTGTATACTGTATTAGAAATTGATTAAATTTTTCTATTTATATTGATTGTATTATGATTTTTTTCTTAAATTGAAAAATAAATGTTTTAAATGCCTCAAAATAAAGGATGAACAATACATAACTGGTAGTTATTGCTAAGCAAAGAGGAAGCAAAAAAAACATAAATCACCTAATATTGAACTATTAGTATTACTGTTCGTATGGTTGCTACTATTTTGATTTACTCTAAATTTCTGAAAACTTACTATTTTCCATTACTTTTATTTAAAAAGATAAAAAGGATATTATATATTTTATGCTCGAATGTATTTTGCCAGTAAAACTATAACCACTTTTAATATTTTAATACTGCTAACAGTTAACTATTATTAATGAACATTTTTACACATGAGGATTTCTGTTATTTGCAATTGTAATTGCAATTTTCTGGTAGTACTGCTTTTACTTCCTTTTAGCAATGTCAATAAAAGTTCATGACTGTGAAAAACAATTATTTTTTATTGCAATATTTTGTTGTTGTTCAAACTTCCTAGTCCTTTATTCTTTCTTTTGCATTAATAGTTTTTCCACGAATACTGTGTCACCACTTTTTTTATTTATTTATATGTCATTTATTGCCGCCGAGGGATTGATCGACAGACTGCCATATGACTCCGTGTGTCATCAGGTTCCCACTCAGTTGCGCTGTCACCAAATTTTTATGTTACGACCCAGTGAATATCTCGAACGAGATATAAACCGAATAGTAACACGGGCGTGTAACTCAGTAGAATTACTGGGTTCTTTAGGTGAGTGGGGGCTACTGATGACACAGGAAAGTCGGGAATAAGGGTACAATAAGGAAACACTTTATTTGGTTGAAATTAACTAATTTATTGCTGGTTCGATAACATTTCTTTAGGTGTACAAAGTGGTGTTGTTGGATGAGGGGAAAGAGGGATAAGGGAGGTTCTATTAAGGGGAAAAATTCCTCAGCAGTCTGTCGCTCATTTTCCTCCAGGATAAGGTGAACGACCTTTGGCAAGTTTGGGCGCTGACACTTTTGTCCTGCTCGACGGCGTTTGACTGAAAAATATTTGTTTCTTTTTAGATATTCATTTTTTTATTTTAGAACTCGCGAAAGTGAGAAAACAAAATATTATAAAACTAATCAATTGTATTGTTCATTTAGTTAACGCTCTGCTAGAAATCTTTGGAACATCGAATGTGAGGAAGGTATTTCCCTAAGAATTGGTCTTTAATATTAAATATATATTTATATTGTCTCTATTTTTAGAATTAAAAAAGATGAGTTATTTAGGAAAAAATAATGATAAAAACAGGAATATTAGTCGCGTGAGAGGGGCGACTTCGTCTCGGTGGGCTGTGCGCAATATGTAGGAGAGAAGGAGCTGTGGTTTCGCAGGCCTACCCGCTATGCCACAAAAGAAAAGGGGGGGGGGGGGTCCGGTTTCGCAGGCCGACCCGCTATGGCGAAAAGGGAAAAGGTTTGTGTGATTTCGCAGGCCTACCCGCTATGTCACGGAAAGGAAGGAAGTGCGATTTGGCAGGCCGACCCGCTATGTCGCAAAGGGAAAAGGTTTGTGTGATTTCGCAGGCCTACCCGCTATGTCACGGAAAGGAAGGAAGTGCGCTTTCGCAGGCCGACCCGCTATGTCGCAAAGGGAAAAGGTTGGTGTGATTTCGCAGGCCTATCCGCTATGTCACGAAAGGAAAGGAGAAGAGAGGGATCATTTGTTTATTTATAAAATAAAGAGATACTTACCATTTCTTTTCGCTGATCCCTTTTTGAACGGCGATCAGTTGTTCCGACGGACTCGTTCTATGGAAATTGGTTGCTTGGCCAGATGAACTTCTGTGACTGAAGAACTTGAATTCTTCTCGTGGTAGAGCAGACGAAGTAGTCTGCATCGTCCGGAAAATCTCCCCACGATCCTCTACTATGATTCCTACTATTCTCTAGTTTTCTCTGGTCTCTCTAGTCCACTCTCTGGTCCACTCGTCCTCTCTCTGGTACTCTCTAGTCTACACTCTAGTCCTCTCTCTGTGGTACTCTCTCTTCTACACTCTGTCTGATTTTCTGTACGCGACAGCGTATTTATGGTGAGCCATAGTTTTATCCCCGCTTTGAGTTTTTCGCTTCTATTTTGAAAATGGTGGATTTGTGTGTTGGACAGGTTTTGGAAATAGGCCAAGGAGGAAGCATGCATTAACTAATGCTTTTACATTATTGTTATAACATACGGTGTCGTAGATAGCTATTTAGAACGTACTCGTTTTCTCTTTTATTCTTAGAAAAGTCAAAAACCGGTAACTTGATAGTTATAAGAAAAGTTTTTCGGCTTAGGCAACGCGAGCCATCTTCTGATTTATGGCTAATGAAAGTTAAAAGAAAGTCTAATTTGAAACGGTTTCGTTCCAACATGCTACGTCTACGTGATCTCAACGCTATATTAAGAAAAAGGAACTCGTTTGTCCGATACCGACATACAATTACGACAATTTTCGGATTTGTCAATACATACAAAAAAAAGGGTAATCGCGCTAGTTACGGAGACGTAACATTATAAACGTTCCCAAAAAAGTCAATTCGCGCGCGTTCCCTACAATTCGAAATGACCGGTCACTTCAATCGTTATTTCGGAGAGAATGGTTAATTTTACCAAAAAGTGATACAGACCTTTTTTTGTTCTATATATTCTCAGCTACATTTTTTGTTTGAAATATTTTTTTTGTTACAGTACAAATTAGTGGTAAATCGATATTTTACGTTTTTTACTCCCTTTAAGGGAGACTTTGGGGTGAAGCCCGGGGGTAGGAGTGGTAAACTTTTTTGCATCTTATTTCTGGTCCTATACTTGAGGTGTCCACTATTTTTCAGCCATTTGTCGGTTTTTAGATGTTTGGTGGTATTTATAATCTCTGACGACTGGACTAGTTTATTTAGAAGCGATATTGTGGATACACGCATGAATGCGGTTGTACGCATTCAATGTGACAAGATCAACAATATTTTTATGCAATCCAATATCGTATGTGTTTTATCGTTTATTCTTGGGGTTTGTTGTTTTTTTTTTTTCGTTGTTCTCTCTGTTTGGAAAAAAATGTTATTTATTTATTTTTTATTTCATTTTAATTTGAATAATTTTGTTTAAATTATTTGAAATGTTTGAAAATAAGAATAATTTGTCTATTTGTGACTTATCATTTTGGAAATTTTAAGCCTATTGAGTGTACAATTTTTCTTCAATTTTTAATTTAATCCTAACGTTTCCATTTTCGAACACTTAAAATCATTTCGAAACATGTAAAACATAGAAACGACCTCGATATTCATCTTCTAGTTGACCGGTTTTATGGTTTTTCTGTAAAAATACTAAATTTCCTATTTCCAATTTTAGTTGATTTATTGTTCGATCATAAATATTTTGATTTTGAAATTAAATTACTATGATAGGTTTATTTTTGAAATTAACAAAATTAAATTGGTTTTAAACCGGGCTTCTGACCTACTAGGATTTTGATTTTGTCTTTGCAGATATCTGATTTTCTATTGCGTGTTCTTGTGTGACGCATAGTTTAGTGAACTGTTCAATGTAGTCGCGGTATTGTTATTCTTTCGACCATTTATCCGAATTGGTATATTTTATAACGCCGTTTATTTTTAATTATCAGAATTTACGGTGTCGTCCACCGCCCGTGCAGCGGGCTTTGTAGTTTTTTCGGCGAAAACTCCGCGCCAGGTGGCCAACGCGTTGGTCAGCACAGCTAGCTAACGACGCACTTCTGGTATGGCACGGACTCGCCCAGAGGAGGTCGGATCGTGCATCCTTCCGCGCCTGAAAATAGGACGACCGTGAAAAATCTATGGCCGCCCCGCACGCTGCCCGCACAAGCTACCGCAGTGGTGTAGCAGGAAACAGTAAATAAATTTTATTTTAAAAAAGGATATTGGGCCTTCTGCCCTTCTCAAATTTATTATTAATAAATCACTCACAAAGTAGGACTAAGGCTTACTTACATCTAAGTCTCCCTTCGCACAAATCGCGTCTCATCCTCAATTTGACGGCAATTCCCCCGTGTCCTCGCGTTGTAGTTCGCTCCTCGTACTTCCGAACACTTTGATCTCTACTCGGTTTTCTTAACTCACGCGCTCGCTGACGTCAAAGTTGAGCTTCGCTATTCACTGCTCGAAGCCGACTGACTACTTCGGTGGCTCTCTTCTCAGATGCGCGTATCCGAGCACCGTTGCCGCTAGCGCTCGGGCGTTTTCGGGCCGTTCGTTTCTGCAACGATTCTATTATCGATCCATTCGAAATATGAAATTACTCCACGCTCTCGTGACCGCGGAACGTCTCCTGGAGAAACGTAACATCCCGTTACAATTTATGTGGAAAATGTTTAATATATTCTTTGATTATTTGGTGTGAGCATTCTGTAGTTTTTATATATGTTTGATGTTAAACATTTTTTCTATTTTTTTTTTGATAACTTTGTTTAAAAAGTTAGTATTTTTTTTCGGCGAGTCAAACATACAAATTCGTTGATTTAGAGTATTATATATACCTTTGTGTCCTCCTATAGATGTTGAGTTTAACTGCCTTTATATATCTGGTCGATCTTTGATGTTCGCGTGTATTATATTTCCATTGCATATTATTATTTTTGTATTTGTAATTAATTTCTTTTATCTCGTGTAATTTGGATATGCTAAGTGTGGATAATTGCAGTAGGTTTACTTTGCTTTGGGCGTTTTTATGAGTTTTTTTATATTTTTTTCTATAGACCGAATTCATCTCAGATCATGCAGGCAGTCGGATGGCATGACACCAATCACGGTGCAGTTGAAATATGTTGCTCTGCATGGAAAATAAGCGAATACGTGTTTTTTGCTTTACGAATAATCGCAATTTGAATGATTTATCATGTTTTTTTTTCATTTTAATCGCTTAATGGCGTTTTTTGAAAATTTAAATAATTGTTTAATAATAGACGTTGTTATTTTCTCATTATGAGATCTATACAGATTAAATTAACACATATTACAGAAGGGGTTTCACTCTTTAACACCTATTTAATATTTTTGAAAAATCTCAAAAATTCGAGAAAATAAAGTGATTTTTTGAAAAAATAAAATTTTTTTTCTAGGCTTTTTTTAAAAAACCATTTTTTTTCGCTGAAATTTTTTTCTAGGCTTCTTAAAACTATGTCGAATTTTCCCTAATTTTCCCAACAAGAGTATTTTTATTGTTAAAGAGTAAGAGAATATTTTGTCAATTGATTCCGCTAATTTTGACCTACGTAGAACAAGCCGTGTTTTCGATTGTTGACAGCCCTATCTTTCAATATTTTTGTATTTAAAATGTATGTGGATTCTGTACACACTATGTTAAAAAAAAAAACATTTTTTGTTATTCCTTTATGTAGATAAATCTAGGATTAGTGAAACAAGTTTTTTGTATATATGTCAGCACACGGCATCAGGACGGCACGCGCGGTGCGCGGGATCTCTCCAATACCGACCTGTGCCTTCGCTACGGACAACCACGTGGGACAAGTTCCCCCTTCCGACTGACTACCGACACACACACGCATTCATGTATTGCCCGCGAGATAGCTCATACGCGCTCACTTTCGTATGATTAGCATTTAAGATATTCAACTAATATACTTTCTTTTTGCCTACTACACTACGTGTAGTTATTTCACGACCTTCCACCTTATTGTTTGTGATCGTCTGGCTTTGCAGAGTGAGATTATCTGCTCGTATTGAACCCTGCCCTAACGACTGAGACTCGGCACGAGCAGACCAGGACGTAACTCCGTTACATAATTACTGTCTGAAATTAAAAGAAATGTGTTAACTGCAGTTGAAAATGAACCGTAAATTTCTGTTTATGTTTATGAAGTTCATTAATATTTTATTATAGGTAACTATGCGTGCTATAATTTATAAATATAACGTTATGTATTCAATATTCTTATGTATATACATTCAGAATGAAATGACGTATCACATGAAGCAATACATTAATTAAACGTTATATTTATGAGTAATCAATGTTTTTTAAGTGTAGTTTTTGAAATATGTTTTTTGTTAATAAACCAAGATTACTTATTGATTACTTGTATATTAAAACGTAGTTTCAAAGAGTTTATAAAGAGTACTTTTTTATTACTTTTCTGAGAAACATCAATTTGTTATAAAAGAATTCTTTTGTATTACTTCGTATGTACTATAATTTCGTGCGGATATTCGAGAAGTCTTAAAGTAATCTGGGACAGTGCAGTTATTAAAAGACTTGTGTATTATGACCAGTAACAAGCAAATATTACTAATTAGGGTGGTGTGTCCTGATTATAATGCAATACATAAAAACGAATATATTGTTCCGAAACTGCGAGATTCAAACAATTAGATGATTTAGCCATATTGTTATTGCCATACCATCCCGATATTATGATAAGGCCTTCTTAAAGAGTTTGTTGAAAAAAAAGTCGCACATGCCTATAATTCCTTTTTTCCGAAGTGATCAAAGCCTGCGCGATTTTCAAAGTATTCGATGTTCTGTACTGCGTGTTGTTTATGTTGATTATGTTGTTATATTGGTGTTTTGCATCATATACAATACATTACGTTATATTTGTAAATTAAAGCATGCACAATTGCCTATAATAAAATATCAATGAACTACATAAACATAAACAGAAGTTTTCGGTTTATTTTCAACTACGGTAAACGGTTACCTCAATTTCGCAATTTACATTGGCATAATGAAAAAAACTTTCCAATCGATTGTACGTAAAACAGTAAAATATTACCCCAACTTATTTTACTAAAAAACACTAAGCTTACATTTATTTTATTGTAACAAAAAAAATTGAGTTAAAATTTGGATATAGAAATTGAATTAGGTTTATTATTGGTTCAAAATTCACACATTATTAATAGTAGAAAAAAATTTACTACTATTAACTTTACTAAAAACTTACTACTCCATTAGTCAAGAAACATTATTGTACATAACACATATATCTTACTAAAAAATTAGACACTTGAATTTTATTCTTAAACGACGATATTAACAAAAGTGGTATCAGATACTATCAGAAAATATATAAATAGGTATAGTATAAGAAAAAGGTAATATTCATTTTGTTTTGCTGTGAAATTCAGCTATTGCGGTAAAATGTACGTATAAAAATACCATTCGGTTTATTTTTCTATATTTTACTAACCTGGTTCATTTTATGTATCAAATAAAAAAAACTATAATAATTTAAAGGAAGAGATAGGTTGTGACGTAGTCACAGGGGTAGAATAAATAAAAAAAAACAGGGATAAATTAAGCAGATTATATAAAATAGTAATAAAGAATCAAACTAAAATAATGAGTATACAAACAAAATTTGAAAAATTAAATTAAATATTAAGCCGTAGCAGAAATACAATTTAAATTTGCGACAATGAGAGTAAGGGAGAGCGAGCGGGTCAGCTACTACGGTAGGGAGAGAGAGAGAGGTTCGACCGATTAGTGGAACATAGTCCGGCGATAAACAACGCGCCGAAATGTTTACATCGTCGGCCGTCGACTTCTGAATGTGTGAGAGAGAGGTATATGCATGCAATGTATTAGAAAGAGACACCGCGAAAACAACAAAGCCAGCGAGGTAGTATGCGATAGGACTATTAGAGCAATAAATATAGTACTATCGCATACTAAGAATACGGAAAAGACGTATGTACAAAATTGAAAATTTGAAACTTGGGGCCAATCGAAAGTTCATGAAAAATCCTATCAAAATCATATCTGAAACAAATTTTGTATTTATTTGTTTAAGTGGAATAAATACACAAAGTAGCGCGTGACATAAAAAAGTTCAAAACTTTCACCCCCTCCCACTCCTCCAATTTTTAATAAAATTAAAAAATATTTTCCTGAATAATTACTAACCTATAGGACAACTCATAAAAAAAATTGGGGCTCGATTGGAGAAAATTTTTTTTTTGTCTGGACATTTGACGTGAAATCCATCAAATACATGAAAATATTAATGTAAACAATTTAAATTTCGGAGAACAATGAATATAAAATTTATGAAATAATATTCGAAATTGATGACATTTTTTTCGGTTTTGGATTATTGCGTTCATTTACAAGTAAATTGCTGATTTCCCTGTTTGTGACAAATTACAAATTATGTTAATTATTTTTTTTAATAATATCTAAACATGGTATTTGAAATAATTTGATTTAATTTGTAAGTGATTTGATATACTTTCATTTTTTAATGTTTTATTTGGTGATGACCTAGTAATTTTAATAATAACATGTTTAGAACCAAATTTATTAAGTTATGAAAATTTATATGATAGTGAAATATAATTTTCATAATTTTCATAATTAAATTTTCTCCAGCTGGCCTCGAATAAGGCGTTTAAACAACTTGCTTCCTTAGCCGTTCCACCAAAAATTTTACAGACTCATTCGCGATCAGCAACCTCTATAAATCACTGGTACTCCCTCATTTAACCTTTGCCTCCTCTATTTGGTCACCGCATACTAACTCTGACACCCACATATTGGAATCCGTACAAAGAAAATGTTTAAGATATTTATCGCTCAAGATTCCAAATCCTATGCACAAGTTTTCTCATGATTATTCTGCCATTTCACAACAATTTAACATTCCGACTATCCATTCTCTCCGCAAATTTTATGATTTATGGTTTGTTAACAAAATCGTTACTGGTGCCATTAATTCACCACAAGTGTCCAGTTTATTTTCTTTCCGTATACCCATTCATTCTCACCGTACATACCGCCCCCTAGTCGAGTTTAGATGCGGATCTAATTTTTCATATCACTCGGTGGTCAATCGTTTAAGAAGGTCTTGGAACTCGCTTCCGTTCGCACCGAACAATTTTGTCAACGGCTTCGAATTTTTATATGCGTGTAGATCCACGGCTTTACGGCACTATGTACCTTGATGTATGTTATCACTGTCTGGCGTTCTTATGTCATGTTCTTTAGTATAATTATTTATTATGTTATCGTGGCTTATTTTAATTTAACTTACTATTTACTATACGTTTTATTTACAATATGTTCGGTACTTCTTAATTTACTCTACATTATTATTATTTTTTTTTATTTATTAATTAACGGGCGGAATCGCCCTTTTTACTTAATTTTTGCCGTATTGTTTTTTTTTAATCTTGACAATTTTGCGAGAGCTGCAGATCGACTTACGAAGATGGCGCCATACTTCACATTGCAAATAGAAAAGCCTCCAATATATCAAATACATAAAAGTATTTTCCCAAATTTAGAATTTAACCCGTTTCGTCCTGAAATGCCGTAAATTTTGACTTCTTTTCATCAGGTGCTTTCTTAGGGAAAAAATCACTCAATCGTTTTGATATAACCATACCTATTGTATTGTTTCTCGAACTTTCTAAATCCGGTTTCAGATTGACCATATCTGCTGCCATTCTTTTACTATGGCGGGTTAAACATAAAAAAATAGTGAATTTTGAAAAAATTTCTTCAAATAATCGTATTTTTGAACAGGAAACCATGTTCGGAACAAGCAAAGTCTCTGTATCTGGTGGAGTAATTAGTTACACTAAAAGATAGGATGGTTATTAATTCTCCATTCAAAATCACTGCATCTTCGCGAGTCGAGAAATCTTACGCGATTCAAAGAGCAAGGCTCGCAACGTACTCGGGTCACCCGTGGTTAATAAAATCAGGAATCGCAACCGTGCGGCGTACGAAAACGAATCAAACACGTCCGACTTGTTGAACGCGAACCGATCGGGTTCTCCCGAAGATTGGACTGAGGACCCAGATCGCAAATTCGTCATCGCGGAAGCGGGCGCGAACGCGAGGCCGGAGCCGACGCCGACGTCGACGCTAACACTATGTCCGTCGACAAAGAACGTAATTTATACAATTCCCGATTTCTACAGAAATCGTGAAACATACGCGAAATTTGCAAGCGCGTGCAAAGGGGCGCTGGCTTTGTTAACCGACGCTAACAAGCCGCTTTTCAATTTCCTCCTAAGAGGAAAGTTAAAGGGCCGCGCGGAACGATATGTTCCAATACTCGACGAGCTTGGAAGCGTCGAGGAGCTTTTGGTCCAATTGAACAAAACCTACGGGGGCACGAAAGCCCCCACATTTTCCTCGGCAGAATCCCCTGTTTGATCCAGAAACCCGCGGAATCTGTCGAAGATTTTGGAAATCGCGTATCGGACCTGTGTGCGGCCGGAGTCTCGGCCGCGAAAGCCGCGACTAACTTTTCCGCGGAGTGTCGTGATTTCGGACAGCGAAAGCGAGAGAGAGTAGTACGGAGCAGGTGAGAGCACACGCTACAGCAAACAAGCGCGCGAGAAGGATAGCGCTACCCCAGCAACATACGGGTCGAGCAGCGAGAGGAACTTCACGTAAATGGATGCTAATGCATCCCACGGCCGATCGAGTGGGACTGACGCTCAATTGCCCCCACTCCGGTCAACGAAGAGAGCCACATTAAGACGCGCGACGGTTCTAGCAGTTCGAAACGAACTCAACCTCCCGCGCACCCCTCTCCTCCACTCTCCGTGCACGAAACGCAATGCCAGAGAGACGTTACGTCAGACAAAGCTCCGTTGTTAAACTATCAGCAGTCGGAGCACTGTGCTGAACCATATGAAATGGTGATGAGAGACGAAGGAGTCGTAACTGACGGCAACTGCCTATTCCACTTACTCATCAAGGTTCAGCAGCTGACAATGTCACCGGACGATCGGAGAAGGCTTCTCCTGCTGCGATCCAATTTTGACATTATTGCCGAACTCGGTCGAGCGCGCAACGTCTTACTCGCGCAGTATGAATACGGCGATGACAATCATATCAGCCTATTCGCGCATCTCTACGGCGTAAATATCTGCGTTCATTATGATCATCGAGATGAAGAAACCAGATATTTCCACGTGCGAGTCTCCGATAAAGCGAGATGGCATCACCTGCATCTCGAGAGACAGCACTATACGCCATATCTAAAACAGAGTGGCTGAGAGCACTTCCATCAGCCTCGAGGATCTCCGGACCCAGGGGGAGGCTCGTCCAAAAACACGCACTCGGAGCCATCGGAAAGCAACGATGATAATTCCAAGGGAAGCGCACCGGAGAATCAGCCACTGCCCGCATCGTCTGCAATCGAGACAGAGGCAAATAATATCTCCGATTCGCCAGAAGCACTAGAAAATCATCCATTGCCGACATCGTCCACTGAGGCAGAGGCAACCAGTATCAGTGACTTACCAAACGAACAGCAGAATGCGCCCGAAAAAGGCGAACCGATCGTGAAATTTTCAAATCGTCATCTGACGAGTGAAAAGGGCAACGTCGCCTATTTTACGACGACCGACCGTCAGTTAGACAGCGAAGTCGGAAAGCTGTTTCGCGAAAAACGGCGCGTAAACATCGAGCAATTATCTGCTCAAGACGCTCCAAAAATTGGCGAAATAATAGTAACCAACGAAAATGGATAAAATACAGAATAACAATCGTATTCTTCAAAGATTCATTGGCTGTACCAGCTGACCGCGAGCGATATCTGTTAGTTAGGGAACATCATTGCTCTGCGAGTGGTGGCCATAAAGGAATTAAGAAAACATACCGCCGACTTTCACGCATCCATTATTGGAGGAATAAGAGAGCCGACGTGACCGAAGTAATCAACAGGTGTGGCATCTGTCAAGGCAAACAGACGGTACGAAACAAAACTAGACAACCTATGATCATAATGGATACAGCAGCAGATGCATTTGACAAGGTATCAATAGACATCTGGGGTCCAACAACGGTATCGGAATTGGGCAACAGGTTCGTCCTTACAATGCAGGACTTACTGACCAAATACTCATTGGCAGTTCCCCTCCCCGATATTACAGCCGAGACAATAGCAAAGGGAATCGCCAAAAATCTCATCTGCAAATATGGCGCTCCGCGAGCACTCCTTACTGATCAGGGCAAAAATCTTATGTCTAGCGTCATTTGCGAGCTTACACGTCTGTTCAGGACATTGAAACTGAGAACGACAGCATATCATCCGCAGTCAAATGGAAGCATTGAAAGGAGTCACCATGTGCTTGCCGAGTACCTTAGGTGCTACGTTAAGAAGCGCGAAAGATGGGACGAATACATTCCATATGCGATGCTGGCGTATAATACCAGCGTACACGAAGGTACTAACTACACCTCGCACGAGCTGGTATTTGGCAAAATTGCCCGATGTCCGTCGAGCACGTCGCCGAGAGATTCACTACCAACGTACTCAGGTTACGTCGGAAAGTTCGCAGCAACTCTCGAGGAAATTCGAACATCAGCCGCGCTGAATCTCACACAGGCAAAATATCGGTTTAAAGCCTACTACGATCGGAAGCAAAACATACATCACTTCCACGTAGGCGAGATGGTAATGCTGGCTAAAGAACCAAGACATGGAAAGTGGGACGACACGTTCGTAGGTCCCTATGAGATACTCGAGGTTCTAGAATCGCGTAACGTACGCCTAGAAATAGACGAGTCTCATACAAAAGTAGTACATGTCGATAAACTAAAAAAGGGATATGGCCCCCTTATATTCGTCGGCGAAGAGAATTCGTACGATAGACGAAGTTCGTCGTTCGAAGAAAAAAAAAAAAAGGGGGGGAAATCGGTAACGAGAATAAGCGCAAGGAGGTGAACACTCATAAATTATCGGCCTCCGTTTTGTGCGGTACTTCGTAGGCAGCCGCCTCGATGACGCGGCGTCCTCACCCTCGTGCTACGCATAAACAATACAGTCCCATACATGGGACTAGCCACGCACCGTAGCTGACGAAGGACTGCGCGATGAGCTTCCCCCTCTTCCGCACGAAGAGGGAAGGGACAGCTCGAGATGAAACCTGGGATGAACGACGTAGAGGGTAGGAGATCCATTGGTAGGGTGGTAGTGACGAACCCAGTAGGCGAAAAATAGAATATAACCTACATTAAAATTCCGCTTGCAGGGAAAACAGAGAAAAGTTTGTAAACGTCAACATCAACGATATTCCAGGTCTGTACTCCGAAAAGATTGGACCTATGCGGCTCTCGCATACTGAATGGCCGATGATATCAAAGGTTCCGCTGCAGGGATACTTTGACAAAATGAGCGATTTTCAGGCCTGGCTATCGAGAATAGAGGAACAATGTCGCGAATTGAAGACATGCACCCTATACGCCCGTATTCAAGATGCAATAAACTGAGCAAGATACTGTTCGGTATGGCCGAAGAGGAAGAGATCGACGTATTACAAGATCAAATAAACGTGCTAAACGATCAACTGTGCAATACGGCGACACTAATCGCTGATCAAACCAAGGTGATAGCGTTGGAATTTTCGGGTTTGCATCAAGAAATGAAAACCATTAATATCTCACTAAACCAGCTGTGGAAAGAGCATAACAGAATCAACGATAGAACAATCTCTTCGAAACGACAAATTATCGCACATCATGGCGGTCGCTAGCGCCGAGGTGGAACGCTACACCATGGAAGCCGACCAGCTGATGAACGGGGTCCTCTTCGCAAAGGCCGGACAGATTCACCCTGAATTTGTATCGCTCAGCAACCTGACCACCTACATCAAAGAAATCGCCGAATTCACCCCGGAATGCGAATTCCCGATTCCTTTGGCACAGATCACATTGGACTCACTGCTGGAAGTATCAACGATCAAGATTGTATACTGGAAGACATCCCTCATCTACATCCTGTACATACCCTTGGTATCGTATACGCGGTTCACCATTTACGAGCACAACTCCGTGCCGGTCCCACAGCACTTTGGAAATCAGTCACGATCAGCATTCATCGTACCCTCCACCCAATACTCGGACATAGCGAACGATCAAGACAAGTATGACCGACTATCAGCGGACGCCTTCCGCCACTGTTGCAGAAGCGGAAATACTTACGTTTGCCACGGGGAGCTACCGCTGCACGAACGAGATCTGGACAGCGACTGCGAAGTTCGCATGATCACAGAGTTGAAGTTCAGCGACTTCAACAATTGCGACCTAAGATTGCTCAAGCAGAAAACCGTTTTTTGGCTCAAACTCCGCATTACGAACCGGTGGCTATACTAAGTCACCACCCAAGAACCGTTAAGGATTATGTGTGGAGGAAATATTATAGCCAAGGTTTCTCTCAACGGAACAGGTCTGCTTGAGTTAGCATCGGGCTGCAAGGCACAGACGGACAAAATCACGCTCGTGGCTTCGCGCGTAATAGAATCCGAAATCACAATGGATTACCGAGGACCCGGACGCTTTAACCTCACCAAACTGCTTGACGGAAGTCTGGTAACGCTACACGGAGAGAAATGTGAAAGGATGAAACTGTAGGTATTCCTTCGCCACTGTACTAAGATTTGGTGCTGGTTCTGCACCATGTGTCGCGTGATATCAATCTAAGAAACCCACAGTCTCAGACTGTGAAAACGCTTAGGATGAGACTGCAAAACTGCGATGCTTTCTTCGAGGCGAAGTTTTACTTCTTAGACTAGGGCTCTCGAGGACTTTTTTGTAGGAAATTTCATCCTCTACAAAAAAGGTTCAGTAAATTTTTGCTCTATCTCGCACCGTTTTCGATACGGAAGCAATAGAATGAAAAACAACGTATTCAGCGTCCGACGCCATGTTTATCTTTTGTTTTAAAAACTCGATGTTCTTCGTTCTATCGCTTCCGTATCGAAAACGGTGCAAGATAGAGCAAAAATTTACTAAACCTTTTTTGTAGAGGAGGAAATTTCCTACAAAAAAGTCCTGGAGAGCCCTAGTCTGAGAAGTAAAACTTAGGCGGGAGAAAGCCTCGAAGAAAGCATCGCAGTTTTGCAGTCTCATCCTAAGCGTTTTCACAGCCTGGACTGTGGGTTTCTTAGATAGATATCACGCGACACATGGTGCAGAACCAGCACCAAATCTTAGTACAGTGGCGAAGGAATACCTACAGTTTCATCCTTTCACATTTCTCTCCGTGTAGCAGACCTAGGTGAAATCCTCACCAAAGAGGACGCAAGATCAGGTGACACCCGCACCAGCAACGACTTTGAGACCAGTCTCAAGTTCAGCGACCTCGTCAGCAGAGCTCGGCTGATCGCCAAGACTAAACGAATGAAGGAGCATGTAACGCTAGTAGCGGGAGCCACAATATACGTCGGGCTCTCTTGCATATTAGCCATTTTACTTGTAATCGCCTATTGGAAATGCCTACGTGGGAAAAAGTGGTTCCGGCAGCAACGACAGAAACGCTGAATGGCAGTGTCATTTCGTAAAACTCCGGATAATGACTGTGTAGTGAACGTACAGTCCGCGGACGGGGGTCCCTCACCCGAAATGATGGAAATAGACACTGCCAGTCTGTCGGTGAAGGGTTCCTCGAGCTATGTTGTACGACTCGTTGAACCGTAGATTTTAAGAAATATTTGTAAAAATATTGTAAAAATAGCCAGCACCTGTGCGACATAAATGTAACGCGTGGGTTCGGATCCCACATACACTCACACATGCGTACACACACACACACACACACACACACACACACACACACACACACACACACAAAATAAAAAACAAAATTTAACGCGTGGGAAATGATTCCACTTCATCTGCCTTCGCGCTTCGCTTAAACCTTCGGCGGAGGACCGTCGATTTTTTTAAGGGGGGAGGTGTTACGATCCGTCAATCGTAAATCATCTACATTCTACTAATAATTATACGTATATCCTATAGGAGACATTCCATTACAAATCGAACACTTTATAGATGACTGTTTTTTAAATCGCTTGAAATTTTTTTACGTGTTCTAGGGATAAAAAAAAGTGGACACGTGTCACGGGAATTTAAAAAAAAAATTTTTTTTCTGAGATACCGGGGCATTAATTTTTGACGTGATGCGTTTTATGCCTTCGTTCAAACCTTCGGTATACTATCTCCGGTATTTTCAATCGAAATGCAACAATTTTTTTTGACATTTTGAAGCTCAAAATCTCAGCTTTATAATACATATTTTTTCAATTAGTAAATTTGCAAACACTGTGCTGTAAATAACCAATTAATATTTCAAAATTAATTTTGACATTGATGAACCAGGTTTGGGAAGTTAAAAATAGTACCATTGAATTCCTCGTCAAATTTCCTAAAAAAAACATATTTTTCTGGAATGGTATCTTTAAGTCCTGTATTCGAAAAAAATTAATTCTCCCGCGGCTCTCCTGCCTTCGCGGCGCGCGTGCTTCCGCAGCACCCGTCTGTATCATCCGCCGCACTAACAAGGGAACCCTACCAGGTGTGTCACACGGATTCGATTGAAACTTGGCACACCGAAAGGTCATCATAATTGATGACATTTTGCCTTTAAACATTGTGCCATAAATCACAAGAAACAAAATGGCGGCTGATATATGACAAAAAATAAGAAAAAAATAAAAAATCGTCGAATTCGCTTGAAACTTCTTACTCGGGGGTTTTTGGGGTCGCTGAATACGAATATGATGTTGGATTTCAAAAATTCAAAATGGCGGACTCAACATGGCGGACGACTATTTTAAAAATAGCTCATATTTGATTACAATTTTTTACTCGGGGGTTTTTGGGATCGCTGAATACGAATATGATGTTGGATTTCAAAAATTAAAAATGGCGGACTTAACATGGCGGACGACTATTTTAAAAATAGCTTGTATTTGATTAAAATTTGTTACTAGAGGATTTTTACTATCGCTGAATTCGAAACTGACGCTGAATTTCAAAAATACAGAATGTATATATAGATGTAATTCCACTGTGACGTATGAATATCATATAAAAATCAAGCATAGCCAATCCAAATATTTAGGAAAGTAAAAATTGAAATGGACTTCAAATAGTATTGAAAAAATATTAACTATCTGAGACTGTTTGGAAATAAATTGACATTATATTTATTTAAATTAAAATAAAAGTAAACTTAAACTCATACAATATTTACATTTTTTCACAGAATTCTTCTGTTACTCAATATAAGTTTTGCACATGTGCAGATCAGTAAAGAAATGATCTGCACAAAAACTTTCTTTGCACCAACTGCACTTCGCCATCTGTATGCTGGTACAGTTGCTGCAATGTATTTCTGTGTCCATAAATGCAAAATGGACAGGATTTTCGAAGAAATCGGGTCTATTTTCAACGAGACCACCTTTGTACCAACTATATTAAAATACTGATCTGTATCGCGGTGAAGAAAACTGACCATAGACCAGAGCGTGCAGTTTTATCATATTGTCTCGCTGGTGTAAAATCATATTAATGTTGTGGAGAATAATAAAATCCTCCACTTTTCACATATAATTTTTGCACAGGCAGAAACCCCAAACATCCAGAGGCTGTACGAGAGAAGTTGCTCCTGCTGGAATTTGCTGAATTATGACTTATAAGTAAAATTGAATTTGAAATTTATTGGGTAACTTGACGATCTTCCAAATTTTGTGACACAAGCGATAAAACATTGCGAGGATTAATAAACATTATCAAAGTTTTTGTGCAGATCATTTCTTTACTGATCTGCACATGTGCAAAACTTATATTGAGTAACAGAAGAATTCTGTGAAAAAATGTAAATATTGTATGAGTTTAAGTTTACTTTTATTTTAATTTAAATAAATATAATGTCAATTTATTTCCAAACAGTCTCAGATAGTTAATATTTTTTCAATACTATTTGAAGTCCATTTCAAGTTTTACTTTCCTAAATATTTGGATTGGCTATGCTTGATTTTTATATGATATTCATACGTCACAGTGGAATTACATCTATATACATTCTGTATTTTTGAAATTCAGCGATACTAAAAATCCTCTAGTAACAAATTTTAATCAAATACGAGCTATTTTTAAAATAGTCGTCCGCCATGTTGAGTCCGCCATTTTGAATTTTTGAAATCCAACATCATATTCGTATTCAGCGACCCCAAAAACCCCCGAGAAACGAGTTTCAAGCGAATTCGGCGATTTTTTATTTTTTTTTTATTTTTTATCTTATATCAGCTGCCATTTTGTTTCATGTGATTTATGGCACCAAGTTTAAAGGCCAAATGTCATCAATTATGATGACCTTTCGATGTGCCAAGTTTCAATCGAATCCGTGTGACACACCTGGGAGGGTTCCCTTGTTAGTGCGGCGGGTGATACAGACGGGTGCTGCGGAAGCACGCGCGCCGCGAAGGCAGGAGACCCGCTGGAGAATTAATTTTTTTCGAATACAGGACTTAAAGATACCATTCCAGAAAAATATGTTTTTTTTAGGAAATTTGACGAGGAATACAATGGTACTATTTTTAACTTCCCAAACCTGGTTCATCAATGTCAAAATTAATTTTGAAATATTAATTTGTTATTTACAGCGCTGTGTTTGCAAATTTACTAATTGAAAAAATATGCATTAGAAATCTGAGATTTTCAGCATCAAAATGAAAAAAAAATTTGTTCCATTTCGATTAAAAATACAGGAGATACGAAGGTTTGAATAAAGGCATAAAACGCATCACGTCAAAAATTAATATCCCGGTATCTCAGAAAATAAAAATTTAAAAAAAATTCCCGTGACACGTGTCCACTTTTTTTATCCCTAGAACACGTAAAAAAAGTTGCAAGCGATGTAAAAAACAGTCGTCTAAAAAGTGTTCGATTTGTAATGGAATGTCTCATAGCTACTAATAATTTCTACGCATGACATTAAAGTAAGGTAACGCCGCGCATCCGGTCTCATGTGACGACATGGGACGCTTCCCGAATAATTCGGTTAACTGCATTTCAGGAACAGATCAGCATTTTTTGGCTGGGAACCTGCAGAGATTGGTAATTCGCAAGACTCGACGACGGTCGCCTGCTCGCGAAAACTGCAAGCTCAGCAGGTCCCCAGGCCAGGAAATGCTGACGGTGTGTGAGAACGACGTCGATCCGACCACGGACACGTTGACGGATCTCGAGGAAGCTGGTTCTCAGGACAGTTAGTTTTTAGCTGCGGAACAAGTAACTTCGTCGGCTCGTGTCCGCAAAGCTCGTAGTAACCAACTTCGAGCGGAACGCCGGAAATTGTACGTGCGCGCTCCGGTGTTCGATTTCGCGCGCCATTAGAATAACAACAAGTTCGCGTTTGTAATCGTGGTAACGCGAGATCGCGAAGAGACGCGGGTGCTGGACCGCATAATAAACCATATACTATTAGAACTTCTTTTGTGTCATTCACACCCCCCTTCCACCCCTTCGCGCCTGTTACGCACGACCGCTCCGTACGTAACACAAATATATAAGATTTTTACTGTCGTTATTAAAAATAAACATTTTGAGAATGTCTTAAAAGAAAATTTAAGAATAGCCCTACTAAATTTAAGTGAATTGCTTCAAAGATTGGAGGTAGTTTCCTTTAGAATTTCTCAAATAGGTGATTTTATAGAGGATTACTCAACAGAATCATTAAAAGAATTATTTTATAGTATATTTAAAAATAATAGATCATTAGCAATATTGATATGTACAGGAAAAGTCAAATACCGCCTGAGGAGCTACGCTCAAAAATTGTTGAAGAGTTTCATAATAGTCTTATAGGAGGGCACAAAGGCACGTCAAAAACCTATAAAAGAATTCGTGAATGATTTTATTAGCCAGGAATGAAAAATGATATCCAAAATTTTATTCGTGAATGTAATAGTTCTCATAAAAATAAGATAGTGAAGGCTAAAACTCGTGAAGGGATGTTCATTACAGACACTCCAATAGAAGCATTTGAGAAAGTTTGTTTAGATGCTGTGGGGCCACTCCCTATAACACCTAGTGGTAATAAATATACAATAACTATGCAAGATAATTTAACAAAATATAGTGTAGCCGTACCAGTCCCTAATATATTAGCGGAAGCTATAGCTCATGTGTTTGTAACAAGATTTATATTACAGTATGGAGCGCCTAAAGAAATTCTATCTGAAAAGGGACCCAATTTTATAGGAAACGTAATGAAGAATATATCGAGAATATTCAAAATTCATCCAAATACAACTTCTAGTTATAGACCTCAAACTAATGGTACTCTAGAAAGAAGTCATGCGGTATTAGTAGAATATATTAAACATTATCTAGCAGATTATAATGAATGGGACAAATTGGTACCATTTGCGATCTTTTCATACAATACTTCGGTTCATGAAGGTACTAATTTCACTCCATTTGAATTAATCTTTGGTAAACTGGCAAGATGTCCCAGTTCATTTCCTCATAATGGCGATTTGAAAACATATAATTCGTATTTATCTGATCTAATACTTAGACTGTCCAAAATGAAAATCATAGCTGGTAAAAATTTAATATAAGCAAAAGAGCAATCAAAAACAAATTATGACAAATAAAGTAAACCGTTCGTAGGACAAGTAGGTGATAAAGTACAAGTTCTAGTCGAATCTAAATCTGGAAAATTTGGTGAAAGATATAGGACTCCATATACAATTTTAAAACGTACAGATAGGAATAATGTGTTGTTAAAAGATGAACAAGGTAAAATTACACAAAAACATGTAGATAAGGTTGTATTAATTTAAGCGTAATGTAATAAAAATACTGTGGATAACCTACAAATATTCGATAATGTATTGTGGAAAATCCTGAAATAATCGCATGTCAAGAAATAGACATATTCCGTTATCAACGATTAAATTAATTTATATATATGGGACGTTCTTTGTCAACCGGAACAGAGCTCTGCCCAAAATTCATGTTGATGGATTTTGGTGATCTTGTGCTTAAAATTTTCGTTTTTGACTACTCTTTCAAAGCTCGTTGGGCAGAATCGGAATTTTCAACATTTCAGACCAATATGGCGGCTGGAAATCAGAAAAAAACGAGAGTCTGGATATAAAAGCTTCACAAAAACAAAAATTTACGTAAAATAACAATTCAAAATGGCGGATCCAATATGGCGGATATTTTTGGAAATAATTCCTCAAATTAAAGTGAGACTTGTTACTCGGGGGTTTTTGAGGTCGCTGAATATTAATATGATATCAGTCATTTAAAATGCACATTGCATAATCTAATATTGAAAGCAAAAGTTTTAATAATTGATCACACTCAAATTTAATGTCCGATTGGTAAGCAGCGATCGCATAAACATTCGAGAAACAAGCTCTTAATAGCTCTCTGCGTTTCACAGGGTTGAGACTGTTTTCATGCAAATGAAGCCCGCATTACTTTTTTTTATTTTTTATTTTTTATTTTTTTTTTGTTTTATGAAAATTTTTTAATTTTAATTGTCTTTGGGTTTATAATTAGAAATAATTTGTTGTTGATAAAACGTTAGTTGCACCGGAATATCTAAATGCAGTGAGAGTTTTTTCGTAGCCAATCTAGATTGCTGGGTAATTTGTAAAAATATTTTCATAAAACAAAAAAACAAAAAACAAAAAAAAAATCAAATAAAAACAAAAAAAAAGTAACAAAAAAGTAATGCAGGCTTCATTTGCACGAAGACAGTCTGATTCCTGTGAAACGCAGAGAGCTAATAAGAGCTTGTTTCTCGAATGTTTATGCGTTCGCTGCTTACCAATCGGACATTAAATTTGAGTGTGATCAATTATTAAAACTTTTGCTTTCAATATTAGATTATGCAATGTGCATTTTAAATGACTGATATCATATTAATATTCAGCGACCTCAAAAACCCCCGAGTAACAAGTCTCACTTTAATTTGAGGAATTATTTCCAAAAATATCCGCCATATTGGATCCGCCATTTTGAATTGTTAAAGAATGATATCGGATTCGTAATCAGCAATCCCAAAAACTACCATTTAGCAAGTTTCCAACGGAATTAATTCATTGTTTTGAAAAGTCTTCGCCATGTTGGATCTGCCATTTTAAATTTTTACAAACTGGCACCAATTTCGTAGTCAGCGGACACAAAAACCCCCGAGTAACAATTTCCAATAAAATCCACTGTGAAATGGCAGTCCGAGTAGCGATTTTTTAATTTTTCGACGGTTTTTGAAGTTTCATCCGCCATTTTGGATACTCCATGTTGAATTTCTTCAACCTATCTTGCCAACTTTTTAAGTACGTTAATTGTTGATCATTTGTGCCCAAAAACAGTTTATTTGGACGTAAATTTTTGTTTTTGTGAAGCTTATATATCCAAACTCTCGTTTTTTCTGGTTTTCTGCCACCATATTGGTCTGAACTTTTGAAAATTCCGATTCTGCCCAACGAGCTTTGAAAGAGTAATCAAAAACGAAAATTTTAAGCCCAAGATCACCAAAATCCATCAACATGAATTTTGGGCAGAGCTCTGTTCCGGTTGACAAAGAACGTCCCATATATATATTTTTTTTTGTATTTTTTTTAGAGACAATGAGTCAACTAGAAAAGGCAGCAAAGATCAGGAGTGTCTTTATTGCCAGGTTGGCTAATGGAATAAATAAGAACGATCTAATGGGACTTTTTAGAGCTTATGGGGCAGAACATGCGGTTGTTCTTAAGAGAAGTCGTGGCAATGTTGCGTTCGTCACTTTTTCCACTTTTGAGCAGGCTCAAAAGATTTTAAATTCCTCAAAGACTCAAGCGTTTTCCCTACATTATCGGAAACTACGAATTTTATCTGCTGATGTATGGCATAATAGAGATTCTATTCCTGAAACAATAACAAGATCGGTCGCGAAAACAATCGTACAGCTTCCAGAGCTTCCGATAGCGAATATCTGTTCTTTCCTAACTTACAAGGAAAGAGAATAGTGTGAGACATTATCATCGACTTGGAAAGATGGAAGCCTCAGATCGTACAATGTTATTTCATCATTATCGACCAATTCTTGGATGTTTAAAAATGGATGGCAACAATCAGAAATAAAATCGGAGGAAGTATATAAGGTGATTCAAAAAGGATACAAAACCTTGAGAACCATTGAACTAACGACTAATGCCAAATTATTACCACCACAAATGATAACCATCGCAGGGATAAATGTAAAATATTGAAGGAATTGTCAACTGTAGGGGTAACTGTCCGACCAAATGGGTTTTACGCGGTTGCAAAAAATAACACGAAACTAGAAAAAATACATGTAGGTATCACTATAGGTCCCATGGATGAAGAGCTTAGTACTTTATTTAGAAATAATATAAATTTACAGGAAATAGTATTTAGAGGGTCAAATATTACTGGAAAGTGTTTGCAAACTTCAAGCAGATCCATAGAGAAAATAACGTTTGAAGGCGGTCATCACCTTAAAGAAGAGTGGTTATCTCAATTTCTAGAGAAGCAGAATTGCATCAAGTTCCTTAAATTAAAACCAAATAAAAACTTATTTGGAAAAGAAATAATAAAGGCAATAACTCAACGCAAAAGTAATAAGATGTTTTTAGAGGAGTTATTAATAAATGAATATCCAGTAGGAAAAAAGTTCGAGTCCATTCAATTGTTGGAAGAAAGGAGAAATGCAGTTGAAGAACCAATGTTTTTAGAAATGGAGGAAATTTTCATGGATCAAGAGACGAATTTCTCAGAGGCATGTACATCACTAAGTACCCTGGAAATTTTGTATTGTGCATGGGCAAATGAGGATCTCATTTATAACATGGGAGAACACCTGCAAAAATTAAAGAAATTAGACATTTCTGTTTGTTCGAATATTAGGGGTGAATTCGCTCTTGACTCCTTGACGCGCCTAACGAATTTAGAGGAAATAATTATGCGATTCATGCATCCGACAGTAGGTGTTCATTTTTTAGCGGATTTGCAACAGTTGTTGAAAGTAAATTGCTCCGACACCTGTGGAGTAGCTGAGGATGAAATTCGTCAAACAAGTTATTGGGGAGTTTGAATATGGAGGGCTGTGTTCATGTGGGAAGAGGTGTTGTAGATAGCGCTTACGATTCTCTTAAGACGTGTGTCAGAAATAATTTATTGACCATATACCTTGGTAGAACACAAGCAACTCATAAGAAAAAGGACCGGAAGAATAATTTGCTAAAACTAGTATATCAACGAGAAAGATTCTAGTCTTCAAATGGAAAATATCTTCGATATTGTGGGAATTTCCCTAATAACAAACTATAGTCTAACGATTGTAGATCAAATTTTTATTTTTATTTTATTTTATAATATTCTTTTAAAATTTATTTAAGTAAAAAAAGATATATATATCGTGCATTCCATGTCAACCGGGCCACCTCGATATCTCAGTAACGGACCTTTTTTTTTTAATGAAACTTGCTAGAGACCTTCTTCGGCAGGTAAACTATCAATCTGAATTTTTTCAGAATTACTTTTTTTTTTATTGCAAAATGGCGGACCAAAATAGCTCAAAAAACGCGTCTTTTTTACATTTTGTACTAATTTAACGTCGTTTTGGCCGAAATAAAAAAAGATAAACCCGACATTAATATTTTATTTGTTATTTATTGCATTTATAACAGTCTAGAAATCCACCAGCGTTGATCAGAATAATTCTGGCTTGGTCTTGGTCTCGATCATGTCGTAGTGTATGGTTCTGGTCTTAGCGTATTGGCCTGTGGCCTCGATCTGGGTATCAGTATTGATCTTGGTTTCGATATCAGTCTTGGTCTTGGTCTCGATCCAGGTCTTGGTCTCGATCATGTCGTAGTGTATGGTCGTAGTCTAGCGTACTGGCCTATGGCCTCGATCTGGGTATCAGCATTGATCTTGGACTCGATCTCAGTCTTGGTCTTGGTCTCAATCCAGGTCTTGGTCTCGATCATGTCGTAGTGTATGGTCATGGCCTGTATTGGCCTGTGGCCTCGATCTGGGTATCAGCATCGGTCTTGGTCTCGATCTCAGTATTGGTCTTGGTACCGATCCAGGTCTCGGTCTCGATCATGTCGTAGTGTATGGTTGTGGTATAGCGTATTGGTCTGTGGCCTCGATCTTGGTAACAGTATTGATCTTGGTCTCGATCTCAGTCTTGGTCTTGGTCTCGATCTTGTCGTAGTATGTGGTCCTGTTCAAACGTCTCAGTCTATGGTCCCGCTCTGGGTGTCAGTCTTGGTCTTGGATTCGATCTAAGTGTGGTCCTGTTCAAGTGTCTTAGTTTATAGTCTCACATTCTGTTCAAGCGCCTTGGTCTATAAGGTTCTGGACTGTATCGGGCAGTCGTTTGCTTTAATTCTTATAACAAATAATCTAATAAAAATAACAATTGTTCAAAAATCTATATTAGAAATAAAATTATGTGACATATAAAAATATGAACTTCATAAGTATATCACGAATGTACATTTCTTTTTACAATTTTTCCCTGTACCGCGTTTATTGTAAATTTTATCAACACTACAAATTTAAGTATTAAAAAATTTCATATTATGGTTATTGGAAAAATATTAATTCAAATAACAACGTACAATCTTGACATTTATTAAAGATTTCTAATTGAATCTTCAGTATCTTTCCTTTATTTTAAGCTAAATAAAAAACTTTAATGTTAATTTGTATTAAATGAAAGGATAATTTTTAGAAACGTCTAAATCATCATCAATTCAGAAAACATGTCTAGTTCAAAAGACTTTAATCATTATTGTTGCAACCCTTATAAAATAAAGAAACATTCGAAGAAAAAAGCTGATATTTCTGTGTCTCTCGCAGTTTCAAACATTTTTCCAAATTGTAAAGATAAAAGGGTATGTAATACATGCAAAATTAAAATTTATAATGAACATCCGGTGATAAACAGAACATTAAATAATTCATATAACTGTAATACAAATGAAATCGTCTCAACAGAAGAAGATGCAAATGCTGATATTGACAATGAATCAGATGTTTCATTTCACGAGTCGCCTTCAAGAAAAAAAAAATTAAATTCCATCGAAACTTCTTCTGAAGATATGCACCTAGGTTGAAGAAAGGTAAATCATTAGATGAAGAGAATATTTCATTAGTCAAAAATTTCTACAATAATGATGATAATGGAAAAATATTAGGAGACATGACGGATACAGTATCAGTTAAACAACCTGATGGATCACAGAAACATGAATGAAAGCGATTGATGTACTCTAATTTAAAAGAACTTCATTGTCTTTTCCTACAAGATCATCCTATTCATTCACTCGGATTCTCTAAGTTTGCTTCGTTAAGACCGAAAAATTGTTTTTTGCAGGTGCTAGCGGTACTCCTACTATTTGTGTATGCATTTATCACGAAAATGTAAATTTGATGTTAGATGCATTGGATATTAATAACATTACAAAAGACACAGATTTACATTTAACAAATTTTAAAGACTGCTTGGAAATGTTAGTATGCGACAAAAATTCTTCTGACTGTCACGTAGGAAAGTGTCTTCATTGCAAAATTGAAAATTGTAACTTCGAATAAAATTAGGCTTCAACAGCACTTGAAAAGTTGTATAGATGAAATTTATGTTCAGAATATTGAATTTTCTTGTTGGAATACTACAGATCGTGCAAAAATGGAGTTCCGACATTTAGAGATTAATGAATTTATTGATGAGTTGATAGAAAAGCTATTTAAGTTAAAATCTCATGACTTCATTGCAAAACTTAAACGAAGGTGAAGTTATAATTAGTATGGATTTTTCTGAAAATCTACAATTTACACCACAAAATGCTATAAGTGGAGTTCATTGGAACGCTGAGCATTGCACACTTTTCACAGTTGTATGCTATTATAAAAATGGAACAGATTTAGAACACAAATCAATGATTATAATATCTGATGATTTAAATCATGTTACGGCAGCAGTACATACTTTCCAAGATATTATTATCAATCGATTAAAAATTTCAATAACAAATTTATGTAAAATATATTACTTTTACAGATGGGGCAGTCCAGCATTTTAAAAATAAGTACAGTTTTCAGAATATTCAACATCATTTTGATGACTTTGGTATTGACGCAGAACATCACTTTTCTGAAACAGCTCATGAAAAAGGACCTGGTGATAGCGTTGGTGGTAACTTTAAAGCATCTGTAAGACGTTCAAGTTTACAAGCAAAAACCCCATACCAACAGATTTTAAATGTTAAACGTCTAAACGAATGGGATAAAGCCAATAACAAAAAAACTGAAATAATCATGTGCACCAAAAGTGACATTGAAAAGAATACGATAAAATTAAAAGCAAGATTTAGAACCACCGAAGCAGTACCTGGTATACAAAAAGCACATGCATTCGCGAAAAACGATGCAGAGCAATTTGTAATCCGTACATTTTCTTTAGACACGACGTAAAATACTCTTTAAAAAATATAATAAAAAAATCTAGAAAAAAAGAAAATACTTTTAGTCATTCTTTGTGAAATCAATCAGGATTTGACATGACCTCTCAGATTTTGTTGAAAATGGGAGAAAAGTTAGTATTCGGCATACATATGACTGTGGTAAAATGATTTTACGATATTCCGAAAATTTTCAAAATGGCGGCCATGTCAATTTTTAACTTGAAGAAAAAAACGTATTTTTTAAAATATTCTAGCTTGTAGGCATTTTATCGGAATTTTGTGAAATTTGGTACACTATAATATAAGAGACTGAAGTTTCAGAAAAAAATAATTACATATAAAAATTACAACAATAAATGCATAAAAAAATATTTTTTCTTTTTCAAAGCCATTTTTGACCACCGTGCACCCATTTTATTTTTTTAAAAATATTTTTATATAATAGCAAATTTTATACAGAATACTTTCCATTTTGGATATTCGTGGTGTCTTTATTAGTTTACGAGTTATGAATTTTTGAAGTTGAACGCACGGGTGAAACTCGGGCGCCCGCGTCCTACACCGCACTGGGCACGTAATGATATGCTGCGTTTAGCGGTGGAAAACCTTTTTTTTTTTAATTTGTGTTTAAGTGATGGATATTCTGAAAGTTTGTAACATAATTTTGGTGAAACTACGTTTATAACCGCCAACATTAGCATAACCCGATACGTACCGCGAGGAAGTTGCTGGTCGGACTTTACGTATCATTATGGCCCTAAAAAGGGCCGATTTTGTTTACCACGTTAAATTAGGGACCCCATGAGTCGTCACTTCTACAGTATTTTGTGACTCCACACCCAACTTTACGTGCTTTTTCTTGATTTCGTTTTCGTCTCGTTTAATGCAACTGAACACATTTTAATCTCTTCTGAAGATGATGTTACCCTACAAGCAATTTCATTTTTATTTATTGGAATAACAGAATGGAAACCTCTCGATCCAGTTAATGTTTGCGCTTTTTCACGACGTTCTTTTAGGAGCTCGGAATGATTTGCGTGCTCTACAGTTGTACTGTGAATAAATTTAATACTCTGCATTGAATCTTTAGCCCATTCGTAAAAATGTAATGATGTGGTCAGTAGATTTCCCAATGTTCGTTTTAAACTACCTTTCGTAGCTAACCTTTTAACCGTGCCTCCAACTCCATCACATGTGCTCTTACCATGTGACGTAGCGAAAAAATGCCATTCAGCCTCAACATTAAAATCTTGAAAATGATGTGATAGATTAATGAAATTTGTTTTATTTTTGTATTGAGACGCTGCTCTATCACTGAAATATTTGATTTTTTTAACATTTGTATGTTTTTCTTTTAGCTGCTTCATAAATTTGTTTATAAATAGGTTAACCGCAATAGCATCGTGAATCAAGCATTCTGAAATTATTACGTAGGACTCGTGAAGTATTTCATTATCTTTTTTATAATATACAACGAAAGGATGAAGAGTTACTTGCGTATTGTTCCAATGATAACTTTGAATGGCATCCTGAATTATGCATGTATAATTTTCTGCAAAGTCGCAAAGCACCACGAATTCTCCTGGTTTTAAGTTACTTTTAGTCTCTGCTAAAAACTTACATTGAGACTTTGCAATAAAATCATGCATCAAAAGCTCCAATAACGCTGCAGACAATGTATCTATGAAATCATCGACATTATCAACGATGTTTTCCAGATTAGATCGGTCTGTTGATGTCCATTTTTTGTAGGTAATCTCAGGAATAGAATTTTCGTCAAACGTCTCTTTCAAAATGTTTTTTACATTGCTCACTCCAGGACATTCATTACATTCACCTGTATAGCAAGAAAAGGTGGGGTTATCGCATGTCATTTCACGCAAAATTGTTTTGTAATCATGTAAAAAACATCGACTTTCATCATTTTTTGTTAAGATTTTAAGTTGAGCTCCTGCAATCATTAACTTAACATTTTGGTGCATTTTGCACACACATACGGAGTGAGTTCTGTTTCCTCCAGCTAACTGACATTCAACGGGCTTGAGCTCAGCAAATTTTGAGAAACTTATTTTATTTTCAGGATGTTCATTTTCAAATGCAACGTGTAACTAATTCAAGTTTATTAGAAGTAATCGTTTCTGCAAATGAATTCGGCCATTATCTGTTTTCACAGATTTATAGTCCCTTTGACCCGGCATCATTCGACTGTACTCATCATTATAATAAAAATCTCTTAAAAGTTTATCAGTTTCAGAGCTGAGTTTTCTTCCAGGTTTAAGATTAGGAGTAGAGCCAATACCCTGTTCTTCGTGAAGTTTTTTAGCTGTTAGAGCTTGGTAAAACGAAACTGAAAATCGTGATTGTAGCTCTCGCACGTTCCAATTTTTAGGAACCATAGTCAGTAGTTTAATAATATCTGATTTTTTAGGAGTTTGACTTATCCGCTCTTTTATTTCACCGACTAGTATATTCAAATCATTCGTATCTTCAATTTCTATATCAAATATTTTCTGTAAATTTGTGTTCATAGCCTTTTGTATTTCTTGAATTTTTGATAGTTTATTTTTTTTCGATTTTAAATCATGTGAAGTTATTGGTGTCAAACCTAAAAATTGAACATATTCGTTCGTGGTAGATAATAATGCATCTGAAACAAATTCTTCTTTATCATTTTCATCAGAAGCTGGATCAATATCCATTACGTCATCGCTATTTGCTATAATGTTTATAACATTGCTCGTTTTCGAATCTTTAGAACTACCAGCATCATCATTTGTATTCATTTTTAATCTGCAAGTAGTACAAAAAAAACATATCATTGATTTTCCGTACAGAGGAACCGTATACTTTGTGGTTTCTCTTTCGAAACGGATTGCTGCAACACCTGCGCTGCAATACTTTCGACACAGTGCTCATATTCTTTTTTCCCAACAAATGAAACGTGAAATAATAAATAATAGCTTGTACAAAGAACAGGTACTACCAGAGAGAAAACTACAGAATTCAACTTTATAAATTAACACGTATCGCTACTAATATTCAATGCATACAATACGTGCTTTATATCGTCCGCAACGGAAGGCTTCGCATATAACGTAAGTGAAACCCCACTTCCATAGCAGAAGAGACATAAGCGATATTTCTACCTAGCGGAGGTAAAGTTAACAACATTGGATATCAGAGACATTGCGCGCATTTAAGGTAACCGTCAGTTCATAAATAATATGAAACTACATTACAGCTTTAAAACCATAAGTACCAGTAAGAGTTATAAACATAGTTTCACCAAAATTATGTTACAAACTTTCAGAATATGCATCACTTAAACACAAATTAAAAAAAAAAGGTTTTCCACCGCTAAACCCAGTATATCATTACGTGCCCAGTGCGGTGTAGGACGCGGGCGCCCGAGTTTCACCCGTGCGTTCAACTTTAGAAATTCATAACTAGTGAACTAATAAAGACACCACGAATATCCAAAATGGTCTTCTGTATAAAATTTGCTATTATATGAAAATATTTGTAAAAAAATAAAAAGGGTGCACGGTGGTCAAAAATGGCTTTGAAAAAGAAAAAATATTTTTTTATGCATTTATTATTATAATTTTTATATGTAATTATTTTTTTCTGAAACTTCAGACTCTTATATTATAGTGTACCAAATTTCATAAAATTCCGATAAAATGCCTACTAGCTAGAATATTTTACAAATTAAGTTTTTTTCTTCAAGTTAAAAATTGACATGTCCGCCATTTTGAAAATGTTCGGAATATCGTAAAATCATTTTACCACAGTCATATGTATGCCGAATACTAACTTTTCTCCCATTTTCAACAAAATCTGAGAGGTCATGTCAAATCCTGATCGATTTCACAAAGAATGACTCTTTAAAAAATTTGTTAACTAATAATAATAAAAAAAGAATAAAAAATAACTTTTTTAAATTAAAAATTAAAAAAAACAACAATAATGCGGGCATGAAATATAATTCTGACAGTCTCAACCCTGTAGAATGCAGAGAGTTGTTGTTATAGCCCAAGACGCTCGAACAGGAACACACACTGACAATATCGATACCAAGGCCAAAATCAAGACCAATACCAATACTGAGATGAAGACCGAGATCATTACTGACACCCAGATCAAAGCCACAGGCCAATACGCTAGACCACGACCATACGCAACGACATGATCGAGACCAATGATTTGGCCAAGTGCGGATAATTAATATAAGTATTGTGGTTTTATTCCTACATAAAATACATATATTTTATTATTGTTTAAATATTGATAACCAGGAAGAGGATTAATTGGTAAGTTTTTAGATAATTACATTTATTTTATTAATTTATATTTCATTTTCGATCCTTGAGTAGATATATAATAATTGGTAGTTTTTAGACATTCGTTTTTGCTTTTGTATAGAAATTTATAAGTAACTCGAACTCATAATATTAGTCATAAAAAGACTTTTTAACAATATTATTTTCGTCATTTATGAGGTTCATATAAGAAAAAAACTTACAAAACAAGGATAAGAAAAAACCTTCGTTTGACAAAAAAAAAAATTACATTATGTCTCTTATGAGTATTAATGAATATCTAAACAATAAAAACAGACCCCTAAAAGAAATTGGCGATTTCAGAGCGATATTTCCGTTTTTTGAGGTGTCTTACCCCCACTTTCGAGATGATCCTGGCATAGAAAAATTTCGAAAAAATTACATTATATTTGTTATGAGTATCAATAAATATTTAAAAAATAAAAACAGACCCCTAAGATAAAATGGCGATTTCAGAGCGATTTTTCGGTTTTTGGGGTGTCTTACCCCAATTTTCGAGATGATCCTGGCATAGAAAAATTTCGAAAAAATTACATTATGTTTGTTATGAGTATCAATGAATATTTAAAAAATAAAAACAGACCCCTAAGATAAAATGGCGATTTCAGAGCGATTTTTCGGTATTTCGGGGTGTTTTACCCGAATTTTCGAGATGATCCTAGCATAGAAAAATTTAGAAAAAATTACATTATGTTTGTTATGAGTATGAATGAATATTTAAAAAATTAAAACAGACCCTTAAAATAAAATGGCGATTTCATAGCGATTTTTCGGTTTTTGGGGTGTCCTACTGCACTTTTCGAGATGATCCTGGCATAGAAAAATTTTGAAAAAATTACATTATGTTTGTTATGAGTATTAATGAATATTTAAAAAATAGAAACAGACCCCTAAGATAAAATGGCGATTTCACAGCGATTTTTTGGTTTTGGGGGTGTCTTACTCCAATTTTCGAGATGATCCTGGCATAGAAAAATTTCGAAAAAATTACATTATATTTGTTATGAGTATCAATAAATATTTAAAAAATAAAAACAGACCCCTAAGATAAAATGGCGATTTCACAGCGATTTTTTGGTTTTGGGGGTGTCTTACTCCAATTTTCGAGATGATCCTGGCATAGAAAAATTTCGAAAAAATTACATTATGTTTGTTATGAGTATCAATAAATATTTAAAACATAAAAACAGACCCCTAAAATAAAATGGCGATTTCATAGCGATTTTTCGGTTTTTGGGGTGTCCTACTCCACTTTTCGAGATGATCCTGGCATAGAAAAATTTCGAAAAAATTACATTATGTTTGTTATAAGTATCAATGAATATTTAAAAAATAAAAACAGACCCCTAAAATAAAATGGCGTTTTCATAGCGATTTTTCGGTTTTTGGGGTGTCTTACTCCAAATTTCGAGATGATCCTGGCATAGAAAAATTTCGAAAAAATTACATTATGTTTGTTATGAGTATCAATAAATATTTAAAAAATAAAAACAGACCCCTAAGATAAAATGGCGTTTTCAGAGCGATTTTTCGGTTTTTGGGGTGTCTTACCCCAATTTTAGAGATGATCCTGGCATAGACAAATTTCGAAAAAATGACATTATGTTTATTATGAGTATTGATGAATATTTAAAAAATAAAAACAGACTCCTAAGATAAAATGGCGTTTTGACAAAACAAAAATTACATTATGTCTCTTATGAGTATTAATGAATATCTAAACAATAAAAACAGACCCCTAAAAGAAATTGGCGATTTCAGAGCGATATTTCCGTTTTTTGAGGTGTGTTACCCCCACTTTCGAGATGATCCTGGCATAGAAAAATTTCGAAAAAATTACATTATGTTTGTTATGAGTATTAATGAATATTTAAAAAATAGAAACAGACCCCTAAGATAAAATGGCGATTTCATAGCGATTTTTCGATTTTGGGGGTGTCTTACTCCAATTTTCGAGATGATCCTGGCATAGAAAAATTTCGAAAAAATTACATTACGTTTGTTATGAGTATCAATAAATATTTAAAACATAAAAACAGACCCCTACGATAAAATGGCGATTTCAGAGCGATTTTTCGCTTTTTGGGGTGTCTTACCCTAATTTTCGAGATGATCCTGGCATAAAAAAATTTCGAAAAAATTACATTATGTTTGTTATGAGTATCAATGAATATTTAAAAAATAAAAACAGACCCCTAAGATAAAATGGCGATTTCAGAGCGATTTTTTGGTATTTCGGGGTGTTTTACCCGAAATTTCGAGATGATCCTAGCATAGAAAAATTTAGAAAAAAATTACATTATGTTTGTTATGAGTATTAATGAATATCTAAACAGTAAAAACAGACCCCTAAGATAAAATGTCGATTTCTGAGCGATTTTTCGGGTTTTTGGGTCTGTTTTGCGCCCTCCACCAGCACCCTAGTTTTCGAAAATTTTATTTTTATCATTTATGAGGTTCATATATGACAAGGATAAGAAAAAAGCTTCGTTCGACAAGAAAAAAAAATTTTTTTGTTCCCCCCCCCCCCCACACTTTTAAGATGATCCTGGCATAGAAAAATTTTGAAAACATTACATTATGTTTCTTATGGGTATTAATGAATATTTAAACAATAAAAACAGACCGCTAAAAGAAATTGGCGATTTCAGAGCGATATTTCCGTTTTTTGGGGTGTCTTACCCCCACTTTCGAGATGATCCTGGCATAGAAAAATTTCGAAAAAATTACATTATGTTTGTTATGAGTATCAATGAATATTTAAAAAATAAAAATAGACGCCTAAGATAAAATGGCGATTTCAGAGCGATTTTTCGGTATTTCGGGGTGTTTTACCCGAATTTTCGAGATGATCCTAGCATAGAAAAATTTAGAAAAAATTACATTATGTTTGTCATGAGTATTAATGAATATTTAAAAAATAAAAACAGAACCCTAAGATAAAATGGCGATTTCATAGCGATTTTTCGGTTTTGGGTGTGTCCTACTGCACTTTTCGAGATGATCCTGGCATAGAAAAATTTCGAAAAAATTTACATTATGTTTGTTATGAGTATTAATGAATATCTAAATAATAAAAACAGACCTCTAAGATAAAATGATGATTTCAGAGCGGTTTTCGGGTTTTTGGGACTGTTTTGCGCCCTCCACCAGCCCCCTACTTTTCGAAAATATTATTTTTGTCATGTATGAGGTTCATATATGACAAGGATAAGAAAAAAACTTCGTTCGACAACAACAACAAAATTTTTTTGTGCGCCCCCCCACTTTCGAGATGATCCTGGCATAGAAAAATTTTGAAAAAGTTACATTAAGTTTCTTTTGGGTATTAATGAATATCGAAACAATAAAAACAGACCCCTAAAAGAAATTAGCGATTTCAGAGCGATTGTCTTACCCTGACAATCACTGTTTGACGGTGAGTAGCGCAAAACCTACTTAAATCTGCTATGCATATTATTAAATATATTCTAATATTTTGTGACGTATTTCTTTTGTCAAAACTTTTTCGAGGTGCATCCCCATTGCGGCTCTTCATTCTACATAAGTGTGGTGTTATCTGTTAAATTGAGCCGTGCAGTTGCATTTCTTCACAAACGAAAATTTTCGAGGAAATTCGTTAAGAATTCAAAACTGTCTCCGCACACCGTTGTGACGTCACCAATCAACAACGAAATTGACAACACCTGTGTAAACATTACCTATTTTAATCGCAAGTATTGAAGAAACTAAACTGCGCACTTCAGCTATTTGCTCAATCTTCACTTCGTTTTATTTTTGAAGTATTTTTTTTTTGCGGAGCATTGCTTTGAATAATCATTTATACCTGAAAAAGTGTTGACAGTTTTAAATGTTTCGTTTTAAATCGCAGCAATTTCATATAAAACTGCGGGTATATTAAACGTAAACAATCATAATAATTGAATATTAAAGTTTTGGTTGTGCGGCTATTGTTTACATTGCGCCAATCAAAGATTATATTCGGCACACATATAATAATCAATACTGCGTTTTCGAGCTTCCTTACATTTAACTTCGTACTTATAAGGCACGGTTTAGATACCGTTGTGTATGTGTGAGTGGTTATCAACACTCCTGTCAAAATTTTGTTGTTGTTAACGGGAATACCTTTAATATGTCTCTTACATTACCCAGTTGTGCAGGATGCAATCGTGACATAAAATCAACTTCAGTCCCATGTGATAAGTGCAAATTGCCTTTCCATCCAAAGTGCACCAAATTTAGTAAGGTCAGATACCACGAAAAATCAATCTCGGTGTGTAGTTTTTGCATAGAGAAGGCAAATTCTAACTCGCCTATGGTTCCTCGCTCCCGTGCATCATCCACATCGTCCACTTCATCGGCCATTGCTACTATGTCACAACTGCAGAGTGATAAATCCCAACCAGATCTGGGGACACTTCTTGAAGCTATTCAAAATCTCAACGCAAATTTTATCACATCAACACAACAACAAGCGTCTCATAACCAGTCCATGGTGGAACAGTTTGCAAAACTCTCGTCTGATGTCCAGAATAGCATTCAAGATCTCAAGACCGGCCAAAATGACCTTGTGGAACGGTGCATCACTTTAGAAAAAGAAAATGCCACATTAAAAAGTGATCTGCAGCAATTAAGTGGCAAACTTCGCAAAGTTGAATACCGACAAGAGCAGTATACATTGCTTCTCTCAGGTCTGCCAGAATCTGAAAATGAACATCGAAAAGAAGATATAATAAAAGTAGCCAAATTTTTAGAAGTTGACCTTTCTCCAGCTGATTTGTCGGAGGCCATACGTATATGTCCCACCGGCCAAAATAATGCTGCAAAGCCTAGAACGGTCAGGCTTGTTTTTGAGAGATTATCTCAGCGTAATGGTTTATTTGGGGCTTTTCGACAAAAAGGTCGAATCTCGTCGACATCAATCTTTCAGGATAGGGAAGAACGTTTTCTCCATCTAAATAAGTGGCTTCCATCTGATTCTTATGCTCTACTGAAACTTGTGCGGGCAAAAACTAGAGAGATGGGAATAAAATATGTATGGCATAAAAAGGCAGATATTTTTGTAAAACGTGATGATAACCCAGCCACGAAATCAACACGTATTCTCAATATTGACGATCTTCTCCGTCTATCTGAGTCCTGACTATCGTCAGGGAAACAATTACCTCATCAAACTCTCAGTCAACGCCTAAAATCGATAAAATCTGTGTCGACGTCTGTAACTCCTTCGCTACCGGATCATCTGCGCTCTTCACTTTCTAGTCGTGAATCACAGCCGGATGTAATTTTTAAAAATGTAAACTGGAATGTACAATGTGATAAATTCGAATTTTAATCCTATTTGCCCTCTAAACCGACTTCGGGATACTTCCGTTTATGCCACCTAAATGCTCAATCTCTGCGTGCTCAAGGTCGTATGACCAGCCTCAATCACTATTTTTCTTCACATATATATCAAGCCATCTGCATCTCCGAATCTTGGCTAAACGAAGTTACCCCGAATGAAATGGTTGGACTACAAAATTTTATTATTTATAGAACCGATAGATATCGTAAAAGAGGCGTAGGTGTAGCTGTATATGTTCACGATTCCATCCAGTCACGTCACATTCTTTCATGATCCGATCTGCTTCAGACAAATCGTCATTCTCAAATAGAATTCCTATTTATCGAGCTCTCCTTTCAAACTTCCTCTCCTCTACTATTAATTTCTGTTTACCGATCACCAAATTCTCCGATGTTTAAAGAGCTGGCTTCAGAGCTCTCTAAACTAGTCCATCAATACGCGAATATAGTAATTATGGGGGATTTAAACATTACTCTTTCCAAAGGGTGGCTAACTTCCTACGAAACTTTTCATCATCTTTTAATTTTTACATAGTTCCCTTTTCTGAAACCCATTTTACATCAACATCAGCGTCATGGATAGACCACTGCCTTATTGATGATAAGTCTAAGCTCAAATCCTTCAATAAATCAAATGGCCCATCTACCTCAAACCATGATCTTATCTCTATCACTTATAATTTCAAAATAGTCCCCCCACCTTCATTCTCTTTTACGCATCGTAATTTAAAACGCTTTTCGGCAGAACAGTTTACTGCTGATCTTGCGAAAATTGACTGGGAATCCCATCTGCCCATACAATCAACAGATGATAAACAGCAATTCATCACTTTCGCTTTACGTGATACCTACGATCTCCATGCACCTTTCTCGAGAGTAACTCCAACTAAACCTCGAAATCCGTGGGTAAATAAAGACATCGTATTGCTCATTAAGCAAAGAAATAAACTTTACTCTGTATACAAACGTAAGCGAGATATCATGTCATTTATTGATTATAAGGTGGCACGCAATACTGCACGACGTCAAATGTCTAAGGCTCATACACACTATTGTACTCGTCGACTTCAATCTATCACTGACTCCAAGGCAATCTGGCCGGAATTGAGACGCTTACGTTTTGTCAAGCCTAAACCACCACTCCCTAAACTAATCTGCTCTCTTGATGACCTTAACAAATATTTCTGCTCTATTTCGAACATTAATCAGTCTCGCTTCTCTCTTCATCTTCCATTTCACCTTCTTAATTATACAGATACTCCAGACATGTTTTTTTTGCCCACAGTCACACCATTGTCACTATATTTAGCCTTCCACTCCATAAAGTCGAAGTCAGCGGGGTATGATGGAATAAATCTTCATTGTATTAACGCTGCCTGGTCCAAGATTGCAAGCTCTCTTCTCGATTTGGTTAATACCAGTTTGCAGTCTGGTGTCTTTCCTAAGGAATGGAAAAAAGTCATTATAAAGCCTATAAATGAGATACCATCTCCTGCATCCCTATCCGATTATAGACCTATTGCCAGTCTTTGCGTCTTAGCAAAGATGCTCGAGCGGCTTGTTAGTGACGCATTTATTATTTATCTCAAACGTAATAACTTCCTAGACCACAGGCAATCAGGATTTCGTAAAGGAAACAGCAGCCAGACAGCTCTCACTCTGGTTACTGATTACGTGCGGGAAGGTATTGAGCACGTTTTGGTAACAGTCCTAATCTTATTTGATTTTTCTAAGGCATTTGATACAGTTGACATTATCACTCTCCTCAATAGACTTAGAGACCTAAATGTCTCATCAACTGCTCTAAGATGGCTTGCTTCTTACTTGACAGGGCGCGAGCAAGCCGTAGCGGGAGTGGATGGAGAGCTGTCAGAATGGGCGGAAGTGGTTACAGGAGTTCCCCAGGGATCCATTCTGGGTCCCCTTCTTTTCTCCATCCTAATTAATGACATTTCTAGAACTCTCTCATACACCAGTCATATGCTTTATGCGGATGACCTCCAAATATTGCTTCAATCTAAGCCATCAGATTTGTCTACCGCCATCCGTCGAGTAAATTCTGGCATTGCTGTATGCTGTCGAGACAGGCCTCTCTCTGAATTTCTCAAAGACCAAGGCCCTATTGTTAGGATCATCAGTAAACCTTCGTAGCGTAGAAAAGTTCGATCTTTCTAACATAGAAGTAGGGGGACACGCAGTTCCCATAGTGAATGACGTCATAAACTTAGGGCTTCGTTTAGACTCATCACTTTCCTGGAGTAAATAAATAAACCATATCTCAAAATGTGTCAACTCTACCCTATATCACTTGAAATATAATAAAAACGTTCTATCTACGAATCTTAGAAAACATCTTGTCATCTCTCTAATCTTTCCCTGTCTTGATTATTGCTGTGTAACCTACTGCGATATATCCCGAACACGCAGGGATAAATGCCAACGGTTGCTAAACCAGTGTGTGCGGTTCATATTTAATCTAAAGAGAGACTGGCACGTCACACCCTATCGTCGTAAACTTGGTTGGCTCCCTATGAAATACAGACATCTGTACTTCATTGGTAGTCTTACGTACAACATCCTGAGTTGCGGTGAACCGCAGTATTTGTACTCTCTCTTTTCTCTGCGTGAATCGGCAACACGACGCACCACAAGAGTAACCCAGGGTGATCTTCTTGGTCCCTTTGCGAGGCCTCGTGCCTATTCCAAATCCTTTATTACGGTGGCTTCCAGATTCTGGAACATGCTATCGCCCTCCATACGTTCATCTCATTCCTCAGAAGTTTTTAAATCACAACTCTTCGCATTTCTTTTGTCATATGATCCGTCCTCACCTGATAGATCAATTCTATAAATTGTCATCTAATCAGCTCATCACCCTACAATAATTCATAAATTTTCATCATCCCACTCCGAGCTTTCAATACCTTCTTTTATGCTTATACACCTACACCCAATTATTATTCTCAAGTCTTTATATCGAAATGTCACTTGTCTTTACTGACTTCGGAATCACAACTGAACATCCGCGCGTCAAATAGTTTCTAAACAGCTGTATACGCATCTTATTCACTTTATGTACATTCTTTTAGAAATTGTCTCCGCGTCATAGAATCATATACTGTAACATACATATATTTATATATATACATTTCTCTGTATTTTAGCCATAAGATAACGCGATTATGTATCGCCATCAAGGCTTAATTTAAAATAAATACAAAAATACAATAAAAACAGACCCCTAAAAGAAATTAGCGATTTCAGAGCGATATTTCCGTTTTTTGGGGTGTCTTACCCCCACTTTCGAGATGATCCTGGCATAGAAAAATTTCGAAAAAAATGCATTATGTTTGTTATTATGAGTATCAATGAATATTTCAAAAATAAAAACAGACCCCTAAGATAAAATGGCGATTTCAGAGCGATTTTTCGGGGTGTCTTACCCCCACTTTCGAGATGATCCTAGCATAGAAAAATTTCCAAAAAATTACATTATGTTTGTTATGAGTATTAATGAATATTTAAAAAATAAAAACAGACCCCTAAAATAAAATGGCGATTTCAGAGCGATTTATCGGGTTTTTTGGTCTGTTTTCCGCCCTCCACTAGCACCCTAATTTTCGAAAATTTTATTTTTGTCATTTTTGAGGTTCATATATGACAAGGACAAGAAAAAAATTTCGTTCGACAACAAAAAAATTTTGTTTCGTTCGCCTCGAACGTTGCAAATTTCAACATCGTTATTATTTGTCAACAAATTGTCCTATTTCATTCCTGACTAGAAAAGGTTATAAATAATTGATAATCATTTCGTTAAAAAAAGTTTTTAAATCTGATCTTTCCTTTTATAACAATATACAATAAATTTAGTTTACTATATTTATAACAAAATAGCAAAGAGCGTTTCACAAATGTATAAAGTGATAATTAAACTGTATAACATTGGCAGATTTAAGGTTCAATACTCTACATCATATTTAATTATCGGAAAATAGTAAAGGGGCCATATTATTGTCTTGTTTACTGTATAAATGGTTGACGACCAAATGTGCAATTTCTTCATGAAGTTTGACCCTGATAGAAAATTCATTTTTGACATGATATTTGTCATTTTTAGAGGTATGGTAATGCCATTACCCATAATAAAATTCGATAAATTAAAAATAAAAGTAAAAATCTCACGCTTAAAAAGAACCTGTATAACTTTTGTATTTCAACATTTGAAAACAGCTAATTTTGAGCAATAAGAAATTACTTGATAATTTTACTTCGTGGGGTTTAGATAAATAAATTAAATGTAGTATCATACTCCATGAAACAACTTTGTATATTTGGGCGTTAAACGGTTCATTTAAGTAGTTTCTTTCTCTTTATGTGTAAAATAACATTGAAATTGATTTGAAATATAATAATAATTAAAGTTACTGACTACTCAGCTTTCTTTCATCTTATACAGTGACATCTTAGATATAATATGTATGTATACAAAGATTTATAGATTAATGCAAATAGCTTCTTCCTAACTTGCACTCTGTGTTTAGACTTTAATATTTTTTTAAATGGAGTTTCTATTATTTTAATTATTTCTATTATTTTAATAGAATTTTTTTCTTTTCAACAGATTCATTATTGTTAAATTGAATTATGAACTTAATATTACAGTCATCAAAAAAATTATTTTCACAAGCTGAATGCCTATAAAGTCTGACAATACGTCGAATATGTCTATAGAAACATTGAGCTTAAGTAATAATTGTTTTTGTTGTCTTTAATTACGTTTTTAATTCAATTTGTCAATAATGAATCTATTGAATTCATTTAATAATAATATATTAATATCGATATTGTGATCAAGGATTAAACGAATATCGGCAACATTCCCTTTTACAAATCTTTCTAAAAAGATATCTTCATTCCAGTAAAATAGTAAATCCTAATTGTATTATATTTAACATATAACATATAAACTATAAATAACATATAGTTTTATATATATATATATATATATTCTAATCATTTCTTTCGCAACATGAATATTTGTTTTTGCCAATTTATCAATTCCAATTTTTCATTTACTTAAATGTTATTAAAAAAACAGTATATTACTTCTTAAAATTTTCAATTTTATAAATTTAAAGGTTGGCATTGTTGATGCAATATTATAAGTATTGAATAATAATATAAGTATTGAATTAACCTACACGTGAATGAAGATAATATGTTACATTAAGAATTTTTCATTACTTCTCCTAACTTTAGATCAACAAAAATTACACAAGCCTTTGTGATTATTTTTGAAGAATGAAAAAAGGATTTATTATTGTTTAAATTGTACTAGCATTATTTTTTACTGTTTACCGGGGTCAGCTTGTTAATTGCATTGCATCATTATTGCGAACATTGATCATCTGAAGTTTTATGTTTTTACCGAATGTTCGAAATTTCTGATGATTTTAACGTCATCCGCAAGTGTCCAGTTATTCGAATAAAATCATCTGACTGTTTCGAAACATCCTTCCCGGCAATATCGATTTGGGTTTTCAACTGTCACCGGACCACGTGTTCGACATTCATATGCTCAGCGATTGTGTCGTTGGGAGGATTCCCCTAAAATAAACAAACTTTAAGATTCAATTTACAACTATACCTTTCAGAAAATTAATTTTTCGCCATCGGCTTTAGAAAAAAAAATATTCCTCGTGGTATATCTCTCATGCGGTATTTCAACAACACCCTGTATACGTATACATGGTGTCCAATTATAATCCCTCACCCGAAATATTACGAAAAGTACACGTTTAAAAGAAAAATGTTTCAAACAAAAGTTATTTTTTTACCTCTATTTAGTTACCTCTATTGCGCCCCACGTTTTCCATTTTAAGTCGTACAAATGTTTTATTTCCTAATAAAATGAAAAATTATTGCGTATTTATTTCGGCATGGTATTAGTGACCTGTGTGGATGGGAAAAATTATTTTATCCTTTTTACTCCATTTATAAAAACGTGGTTTTTAAAAATAATTTTTTATTTATTAATTATTTTCTGCTTTTTAGTTTTAATAGACGAAATTTTACAATCGATTTTAAACTATTACATTTATAAACAATCTGAAAAGAGGAGTTTCAAAATGAAAAGAATATGCAAGTGGTTTTAGATGACAGGCTCCTCTGGTGGCTTACACCGTCCAGAATTGTTGAGAATCCTGATGAGGTTTTCTCACGCCAGAATCCGTGAGCTGTTGCAGCACTTAAATATGACACTAATTCACTACTGCTCCACTTTCCGTCGTGGATGAGTATATAGGCAAGGGAATTAATGCCGTCTGGTAGGACTTTTCCCGATTGCAAAAAGAAAACAATGGACAAGCGCGACGGAAGAAGGGGGGAAAACGCCGGGCCCCCCGCTAAATGTTAAAGAAGGAATGTATAGATTCAATCAAGAACGGAAAATAAGCGCATTTTTTTTTAAACTTATTTTTTTTCATATAAAATTTAAATTTGCTGAAAATGTTCTTAAAACTGATTGAAACTTGTAATAAACGGTAAAGGAATGCATTGTCATCCAATTTTGGGCTATCCTAAAAGTTTCAAGTCTCTAGCTCATCGGTAAGTTAGTTTAAAATTGATTACAAGATTTGCATCGGACAAACAGACAGACAAGAATACGAGTTGATAAAAGCGTGGTAAAATAGTGTAGCATATAACATTCAGTGCTAATGCGCATATTCATTTGCATTTCGCAAATATCGTTTATTTTCTTTTTTCATTATTAAAAACAATTTATAAAGCGTAGTGGTTAGCTACGTATAACCGTTATATTTCATTTGCCATGAGCATTTGCTTTCTTGAATTTCCGTTGTTTAACAATATAACAACGCTGTCTCCGCCACTGCACACAATCGTTTGAAAGAAGAGAACATCTGTTGCAAGACATTTTATTATCTGTTGTATATGTTACGATCCCGTAACTATAGCTAAGTCACCGATGGACACATATCTGTAATACACGTAATAGCAATAGAATTAGCCGAGACATACGAAAAAAGCAAATTGATAGACTTTAAGAAATCACAAGCAGCGCTTCCTGCATGACGATCTGTAGAGAAAAAAAAAACCTGAATTATCGATCTCGACAGGTAGATCCCGAATCCAATCCCTTTACCTATGCATAACCGATATACAAGTTAACTACATTATCGACAAACATAAACATTGGTAGAAAACCCTAAAAAGCTGGAAAAACGTAGAATTCATTAATACAAATACTTTTTGTAAATTGAAATTTAACCAGAATTAAAAATACAAATATTTTTGATTTAAAAACTTCTCCATGTTAAAAAAATAACCGTCTTAAAAAGTGTACACTGACGAGTTCTCCTTGACTTTCCAGAGTCATACAAATTCCTGAAAGGTGGCATCAGACAACGAGGACACGCATGTAAACTCACCTACACACACACCCTTTTTAAAAATTACACATATACACCAATACATAGAAACCCATTCATGATTATCTAACCCGTATTTTTTTCGTTTTTCTTCATTTAAACAAACAATAATGAAAAATATAGATAATAAATAGCATGATGACATACGCAAAACCCATAATATACTATGAAAACCCAATAAATAAATTTAGCAATTAAACAAATTAACAAATAAATTACTTTACCATTTACCAATAATTCGAGATTTCCCCGATATTATTTTTTTCTAATTATTATAAAAAATATGCATAAATAATGTAGATATTGTTTGTATGCTTGTGTACGCACATACACACACACACACACACACCCACACACATCCTCACACACATACGCTGATACATAGAAATCCGTTAATGATTACTCAACTTACACTTAATGTTTTTGCTAAACTAATAAAAATATAATCACAACCAATACTGTGTTTACAAAAAAATTAAACAAACAATTTTACCAGCTAAACAATTTAATAACTAGAACTTTAACATCCCATTAAAAACCGAAAGCAAACCTAACCATGTTTATCGAAAGTTCAATATTGAATTATAAATAATTATGTATTTACGCACATACAAGCACACGCACACATATGCGATTACTCACTCGAGTCACGCCCAAACAACGTTTTATTTTACTATTTCCGCAAAATTCATTAATAAACAAAGTATTTTTATAACACAATATCACCCATAATAATTTCCTCCATCTTTTTGTTACAAAACCACCACACTAATAATTTTGCACGTCGCACTAACAAACAATAGCTTAAAAATTACCCAGTCATCTTGTCAATAGCTCTGCTTTACATTTAACATCACATGGACGTTTAAAGGAAAACACACAATATTGTAGAAATAATGATTTTCGTCCAGATGTCAAAACTTCGAGGATTATTATTAATATTGTTACACCAGCGATTAACGCCTTCTTTTGTGTGTTTATTACGTTCATTATGTAATTAAATTTTGTGTAAATTTTGCGAAACCAAATGTACAAATCGAAAAACAAAATTGTCCATCGGATCAACATTAGTAAAAAAATTACGAAAACTCAACAAAAGACAAATCTCCTTTTACCTCTCCGACCTCGATAAATCTCGCATCACCGAAGGTTCAATGAGCAGAAAATTGCTATAAATAGACGTACGAAAATCATAGAAGTCAGTAAAAAATTTTACTCATCAAAGATTAAGTCGAGCTCTCGTTAAGAAAAAAAGGCCAGTTAGCACCAGCCAGGACAACCCAGACACAGCACCAGCCAGGACGAGCCAGATACAGCCTAGCTTCCGCGGCCCAGCACTCGGTTCCAACCAGCTCCCGTCAAGGCTCTTATATCGGGGACCAGGACATCCGTCACGGAAAAGTGAGTATAACTAATCAAAACCCTTAACACCGATAGTTGTAAGGACCCAGAAGCTGCCGGCGCCCGGGAGGTGTACAGAGGTTAGTAGCCTCCGTTATCTTCCCCGTTGCAAAGGGGGCTAGCTTGGCCCACCTGGTGCATAGGGACCCGTAGGGACATTCGCGTTTTTTTAATTTTTATTTTCCGACTGTCATGGGTCCATCTGAGGCTCGGTGAACGGGTGGTGTACAGAGGCCATAGGTCACAGTTATCCGCCCCCCCCCCCTCACCTGGGATTTAGATCGACCCACCCTCGGAAGATCCCGAGGTCGGATGCAGGCGCTCCGCCCCGGAATGGACCCATAGATACCCCACATTTACCCTTCACTTTTCTAACCGCTTATTAACTCGGCAGGCCAACCAGCGGGGACTCTGAGATTTTCCTTTCTCCGTTGATTGGTCCCGCCCCCTCCATTACATATAGGACACTGACCCCCATTTTCTTTTTCTTTTACTTTTCAGTGCCGGGTGCTCAAGAAAGGCGCCGCAAAAAGAAAGCCCGCCTGACTCAGGCCGCCCAATGGACCTTATGGAGCGCCCACCAGCGACGGTCGCTCGATCCTGAGTTGATCACCAACCCCCTCTCGCTCGACCAACTGGCCATCTTTTGCAACTTCCCGACTCTCCCCCTCCTCCGTCCTCGTCCCCTCAACCTGAATTCTCAACAAAACCACCCTCCGAAACCAAAATAAGGATAACTTTAGAAGAATATCTTCAGAGGCATCAACCTCCAATAGAAAAATAAATATAACTTTTACCAATTCATTCTTACGCATTTTATTTCATCCCCTACTCCTCATTTCTCGCGTCCGAACATTCCGCCTCGAACTCCAGGTCGGCTTCTGAGACCGACCTACCTTTCGGTGACATAGGGAGAGATCTCACAAAACGAGGTCAATTCCGGTCGTACCATATACATTAAAGCATAAGCAATGAAACTTCGGCTTTCTGATTGTTTCCTTCAAAACGAAATCATGTCTGATGACATGATTCGGTTAATTGGAGAGGCCAGAAATAACTATTCACATGCAGCGCCCCTTTATGCTGAACGATATCTCAATAGACGACATCCTCATAGAACGACAATGAGAGATCCTTGCATCAGAGCCGAGCCAGGTAGCCTGAAACGAGTGCGTCAAAAATCAGTTGCTGACAAAGCGAAGACGGTGACTGTAATGGCTCTACTACTCTAAATCCGCATATTTCAACCAGACAAATTGAAAGGCAACATGGCGTTCCTCGGCCTACAATAAACCGAATTCTCATGGAGAACAAATGTCATCCTTATCATATTCATCTAGTTCACACATTGAAAGAGACTGATTTCGCCCGTCGCCTTGCTTTCTATAATTGGGTAAAGGTCAAGTTTCGAGCAAATCGTGCATTTGTCAAAATTGTGCTTTTTAGTGACGAAGCCACATTCTTAAACAGAGGAGGTGTTAATAGACACAATTGCCACTACTACTCAGATTTCAATCCCCATTGGAAGCGTCAGGAACAGTTTCGGCAAGGGGAACCACCTGATCAAAGCATCCCGAAGACATGCAAATCCGACAGTACGACCTCCGCGGGGTACATGTTGGATGACGCTAACGCCAGCGGTATGCAGACTTTTCGAATTAAACGCCTTTCATTCCAGATTGGGATATTCGTGTTGGCCTTAAAAATACCCGTCACGGACAAAATGGTAAAAATTAGCCAAAATATCGGTTACATCATATTCGGACGTTTAATTTACCGTTCTTTCCGAATCCCATGACAAAAATAGGACTTTCCATTAAAAAAAATCAATGTCGTCTTCAAATAACCTTGAACATTGATCTCAAGGTCAGAACCAATAATGTACAAAGAGTGCCCTCTTTTTCCTGAATAAGTTTTGTTTGAAACATTTTTCTTTAAAACGTTTACATTTCATAATATTTCGGGTAAGGGATTAAAACGGGACACTCTGTATATATACAGGATTTCCCAGAACTGGGTAACGACATTATAGGAGGTGACTCTCCGGGATATTTCGAACAAAAAGCCCCGTACCAAAATTGGATCTGAGGCTCAGAATTCGAGTGACGAGCTATTGAAGTTTAGGAAAAAAATTCGTTTTATGGCAATAACTCGGCTTGCTTTGAAGTTATTTCAATGAGTGAGGGCTCATTTTGACGCTTATTTTAAGCCCTATAATTCACTTATAAGAACATTTGACCTGTGATGAATATTTCTAAAGTTATAGCCTCAAAAATGGGAAAAAGGCAAATTTTTGCGGTTTTTCGCATCTAACTCATTTCACTAAATAGATAGTAAAATATCTCCTATGAAAAAGTTTTAGAGATTATCGAAACCTAATGAATGAGGGGCCAAATTCTTCGTCTTTTCAAGCTCTAAAACTTTGTTGGATAGACTAAACCTTATCTAAACTAAACAGTGTGAACATAATGAAAGATGATTATGAAATTATAATTTCCGTGGTTTTATTCTTATAAAAAAATTTTTAAATTGAAATTTTTTGATACAAATATGGTAGTTTTTATTTTGATACAAGAATCGTTATGTAAGTTAAAAAACTTGGATATCCTAAAAGGTGCTTGTACACAGGACTATTTTTAACTTTGGACCCCTACGATATAAAATTTTTCATTATAGTTCCTGATAATTTTATCCAAAAAGAAGCCACCATACGTGTACCAAAAAATTACTGTGTGCGGATTTTGTTTTATGACAGTAAAAGTACGGAAATTTCATTGTCATCTTTCGTTATTTCCAGATTTTTTGTTGTTTCAAATAAGGTTTTTTCTATCCATGAAGATGCCACTAAAACTTGATGCAAAAATTTCGTTGCAAGAAACTCATTTTATAAGGGTCCAAACCGAACAAGATTCCTTTTTATTAGCATGTTTATTTGAATTTCAGATTTTTCATTTTAGATAACATCCAATTGATATTAGTTAGTACCCAAAAAGAAGCCACTAAAATTCTATACAAAAATTTCTGTGCAAGGAATTCATTTTATACGGATCGAAACAAAACAATATATATTCTTACATGAAATCTTTTGGATTTTTAAATTTTTTATTTTAAATTCTGATAATTGTATCCAAATAGAAGCCACCATAACTGTATCCGAAAATTTCTATTCAAGAAATTCATTTTATGGCGATCAAACGGAATAATATTTCTTTTCATTGGCATTTCCAGATTTCACACCCTGATAATTTTATTTAAACCGAAACCACCATAAATAAGAGCAAAATGTCTATGTAAGGACTTTGTTTCATAAGAGTAAAACCATGGAAATTTAAATCCCATAGCAATGTTTCGGTATTTCCTTATTTTTTATTTTAGCTAAGAGCTATTCTATCTAAAAAGAAACCACCAATATTATATCCAAAAATATCTATGCAAGGGATTCATTTTATAAGGGTCCAAACCAAACCATATTCTTTTTCGTAACGATCTCTTTAGATTTCCAGATTTCTTATCTTGATAATTTGATCCAAAAATAAACCACCATTTTGGTTTCCAAAAATTTCTATACGCTTCATACGAGTAAAACCACAGAAATTGAAATTTCATAATCATCTTTCGGTATTCCAGAGTTTTTGTTTTAGATAAGAGTTATTCTTTTTAAAAAGAAGACGCCAAAGTTTTATAGCCAGAGAAATTTTCGGAGATAGTTACGGTCGCTTATAGTGTGTTTATATCCAGATAAACTCTGATATTTTATCACTGAAAACGAATTTCCTACCTTTCAAAAACAGTCGAGATATTGACTTTGCAGGTTTAGGGTCTTTTGGTTGTACAGGTTTAAGAAAAATATCAGAATACCAGAATTTACGTTCATGGTCATAGTTTTTGCCATAAAAGGCAGAAACGAATCAGAAGAAAATCTTACCATGCTGTATTCTGGAAAATTTTGTTTCTGTTCTAAGACAATATCGTTTGTTTTGATGGCTAAAATACCAGAAATAAGAGGGTAACGTCAATAAAATATCCGATTTAATTTACATGGACACATTTTTTTCGGTTAAGCCACATCTTTTTCGTAAATCATGAACATTTTGTAATCATGTTAATCAATCATTTGTATTTAGTATGCATGTAATGCTGTCGTAGTCACAAATCCATAAGAACTTGGTCGTGACTAACATTAAAAGTTATTCTGAAAGTTATTATAACATTTTTAATTAATGAACATTTCCTCCTGTAATAATTTCATAAAATGTATTCCATTTAAATGTTAGAAGATATCATTGAAATCTGACCTATCTGTTCGATTGTTCGAAGATCAGTAATTTCAGAATGTACACGGACATTTGCTTTACTAGTATTATTTGAACATTGTGATGTAAATCTCGAGTTTATTTTTTGAAGAATACTTTTGTGGGTTTGAGTGAATGTGATTTACATTAAATGAGAAATCAAGAACTTTAAAAATGAGTTTTACGATTAGCCATAACCAATTATTTGTATGATTATATTGTAATGAGACTAACATGAGTATAAATAATATTGCCGTTATTGTGCAAAATATTAATGAACAGCATAATAATACTGAGGCTGAATATCATGAAATTAAAATAAAGTTACGCAATAATTTCTGGCCATCCTTCAAGAGAAAGTGGGATGCTGCCTCTTGCAATAAAAAACATTTTTAGCGAGATGTACCCAGTTTTTGAAAAATTCTTTTTATGTTGAATTTGCAACAAATGCAACAACTTCGAATGCTACACACTCATCAACACCAAATATGACAAGTGGAATACCGCGTTTGCTGTACGAAGAAGTTTCTGACCGAACAAAACGACAAAAGGTTAACGAAATTCTTAAAAATCATACACATGAAGAAATTATCCGAGCTGGGAAAAAATTGCAATTAAATATGAATACTGAAGATTTTGATGAACCTATTGCACAAGATGACTACGACACTGGAGATGAAAATATTGACAGTACAGGTATTGGCTGAGTGTATAACGAATAATGATAATAATCTTCTGAACATGTCATTGGCCATGTACATGGATTTGAATTTGACTAAAGAAAAATATAATAAATTACGAAAACCATTTAAATTATATTTTAAAATTATTATTACCTATGTCCAACTACATATAATTAGTGTTGAGGGAGGTACCACATTATGGAAAAACCCTAGCCCGTCATCGACAAGATTTGGCCGACTGTTGAGATTCCAATTCGTAAAAGAAAGAACAGAACATACTTTACAAGAATATCAAAATTACGAAGAAGAAATTGATCAGTTAAATACATCACAAATAAATATTGACGGGAAATTATTCAGTGTGAAATACAAATTACAGTGTACAATGATAGACTGCAAGATGTACAATGACAAACTTAACAGGGCAAACATCATCTTCAAATATCAATGTGTGTAACGCTTTACTTAATCAAATGGACGACTTGCCGTATATTTTAAGTTTATCGCCAAATAATGAAACATATATATTTGGTTTGTGGACATTGCACTGTACAATTCTTTTCATGAAATGCATATTGAATATAACCTTGACTTTAAACCATCACAAGCACGAGGTAATAATAAAGTCGTCAAAAGCCAGTAAGTGGTCGTAGAGTAGACATTGAAAAGTTTAAAGTATATTGCATGAAAACTGTGAAACTGTATATAAAATTATATAAATGGTACAATATACCTCCGACTGTGAATAAATTACTAATACACAGAGCCGACATTATCGCAGCATCTCCTGTTCCGATTAGACATCTATCCGAAGAAGCTCAAGAGGCAACCAATAAAATATTTAGATTTGCAAGAGCAAGTCATAGTAGAATGCACTCTCGAGTAAAGGATATGTACCACTTACTAATTCATTCCGATCCTGTGATTAGTAATCTCCGAATAATTAAAGAAAAAAAAATGATGTATTATGTGAAGAAGCAGCAGATTTATGTGAAGACTAAGACATTCATACGAATGTACTAAAATAAATTTCCGATAATGGAGTGATGAAAATCCTCACTGAGGTCGGATATTCGCATACAATGGCCTCAGAAGTTGAATGTATGAGCAGGTTTTTGTGAAAAACGAATTGTCGGACCGTTTTTAATTGATGGGAATTTAAATGGAATCATTATCTTGAATTACTTTAACATGAAGTTATACCTGCAATACGAAACATGTACAATGATGATATACAAAATGCTTGGTTTCAACAAGATGGTGCGACACCACATTATGTGACACCGGTTCGACAATTCCTAGATGAAACATTTCCACAGCGATGGATGGGAAGGCATGGTTACATCGAATGGCCACCCAGATCACCAGACCATAGGAATCGAACATTACTATTACACTTTTTACATTTTACGCATTCCGATAAGGCAGTAAACACTGTCAGAAAATTCAAAATTCGATACCCGATACTTTGATCTTCTGGTACGGATGATTCACGATCCCTTTTCAATTTTCTGGCACTGACACTAATATCCTCCTTAGAAAGGTTTACCTTTTCGGCAGAATGTCGATTTGTCGGAGGCATTTTCCTCTTCCTTCGATTTTTGCGGAAAGATTCGGATTTATGAGCTTCCCGAGAACCTTTAGAATTGTTTTTTTTTCCTCCGAATATTTATTGATACATGAAAATTCACTGTAACGCATAAATTGCACGAACGGCAAATGACTAACAAAACGAGTCCACTTTCGGGCAACGAATGCCTATTGTGTATTTTTTCCATTACACGTGGACCCTAGCACGCCCGAAAACACAATGGAATCATAAAACAAATCTAGACACGATATATACGAAGGGTCACTTCTCGCTATACCTGCCACGCGGCTCGACTGTAAAACGAGCCTACAGGCGCGTCTGCGGAACGCTTCGTTCTCTCGGTTGTAGCTTCCTTATTTAACGAGATATCAACTTGAAACTTCCACCACATTTTCTTAAGACTTCAAGCATCAAGAAAATATAAAAAACCGAAAATTGATTTTTTTCACCATATCGGGTGCGTATGTCCCCTTAAGTGGTAAATCACATTAACATTTCTATAAAATAGTGTAGATTCACAAAAAAATACTCTTTAATAGTGGTGCAAGCTCCTTCAATTGAATGAGAAAATTATTTACCTATTAAAGTTGTTTCTTTTAATCTGCTATTATCTTTACAACTACGATCGAGGTATATTTATTAATTCACAAAAAAATCGTTATTATTTATTGATATGTTGAGATACAAATCCATTTGAATATAGGTGAACACATTTTTACAATCCATAACTTGCAATTAATTTTAATAACTATATAGATAGGAAATCCGCGGCACAGTTTCTTTTATAGAATTTTATTACTTAGAAGTACTCAATTCAGTATTAAGGTTATTTCCAATACAATGTAATTTTATTAACAACTATACGATTAATTTCTTTATTATTATTGTATGATCTGAGTAATATTTCGTTATTAAATAGTAAATCAAACGCAATTCCTTAAGCAACATTTTCTATAGTATTTTATTTTTTAAGCAGGAATCAAACCTAATATATGGTACGCTTACTCGTATGGTATTGCTATTATTTTTATTGTTTTTTGCTAAAGTTACTAGATAATTGTGCGCAATATATCAAATCCGATAAGTCGGATGAAATTAATTGTATTACTGCTATGATGAATGTGACATGACGTCCCACCCTTGAAATTCAACGATGTCTAATCTGCACAAAACTGATTTGGGTGGCCTTTCCTTTTAAATAACAGCAATACTAAAGGTATTTTTTGCCATGTTACGACCGGCGGGTCGTAACCGATCGCGTGATCGATTAAGATTAAACGACAATCGCAGAACACATAGATATAACTATAAATATTATATATTGTAACATATATTATAGACTAGCTCGATGATAATTATTATAACAAATTAAGATGTAAGAAATAATATAGGCTATCTAGCGTTACGGTGCAACGAAACACCGTGCATCCAGTCTCGCGTTTCAACTGTGAGACCATGTGCGCAGTCCGAGTTGAAGTTGCGTCAAATTCGACACGAACGTTCCAGGAAAGTGTAAGCACTTTTCGACTGGGAACCTGTAGGCTTCGACAATTTACATGGAATCAAAGGCCTGTGCTCGGAAGCAAAAATAAAAGCTCAGCAGGTTCCCAGGGGCGAAAACTGCAAACGTATACGGGAACGTCGGAATGATCCGTCGACTTCGTCGAGACGGATCTCAAAGAAGGACAGTCTTAACTCAACGTACAAACTTAACGCACGGTCTACCGAGATCGAAGAGTACGGACTCGAAATCTGTCGCGAGTTAGGAACGACGGGAAATCTAAGTGCGCGCCCCGTGCGTTTGATATAGCGCGCCGTTGCCTCTGTACGGGTGTTGGTCCGCACGCCAAAGGAATATTTCAGGTGGGGTTAATAAACGGCCTTTCATCACCTAAACTGGAGATCGTACATCACTATATCACCTTTCCCAAAATATCCTGGACCCACACCCGAAAGGGCTGGTGTCAGAACCTGACCTGACCCATCAAGGACCCGTTGCGGACGTCATTCGTTCGTAACAGTAATTTGTTGAATGGTGTCAGAAGTGGGATACGTAAGTTTTCGGGCCCAGAGAATTGCGGTCCGATAACGTAGAGTATCGTCCTTTTTTATACGTATCCGGAATCAAATCATGCCCTAAATCATCATAAACAGTATAGGAATAACCAGTGTAAGCATAAGAACAGTGTAAAAACAAGAACAGTTACAAACTACCTAATGTTCAAGGAACTTATAAAACCGGACGAACGGATTTGTCAGGGACCTAGGATTTCCCCACGACTCTACAAAAGCTCAACCCGACACCTTACGGTCCCTCTTCAAGGACAATTAATTGGAGGAGAAGACTTCAAGGGTTCTACTCGTCGCCATCGTCTTCAGGATCGATGGGGCGATCGACTGGTAAGTCGCTGCCCTTCTTATTCCACCATCGGTAAATACCAAAATATATACACATATATGTATCGCCATTATATATAATATATATTGCATGTAACCGGGCTGTAGAAATCAAGCATAGTATATGACTAAAATTCGCCACGTTGTTGGTTCGCCCGCTTACAAAAAAATTCGTGACCGCAATCAGCAGTCACGGAAAGACGCGACGTCCGTGAAACGCGAGTTAATTTTCGACGAAGGCGCGAGCACTTCTAACGCGGATAAGACAACGGTCGATCGAAAACCGGTAAAAATGACGGAAGAAATGGGCACGCCTAATAATCGCACCTATATGACGGTAGAAAATTCTGCTTCCGACGGCATCGGGACGGTCCCGGATTTCTATGGAAATCGGAACGCGTATCCCGTGTTCGCCGACGCCTGCAAAGAGGCACTACAATTGCTGCCCGAGGGTACTCGGCCACTATTCAAATTCCTTTTAAGAGGAAAGTTAAAAGGAAAGGCCGAAAACTTCGCACAGGAATTAAGTACCTATGATTCGGTCGACGCGTTGCTCTCGGATATGAGTAAGACGTACGGAGTTCGAAAAAATCCGCACGTCCTATTAGGAAAATTCCCGACGTTAGTACAAGGTGAACACGAGATTGTCGGGGACTTCGGAAACTGGGTGCTGAAGTTCAAAAGCAATTCCGTGGCCGCTGCAAACGGCTCGACCACCATTACAGGCGAGTGTCGGAGAAGTCTGATCACGCTTTTTGAACAAGAGCTCCGGGAACAGTTTATTGCGGGGTTGAGAGGCGCGATGCAGTCTCGCGTGTTAACTGCGAATTCGGAGACGCTAAAGGAGGCCACAGAGTATGCGGTCCGGCTCGCGAACAAATTTGACGCGAAGGATCAGCCGAAGGATTACGAGCGTCGCCGGCGTGAAAACACAGAAAGGTCGGCGGCCGCGCGTATCGTTGTGGCGGAGGTTACACACTTTCGGGATGACGGATACGGCTACAGTTTCCCCGACAATAGATGCGCTTACTGCGACAAAACAGGGCATAACGAAAGGGACTGCGAAATTAGAATATATAATAGTACGCAGTGCGATCATTGCCTACGGATAGGACACACCCGAGAGCGATGCCTGACGTTCAGCAGGTCGCAGAATAAAAATCAGCCGCGAACGCCCACTCTCCCGTATGATAACTATCGCGGAAACCCCAATGATCGAGGGCAAAGTTTCGCGAGTCAGCCACGGGGAAACCTCGATCAATCGAGGAGTTTCGACAATCGACGTGGGTATTACCAGGGGGGACAGCTGGAGCGGGAGCGCCCACAGTATTCCGGCCAAAATCGTGGAAATTCCTGGAACAATCGTCAAAATGCCCAGACACACCCGGAGGAGGATCTCCACGAGACTGGTCCAACTCAGGGGCATAATAAAAGAAACCCTGGAAAATTCAGTGGGCCAAGAGCCCGGGGGCAATCATTCCCTAACGCGGCTTTAAACTCGCAAGGCGCTCGGGCGCGACTGGGGCACCGAGCGACCCGCGATATCAGTCCAGAATGCCCGCCCGCAAGGTCAACCTGCTGAAAAAAGACGAGCAGCCATCCATTTTGGAGATGCGGGTTTCGTCTCATGCCCGCGATTAAAATTCTCGAGCTCAGATCTGGAAATTCCAGAGGCGACGTTCCTCATACATACGGGGGCCGAGATTAACATAGTGAAAATCGGGGCACTGCGAGGAGATATGCGCCCCGATACACACATTACTTACGAACTTAACGGTATCGGCGAGGGTTTCACTCGCACATACGGTTGTGCGAGGTTCGATTTTCGAGGGGTTTGAAATCGAGGCTCAGATCGTGTGGTACGATTTCCCCATCGCGGAGGACGGCATCTTGGGTGATCCATTTCTACGTGAACACTCGGTCAAAATCGACTATCAGAAAGAGATCTTCTATATCGGGGGCGAACAGATGTCATTCGCGGACTCGAGCCGCGTAGAACTTTCGCCGCGAAGTCGGAAGGTAATACGAATGAAGATCGGTAATACATTGCAGTACGGAATGCTCTCCCTAAGATAGACACTACTAACGGAGTATATTTAGGAAATGCTCTCGTGCGAAACCGGGCAGGGTATGCGTATGCTATAGCCGCGAATACTAATGATATTCCGGCGAATATAAAAATCCCCGTCGCGACCCTCGAATCGTGTGCAATCGCGTGCGAGAACGGGCACGAAACCGACGACGCGGACGACGAAATCGACGAAGCGCCAGAACCTCCGAGGAACGCGAAAGACCATACGGCACATACGGAAGGAAACCGGGCGGAGCGCGTGTTGGCGCTCATGGATTTAACGTCACTAATGGACGAAGAAAGAGAGCACGTGCGTGCATTAGTCACAAAGCACTCGCAAAGGTTTCACCTACCGGGTGAACCACTGAGCGCTACGACAATATTCTCGCATAGGATAAATACAGTCGACGATGTACCCGTCCACATAGGGGACGCATGAGAGTTTGACTAACAAAAATCGCTGCCTCGTCAGTTCTCAGCCGATTTTTATGATTTTTTTTTAAAATGTTCATAAACGCTTCTACTTTGTGGATCCATTGCTCTTTTAAGGCCTCCTTTGGTGCAATATAAATTCATTGAAACATGGTACGTAAGAAATAACATACTTTAAAAATGTCTAACAGTTATTACACATTCTCAAAACATTAACAGTATAAAGTATTGCTACGACCGAAATTTCTTTTTCAGTGTATGTACATATATTTGTGTATTTCCGGGTTCATTTACTTGTTAGGATGGCTAACGGAATCCATAACAATGATTCCCCTTCTCTCCTCAAAAGCATAATAACAGTTGAAGAACTCTTTACTTTATATATTTGTAGCGGAAATTTGTGAAAATCATGTTTTTCTCGATATCTTTTACTTAAAACTAGAAGTTTATTCCCGATTCTTCATTTTTCTGAGAAAATAAATACACTCTACTTTTTTGAATATCTTATCAGTAATGGATCCCCTTACTCTCTACACATATAGCGATCCTTAATAATAAGGAGTTGAAATAATTTCAGTGGCTGACTTTCATCAAAGAAATGAAGAATCAAGAAAAAATTCTGAATCTAAGTTAAAGGTAACGAAAAATATCAAGAAATGTTTGATAACCACACTATATGTATCTACAGTAAGGGGATTCTTTTATGAAAAGGGTTGGACTGACTATAATTACTTTATTTTATCGTAGAAATTAAGAAATAGAAATACTCTGTTCGAAATTTTATAACGTGAAATACCTAACTTTGTTAAAATTGCGCTATGTATATGTATAGAGTAACGAATTCCCAAACTGATGAATTGAGGTTTCCACTTTCGGGGGGTCATTTTTATCATATTTGTTTTCATAGCTAGGTAATAACTAGGTAAATTTGGAAACATTGATTAAAAGCATACAAGAAATTTCGAAAATCGTTTATTTTTAAAGTTCCAAATTTCAAATTCGTTTAAGCAGCATAAAAGTATAATTATTAAACGCGTGCCCTCAAGTACCTTCACGATTATTATTCTGGATAGTGATATGAGTTTTGAACTATCATTTCCCATGAATCCTTATTTTATCTCCAGTAATATACCTCAATAATAAATTTAATACGTATATGTTTAAGTAATAACATCCTGCCCGATCAGCCCACGGGATAATTTGCTGCTAGCTTCCAGGTCATGATTAAATCGCAAAATGTAGCAATGGATCCACAAAGTAGAAGCGTTTATGAACATTTTTTAAAAAAATTCATAAAAATCGGCTGAGAACTGACGAGGCAGCGATTTTTGTTAGTCAAACTCTGGTGCGTCCCCTAGCGTCCGAGGGAAACGATTTCGTCACTCGCCGGTCATCAAAGATGAAATGCAACGTCTCGTGAGCGAACAGCTGGAAGCAGGAATCGTACGGCCATCGACATCGCCGTACGACTCGCGCGTTTGGGTCGTGCCTAAAAAGGTAGGCCCGAATGAGGAGAAAAACTGGAGGCTCGTCATCGATTTTCGTGAATTAAACGAAAAAACGATCGGTGACGCGTATCCAATCCCAAACATTGCTGACATTCTAGATCAGCTGGGACAGGCGTACTATTTCACTACGCTGGACTTAAGGTCGGGGTTTCATCAGATACTCATGGACAAGCGCGACGCGCATAAAACCGCATTCTCTACTCCGCATGGGCATTACCAATACAACCGTATGCCCATAGGAATAAAGAATGGACCCAGTGCATTTCAGCGGTTAATGGACCTAGCACTAACCGGCCTACAAGGGGTAGAAATGCTGGTTCATCTAGATGACATCGTCATCTACGCAAAAAACTTAATTGAAGATGGCAAAAAGTTCAATTGACTTATGAGTCGGTAGCAAACGCGAATCTTACCTTAGAACCATGGAAATGTAATTTCCTCTATAATGATGCGCGGTCCTTGGGTCATGTAATCAGTGAAAATAAAGTGAAACCAGATCCTAAGAACTTAGAGGAGGTCGAAAGATTTCCCCGACCGAGAAACCCGAAAAATATCAAACAATTTCTCGGCCTTGCGCGATATTACCGGCGGTTTGTGGAAAACTTTTCCAAAATCGCGCACCCGCTTACCACCTTACTACGGAAGTCTGAACCCTTTATGTGGGGCGACGAACAAGAGAAAGGTAAAATCGAAATTATGCTCAGCTCCGATTCTGAAATTACCAGACTTTTCAGAACCTTTTATAGTAACCACCGACGCCTCAGGGTATGGCCTGGGTGCGATACTATCCCAAGGGAAAATATGGAGCGACTCGCCAGTGGCGTACGCGTCTCGGAGACTGAGAGACGCCGAGACCCGTTACCCGGTGATTGATAAGGAAATGCTCGCCGTAGTATTCGCGGTAGAACAGTTTCGGCCGTATCTATACGGTCGAAAATTCACTATAGTGACCAATCATCAACTTCTCACGTTCTTAAAAACTATGAAGGATTTGAAGATTCGTACGCATCGTTTCAGAACAAAGCTTGAAGATTACGATTACCATGTGGTCTACAAGCCGGGTCGATGCAACGTATAAGCCGATACGCTGTCGTGGAATCCAGCAGACGGTGTCGAACGGGAGGAAAATGATGACACGGACGAGCAAAATGAACCGTCTAATATGAAAAATGTGTTTCAGCTCCGGAAGCAAAAACCGGTCGAACGCGGATCGAAAAGGCGGAAGGAATTCCACCAATACGATACGCGCAAAAGGTCAGATTCGAGTTCGGGAAATCCTTCGGATCATAAAATACCACGCAGAAACGAAAACACTGCGACAACTACCGAGAGAAGCGATGTTAATACGGAAAGGGCACCGAAAACATCACGACGGCCAAAAGGGTTGTCAGTTAGTAAATACTGGGGTTGGGTACCTGTATATGCCGACGCGTCAGAACCTCCGAAGACGGTCACCGTACCCGTGAGCACGCGGTCGGAAAGGAATTATAAGGGAGAAACTTCTCCAAATCCGCCGATTCCGAACGAGAATCGGCCGAATACGCGAAATCTCGCGAGCGCCCACCCAGCAACGCCGACACTGGCGAACAAGTCGCAAATAGACTCCACAGTAATTAGGGACACAGAGTCCATGCCCGATCATTCCGATACAACGCAGGATGTCATTACTGACATCAATGAATTCATGCATAATCGAAACAATGATTATCGCATTCGGTGGGAAGACCGGATGAGTTTTTGGCCCTCCAAGAACGTCATACCGGAAGTTGACGAGACTTCGTTGAGTTATGATCTCGTCAGTGGAACGGAGGAAGAACACGTACCCTCCTTTAGATCCGTGGAAAGGGAAACAAAACCCTCCCCGAAAGAACCGTCAGCAGTCGCGATACAAAAGGATTTCACTCATCGTATTTGGGGAAAAATCAATCTTGAACGTCTCAACAAAAACGAAGGAGACAGTGAGAGCTCGAAAACGAGCGAGATATAGAAAAGGCATCGCAAGAAAAAATCGCGAACGCCGGAGCGGTTGCGCCAGGTGCGCGACAAATACAATGGCTCCGACAATGACAGGGAGAGAGAGCGTCCTAGCACGCAAAGGCGCAAAGGGCGCGACAAAGGGAGCAATGCTCTTTCAGGTGGCGAGAAAAGGCTAGAACGTCGCCATAAGCAGTCACGCAAGGAGAGTGACAAGGGCGGAGACAGGAGTACGGAAAACATTCCGGAGAAGGAGAGAGACAGTGCGCAACGAACGGAGAAGCGCACTCGATCGGCATCTAAGCATACGGACGGAGCGCAGAGCGGGGGGCAAAACGAAGTACAAGAGAAGAGAGCAGGCAGCAAGCCTGCTGATGTCACTCCGCCCCACCCCCTACCGTGGCTAAGGAACAGAGTAACAGTCTCCTCCGCGCGCTTGAGGGAAAAAGAGAGCAGACGCACAGACAGAGAGGGTGATACTACGGGAGCCACATATGGGTCCAGTAGTGGGAAGGATTTGCCTTCGGTATTTGGAAAGGCATCTGACGGACAGTCGGCTAAGACTGAAAGATGGTCTGTTCCTCCTCTACACGATGGCACACGGAAAAGCACGAGTGCCGCCGAGGACGACTTTACTCACTCGCATCGAAACGATGACAGCGAGAATCCTAGGTTTCCCCCCTTTGATCGGAATGATACGAATACGTCTTCAAGTGACAGGGACGATTGCAAAGAGACTAACAAATCTCCGCTTTATAACTATGAGGTGTTAGGAAAGTGTGCCGAACCATTTGAAATTTTGGTTCGGGACGAGAAGATCGTAACAGATGAAAATTGCCTGTTCGACTCTTTCATCAAGGTGCACAAATTGAATACTACACCGAAAGAACTTCGAAAAACACTACTCACCCTTGGGCGACTGGACGAGTGTACTGAGCCCGTCGAAACGCGCGCGATACTCCTCTCTCCGAGTGATTACGCAAATGACAACCACATACACTTATTCGCCTTGCATTTTATGGTCAACATATGCGTGCATTACAATGACGACCCGATTAGGACAAGATACTTTCATTTTAAAACCTCTGACACGGCTACGTGGTGCCATTTGCATTTAGAAAAATTCCATTACACGCCGTATAGAAAACAATCATGGGGAATGAGTCATCTCAGGGCAAGTGGCTCGCCCGATCCTGGAGGTGGTTCTTCGGGAAATGAAAGTTCCTCGGAAACTACTGAGAGTTCGAGCGAGGATTCGGACGACGGGCAAGTACCCGTGAACCAGCCATTACCGACCTCGTCCATAGAGTGGGAGGTCAGGTCGGGGAAATGACTCGACCGATGGGCTCGATCGCCTTGAAGAAGGTGAACCGATCCTGAAAATAAGTGCTAAATATCTGACTAGTGAAAAAGGGCACCTCGCATTCTTCACTACCGCTGATTGTCTGCTGAATAGTGAGATGGGGAAACTGCTTCTGGAAAAGCAGTTGATGACGCGGAAAAAATTAGCAGATGTCGTCCCCAAGGTTGGTGAAATGCTGGTAATTAAATCAGGAAAATATCTTATATTTGCCCTGATAGTCAAACAATCCATCAGTGAAAGGGCGACGAAGGCGGCCATAAATACTTGTCTGACTAAGTTAAACAAGGCCATTTCTGAAAACAGAATACGAGCCCTATACGTTGGGTACGATTTAGACATACTCACAAAACAACAATGGCTGTGTATTCAGGAGATGTTCCGAGACAAAATTAAATTCCTAATCACGGTCATAATTTACAAAGATTCCTTGTCAGTACCCCAAGCCGGAGAGCGGTACATGGTGATTCGAGAACATCATTGTTCGACTACCGGGGGTCATAAGGGAATAAATAAGACATATCGTAATTTATCTCGCACACACTACTGGCGAAACATGCGGTCGGACATAAGTGAAGTCATCGGTCGATGCTATCAGTGCCAGAATGGGAAAACAGCTCGGCAGAAAACCCAACTTCCCATGATAATCACGGACACCCCGGCAGAAGCATTTGACAAGGTCGCATTAGATCTTTGGGGTCCGACCACGATATCTAGTACCGGCAACAAGTACCTCCTTACTATACAGGACTTGTTGACGAAATATTCGATGGCGGTACCACTGCCCGACTGTAGCGCCTTGTCCGTCGCGAAAGTATTCGCCACTCAATTTATATGCCAGTTCGGCGCCCCGCGAGCAATTTTAACGGACCAAGGGTCTTGTTTCATGTCTGAAACCTTCAGAGAACTCGCGCGATTGTTTAAAATAGCGAAATTCGCGACATCTGCCTATCACCCACAATCAAATGGGAGTACAGAGCGGAGTCATCACTTACTAACGAAATATTTACGGTGTTTTGTCAAGAATCGCGAGAATTGGGACGTATGGCTCCCGTATGCTATGCTTGCATACAACGCAAGCATATCTGAAGGTACCCAATACACACCGCATGAGTTGGTGTTTGGGAAGCCGGCACATATACCTTCAGGCAAACCGCCTAGAGAAGGCATACCCACGTACCCGGAATACTTTCGAGAACTTACCGAAAATCTGGCCGAAATTCAGACGCTAGCCGGCCTTAACCTTAACCAGGCTAAACACCGGTCAAAGGCCTATTATGACCGGAAACAAAACGTCAAACATTTCCGAGTCGGCAAGACGGTAATGCTTGTGAAGGAGCCACGACACGGCAAGCTCGATGATACATTCGTGGGCCCTTACGAAATCGTGGAGATCGTAGGACCGAGAAATGTAAGGCTGCAGCTGGACGAGATGCGTAGAAAAGTCGTATACGTCGATAAGCTGAGGAAAGGCTACGATCCGCTAATCTTCAACGATGATAAGAGATCGTCTCGCGGCACGTCCAGCAACGATGAAGAGTTGTAGAACACGAGAGACTAAGGGGAGCGAAGGAAGGAGACCTATCGGTCTCCTCTTTATTCCATGCGTCCGCTTTCGGGCCGATGCAACGCGCTCAGAGTTAGCGAATATTGTGTTTTCGAAAATAATTCTAATAATTTCCAGTACTACAGTCATGCCCGAATTAACATGCCCAGAACACACGCGCCAATTTTTTTTCTGTTCCCGTGAGTATCATTCTTTTCGTTGGTCTTCGCCAGCGGGACTCGCCGAATGAGCTACCATTATAATTTTATGTATAATACAGTTTGGTTTGGTGTCAAATACGTGCGAGTTAATACGGCCTCGTCTTCTTTTCTGCGGTACTTCCGTCTAGCTTAAATCCGTTTTTCTCGTCATCATTTATCGATTACTGAATTATCGGTTGCAATAATTTCACGTATATGGCAAGAGATATGTAAGTATTTATATATGTGTATATATTGGCAAGTTATGTCTTCAGCCAATTGATTGATGGGGAAGGGAGGGGCGCGACGGATCCGTCGTATACGCTATGTCATATTACGGTTCCATAAAATGTTGCAGAAATTCCAACCATAGGTACTCGTACTCTCGGGTACAGGATAACCCCAGGGTCTACTCCGAGAAAATTGGACCAATGAAATTGTCACATGCGGAATGGCAGTTAGAATGAAGAGTACCACTGCCAGCACACTTTTCAAAAACGGACCGAATCTTAGAAAGCCTCCGGATTCTGGAAAGTCGCTGCAACGAAATGCATTCCTGCTCTCTGCACGACAGGATACGCGAGTCCCGTTTGGCAATGCAGGACATCAGGAAAAGAAACGGGAATACACTGGAAATACTGTCCGGGGTTGAAGGACGTAAGAAACGCGCCGCATTCGGAGCTGTGGGAAAAATAAGCAAAATTCTTTTCGGAACCGCAGAGGAGGACGAGATTACCCAGCTTCAACGTCAGCTAGCTGCCGTCAACGACAGAATCATGGACTCAGCCACTCTGATTGAAGACCAAACGAAGGTCATCGCGGTCGAGTTCAGTGGGCTGAATGAACAACAACCATACCACAAGAACTAACGATCATAAATAAAACATTGAACGAGTTGTGAGACACTCGAGGCATAATCGAGTCTGTAGCGGAGCAAGCACGGGCCACGAACAAACTGATATGTTTACGTAACAGCGATGATAGAAAATGCAGTAACCACATTGGTATTAAAAGTTTTCAAAAGTTTGGATTACTACTTTCGGCAGTTAGCTATTTAAATTTACTAGCAGTACCTCATATTGGTTTTTGAGGTTACTATCTTTTTTTTTTAGCTTAGTTAGTGTAACTAACCAGATATTCCATAAAGTGAAAGAAATTTATAATATAATGTATATAATATATAAATATAATAATAATAAAAGCTTTATCTTGCCAGGTTCTTAACACTGTACTTCTTTTGATACAACTATATATTAAAGTGTTCAATGTTGTCCATTTCCATCAAATGGTATTGTTATTTCACTTTTGGTGTCATACCAGTAGCAAGATGTAAAAGTTTGCATTATTTTTTTATGGATAATTTGATACATTGATTCAAGACAATGTCATATTTCATGAACAAGATTTTGAAAAAATCGTCACAATTTCTTTGTTAGAACTTATATCTGCCTTGTGACACAACTGTTTTCAAACTGGACAAAGGACATTGTTTTCAGTATACCGTAGAGTCTACAAATGGTCTTACTAAAATTTGCGAAAATTACCCAGACAGCCAGATCTGCTGCATATTGCCGCATATAAGGGAAAAATCAGGCGGCGGATATGTCGGCAGAACTACGGAATATGCGTCATCACATATACAGCACATTTGCTGGAAATTCTCACCTGCCGACTAGTCTGCGGCGATTCTGACGCTTTTCTGCGGAAGAGATTAAAAGGGTCGGCGAAGGGATTAAAGACGCATACAAACACGGAAGCCGCGTCGGTGAACCCCCACACATGTGCACGCATGCATGCTCGAGGCAAGCGCGATAGGGGGCGATCGGCGTGACCAGGAGAGAGGGGGCGAACAGGAGAAGAGAGGTGACGAACGCAGCCATTTTCTCTCGTTTATCAAGTATCGAAACTATTGAATCGAAAAGATGCGGCAGCGGCATACCCGAAAAACGTGTAAAAAATTTGAATTTTTGAGCAAGTCAGCGCAAAACTTGTTTCTTTCGGAAATCCTGAAGAATTAATTTAAGTTTTAATAAAATAACCTCCTAGCAATAAAAACAATTTATAATAATCATAAATTACGTCCAATTTTGTCACAATTATGACGTCTATATTAGATTATAGACGAAACTCCAATTCTGTGAAAGTGTGTAGATTGTGTGCAGCATTAAAAACAGTTGAAATTAAAACAAACGCAGGTGCGATTAAAGATTGTAATTGTAAAAAAATGTAATAAGTTCGAAGTATTTGTGGAACTATATTCGGAGTTTTAAAAACGATAAATTTAACATTTTATTAACAGATTAAATGTATTTAGTACCAAGTCTATTTCTTCTTACGGTGTTATGGTATTATCCGAAACCTGGTTACATGCAGTTACGGATGAAGTTAATGTTGTCCCTGTATAAATGTCTGCAAACTTGGATACGAATCTCATTATAGAAATCACGCAAAATGATGGTCTCAAAGAATGGGGTTCACCAGTAAAATTTTTGTATTATTTTTTATTGTTTTAAATAATAATTTAGGTTATAAATAACACAAATAAAACCGAAAAAAAATTAATTTATTAATTTGAGTATTTTATTTGCCAATTAAACAACTAAAAACAGTTTCGTGTGACGTCACTATGCGGGTTCGGCCGTCAACCAATTCCGTTCGAATATTCAATACTCTGCATTTATGTCATATTTAACCTCAAAAGTTTGCTCCTAAATTTTAAAACGGAACAAGCAAACTTGTACTATGGACAAAGATATGCTATTTTACAAATAGGTTCAATATACATACACGAGACGACAAACAGTAACGTCACGACGTTCGTCCAAAGGTGCATCCTTGTAGATGATAATTTATAACCTAAATTAATATTTAAAACAATAAAAAATAATACAAAAATTTTACTGGTGAACCCCATTCTTTGAGACCATCATTTTGCGTGATTTCTATAATGAGATTCGTATCCAAGTTTGCAGACATTTATACAGGGACAACATTAACTTCATCCGTAACTGCATGTAACCAGGTTTCGGATAATACTATGACACCGTAAGAAGAAATAGACTTGGTACTAAATACATTTAATCTGTTAATAAAATGTTAAATTTATCGTTTTTAAAACTCCGAATATAGTTCCACAAATACTTCGAACTTATTACATTTTTTTACAATTACAATCTTTAATCGCAACTGCATTTGTTTTAATTTCAACTGTTTTTAATGCTGCACACAATCTACACACTTTCACAGAATTGGAGTTTCGTCTATAATCTAATATAGACGTCATAATTGTGACAAAATTGGACGTAATTTATGATTATTATAAATTGTTTTTATTGCTAGGAGGTTATTTTATTAAAACTTAAATTAATTCTTCAGGATTTCCGAAAGAAACAAGTTTTGCGCTGACTTGCTCAAAAATTCAAATTTTTTACACGTTTTTCGGGTATGCCGCTGCCGCATCTTTTCGATTCAATAGTTTCGATACTTGATAAACGAGAGAAAATGGCTGCGTCCGTCACCTCTCTTCTCCTATTCGCCCCCTCTCTTCTGGTCACGCCGATCGCCCCCTATCGCGCTTGCCTCGAGCATGCATGCGTGCACATGTGTGGGGGTTCACCGACGCGGCTTCCGTGTTTGTATGCGTCTTTAATCCCTTCGCCGACCCTTTTAATCTCTTCCGCAGAAATGCGTCAGAATCGCCGCAGACTAGTCGGCAGGTGAGAATTTCCAGCAAATTTGCTGTATATGAGATGACGCATATTCCGTAGTTCTGCCGACATATCCGCCGCCTGATTTTGCCCTTATATGCGGCAATATGCAGCAGATCTGGCTGTCTGGGTAGTGACTTATTCGTTCGAATAATTTGTGTCGTAACAAAGATTGGGGTTCTTTCGTACCTAAGGGGTTAACGAGATAATCATGCTCAATTTGATGATTTGTATATTTAAGTAATAATTACTCTTATAGTATTTATAAATATAAATGGTTTCGTTTTCTAAATCTAATATTTACGTTGACAATAACCTTTCCCTTTACATTTTAAAGAAAAAGGATTTTCCCAATAAACAACAAGGAAAATTTGAAATAATCAAAAAGAATACTTCTTGAATGCTTTCATCAAAGAAGAATTCGACAAGAATTTTTGTGAATGCTCAAAAATATAAAGAATGTCCGCTATAGTTATTAAATTAAGAGTTAGATAAGAATTCTTTTTTAAATAATTATGGAAAATTTTTTTAACATTTTTAAAATTGTTTATACTCTCAAAATTACAAAATTTGCAAAATTTCAGCCATTTTATACATTCTATAAATGTTTAATATTTTAAATTTTCAAATTTTTCACGAATTAAACTGTACCTATCTATATTTTAACATTGTAATGCATTTCAGATTATGGCTACTTGTCTAATAATACTTTTGCGCACTCTAATTTAAAATTATCAATGAATTTTTTAAAAAAGAACTCACCTTTATTACTTCTTATATACTATAAATGTAATAAGCATGACGACATTCGAGAAGTCATAAAGTAATCTTTTTTAAAAATCTGCGCTTATTGGGCTCTTAATAATCATTTGGTTCTCTGAGTATTTTGAGCAAACAATGTTTGCACTCGCGAATAACAGCTATTGAGCAGTATGGGCATACGCGTGAATTAGTCAGCTTGACTAGAATTGTCTACGTACAAGATTTTTAAAAATGTTTGAAATTTTAATTAAAATACACATTCCTTGTGTAAGCTAAGACAGTTCTTCTTTTTTTCCTTTCCGAAAAATGAAGAAAATTCCTAATTCGCTTAATACATAAGAAAAACCAAGTCTTTGATAAGCATATATTTCTTATATTTTTTAAATCGAACTCGTGGTTATTTGTCCAATTTCAAGAATTTCTGAATAAAACAATTATGGAGATTACAAATCAGGCGGTTATGAAAATTAATGGTAAAAGGCACAGTTAATAAATAAAATTGTTATTAATTTTTTCCAAGACAATGTAGCTATTACGTACTGAAAATGTTGAACTCTTCGTTTATCTAGTGAATTTCAGGGCACAGAATACTTCAAGTGGGATAGTCGTTCATTACGATACAAAGAAGTTTATTGGAAAGTTTTATAAACAAGAAACGAATTTATACAAAACTTGTTGATGTTTAAAATGTAGGGCGCGAATCAGACATCTCACACGTGGAGTGTGCTTGGTTTCATTGAAACTAAATCTCATTCGCGCCAAAATGCGCGCAAAAAAAAATCAACACTTTTTTATAAATTAGTCCGATTTTTATACAACTTTTCGAAAAAAAAACATATGCGTATCTTAAAATCTCACTGAAATTTTTCTATATTTATTCTTTCGCTGAATGAAGTACTCGAAGGGTGCAATATATAACGTTTATGTCATTAGTTTACTTTCAGAATCGTATAATCTGTAACCTCCATTTTGTTTTATTCCAGAATTCTTGAAATTTGGCTGTAATCGCGAGTTGAAGTAAAAAGAAATAAAAACTTTTTACTTTTCAAGAACTTTATTTTTCTTATGTCGCAAAAAAACTTAAAAGTTTATAAATTCGTTTTCAGAAAAAAAAAGATTGTTCTTTTTATCCTGCGTAAGGATTGTCTGCTAAAGTTGCAATTTGAAATGTTTTTAAAAACCGACTATTTGAACAATATTTTTCAGGGTGAATTCCTTGTTACTCGTAAGCTCTCGATGAAAAAGGAATCAGGGATTATAAAAATTTCATCCCAGTTTAATAAAAATAATTTAGTTTTAGAAATTTTAATGTTTACTTTTAGGATAACAAAGTTCTTTTGCATTTCCGTTTCGATCGTAAGAAATGCAGTAATAATGTAAATCGAGGTGAGTTGAATCAGTACCTCTTTTCTTAAGTCACGAACGGCACTACAGGTGCCGGCATACACTTAATACTCAATAGCTCTGTTGTCTTAATTGTCACTCACTCATTCATCTTATTCGCAACATTTTTCTATTCTTGTTCATTCTAATTTCACTCTGATTTGTACCATCCTGTTCTTAACCCTATTTTATTAATTAATCTCATGTAAGAATACCTTAGAATACAATGTACATAATATTAATAATTTTGTAATACTTTTTTAATTTTCTAATATTTTAGTTATAAGTTTTAGCCATAAAATAACGCGTTGTATCGCCATCAAGGCTTAATGTTAAATAAATACAAATACAAATACAGGTGGTGCGTGACGCTTTATACTATCGAATATACCCACGAGGGAAGTGAACTTTCTGCTTGTACAAAAGCAATACAAGATCGAACGAATTTACTTGGTGATTTATTCATTTTTATATCTGCGTTTGACCGTTTCTGACTGAAAACCGACTGCCAATTTATATTTGCCTTTCCCATTTCTTACGTTTGTTGACTGTACTAATATAAATATATACATTTGATACTGGCTGACTTACGAAATTATATAAACACATAATGTATATATTAAATATATATATAATGTGAAGCGTTTTGGACTAATTATCAAAGTAAACCAAAGGATACAGTCAATAAAATAGTCGAAAACATAAATACTTGAAATGACTATTCCGAAGCAAAACTATCCCAAATAAAAAATAAGCTACTCAATGTCTTTTATCCCCAATTTTATAAGAAATAGCAAAATGTAAATCGTACTCACATTTCTTTTAAAGCTAAGTATGCGTTGTTTTTAGAAAAGGATTTTACAATATCTTTGACAGAAGACGCATGCACTCCATCAAAGCGTTCTTCGACTGTGAAAAGGACAGGACCTCCGCGTTTATCATACGATGAGGGGTCAGATATGACGAAAAAGTGACGAATACATGATTGCTGTCACATGCAGCGAACAAGAACTGCAAAGAGCACTTGAATGGAAAAAAATTAATAAATAACGTTGATCACTCATCTTCTGCAGAGCCAGTCGCGGAGAATGATTCCAATGATGAAGACATCTTGAATAAAAATTTAGCCATGTACGTAGACGTGGGATTAACCGCACGAAAATATAAAAAATTTCAGATTCACACTGAAAGAATAACGGGTTAAAAGACTTATGCTTCTTATAATCAAATTGTCATGGCAAAAGAACTTTGTTACCCGGAAGGTAGTCACATCAAAATCTCCGAAAAAGGTACGGAAGTGCACTTTATGACAATGTTAACGTACATTACAAAAAGAATTCTGACAAGTTTCGACGACGAAAAGTTGAAATTACTATCGACAGAAAAATTATTGTGGTTGGTAAATGGGGCATGGAGGATACCAGCGGACAGCAGACCACCCGTCAAAAATGGTCAGATTTACTTAAGGATGATGTTACTACGTGCGATGACAGTTCCGTTTTTATCATTTCTTTCGTTCCCCTTCAGTTGATACATAAAGATACGGTTTATTGGGGTTAATGATATACCAAATTCGGTACAGTTTTGTAGACCAATAAAATTCGAATTTTTGAAACAAACCCCATCGAACACTTCAGACCATTATTTACGTTATTCCAATTTGTTTGAAAAAGTTGAATCATACAATTTCGATATAAACAGCATAAAGCTTCAAGTAGGTTTATCATCTATTCTGCAAAAATTCGCGAACATAAACACAAAAATCCGACAAATATTTTGCTGAGATATCCGAATAATGTTCGAAGTGTTAGCAAAATATTTCTATTCGTTCTTTATCATCAGCGTCTTAAGATCCTACACTTGCGCCTGCAGTTAACCTATTAAATAGTTTCCAGAGTCTACCACTTGGAGGTTGCAATACGTCTTTAGACTCCATTGGGGTGCTTTTTGGGATGAGTCCCCTCGCCTCTTACCATATTTATAGAGATAGTAGACTCATTCTGAAACCAGTAAGTCTTTCACTTTTTTGTCAAACATTTCCTATTTTTGTTCTCCTTTATCCGAAACGAACTGATAACAGGATCTGACGTAATTAATAGATAATTGAAAATGCTTTTGTTAGTAGACTTTCTTGTCTGTCATTCTACTGTGATAGCTTCGTGCTTCTCGGAATATTTGACTGTTTGTTTCGTGGGCTCTTCTGAAATCCAACCAAAGGGAATATCAAACTGAGCGATGATATCACTACCGTGCTATAAAATTGTATGAATTGACGGTGGCATTTTGTACCATCCGTATAATTAAACAACGTTTCACTGTAATTTTTAAATTTCGTGCAGTCGATCATACCGTTAGAAGTAGAAGTTAATACATGCAAGATGCTGTGAAATCTCTTGAGTGGCATTTTATCTAATCCTGTGCATTTTGTAACTTCCACCGCATTGCAGAAAAATGAACGAGCAACATTTCCAGTGTTTGTTGTTCCTGCACCTTGCTTCACAACGTCTACTACTATCAACAATTTTGATTTCAACAAGCCCTGAATTTGTTTCTTATGTATTGTACTTTGACCCAGACCTTAGGTCTGGACGAAGTATTGAATTTGGTCACTTCGGGCATAAAAATTACGCTATAGTTTTTCATCAATTGTCGACGCTTCGTAATCAGAAAACCCTGGTTCGATCCCGGCCTCTGCCATCTGCCATCGAGACACCTCTGGATTTGGTTACAAGTGTCTAATAACTCCAAATTTCAGGTGGTTCGGATTCCACCTTCATAAACTGTAGGTCGAGTCGCGATTTAGTCCCACATGGGTTCAGAAAGGTCGACGTAAATTAATATAAAAAAAAAATATAGAGCATTAAATTCTCTACAAAAAAGGTTGATGCATTTTCTTCCTAAAGTCAACGATAATGCCATAAAAATGGTTTAAAATGCTTATGACTATTGTTTGAAAAAGTATTGAATTTGGTCACCTCGGCAGAAAAATGACCCTATAGATTTTCATTAAATTTCGACGTTTCGACCCCCGACCTTCCAGGGGTAGTCTTCGCCAGCCCCTCGGGCGCGGTTATCACCTACGGGCGCATAAGTTCTTTTACGCCCTTGGTACAAAAATAATTATTTCGATATATCTAAAAGATGTCTTATAGATATCTAAAAGATATCCGTCAGAGATCTTTTCGACACTTTCAAGATATCTTTGACGAATGATATGTATATATATTGTATATATAAGATCATAATAATACAGACAGAAATTAGTAAAACATAGTAAACATGTAATATGCATCGAATAGTCTATTACAATACAAGTGGATGAAGCAAGTGTTTTGCAACTTTTATTTATTAGTACTTCGGCAGGACTGTCGTCGGGGTCGAAGTTTTGAAAATGCTCATTTTCAATTTTACGTCGACTCAGGCCATAGGTCCTAGTTTTAAATCATTTTCAATTTTCATACATATAAGAAACACTATATTGTTGTAACATATCTATCGAAGCCACTTGGACCTAAATATGATTGGACTCCCAAATATCGATATAATGTTATAATATAATTGAAAGCTGTTAGTAATCCAACAAGTATTAAGGAATAGCCGACTCTCCTCTGGGTTGAAGTTTCTGAGCGAGCGAGGCACCACACCAACACTAGTTTTTCAATTCTTTTTTTTCTTTCGATCTGGCACAACCTATTTTGAAATCTTGGTTATACACTGTATGAATGCAATATTCCATGTAACGTATCCACCACTGTAATGTGTGCAAACCGAAATTGTAAAATTCTTGATTGGGGGTAAACTTTTTCTTAACGTAATTTAATCAATTTACAAATTTTGGCTCAACCCCGCATATATTGCAACGAGAGGAGGCATTTTGGTGCGAATGAGATGTAGTTTCAGCAAAACCAAGCACACTCCACGTGTGAGTTATCTGATTCGCGCTATACATTTTAGACATCAACAAGTTTTGTATAAATTCGGTTCTTGTTTATAAAACTTTCCAATAAACTTCTTTGTATCGTCATGCACGACTATCTCACTTGAAGTATTATGTGCCCTGAAATTCACTAGATAAACGAAGAGTTCAAAATTTGCAGTACGTAATGGCTACATTGCCTTGGAAAAAATTAATAACATTTTTATTTATTAACGGTGCATTTTTCCATTAATTTTCATAACCGTCTAATCGTTAATCTCCGTAATTGTTTTATTCAGAAATTCTTGAATTTGGACAAATAAACACGAGTTTGATGTAAAATATATAAGAAATTTATACTTATCAAAGACTTAGTTTTTTTATGTATTAAGGGAATTAGGAATTTCCTACATTTTTCGGAAAGGAAAAAAGAAGCGCTTTCTTAGCTTACACAAGGATTGTATATTACAATTAAAATTTCAAACATTTTTAAAAATCTTGTACGTGGACAATTCTTATCAAGCTGACTAATTCACGCGTATACCCATATTGTCCGATAGCTGTTATTCGCGAGTGCAATCATAGTTTGCTCAAATTGCTGAGAGAAACAAATGATTATTAAGAGCCCAATAAGCACATATTTTAAAAAAAGATTACTTTATGACTTCTCGAATGTCCTCATGCTCATTACACTTATAGTATACAAAAAGTAATAAAGATGAGTTCTTTTTTAAAAAATTCATTGTTAATTTGAAATTGGAGCGTGCAAAAGTATTATTAGATAAGTAGCCATAATCTGAAATGCATTACAATATTAAAATATAGATAGGTACAGTTTAATTCGTGAAAAATTTTAAAATTTTAAATATTAAACATTTATAGAATGTATAAAATGGCGGAAATTTTGCAAATTTTGTAATTTTGAGAGTATAAACAATTTTAAAAATGTTGAATTTTTTTTTTTTTAATTATTAATTAACGGGCGGAATCGCCCTTTTACTTAATTTTTGCCATATCTTTATTATATAGATATCTATATATAGAGCTGTAGATCAACTTATGAAGATGGCGCCATACTTCACATTTGTGTATGAAATGTAGGACTGCAGAAACCTACACCAAGTACAGCAGCGGTCATGAGTCGATTTTCGCCAGATAAACAAAAATTTTAATGATAAAAAAAAATTTCCATAATTGTTTAAAGAAGAATTGTTATCTAACTCTGAATTTAATAACTATAACGGACATTCTTTATATTTTTGATCACTCACAAAGAATTCTGGTCGAATTCTTTCATAAAAGCATTCAAGAAGTATTCTTTTTGATTATTTCAATTTTCCTTTTTGCTTATTGGGAAAATTCTTTCTTTAAAGTGTATAGGGAAAGGTTATTGTGAACGTAAATATTAGATTTAGAAAACGAAAGCATTTATATTTATAATTACTATAAGAATAATTATTACTCAAATATACAAATCATTTAATTGAGTATGATTTTCTCGTTAACCCCTGAGGTGCGACAAGAACCCCAATCTTTGTTACGATACAAATTATTCAAACGTATAAGTCACTAATTTACGCAAATTTTAGTAAGACCATTGTAAACTCTACGGTATACTGAAAACAATGTCCTTTGTCCATTTTGAAAACAGTTGTGTCACAAGGAAGATATAAGTTCTAACAAAGAAATTGTGACGATTTTTTCAAAATCTTATTCATGAAATACGACATCGTCTTGAATCAATGTATTAAATTATACATAAAAAATTAATGCGAACTTTTACACCTTGCTACTCGGATGACACCAAAAGTGAAATAACAATACACATTTGATGGAAAAGGACAACATTGAACACTTTAATATCTAGTTATATCAAAAGAAGTACTGTGTTAAGAACCTGCCAAGATAAAGCTTTTATTATTATTATTATATTTATATATTATATACATTATATTATAAATTTCTTCGATTTTATGGAATATCTGGTTAGTTCAGCTAAGCTAACAAAAAAGGTAGTAACCTGAAAAAACCAATATGAGGTACTGCTAGTAATTTCAAATAGCCAACTACCGAAAGCAATAAAGCAAACTTTTGAATACTTTTCCTACCAATGCTGTTGCTACATTTCTGTCATCGCTGTTACGTAAACATATCAAATGAATAGTTATATATATAAACAACGAAATTATCCAGGTAAAAACAGATTTTCTTGTTTTATTGTAATAATGCCTGATTATGCCAAATTTTGCATTGATTTTTGACTAGCGAGAATATGAAGGACCACGCGAAATTATTCAGAAGTGGAAATTGAAATAGATTAAAAAAATATAACTCTAAATTCCACACCACAAAAAAACAATACGTACAGATTTACATTAGAAAACGAAAAACAAGCAATAATTCAATTCGTTCTTTGTAGAAAATTCGAATTCAATATAAATTCACTACAGACGTGTGTTATTGTTTACTGTTTTTACAAATTAAAAATTTTGTATGTTTATTTAAACAACAAAGAATAAAGCATGATTCGTAATTTCAACAGTGACTTATAATTTTATTAATTACTGTCACTTGTCAAAATTTTATTTATATGTGTATATGCTATGAAATTGTTAACGAATTTTAGAACAATATTAATTGCAAAAGAGAATAAAGCGGTTGTGACCCTTAACGAGTCGAAACAATAACTTCCCGATCAATCTCCCGTATTTTATTCCGGTTTATTTAACGGACTGGCTATATTCACGTACGTTTTCCATATTTTGCGTTATATAGAGAGGTTCTATTTCCGAAATCTACCCATTATTTCTTAAAAAAAAACCGACTAGCAAAAAATCGGCATATTGTAAAGAGAATAATACCGTGTCGGCTTTTTAATATGGTTTTTTACTTGTCGGCTTTTTTATTTCTCAGTTTTTTGACGCGCATCAACAGTTTCCTCACGAAAAATGACGGAATTTGTTAAATAATATCATTATTTTGTTAAATAATATTCATTTAACACACACACACACACACACACACACACACACACACACACACACACACACACACACACACACACACACACACACACACACACACACACACACACACACACACACACACACACACACACACACACACACACACGCACACACACACACAGCATCTCTCTAAAAATGTATCAGTTTGCTTCTAGTGGTCACAAAACGTGGAGATATCATGAAATTAGCATTTTCCATTTTCGAGGTCATTTCAATAACTTCCCTGTAGACCGGGAAGTTAAAAATGTATATTTAGGTATACTATGAAAAAAATATTTTCGTTTCGTGGCAAAAAATACCTTTAGTATTGGTGTTAGTTAAAAGGAAAGACCACCAAAATCAGTTTTGTGCAGATTAGACATCGTTCAATTTCAAGGGTGGGTTGTCATGTCAGTTTCATCATAGAAGTAATACAATGACTTTCGTCCAACTTATCGAATTTGATATATCACACACAATTATCTAATAACTTTAGCAAAAAACAATAAAAATAATGGCAATACCATACGAGTACTGAACGATCTATACGCAAATCGATAAAATTCGTTGTATCTCAGTGTGCTCAATAAAGAAAAGTACTGTGGAATTACATTCTGTGCCAATTCATTGGAACTCGGTTCCCTCGTCGCAGTTTTTTCTCACTCTCTCTCACTTTTTCGCATGTGAAGAGGCTCACGATTCGGCGACCACCTAACCAATTCAAGAACATTTTGGCGATCCTGCCAGGATCGTGAAGACTCTTTTTTTCTTTCGTGTGTGAGTGCATCGATTCTTGAAGAGAACTAGTGAAGCTGAAAAACATACATTCGAAAATTCAGTGTGCTAGTGGACTGTGACTGTGTAAACGCCAGTGCAATTAGCGATCTTCTGTGAAAATTTTGAAATTTTCAACTTCCGAACAACGTGCTCGCCATTGTGGTACCACTACGCTTCGAAAGCCGCCATTTTGAGGACGCTGTTGTCGTCATCGGGTCCGCTTCCTCCTCCGTCGCCTGCGGCCCCACTTCTTGCTCCTGCGTCTGCTGCCCCACTTCGCTGCCGATTCTCCAATTGCTTCGACACTCCAGTGGATTTCTCTCTAGCAATTGCACTGCGCCACGCCGTTGTTGTTTCGACGTTCGCTGCCAAATCGAACCCCGATTTTCGACGTGGTTCCCTGCTGCCATTTGTCGTTGCTGTTTTGGATGCGGTGCTGCCGGTGAATTTCGTAAATTTGGCTGATTCTTCTGTCAACAGCGTATGACTCTAAGTTATTGACATGACTACACGATTTATCGAAATCGTACTAATTGGTCGGTAAATTCTCTCTAATTTTCTTTGAACTTTTTATTCATTTGAATTTTTCTTGAATTTTAATATTTACATTTTTATTGGAATTTTCGAAAACTCGAGTCAACCTGTCAAATCTGAAATATTTCACACTTTAACTCGTTTCATACTCATGAGTGATTCTGATGATCTGGATTTGACATTCGCATTTGGTGAGTCTGATCAGTATCAGTCTATTAATTTCGGTGACTTTACACAGAATACCAAATTCAAACGTGATTCCATAATGGCTGGTGCTCTGACTACCACTGATCTCATCGCTCAAATTGAAGCGGTCATGCAAGAAATTCAGAGGTCATCCGCACAAGCCCCAATTGGATCTCAACGCACGGTGGGACGTATCAAGGTTCGCATGGAACACCTGAAGGAACTGTGGGCTCAATGTTGTGCCCTTCACCAACAAATTCGAGAGGTCGCATCCCATGATGATCTCAATACCTTGCCGTATTTCACCGAACTTCGGTATCCGTCATTTGAAAATGCCTATTTCGACATGCTTGGTGATCTTGAAGATGCCATTGACAACCTGATACCACATGCAGCCTCCAGTCCGATGATGTCTACCTCTGCGTTCTTCGGCAGTCACCATGTCCAGCGAAATACGGTTTTACCCAAGATTTCTTTACCTAAATTTAATGGTCGTTCCGATAATTGGACGAATTTTTGTAATTATTTTAGATCTCTCGTTATTAATATTTCGAGTCTCGACAACATCCAAAGATTCCATTATTTGAAATCGTCGCTAGAATCAGAGCCAGCTGCTCTAATTAATCACATTATATTATCTGAAACTTCTTTTACGAATGCTTGGACAGTTCTCGAGAATCGTTATTCCTGTAAGGTAACGAATGCAAATGCACATTTCGATATGTTGTTTTCGATGCCAATTATGCAAAAGGAAAGCGCAATTGGTCTATTGCATTTACACGATAGGTCAAGCGAGGCCCTCGCTAATTTAAAATCTTTGCAATTTCCGGTAGATCAATGGGACGCGATTCTTGTTTATTTGATCGTACTAAAATTGGATCCTGTCACTCGAAACGCATGGGAGTTAAGTTTAAGTACTGAGACCGAATATCCCACTTATACAAAGAACCGCAGTTTTCTGCTTTCTCGCGCTCGGGCACTTGAGTCCGTAAATTATGAAGCTTCGAAAAAACCAGCATCCAATTCTAGCTCGTCAACGTCTAAATCGAAGACTCACGTGCAAACTTTAAATGTCGAAACGAAAAGGCGTATTTGCTTCGCATGTAAAGGCGATCATGGATTACATGTTTGTAACAGGTTTAAAAATATGACCAATACGCAACGTTTTGAGTTTGTCAAGAAATATAATTTGTGTGTAAATTGTTTAGCTAATCATTTATTAGCAGCGTGTACAAGTAAATTTACATGTTTTTGGTGTAAACAAAGACATCACACGATGCTGTACCGCTCGCGGGAATCCGACGTCAGGGCACCCGTTGATTTTCAGTCGGAGGCATCTTCCGCCTCCAGCGCCCAGGTGCAAACCGGTCAAAACGAAGTCCGATCTCACAATGTATCGGATGCACGCACTAGTCTGTCACCGGTTATTCTGGCTACCGCTCTTGTATTAGTTCACACGACGAACGGAAGGTCTCTAAAAATTCGAGCCCTTATTGACCTCGGTTCGACGGCAACACTTGTAACGGAGCGAGTGGTTAGCTCTCTCAATTCGCGTCAAACACTTATCTCTACCAAAGTCTCAGGCGTTGGTAGCGCCTCAGTTGGAATCGCAAAATTTGCGACATTTCTGTCTGTCACTCCCATTGATAGTGACCAACCAGTTCTTACAACCCAAGCTATTGTCTTGAAGGATCTCACATCCTACACCCCTCATGTCTCCGAATCTCCTTCACAATGGTCACATTTACGACATCTGCATTTTGCGGACGATTTTCAGTCCCAATCTCCTATTCAAATGATCATAGGGGCCGATCTCTATGGCTCGATTATCCTTGACGGCCTTATCAAAGGTCCTCCAGGGCAGCCCATAGCCCAACGATCCATTTTCGGGTGGATTTTATCGGGTCACGCTTCGGACATACCCGTGAAGTACACATCCCACGTCCAAGTCCATACATGTTTGGATGAGCCTCAACTTTCCCAACTTATTCGTACGTTATTGGGAAGTTGAAGAGGTTTCTGACCTATCGCGAAACAACGGCAAGTATGTCGTACGGCTTCCCTTCAAGGACGCGACACCAGTGTTTGGCGAAAGCAGCAATCATGCCATTCGTTCTCTTCTATCCCTCGAAAAACGTTTCTATAGCAATCCAAAATCCCACATAGCCTATCAGGCGTTCATGGAGGCTTATGTAAGGCGAATGCATATGAGCGCTGTTCTGCAAACGGAAGCGCACACTGATCCAATTTGTTACCTTCCGCATCACGGAGTTCTCAAAGAGAGTAGCTCCACTACGCCGCTTCGTGTCGTTTTTAATGCTTCGCGTAAAACTTCTAATGGTGCATCCCTTAACGACACTTTGCACGTTGGCCCGAAGCTTCAAGCGGACATAAACTCCGTTTTAACGCAATGGCGTTTCTCCCGATCTGTATTCAGTGCAGACATCAGTCAAATGTACCGACAAATTTGGATTGACCCTCGTGATCGCGACTGCCAACGTATCGTATGGCGGTCTTCCGGTGATAGACCTATAGAACATTTTCAGCTGAACACTGTGACCTTCGGCGTTTCATGCGCGCCATTCTTGGCTCAACGCGTTCTGAAACAGCTGATAAACGACGATGGTCCTCAATTTCCAAGAGCGATGCTCAATTTACAATCCGGGATTTATGTTGACGATTGTCTGTTTGGCGCCGACGACCAAAACAGCGCTCGTCTCCTACGCAATGAAGTCGTTGCTCTTCTTCGCGGTGGTGGCTTCGAATTGCGCAAGTGGGCGAGTAACGATGATGCATTGCTTACCGAGGTCAGTCCCGACAACCATGGGCTCGCGACAGGTAAACTCATCCACCAAGGCGAAGGGATAAAAATTCTCGGTGTCTTCTGGACCCCGCCGTCCGATTCGTTTTGTTATCAAGTACATCTTGAAACACCTACGCAATTTACCAAGCGTATCCTTTTGTCTCTCATCGCTCGTCTTTACGACCCCTTGGGTTGGGTATCTCCGGTTACTGTGACTGCAAAAATACTCATGCAACAACTCTGGGAGCTCAGGTTGGATTGGGATTCATCCCTTCCCAGCTCAGTCATTGAAAAGTGGACCTCCATCGCAAATGACCTATGTCATCTCAACCTGTTAAAATTACCTCGATGGTTCGGGACACGTAGTACCGAGGCTCAATGTGAGCTCCATGGGTTTTGTGACGCATCCGGCCTCGCGTACGCAGCGGTGATATATTTAAGGACGACACTGGACGACGGAACCGTCACCGTCTCTCTTTTGGTTAGTAAAACCAAAGTTGCTCCTCTCAAGCAACTCACCACGCCCCGGCTCGAGCTATGTGGAGCCGTCTTACTCGCTCGTCTTCTTAAATCTCTAAGGTCTCTTCCTCGATTCGCATCATTCCGACTGTATTGCTGGACGGATGCCACGATTGTCCTCGCCTGGCTCAATCAACCTCCTACTCGTTGGAAGACGTTTGTGGCGAATCGAGTGTCTGACATGCAGACTTTGATTCCTACGGCCGAGTGGCGACACGTTCGCTCCTCTGAAAATCCGGCAGACTTAGCCTCCCGTGGCATATCCGCTCGAGAATTAGTGACTTTTAGTTTATGGTTACAGGGACCAGACTGGCTTCAGTATTCTAAGGATCAGTGGCCTCAGTTGTCACCAACCTTAGACGTCGATGCCCCTCTTGAGCCTCGAATTCACACTCATGTAGTCGTTGAAGAAAATTACGCTTTAAATCGCCTATCTGTTAAAGTATATCAGATTGGCATCGGTTAATTCGTGTCATCGCCATTCTTTTGTCATGGCGTATCAAAAACCGATCAGATAGGAGTGTCCTCCCTTTTTTAACGGCTTCGGTTATCGCTCGTGCAAAGACTACCATGTTTCGTTGGCTCCAATCTTTCTCCGGATGAGTTGCACGCCTTAGAAAATCAGACCATTGTGTCTTCACACAGTCCCTTGAAGGGTCTCGACCCGTTTCTGGATAAAGACGGCCTCATTCGCGTAGGCGGCTTCTCCTACTCAGTAAATTTCAGTATTGTGGCGTCGATTACGCTGGCCCTTTACAAGTGCGTGCTATGCGTGGTCGTGGCCACAAGAGTCATCCAGCGTATATAGCGCTTTTCGTTTGTTTATCGGTGAAGGCGATTCATTTGGAGATCGTTTCGGACTATTCGTCTGAAACGTTCATAGCCGCTTTCAAGCGTTTTATAAGTCGACGTGGATTGCCCACCGACATGTACAGCGATCAAGGCACCACTTTCTGCGGAGCAGATACTATTTTATTGTCTGCGTTTAACAACGCCGTGAAAGATACCGCGTTTCACGCTCTGCTCGCGAAAGATGGCATATCATTGCACTTTCTACCTCCAAGAGCTCCTCATTTCGGTGGCCTATGGGAGGCCAGGGTAAAAAGTGTCAAATCGCACCTATATCGGATCATAGGTGATCACACCCCTACCTTCGAGGAGTTAGGGACACTCTTGTGCGAAATTGAGTCCTGTCTGAACTCACGCCCTCTGACGCCACTCACCAACGATCCGGATGACTTCGAGGCTCTGACACCAGGTCATTTCTTGGTCGGAACTGCATTAACAGCTCCTCCAAGTCCCTCCGTCCTCGACCTATCCGAACATTGACTATCGCGTTGGCAGCTATATAGGCAGTTGCTAGAGCGTTTTTGGAAATCCTGGTCGGCGGACTACCTGCGAGCCCTGCAGCATCGTTCTAAATGGCGTCGCCCTGAAGTGAACCTAACGACCGGTCAGCTAGTTTTGGTTCATGTAGAGAAACAACCACCAACAAAGTGGCCGCTCGCACGCGTAACTCAGTGTACTCGTGGTTCCGACGGTCTTATTTGTGTCGTCAAAGTGCGTACTGCTACGTCTGAATTTGTGCGTCCGATAACCAAAGCAGTTCTGTTACCGGTACACATTGATTCGCCCGAGTCGACATAATTTAGTTTGTAATTATGTGATTTTCTATCTTTAAGTTTCTTATTGCGAGCACTATCATGTCGCAACGGGGGGCGGAATGTTGCATTATGCGTTTGAATATTTCGCGCGAATCCATTAATTGCTTTAGTATACGAACGCATCACTTTGTCGTTCGCGGCGATTTTACATATGGTTTGGCGCATGCGTGCGGCGCCCACTCCGATTCGGTTCAATCATGCAATCGATGTGTGAACAAGTCAGTAGCAGAACAGACTCTGAACGATCTATACGCAAATCGATAAAATTCGTTGTATCTCAGTGTGCTCAATAAAGAAAAGTACTGTGGAATTACATTCTGTGCCAATTCATTGGAACTCGGTTCCCTCGTCGCAGTTTTTTCTCACTCTCTCTCACTTTTTCGAATGTGAAGAGGCTCACGATTCGGCGACCACCTAACCCATTCAAGAACAAACTTTAACCCATTAACGTCAAGACGGACACTTTTTCCACGTAAATTTCAATCCAAAATTTCATATGAAAATCCAACTTCAAATAAATTGAAAGGTACATGTCTTACTATTTTCGAGGTCGCTCTTTTCAGTGCTGTTGAAATTTTTTCTAAAGTCTACAGTTTTCAAGAAAAAAAATTATTAAACTTTTCTAGATTTCAAGACTAGTAATTTTTTTTCTTGAAATCTGTAGGCTTTAGAAAAATTTCCTTAGAACAAAAATATCTTCGAATTGATCAAAGAATACTCTCAAATTTTTTTAGATTTTTTGGACGACTTTTTTAAAAATTTCGATTCTTTGAATTTTCGAATTTTCGAAGAATAAAAAATTTAAAAAATATATTCTGGAAAAATTTGAGAGCATTTTTTGACTCATTCTAAAACGTATTTATTCATAGAAAATTTTTTCTGAAGTCTATAGTTTTCAAGAACAACAATTCTTAAGTTTTAATTAGAAATTTGTCATTGGAGTCCCCATTTTGTGATCACCATATTAGTTTTTACATATTTAAAAAATTTATCTTGATACTGTAACTATTGGGTCCACGTTTAATGAAGAAATTTTCTGACGACAAATATTCTTTGGATGAGAAAAAAATGTTTTATAAAAAAGAACACTCTATTTTTCGCGTTATTTTGACATTTAAATCGACATATTTAATTTTCTATTTAAGATAGCTCAATTTTGACAACTGCATTAAAAAGAGCGACCTCGAAAATAGTAAGACATGTACCTTTCAATTTATTTGAACGTGGATTTTCATATGAAATTCTTTATTGAAATTGAAGTGAAAAAAGTGTCCTACTTAACGTTAATGGGTTAATAGGTAAATCATTTTCTCATTCTATTGAAGGAGCTTGCATCACTCTTAAAGCGTATTTTTTTGTGAATCTACACTATTTTGTAGAAATGTTAATGTGATTTACCACTTAAACAAGTTAAAAATGTTCCTGTTTTTCACGCAGGCTAGTACGTCTAAAAATGCATGCTGCGGGAAACTTGAAAGAATATTTATAAACAATACTATTCAATTTTTCTCAAGTCCAGTTAAAATTTCGCTTATTTAGACAGTACTAGGTTGTAGCAGATAGTTTCATGAACATTAAAAAAAACGTTCAAATTGACTGAGAATTGGCTCCTCGAGCGACTTTTGAATATGATAGCGCTATGCAGGAACTCTGTGTGCCGTGGCTATGGTACATCACGTGTTTCAAACGAGATGGCACCAGGTTGGAGAGACTCTCCGCCCGGATTGCGGAGATTTGTCCAAGGCTGGCAATACGTCGTTCAGCCGCGCGAAATGGGAGACGTTAGTAGCGATGTCGTAAATGACACGGCCGTTGTCGTAATAAAGAGGTGTTCTGATGCAGTGGTGGGCGTCATAAACGTTAACGTGGGCACTACCGTGATGAGGAAAATGTCGGATGAATCAACACGAATCAGAAAGAACGCAATCAAGAAAACCACGATAGGGTAACGGTAGGGAGTGGAGATAGAAATAAATATAATAATAATAATAATAATAAAAACTGGGGCCCAAAGGGAATGATGCGTAACACAATGCGGCTATGCAAAAAGGTTCATCGTAGCGTATCTTCCCAAATGGTCTACTCCCTGTATTTGCGGTTACTAATAAAATAACGCGCAGGGCTCCTGACCATCGGGCTGCTTCAGATGCAGCCCAGTCCCGAAGTGGAGGAGCTGAAACGGGTGTCATGGGACCACAACCCCAACATGCCCACGGACGATTTCAGTGGACGGAAGATCTCAGGCAAGATCTAATGCGCTGCTACGAGGAGAGCTGTCCGCAACAGAGAGGCTACATGACGCGAATCGCTTGACTGGCAGATCGCTTTTCTCAACAACAACTGAGAGATTATGTGGCCTATCTTAGGCGGATAGGTTTCGTTCTTCCTAGCTGTCAACCGGTACCGGATGTGCGGGCAATAACAACTGAGCCCGTACGCGGTGCAGGGAGAGATGCTCCACATTGTGAAAGCACGACTCGTGTTTAGGCGAAGTCTGACAAACAGACCAACCCATTCCGCACTGGCTGGCGGCGGGTCGTACGACACTAATCCCAAAGTCGGGAGACTTGTCTGATCCGAGAAACCATAGACCAATCACGTGCCTTAATATGTTATACAAATGGTTCACTAACATCTTGAACGAACGTATTGAGAAAGCCGTGAAACTGGTGTGGCAACGGATAGTAGAACAACAAGGCTGCAAAATGGGTGTTTCCGGCTGCAAGGACAACTTGTTTATCGACAGGTGTGTTTGTCAGGACTCTAATTATAGTCCATATAAGCGAAACCTGTCGATAGCCTGGATGGATTACATGAAGGCGTATGACTCAACATCGCACGAGCTTTTAAGCTTGTTGCTCAAACGCCTCCATGTCCACCCAAACATAGTGGGAATTGTAGAAGATCTGATGCCTCTGGAAAACACGCTTTGTCATGACATCGGGCAAGCGTCGAACCATGTCTAGACTGGTTCAATTCCAAAGAGGTGTCTATCAGGGAGATTCTCTGAGTCCTCTGCTCTTCTGCATCTCACTATTGCCTCTATCCGTTGCTCTCCGCAAATCTCAAGGGTACATGTGTGGAGCGCCTGGTGAACGTGTACATAAGATCACCCATCTTTTCTATATGGATGATCTTATATTATACGCATCAGGCTAGGATCAATTACATCGATCTCTGAACATCGCCCTCACATACTCGAGAGATATCGACATGGAATTCGGATTGGACAAGTGTACAGTCGTTCATTTGCACAGAGGAATTTTAGGCTCCAATAACAACGATATGGAGATCGTCAACGGAAATGTCATCCGCCACCTTAGAGCCGAAGAAGCCTACACATACCTGGGCGTACAACGTGGCGGAACGAGCGGCGCGAAACCTCGGTCTGGTTTTCAACGTGGGACGTAGTGGTGCACAGGAAGCTTAATCAGTCATCAATCTGTGCCCAGTGCGTCTCAGGGCTAACATACGGAAGGAACAACTCCGTATGTTGGAAGGGAGGCATAGCGACAAACCATTGCATGGATAATTCTTCCAAAATGTCCAACAACTTGACGGTAGAGATGACCTTCTCGTTCTTAAGATCGGTGACCGAAGCGGCAAAAATATCGAAAATGGCGGTCCTGCTTAAACTCGCTTTCCAAAGTTTGTAGAGGATTTTAAGTTATGAAATCGTAGTATATCAATGTTCTGAGGTCAAGGACCACGAATATGACAAGAAAAAATAGGTTTTTCGAGGGTTTAAATAAGTTTTTTGAAATGTCGGCAATTTTTAATACTTTTCTGAGAATGGCGTCAAAACTTTTACTCACTTTTCTTTTTCGAACAAAATTGGATTTGGTCGAAAATTGGTACTGGGGTTTTTTTGGGTCGCTGATTACGAATTTGATGTCGCTTCTTAACAATTCAAAATGGCGGACGATTTTTTAAGAATATTACCGTATTCGCTCAAAATTGGTACTCGTTTTTTTGGGGTCGCTGGTTACGAATTTGAAGTTGCTTTTTGAATATTCAAAATGGCGGATCCAATATGCGGACGATTTTTTAAGAATATTTACCGTATTCGCTCAAAATTGGTACTCGGGGTTTTTTTGGGTCGCTGATTGTGTTACGTTTCAGCGTAACTGAAGGAGAGAGGAACGAAATGGCACACTTTTTCGTAATATGAGCTCCGAAAGACCAGTTACTATCAATCGACAATTCAAGGTTTTTAGCTTCCTGAACCACCGGAATAATATTTCCACGTACAACAACCGAATATAAGCTAAAGTCAATTTTGCTACGCAATAGCGGACTACCAGTAATCATCAGCGCGCGCGTAACCTGACACGGAGGGCATACTGTTTAAATTGTTTTTACGATTGATATATATTTTAAATTTTATAGAGATTTGTTCGACAAGCACGCATACGCACGTACGAAATGAACTGAATTCAGTCGATTACTGCAAGGAAATCCCTAAAAGATCGCTAAATTCACAGCCCAATGTTTTCTCGCCCTTTCTCCTCACCTCTGACGTCACAGGCATCTTGGCACGCTCTACAGTCCTTAACTTGACCATCATTTCTTCAAGTTTACTTATTTGTCCGTATTTAGGAAATTAAATTTCTTGTAGCCGATTTGTTCGTTTATGTTCTTGGTTTTGTTATTAGCGTTGCTTGTTGTTGCTTGCCATTTGAATTTAAGGTACAGGCTATTTAATATTAAATTGTGTTGTCCGTTCCCTTGATTCGTTCGTTTCTTTCTTATTGCCGGGAATAGTTTGTGTATTGATTGCTTGCGGATGATGTATCCTTTACAATTACCTGATTATCCGCGGCCGAAATCGTGATATTTTACTTCCTGATTTTTTTTCCCGAAAACAGTCTTTAGCCAGATTTGTTCCAGCACATTTCACGCACATAGGTGACTGAATTTAGTACTTTTTTGAATGTCTAAAGCTATGGTACTGTATTGTGAAATTTATAGCTTTTTATTCAACGGTCATTCGAAATGTATCATCGTATTTAACCCTTTGAGTCACGTATCTTTTCTATTGTCCAATTTAGCTGAAAACTGTTACCCGGGTTTTTTCGGGGTCGCTGATTACTAATCTGAGGTAGGTTTTTTGAAATTAAAAATTGCTGATCCAATATGGCGTACAAAAATGTTAAATATAAATGTATTTTGACAAAATTCGTTACTCGGGGGTTTTCGGGTGCGCTGATAATGAATCGGAGGTTAGTTTTTTTGAAATTCAAAATGGCTGAAATTGATCGAAAGGTGCAATTGGTCGAATGCACAATTGGTCGAAAGCACAATTAGTCGAAAAACAATTGGTCAAACACACAATTGGTCGAACGCACAATTGGTCGAAAAACATTTGTTGGAACGTATCAGATGGATCTACGAAAAAATTACCTGTAGAGAAAATTACGTTGTTGTTATTTCACACCATCCAAACGATGTCGGGTGCCTCCTGGAGGGGCCTGCGGCCCCTCAGGCTCCCCGTTAAAAAAAAAGAAACTTAACCCACATCCACCTAACTGTGCTTTAGTAATTTTTTCCATGGGTCATTTTTTTATTAGTAATTTTTTCCGGCATCCATTAACATCATCTAAGTTTCCCGGACATAATATTCGAAACCTTGCAGCTTTCCCAGGGGTGAGGAACCCCCCCCCCCCCCACTTCCCCGTACTACTAACTTAACCTCTAACCTATCCTATACTATGATATGATCAAACCACTTAACCCAACATCCAAATTAAAAATATTTAGCGACAAACGATGGGAAATTTAGGCAGGCCCATAGCAGAGGGCATTTTTTCGGACCCCCATTACTTTCCGGCCGTTGTACATGCAATTATTTTTCGATCAATTGTTTTTCGATCAATTGTTTTTCGACAGATTGTTATTCGACCACTTGTGCGTTCGACCAATTGTGTGTTCGACCAAATGTTTTTCGACCATATGTGCTTTCGACCAATTGTACCTTTCGATCAATTGTTTTTTCGACCAATTGTGCATTACCGTCTGAAACTATTAAAGTCTCCATAACATTTTTTTTTGAAATACAGGTGAAACAATAAGGAATCTTTTGTGATATCACAGAACTCTCACAATTTTGTCCCGTTCGAATAAATTCGAGTCCAACGAATATTTTTACTAATTTTAATCTAAATACACAGTATTTCAAAAGTAACATATTCAAATTTTATTAAAATCCGATTAATAATTTCGTAAATAGTAATATTTTAAAAAATACTTGATAATATTTTAACAAATACATTCACCATGGCGTAACTTATACAAATTTCAAAATTTTCAAAAATCCTTTGAGATTTCTATTTCTCTTGTTCTATACTACAATTTAACCAATTTCCAGATTGATCCAATAAGCTCGTCCAAATTCTTATTTTTCTGACGTATTACCCTATAACGGCACTTTTACGTTTTATCACTGTGATTTTTATTACAACGATGACTACATCCAACCGAACTGAATTCGGTTGTAACCACACCCGTTATAACTTCCGAGCTGAAACCCGGGAACCGAACTTCTTGGCCGACCGGCTCAATATTTGAACAATTCGAACAATCGTTCGAATTGACCGCGGAGAGGGGCTGGGTTCTTAAAAAAAGGTTACACGATATCTATATGAAATGACAAAGGTTTATTAAAAAGAAAAATATAAAATATAATTCGATGGACAATTCATATTTCCGCGAAACGATCGAAATCTAAATCGAATTTCCGCGATTCCTCGTGGACCGTTATTTACCGGCCACTTTAAAAAAGAACATGTTTCGGAATCGGAATAACTTCCCTATCGCGAAGGTATCTTGGCGAACGTCGCGCTTCGAAAAACGGCGCGATCTCTTTCGGTACGGTTTTCCAAAAATCCTTTCGATTCGGCACTTATGCGTGCTCTCTTTTTCTCTTTCGCTACCATTTCGTCACAACGTTCGCCAATTTCATCCTTGTCTCTCCCACCTTGAAACATATAAATCGCTTTCGCGCATTAGAATTAAATACCGGTCGCTTCTTCGGAATTGCCCGTGGAGCAGACGTGCGCTTCTCGCGATTTCCGCGGACTCTTATACATGCGCACACTCACGCACACTAACACGCTATTTGCCGTGTTACAACCCATATGAGCAATTCCACGTGAGGCGGATCAGTCACCTCTCAGAAATGTTTGTAATTTTGTTTATAGATAGTTTTTGGTGAAATATAATGTTCTGCCAAGTGATTTTTTTTATTTAAAAAATCCACCGAGTTATAAACAAGCCAAGATTTTGGGAACTTTTTATTAAAAAAATCATAGTTTTTTCCTGTAAGTTCTATTGAAAAATGTTTCATACAAAATTTGTGGGTAATAAGTTGTAGTTTTCAATAAAATTATATAAAATTATAAAAAGATGGTTTATCCCTTATGTTTTTAACAATATATTTTTTATGAATTTTTTAAACAATCAATATGGGCATAAAAAGTTATAGAAAAAATTTATTTATATAGTACCAGTCTTGAGGTATTATACAAAAAATCAGCAACGATGTGTTTTGTCTCGTTTTCGAGAAAATAATTTTGGAACATTTGCCCGCACTGTGCGCGCGCCCCCTGCCTACGTTCAGAGCATGTACTATTGCTCCGCCGCTGTCTTCGCATTGCTCTAATCATCAGAGTCTAATGCATACACTCAGAAAAATGTTGTAAACAGTTTTTGTACGAAAATTAATATCGGCAATGCGAAGGTCGTCGAGGTAAAAATAACATTACAATAAGACTCGTAATATGTCGCAAACTATCAGGTTGTTTATTCATCCATTTTTAACTGTCTTTTACGGCGAAATTTTTAATCCCAGCTGTGAACTCACAATGACGTATTTTGTTAATTACTATTTATAGTAATTAACAAAAGTAATTAACACGAGTTATACAGGTTGTAGGAAATTAACAGTAGCAAACCTGCTCTTAGTATAACCCAGAGTCAACGACGTGGACGTTGCAGGAATCTGACCCCATGTGTACGTGTATGTGTAGGAGTGTGTTTTTCATACCAGAGATCAGGACCCCATGGCTCGTCATTTCCATAGTATTTATCGACTCCAAACCCTCTCTGGTATGAGTGTTAGCCTGTGCGCGCGCGCGTTTCAGTCTGTTGTCACACTAGAGATTAGGACCCTGTGTGTGTGTGTGTGTGTGTGTGTGTGTGTGTGTGTGTGTGCGTGTGTGCGTGCGTGCGTGTGTGCGTGCGTGCGTGCGTGTGTGCGTGCGTGCGCGTGCGTGTGTGTGTGTGTGTGTGTGTGTGTGTGTGTGTGTGTGTGTGTGTGTGTGTGTGTGTGTGTGTGTGTGTGTGTGTGTGTGTGTGTGTGTGTGTGTGTGTGTTTCTGTGTGCGTGAATAGGAAAAGATTTTGCACTGCATTATATTCTCTGTTTCAGGAACAAAAGAGTGGAATTGTCTTGTGCCTTTAATAGTTAAAGCTTTATCAAATCGTTGCTCTAGCTGTTTTTTTACTTCATTATATTCTGCACTTGTACAAAAGTTAAAAATCAGACTTTTTATTGATTGCGTGGCCCACTTGTACAGATCCATTGCTGTTAGTATATGATCTGCATTCGTTCTTTGCAGACTTGCGCGCGTTGCTAATCTCTTGACTGTACCACCAACACCATCGCAGGGACCTTTCCCATGTGACGTTGCAAAAAAGTTCCATTCGACGTCAATATTGAAATCAGCTTTATGATTACAAATATTTACAAAATTGCTTTTGTTTTTATATTGAGCCGCAGAACCATTAGTAAAGTAAATTAGTTTTTTTACTTCATCTTCTCCAAATATTTCTTTTAGCTTTAAGAAAAGCTTTTTTGGAAAAACGTACACTGCAAACGTATCATGGTGTAGATCTTCTGATATTATTACGAAGCTTATATGATTCACTTCATCATTATCTTTGTAATAAATAACGGAAGGATGTACAGTAGCCTGATTATTATTCCACCTAAAACTTTGGATTGAATCTTGCACCAAGAACGCATAATTTTCAGTAAAGTCTGCAATAACGAGAAATTCTCCATGTCTCAAATCAGATTTTTTATTGCGCATATACGCACTTTGCTGTTTAGCAACAAAATCGTGGACTTTGAGCTTAACGAGGTCTTCCCCTAACTTTTCAAGAAATTCTTCCGTTACCATTGTTGCACTTTCCAAGGCAGAACGATCTGTGTTTATCCATCTACTAAAAGTTACATTTTCTGCAAAATTATCATGAAACAAGTTCTCAATTTCAGTGATTACAGAATCTGAATTTGGGCATTTCTCACATTCATTCAGATAACAACAGTAAGTAGCAGGTGCACACACCATCTTATCTAGTAATTCTTGGTAGGTTAATGAAATTGAACGAGAAATGGAATTAATTCCTGCTAAGATTAGTTTACATTTTGGTGGATTTTGCACACACACACTGCATGGGTTCCAGCAGGTCCAGCCAAGATGCACTGTTTAGGACTAAATTCAGCAAATTTTGAGAAACCTATATTTTCATCCGGATTTTGTGCCTTAAATTCTATGTATGCTTCTTTCAGGTTACACAAAATCAATTGTTTATGAACTTGGTGCTTTACACCATTAGCATCTCTAATTGTTACGTACTCTTTTTTCCTGGCAGCATGCGACTGATCTCGTCCGAATTATAAAACTGAATAACCTTTGTAATTACCGACTGAGAGAGAGTTCTGGATGGCCTCGGATTTGGAGATGACCGAAATCCACATTCATGTTGAAGTTGCTTTGCTTTTCTGGCCATTCTGTACGAGGTTTTAAAATTTTTTTCTAACTCTCTTATTGACCAACTTCTAGGTGTCATAGTTAAATATTTTATTTTGTCAACGATACTAGGTGCCTCGTTAAATAATTGTTTTATATCATTTAATAATTAATGACCAGCATCTCCGACATATGACGATCCATTTTCTGAATCACTGCTTGGTTCCAGACTTGACATGTCGCATTCAATGTCTTCAACATGATTAATATTTTGAGGAACCTCGTGCGAGGAAGTTTCATTACATACAGTTCCTTGCTCTGGTATTGAAGGAATTACATTTCCTCTATACACCTTCATTCTATAGGAAAGGCAAATATAGTCGCCAGATGTATTACCGATTCTTTCCCGTAAAGATGACGAAACATGAGTTATGTTTTTTATAATCTATTTATGATTACTTAAACGGAAAGGATTGCAACATACGTTATTCTGCATTTTTTTAATCAAAACAAAACGTATATTGACACGTAACGAATAAAGCTAACTATCAATATTGAATATTTCAATACGCTTTAATAAAGCCACATAACTGGAGCAGTTGGTATAAGTAGAAATAATATTTGGCTTGCTTCACATAAAGAAATCGCTGCTCTACTTAGTTCACGAGCAACGGAATCTCCAATAGGCATCTAGCGGCAACATATCGCATTACGAGACTTTAAGAAACGCTTGCAGCCCTATATGGAGCATTCCACGTCAAGCGTCACCATTGAGCGCTTGTATCCGAGTTCTGTTTCGGATAAACAAATAAATGAATAGCGGTTTTTCAACTGAAAAATTCTAATGAAAATTTAAATAACATAAAAAAATACTTGTTACCATTCAAGAGGGCATAGACAAACAAACAAACACCAGTACTTATTTGTTTGTTTATCCGACATAGAACTGTAGAAACAAGCATTTAATAAGAGCCGCTGAAAACGGCTGATTCTCTCCATGGCGACGCTTGGCATGGAATACGCCATATGCAGATGTACTGCTGTCCCAAAAATATGTGTTATTTAATTGTGTTCGCATAGAAAACGACGCTACATATAGCAAAATTATACACAACCATTTTGTAAATAATGATACTAAAAATAGATAGAGTTAAAAATTATTTTCTCAAAAACAGGATAAAACACATTGTTGCTGATATTTTGTATAATACACAAATACTAGTTCTACATAAATAGCAGTAAAAATTTTAAAAATACGAAATTGTGAGCTCACAGCTGGGATTAACAATTTCGCCGTAAATGACATTTAAAAATGGATGAATAAACAACATGATAATTTGCGACAGATTACGAGTCTTATTGTAATGTTATTTTTACCTCGACGACCTTCGCATTGCCGATATTAATTTTCGTACAAAAACTGTTTACAACATTTTTCTGAGTGTATGCATTAGACTGGTGATTAGAGCAATGCGAAGACAGCGGCGGAGCAATAGTGCTCCGAACGTTGGCAGGGCGCGCGCGCACAGTGCGGGCAAGTGTTCCAAAATTATTTTCTCGAAAACGAGACAAAACACATCGTTGCTGATTTTTTGTATAACCCCTCAAGACTGGTACTATATAAATAAATTTTTTCCATAACTTTTTATGCCCATATTGAAAAGTTTAAAAAATTCATAAAAAATATATTGTCAAAAACATAAGGGATATACCATCTTTTTATAATTTTATATAATTTTATTGAAAACTACAACTTATTACCCACAAATTTTGTATGAAACATTTTTCGATAGAACTTACAGGAAAAAATCTATGATTTTTTTAATAAAAAGTTCCGAAAATCTTGGCTTGTTTATAACTCGGTGGATTTTCTAAATAAAAAAAATCACTTGGCAGAACATTATATTTCACCAAAAACTATCTATAAACAAAATTACAAACATTTCTGAGAGGTGACTGATCCGCCTCACGTGGAATTATACGTCATGTGATTCACAGATATGTCACATACATTTTATCATATACTTTTTTTCCGTGCACGTTGCGAAACGCAAATGCAAATTCTAAACCTAAATCGATGGTTCGAGTCCCCAATGAATACTGGCTGTCTGTATCATCTAGACGAATTTATTTCACACGCGTATTGACGTATATTTTGATTAATTCGTGTCTACCAAAATATTTGTATGAAAGGTATGTATGGCGAGCGAATACGGTATGTCGTGAACTGCGTCCTGTCACGAAACAACTTCGTGTACCAGGACATCGGAGTAACACTTATTCAAAATCTTTCATTGTTCGACACGATTTTGGAACGCCTTACCGTTGGTTATTCGTGAGTCTCATTCAATTAGTATCTTTAAAACTAGATTCTTTTCATTCCTGCGTGGACGCGAATCGGCAGGACTTGCCCCTGAGTTCTTTATGTATTAATATTAACATTGTTATAACCGCGTGCGATAATCTATATTGTAATTTCTAGTACAACTGTGTACACTGATTTTCTACATAAACTTACAAATTGCATACTCAGTTGTAATTATTGATATTTCTATGTATAATTTTTTATGTTCTCATTTATTGGCTAAAGGGGCTCAGACTCTGTGTCATAATAAACAAACAAACAAACAAACAAACAAATAGTCAAACCCTATTTCTTTCTAATTCGTGGTTGGGGTGTAGTTTCGTGTTCGATCTTGCGTTGTACTTGGGCCTAGTGAAATATTTTTATACTTAGTTTCTAACGAGTTTATAGACCAACTCGTTACGCAAACTAATTTATATGCTACTCAAACGAAGACAAAGTTTACACCGGTTACCAAAATCGAAATTTTACACTTTTTAGCAATAAATCTTTGAATGGGTATCAACAAATTATCTTCATGTAAAGATTACTGGTCTCTAAATACAGAACTTCATGCTACATATTTCATATATTAGTAACGTTATGCCAACAAATAGATTTTAAGCAATTTTGAGCCATCTACATGTAAATGATAATTCTGCGGAAATTGTCCAAAATCACACGTATGCTGACTAAATTACCATTAACTTTTAAAACCTATTAGAATCCAAAGAAACACCAATCGATAGATGAATCGATGATAAAATTTAAAGTTCGAAGTTCAATAAAACAGTACATGCCTAACAAACCAATAAAGCGTGGGTATAGAATTTGGATACGAGCTGATGAAACTGGATTTGTGTGCGAATTTCAGTTGTATACTGAAAAAACAGATAAACAGGAAAAATCTTTAAGAGCTCGTGTCGTAAAAGATCTAACTCGGTCACTGATCAATGGACAAGGACAAAGGACAAAGGACAGGAAATTTTGCCCCGCGTTAATGACGAATATGTCTGTTTGCGGGTCGGCTCTCGGGTGGAGAGGTACAGGACAGAGACAGACAGTACAAGACAGAACTATAGGCACACACAACACCCACCCAGAGCCAGTCCCCCCTACCCCAATATCGGTACCACCAGCAGATTCGGCCGTCTGTGCCTTAGCGAGTACGACGCGGGGCTTATCCCCTCTTTATCCGAGATAAGACCCACGACGTACCGACCGCGGATAAGACGCTGACGGTACCGATAACTGCCGACGGGGGTCCGCAGCGGTCCCAAATTCGTACCTTCGCCCAGCAAAGTTCCCCGGTTATTCCACACTGGACATAAGCAGAGAAAATTGCACGGACGGGGATTCGAACTCGGGACCTTCGCGACGTTCAGTTCGGGCGGACTAAGACTGACGCCTTAGCCCGCACGACCATCACGCCGGCCACTGATCAATGGATTTTATCACATTTATATGGACAATTTCTTTATGTCTGTCAATCTTTTAGAATCTCTCTTAGATGACAATATATACGCTTGTGGCAAAAATAGGTAAAATAGAATCGATTTGCCAACAGATGAAAAAGTAGATAAAGACATGAAAAAAGGTGAAAGTATTTACTCTACTTCAAATACGGTAATGATGAAATGGAAAGATAATCGGGACGTACAATTTCTCGGTAATCATCATGATCCCTCTGAATTAACCGATACTACGAGAAGACAAAAAGACGGTTCACTAATTCAAATTCCTTGCTTAAGTATTATTAAATATTATAATACTCACATGGAATACGTGGATAAAGCTGACATGTTAAAAGTTTGTACGAAATAGATAGAAAATCAAAAAAGTGGTGGCATCGCATATTTTGGTACTTCATTGACATAACTGTAGATAACGCATTTATTATTTATAAGGAAAGAAATGTAAATTCAAAAATATTGAAACAATTTAGATTAATGGTCATAAATGAATTATTAGCAGATACTGTATTCATAAAACAAGGTCGAAAATCTCTCAGAACAGAAATGAGTTAACAGAAATCTGAAATTTCGCTAGAAAAATGACAAGTAAACGCAGAACACTTACACATAATGTTACCATACACGAAGGAGACGTGATCAATGTAGCACAACAAAAATAAAAAAGGGACTTAAAATCGGACTGAGGAACTGCAACGTAGTGAGTCCTGGATGCTTCTATGAAGTTGTAACGAAATTTCGTTACTGATCTAACCCCCACCCTATTTAAATTATAAGTTTCCGCCATAAAAAATCTCCGAGTTAGTGATTCAGTGTGACCAGGCAAGAGGTCAAGAAGATACCTGCTTTACCAATACGTGGACAACAGGGGAATCCCGATAAAGCCGCGCAGTGGCAAGCATCGGTGACCTCTTGTCAATTCAAGGTCACGTGGATAAAAAACCCTGAGGCTAGAGCATCACCTTGATTTTACCACCCTAATTCTCATCTCTCCCGTTTCATTTACTTGCATTATTTCCTCCCAGCTCCCATTTGCTGTCCGTCAATTGCAACTCAAGCAATTGAACGGAATCACCGATTGCTCGTAAAAGCATCTGTTGTGCACGAATATTTTCGTCACACACTCGATGTACGAGTCCCCTTCCCCCTCTGTCGCCCCATCGGCGCTTCATCGTTCGTCGTTTTCACGACGCGTGCCCGTTCCACCCCCCCCCCTCCACGGCTATGCATCCGACAGCCGTTCGCTTCGTTCGTTACGAACTCTCCCCCCTCTCCCCGCTGGATTTTTCAATGTAACGGCATCGCCTCGACTTCGTCGCAGCCGCGACACGCGAGAGTCCGATTCCGATGTTCGTTTCCTCTCCCCACCACGGCTACGCATTCGCCAGCCGCCCCTCTACTTCGAACGTCAAATGGACGTTACGTGCCGCGCGCCCGCGCGCCGATTCCCTCTCCTTGGCTCGCCTGTGTTGCGCAGCCCCCACCAATACTCGTCTTTCTTCGTCGGACTCATGCAGCCTTCGCTGCGTCCGCCTCACTCCCTCCCCCTCTTCTCTTACGTGCATCCATGCATGTTCGGCGACTTGAGTTGCCGCCACCTTTTCGTGCCCGAGTCGACAGTCGTCCCTCGGCAAAACTTAACGGCAGACCTTATGCCGCATTCTCCGCTGGTTGCAGTCCAAACTGCACCAGTTTTCATAAGAAAAGAGACGATATCCCGTTCGTTCGTCTCCAGGACACGGAAATCTCCGCCGTCCCTCTTCGTCGCTCTGAGACGATTCCCTATACTTTATCTCTCTCTCTCTCTCTCTCTCTCTTACGTATTAGGGAATGTAATTACCCCTTCTTACTTCCTTATGACGACAAGTCTCGTTACGTCACCCCCCCCCTTTCTTTATACAGCCGTCACACCATTCCTAATTTCGTCCGGTATAGCTGTCCTTTTCCGGCAGCATGCCCGTCTGATATTGCCTTCCTTATCCTCCTTACCCATGATGCTCTACGCCGATGGAAAATTGGCAACACCGTGCCCGTGGGCAAGAACCTCGAGGATTTCGTGGAGAACATCGACACATTCCGTCCGGCGATCTACAAGTGTGCGGTATTATTATAAGAGCGTTTCCGATCTCCACAAAAGTTTCCGAGCGATTTCCAAAGTGCGGTCCCCCAAAAACTGTTCGCGAAAATTGTTGCGATTCCCCATTTGTTTGCGTGCCGCCCCTAAATAGTGTGCGCGAGTGTTCCAGGTGGTGAAGCCCTGTGGACCATACAGATTTGGACAATTCATCTCCCGTAAGTACCGCAGCCCCGATCCTTTTTGTACCCCTCCGCGATTTCCGGTCATTTCACAAGAAATTTGTCCCTTCGCGTGGTTTTCGAACTCGTCGCCCTTTGCTTATTTTCTGCCGTCCATTTTTTTGTCGCGCCCCAAATTAATGTACCGTCCCCTTTAGTTTTGAGAAATATATTGAGTTTTGTTTCGTAGATTTTGGAGTTCCGTTTTTATATAACCCTTTTTTTCCCATCTGAAAATTCGGGTTACCAATGGTATCCCTCATGGGAACCATATTTTGAGTCGAGTTGCGTATTTCTATAAATTTTTGTTCAGCCCTTTTCCAATCCGGAAAAGGGTTACAAAGTAACGAATCCCAGTCGTTATTCGTATTTTCCAACGTGCAATCCGAAATAAATATTTAATTTACAGTACAGTTATATTTAAAATTTGCGTCCGCCATATTGGATACGCCATTTTGAATTTCATAAATCTAATCTTGGATTCGTAATCAACGATCCCAACAACCGCCGAGTAACAAATTTTGTCCAAATATAGTTATATTTAAAATATGTGTCCGTCATATTAGATCCGCCATTTTGAATTTCACAATACTAACCTCGGATTCGTAATCAGCGACCCCAAAAACCCCCGAGTGACAAATATTGGATAATTTTCTTAAAAGTGCATTTACTCGACAAAAAAAAGAATTTTTAAAAATTTTGTTCGTTAATAATAATTATATTATTAGCAATAAAGGAGAAAACATTTTTTTACTGATTATTAGGGTCTATATAAGTAACAAAAAAAGATTTGTCATAATAGGAATTAAATTTCACGAGAAAAACAGCAAAACCTATGTAAATGTTGGTGGGACGACGTCTGTCCCACTGGGACGCAAAGGGTTAATAGACGATGTGTATATCTGTATTGTTGTCTTTTGATTCTATTTCTAAAAAAACTATTGGTAATGGATATTTTGTTTCAGGACGTAATATATTTGTTATTGACTTAATATTATGTTCGTTAATTTTTAAATAGTCCTTTATTTCATCCACATCCATTGTTGAGTGTATTCCTTTGAGCAGTACACTAAAATTTCTATCTTCCATTTTTTGGTAACTGTAACATTGAGTTTGTTTTTCTTTTAATGCCTGCATTATTGGTAAGTATTTCTCAGTGCATTTATGTTGAATTTTGATGTGATTGTTACTTATTATTTTTAGTGTATATTTATTTAGAACCACTTTATCCAGTAATTTTTTAAGCGGTTCCATGTTTTCCATGTCAATATTAAAGGACTGAGGTGATTTTGTAGGTTTTGGGGTGTTTAACATATTATTTTTTTAATATGTTTCGTTACCATCTTGACTCAATACGTGAAAAGCGTTATTTGTAAGAATTGGTTTATTTAGCCAGTAATTTGAAGGAAAGCCTAAAAGGTCTGTTCGGCAACTAAAAGTGTTATTTAGCAAAACTATGTTTACTTGTGATTTGTATACACAGATAGTTGTTTTTATTATTCATTTTATATAAGCAGTGCAAAACATAAATTATCAAAGAAGTTATATAGTGCAATTATAGATAAAAATAATAAAAATTAATATATTAATTTGTTTAATTCTTATGATTGAAGGCATAACATATATGTATGTCTCATGATTGTCTCCGTCAGTGAAGCTGCTGGCATCAATTTCTGATCGGAACTATAATTGAATAAAGATAATTTATACCTATAAAGTTAATCTGTATATCTGTAAGAGTAATATTTTGAAAACTCAATCTTACATTTCGTTCAGCAGGGGTCGGATTTATGGTTAGAGGTTATGGAAAAAAGAAAGCATGAATGAGCAGTTAAGTATTGTACAATATTCAGAAATGGACTCTCGATAAATTTGCTACAATGTACATTAAATTTATTTCGAATCTAACACTTATTCTGATTATACCATACATCTTAATATGATTTATTTTTTGTACCACTATTGCAAGCAATAAAATATCCGTCTTTAAAGTCTATTCTTACATGACTACAAATTAGTGAACTATGTCCTATATTAATATAATATGAATACTTTGTTAGTAACTAGAGCATGAATCAGGATTAATATATTTGAGATAGGAACTACTAATGAATATGACACTACTAAAAATGATATTGAAATTCCATTGTCATCTAGAAGTAAAATCGATTTGTCGAATGCGTTCGAAATCCTGACGTTGAGATTGGCCTCGGCCTCTATTGCGGTTTCCGTTATTATTGCGGCCATATTGTCGAGGTTTACTCAAACTATGGTTTTCCATTTGATTATGACGTTGATGCAACATCTGTTTTGTGTGATCAAGTTGTTGCACATTTTGCTAAAAATGTTTTAAATTTTAACTTTGAGTATAAATCTGTTCAAATTATGACTTACATTATTTGTAAAATATTTTTCGGTGCACTTTTGACTTACATTATTCACACTGGTTCCGGCCGAACATGGCTCAGCACTATTTATTGCGCTATCTTCGGTAGTTACCAGTAATTTGGCTCCTTCAGCCTGAGGATCAATTATGCCACCACGACTCTTTTGGCGTAGAAATAAAGCAGCCATTTTACTCTGCAATTCTCGTAATTCCGAAGTGACTGAAAACTCGGTAGCAGCCTCAACGTCAATCGGGGGTGGTGCTGACCACAAATTCTCAAGATCGTAGTTGATAGATTCTCTGCATACAGGGCACATTGCCTAGATTTATTTAAATGAATGTTACAGTTATTGAAATGGCTACGTATACGTGGTACAGAAGAAGCCCCAGGGTGGCTGGATAACTTTTGTCAGAATCAAACTTTCAAAAACGCCGAATGGAATTCTAAATAGTATTTTCTTAAGATTCATACGATTCCGCTGAATTTTGAAGCTAGATTTAGCTGAAACTATCTTTTATATCTGAATTAAAATAATAATATATTCTCAAATCTGAATAAGAAAACTGGCTGGTCTTCCAATTGGGTCTTTCAGCTCTATCCGCTGCCGGTAATAACTCGGTCTAAATATGTTCGAACGTTTTATCCGTAACGGAGAACAGCTCCACCTTAGAGGAACCATATGCATTCAAAGTTTTCAGCGGAAATTTCACTCGATATTGATTAGAAACTACTTTAATTACGAGTTCTGTTTCCCTCTCACGGTAATATTACAAACTGTATTGTTTATCACCAAGTGCCTATTTTAAATAACCACGTTTTGTGCCAGGTATTCGCGTCGACTTATACGTGTTTGGATTCCAACATAAATGAAATTGTAGATTATTAAAAGGAAACGGGATATTTGACTCTATGTATATACGCCAGTATAGTTGTATTCCAAATAAATATAACTAATAATTCCGAAATAAATTATATAGCATTCGAAACTGAATTTTAAAACAATTTTCTTGGCGTTATCAGTCAATTTTCCAAAAATGAAATAAAGCACACTAAATAACATCGATGTAGGCGTTAGATATGAACCTCTGGAGGGATGCCTCGGACGAAACATGGTTATTTACAGGCACTTGTTCATAGTATTATCGTGAGAGGGAAGTAAGTTCTTTATTATTTAGATACAACCGATGAAATCAAGACATCAGTCCCGGTAATACTACAAAACCTGGGTTTACGTTTACATTTTCTCCCTTCATGAGGTTCATGTCGGAACCCGCACAAGGATATTATTTGATATATTTTATTTAAAAACTGTAAAAGTGTAAATTATTTTGTATAATTATCGAACAACGTCAAGGAAACTGTTTTAAAATTGAATTCGAACAGTCGGGAATTTATTTAGTCAAAATCGAAGTAACAGATGAAAATCTGTTTGCGTTTAATTTAAACAACAAAATATCTGTTAGCGCCTGCATCATTAGTTATTTATATCCTTCTCAGACTGAGTGCATTTCCGGTATCGATCGGTGAAACACGCTGTCAGATTTAGCTCCGTGTTTTTATGTATTATTTTAAATTGTTTTGTGCATAATTGACCGTGTTGGTGTTGCCAGTAAAGTTCGTGAGCTGTATCACACGAAATCTATTTTTAATTTGAATCTGTGCTGTTGAAAGAAAGATCCTAGCCTTCGGCGTGTGTCGGATTCTTTCCTGACCTCGAGAAGCTACTGCAAGGTCGCTGTCAAGTCTCTATCTCGTGACAGGTTATATGTAGTCATTTATTCCAATCATCACTGTTTGTTGAGTGCTGACTGCATTTTACCGGAATTGACTACCGTTACTGCGGATCTCATCTGCACACCATCGGACCGCTATATCTGTAATAAATGCTCCGGTGTCGGTAAGCAGTGCTTAGGTACTATCCCGCGAGAGGGTGCACGACCCGGGTGAACTACCCCACATGCAACAGGAGGAGTTGGCCACGCCTTCCCATTCTCCATCGACTACGCCAGTGAATTCGACTGGTCAGGAGGCCGAGTCGCCAGCTACAGTTCACTCACGTCCAGCAAGAGTAGGACGGCCCTTGACTGCGACAAAATGGCTAACGTATTGAGAACAGCAAACCAAACCCTCTTCGCCGGTACTACCAGCTCGCAGAACTCTTCTTCTAGTGGTGTGATGTCGTCTGCAAGACCTTCCACTTTCTGTTGTCTTCTGGACAATCCATGGTCCGCACAACTACTCAATGGCTAGGAAATACAACAAGATGGGATAATGAATTTTATCGAGACATGGTGTACGGAGCCATCTACACTTCCCGCGACCCAAGATGTAGTGAACTTTTTTGTCCCGGCTACGCGTGAAGGTTCCAGAGGAATATTCAGCGGCGGCTTGTCAACATTAGCTCCGTCGTCGGGGTTACCGGTGCTAATTGAAACCTCCTCGCACTGGCTTTTTGTACTGATTAGATCTCATCCGCTACCGTTAATGCAAGGCTCGTTTTATTTTCCGCCAAATTCTGATCATACTTCGTTGTTATCTTCTCTTCAGCTAGTCCTTGACTCCTTATCCGTTGAATTTCTGGATAGTACGAATATTTTAGGAGGAACGTATGATTATTTTATGAACGAGAATTCCCGAGCTTATTTGAGGAGACTCAATTTGTTTCTGTCAGGCCAACTCGCGATAGCCGATGTAATGCTCGGGGAAAATGTCTCTACGATTTCATGTTTAGAAATAATTTTGTACTGTTAAATGGTTGCTCGTTCAGCGATTCCCCCGCGCTATTTATGTTTTTAGAAGCATTGTTGACTTGGTCTGGGTCTCATTTATATTTGGTGAAATACTTTTTTATAGGCCCTGATGGTGGAGGCTCGGATCATTTTCCGGCAGTTGTTTTATTGTCTCTCTCGTTATTTAATTCTCCGTCCGTGTCCTATTTTTCGTCTAGTGTAGCACCGAGGTATAAAAGGTAGTGGTCACCCGAGGGAGAGGCAAAACTCGTTAAGCGTTCCCGCGAAATTAACCTTTATGTACTGTTTTTTTATCACGCCGGGCAAAGTCTGTCTTTTGACTCTTTTTATTCGTGTCTTATAAGCCTTCTCATCTCAAAGGGCTAAGTAAAATCTTCGAATTCTGTCAGAGGTATAAGCGCTCTAAAGCGTTCTACCTCTTGGTGGGACGATGCTTCCTGTATGTCTGCGAAAAAAGTCATGAACAGAGCCCTTCGTCTCCTTCGGTCGAATAATCACGAGCACTCTTACGAACTTTCTTACCTTGCTGTCAAGAAAAATTTCAAACATACAACGGTAGTCGCTAAAAAACTCCACGCTTCGCGTACAGCAGATGCCTTCACTGTGGTGAGAGACGCCAAGGGTTTCCTGTCAGAGGTTCGGAGGCATAGGCGGGCTCCACCAGGTACTTCGCCGGTGCCCCTGGAGCCTTGGGCTGGTCACTTGAGGCTCTTCTACCCTTCCAGGCCATCGACGTCTCTACCATAATATGAGGCCCTTGATAAAGATCGGGACAGCCCTATTTTGCTACAGGAGCTGAGGAAGGGCATAAAGAGATTAAAGTCGGGTAAAGCTGTAGGTCCGGACGGTACCCCGGCAGAATCGTGGAAGCTACTCACGGGTGAGTGGTTTTCGTATGTATTGGACCTTTTTAATTTCATTCTACCTAACGGGCTGCCACCAATGGGGCGCCTGGAGGCAGATCTCTTCATGCTCTTCAGAAAGGGTGACCGTTCCGATCCCGAGGATTACCGTGCTATAGCCATAACCAATGCGTTCACGAAATTATTCATGCAGGTGCTTGCAGCGCGACTGGAGAATTGGCTCCCTCAGCGTAACATACTCCCGGAAGAACAAGCAGGTTTTAGAAGAGGGCGTTCTGCGAAAGGCAACATTTTTACATTAAATACAGTCCTCCAGATCCAGCTTAGGAAAGAAGCTTCAAAGTGCTATGGCCTTTTGTTGACTTCCGTCGGCCTTCGATACTATACCCCACAGAAAACTCTGGCACATGCGATATAATATTGGGATTAGTGCCAAAATGGTTAGGGCGCTTAAGGCCTTTTATGATTCAGTCAAACCGTCTATCGAATGTGGGGATGGCTCTACTGCCCGAGTCAGGGTGACTGAGGAAATTTTGAGCTCCTCTGCTCTTCATCCTGTACATCTCCGACATCGTAACCTACTTTCGTGAACAAAGCTTAGGAGGAATCGACTACACATCTACGTGTGAACTCATGATGCTGCTCTTCGCTGATTATCTGGCGATATTCGCTTATTCCTCTGCTGACCTAAGAGTGAATGAGGACGCTCGAGTCCTTTTGTAATCTTAATGGCCTTGCAGTCAACTTAATAAAGACAAAAATTATAGTGTTTAGAAAAGGCGGCCCTCTCGACGCCTATTATAGAAATTTTTGCTACGGTAATCACCAGGTGGAATTTGCCGCCACGTATCCTTATCTAGGATCAATCGTCTCCTCTTCGGCGAGTGGGCTGAAGCGACTGAAAACGCTATAGCTAGGACTCGCCAAGCTACGGCGGCGGTCTTGGCTATAATGGCTTCAGCTGTGATTCAAACAGTGCTGCCCCAAAAGTATATACGGTGCTTCCATTTTATCTACCTAGCTGTATGCAGCTCCCTGTTGGGCCCCTGGCCATCTGCATTCTCTTAAATCGGTACAGGTTGAGTTTTTAAAAAAATGGCTTAAGCTCCCTAAGTACATTAAGACGCCGCCCTACCTTTTGCGTCTCTCAAGTATTGCGGCAACCATCGAACAGTTTGGCACGTCTCGGATTAACTAGGTTCTATGAGCTTAATTATAGAGGCAATGATGATTCAGCAATGAAGCGAAATCGCGACCTTACGCGATATTTCGAGTCGGAATCGATCCAGCTATCTCTACTTAGGCAATTCTCTGACGGACTGGCCTCTCTTGCTCCGAAACGTTGCTAGCTTTCCCATTTGCGTCTAAAAATACAGTTGAGAATGGCCACTATATTCTCGCGTTCGTTTTGTGTCGGTAGTACGTTTTATGCCTACAATCAGAACGAGCCATGTTCTATCTGCAAAACGGGTAAAAGGGAAACTTTAACTCACTTCCTGTGCGACTGTCCCCTTTCTACCCCTTTAAAGTCCAGACTCCGTCGCAGCATGTTGGAGAACTGTTTCGACAAGAATATAATGGCCTTTCTGCTCCACTCTGCCGACCCTCGTGTGATGGAGATTTTTTTTGGCTTTGGCAGCTCGTGCTTCGCGAGGAGACAATTTCTCCTGGAATAACAGTTTACTTTGTGTAATATGGCTGCCGCAGTGAAGTCTTTTTCTAATATTAGACCTTTTATATCCTTGTTTTGTAATTGTTTGGTCACTTTCGTTTAGTAACGTGCGTGGGATTTTTTGTAAGTGTAAGTTTATCGGAAGCGTTGTGTACCATTCTTGTTTGTGGATAAATTATTTATTGGTGCACTCCACCCTCAAGAATTTTTTTGTAAATCAATTATGGGTAAATAAACTTATATACTACTACCATATCCTTCTCAGAAATACGGATTAAACGAGTCCCAAATTGAGTGTCCCTGTGCAATAATAACCCAGGCGCTCGAACCAGCGGATGAGACAGAAGTAAAAGACACCAAAAATGAAATTTACAAAAATGGATTTTGAAAAATACTATCTTGTAGAGAACGTAAAAACACACATTTCTTCGATTTAAAATTTTTTAATCAGACTCATAGGTTTTAAGAAAAAAAAATAAAAATTGTAAACTTTTCGTACTCCTCAAAACAATGTTTTTTTAAACATAAAGTTCGATTACTCGTAAACGAATAACGGAAACCCATTCAAATTTTTACAGCATATTCAGTACAGTTAACCGAAGATGAGCCGCCTGAAATGTCTTTATATTCTTCATTCGAAAAGTTATCGATTTTCAAATATCGCGTAATCATATTCGTGACCTTGTGTCTTCAGTCGCTTGTGAAGTCGACCGAAATTAAAGAAATAAACAAACTGAAAATGTGAATATGTAGATAAAGAATTGAAGAAGTTTTTTATGAAAATAGAATATCGCTAACTTTGAATGATAAAATAATGCGAGAGTTTCCCTAGCGCTAAAAATCCGGGCGGTTGCCCAAAGTTTACAGCACAACAATGCGGCCAATCTCGCTATATGGTGTCGCGTAGAAAAGCACTCTCGCGCCGCCCAGCGTGGGACGATTATATCTTTGTTATGTGTTTGGAAATCCATTAAGAATATTTGTTTCCCTATATTTATATAAATCACACGTACATTATATGTATAAAGTGGCATAATAGTTCCTTTAATTTTTGTATTGAAAAAATACTTGTAAAAAATAAAATGTTTTCATATATTAATACTAACGACATGCCCTCCATAATCTACTTGTGCAGTATACAGCAGAATGGTTGCTCCGATATCCATCCTTTCCGCTGCAGAATGCACCGGGCCATGTCGATGACAACTGCAACCACTCCCGCTACCATCGGGTTAGTGGGTGCAGGATCTCGTGTGATCTCAACAAGATGGAGAGATCCCAGGAGCACTGCTTTTTGCATTCGGCCTGCAATGGAATTTGCATGTTCTTGGCAGGCCGGAATGCTTTTGATGTTTTTGAGGAAAGTTGGCCTAATTCATCCCAGCACTCCAATTATCAGCATAACGAGCTTGATTTCGAATCCTCGATGCAGCTTGCGAATCTCGAACAGGAGTTCCTGATTCTTCGTCCATTTTTCGTCCTCTTTGCTGTCTATGTTTGTCTCTGCTGGTGCAGAGAACTCGATGACGAAGATGGATTTGTCATCGAAGTCAACAAAGATGATGTCGGGCTTATTGGCTGATATTTGCCAGCTCGTCGGCAATGAGTAATTCTAGTATATTCGGCACGACTCATTTCCGATTGCGGATTCAATATCAGTGGGGGCGTACGGCAAAACTGGGGTCGCATCAATACCATAGGTGCTGCGAAGATGATAACACGGCACTCGGAGAGCCGCGTTGTGATGTTCGATGTATGCTGAAACTGCATATCTTGGACATGCATTAGTGTCTCAGCATGACATCTACACGATCTACAAAGTGTACTCTGCACCGCCTAGTGTAAGATGGTGTAGCGGTATGCTAATGCATTGACGACTCCATCCTGGCATGCGAAGATAAAACCCTCGGTCTTGGATTTCAAGCCAGCTGATCTTAAGAACGAGAAGGTCATCTCTACCGGCAATCCAATATGTTAGACATTTCGAAAGAATTGTCCATGCATGTCGATATGCCCCCTCTAACATACGTAGTTGTTCCTTCCGTATTTTAGCCCTGAGACGCACTGCGGCAAATACAGTCGTTCCACGGAAGATCTTGCATGCAAACTGCATTGCGTACAAATCATCTTCCGTGTGCATCGGTCAAGGCCCCTTAGCTCGTCAACGTTCCACTTAAGTGCGGCAAATGAATAGAGCACTGATAAAATGGCCAACATATTCGTGACATTCGGCCAACTCGAATTCCATGCCTATATCTCTCGAGTATGTGAGGGCGATGTTCAGAGATCGATGTAATTGATCCTCGCCTGATGCGTATAATTTAAGATCATCCATATAGAACTGATGAATGATCTTATGCAAACATTCACCAGGCGGTCCACACTTGTACCCTTGATTTTATTGGTGACATTGTTGTTGTTACTGTTATTATTATTATTTTAATAATAATAAAAATGATTAAAATAATAATAATTACAGTAACAACAACATTGGTTTCTTATGTCGCTCAATCTGTCCGAAAAGTGAGATATTTTTTGCTGAAATCTCTACCAGATCAGCATGAAATTTTACTCCAACCACGCACCAAACCATGAGATAAGTCATTGCAGGGTCGATACTGAGTTCAATTCAATGCGCAGAAAATTATCTGCACGGAGAATCGAACCCAGAACCTTCAGAGGCGTTCAAGTTACGAAACAAGGCGGACGCCTTAGCCGTCTTAACCATCTCGTCCTCTATTATTATTATTATTATTTGTGAAAAAAATAACTACGTAAGCTATATGTACAAAAAAAGGATGGCGAGATCTTCCTGGAAAGATACCGTAGTGATGATCTATTAAAAGTGAATAAGATATAGTACTTTATTTTATTCATTATTTTATTTTTAAGTTACTTACATTTATCGAATAATTTATTACAAAGGAATGCTTTGAGCGTAACAATCATATATTTATTTATCACAATTTTTCTGTTTTTTTTTAATATTCACATTGTTTAGATAACTATAGAATAACTCTTGTTCTTTAGGAATTAAATATCGCAACAGATGATTTAAATCTTGTATCTTTTCACTGGTAATTCCAACACAGTTAGGAGAAGGTGCTTTAAATAAATCTTCGAATGTTACAGATGTTTCGAGTAAGTGAGATACCGGTTTACCGTCATAGTTCTCATAAATATATATTTGACCACTTGGGTAGAAAATGCTTCTAACAGCTTTGCTAATTTGTAGCTTTCTTTTTTAATAGTAGCACCTTCTTGTAAAATCTTCTCAAAATCTTTAATCGTGAACTTCGATTTTTCGATGATTATGAATAGGGTTGATTTATCATTTTTTATCATTTCTATACATTTATCTTCTGTTTCGATGCATTCAGCTAATTTCTTCTTTTTCCCGTAGCGTCCAAAATTTCAGTCACAAACGCAAAGAAGTCTCCACGAACAGGATGCAGATCATTAATTTCTACTTGAAGACATTTTGATAGTAGCAAAAGAAAAAGCATTACTTAGTAATGTCAGTTTTGACCATATGCATCACAAAATAACAAAATTTTATTATGGCAATCGATTTTAAATTCCTTCTATAAACGGAAACATGTAACTCCGATCCATGTTATTTCTTTTTATTTATTTCCCCTTTATCTTCCACCTCGATCGAGGTGTCCAAAAAGCTCTCAAGGAGCTTGTCCGGGTACAGGAGGGTTCAATTACAAGAGCTGTAAGTCGACTTAGATGGCGTCATACTCACATTTGTCGAGAATGTAGGAAGCTGCAGAAACCCACGTTAAATACAGCATCGGCCATGGCTCGATTCCCACCTGAAGACAACGCCCCGAAAATGTCAAATAGACAGCGTGGTTCCTGTTACACATAACGTATTGCTGCCTGAAAACCATTTCAAAAAATTGCTCAGCCGGGGATCAAACTCATGACCTAAGACTTCGTAGATCAGTACGCTACCAAATGAGCTACGAAGCCGACATGTACATGAACATTAAAAATATGTAGCCATATCGACGATTATACTGCTCTGAAACAGACAGTTTCGGTAACCGCAGATTTTGTCCGAAATCAAATTCGCTGCACAACACGTTTTCCGAGAGCATTAATTTCTTTTTTTCGTAATCGATTACATTTATTTTATACAATAAAAACTCGTCACTTATATTGTCCAGCGTTTCATTTTCAAAACACACATTAAACGCATCTGTACGGGGCACCCGGAAAGAAAAATCAACATGATGATTGAAATATTGGCTTCAGTTTTCTAGACATAACGGAGGTTCACACTTACCAGTTGCACACAAATAAAAATCTAAGAAACACTCATACGAAACTTTGCAAAGTTATTTCTGGATTTTTGAAAAAAATGCAAATTTGTTCTATTATTAAAATATTACGATACTGAGTATAAGATGCTGGTAAATTAGAGTTCGTACATCTTCTGTTAGTACAACTTTATGATTTTGGTGTTTCCCACGATTGTCATCTCGTGTGTTCCCTCTTGCTATGTTGACCTTAAGAGTTCCGAATCGACTCCTGTCAACATTGAGAACCTCGCAAAGAAATAACTTGCATGCAGCAACTCTCATAGAATAAATTAGGCAGCAATAATAGTATTTACAATCGATACGTTTCGCGTTTGTGTCGGTGCTCGCTTCTATTTTCATTAATCCCGCAAGCATAATATTCTGTCTAGAATAATCTCCAAGCAGCCAAAAGAAGTCGTGAAGCTCTCGTTGATGAATATCTTCAATCTGATAAAGGCACTCTTTTTTGTAGCACGAAAAAAATTGTGTAATTTCTTTTTCTTGGATAGTTTTTCCACACTGAGACACATACTGTTTCCTATGTAGTGAACAGGTAACAGTATTGCTTTATAATCATTGCAGTTATGAAAAAACGGGTTTCAAAAATGTTGAGAATTCATATAAAAAAAGAACAAATTATTTAATAAGTATAGTTGACATACCGCAAACAAATAAATTGTTAAAAAAAAAAAGAAATTATTGTTTCCCAATCATCCAGTTGTTTATATAAAAAAAAAAATCTCCTGAATTTTAAAATCATCAGCACTTTCCATAAAATGGCCATGCGTTATACTTTCAAGCATACATTTTTTTCAGAATATAATAATAATAATAGAATTTGAAGTTTGAATTTGTATTCAACAACCCCGAATAAACATCCGTACACTTGATTTCATTACGATCATGTAAAACTTGCTGCATTGTATTTGTCATATTGAATCCGGCATTTTGTTTGAGTTTTAAAAATGAAAAGTCACATATATTCATAATTTAAAACTTTGAAACAATATATCTGACCATACAGTTTCACCTTGTTGAGATACCATTTTACTTCCATCAAGCGTTTTTTTTAAAGATAAACATTTGTATATTTTGTTTATCATTATATATGCGAGTAGGGGTCACTCCGGGACAGCTATACAAAGTGGCTATTTCGAGGACATGTCCTCAAATTAACAATGAGTTCCAGGGGGGTTCTGCCCCCCTGACCCTCCCTTTCCCCCTCTTACACTATCCTAGCCCAACCTCTACAGAACCTTGCCTAGACCTAGGTTTTGCCTTAACTAGTTTCTGTGTTATATTCGTATAATAATAATAATAATAATAATAATAATAATAATACTAATAATAACGCCTTTTTTTTGGGGCCCAAAGGGAATGATGCGTAACACAATGCGGCTATGCAAAAAGCCGCATCTTAGCCTATCTTCCCAAATGGCCTACTCTCACCTCCACGTGTGCTTATTAGAGCCGGTGAGCCCTGGACTCTTAGCAACCTTGCCAGAGATTGGGTAACCAACCCCAGTGGATGGCGAGGTAAGAGACAAACGAGAGAGGCATAACAACGGGGAGTAGGGCTAACCACCCTACTCCCTGTATTTGCGGTTACTCATCAAATAATGCGCAGGGCTCCTGACCATCGGGCTGCTTCGGATGCAGCCCAGTCCCGAGGTGGAGGAGCCGAAACAAGTGTCCCGGGACGACGACCAGCTGATGCCCACGGACGATTTCAGTGGACGGAGGATCTCAGGCAAGATCTAATGCGCTGCTATGAGGAGAGCTGTCCGCAACAGAGAGGCTACATGGCGCGAATGCACAGTCGGTTTGCAGTAATGCATCCCGAACTGGCAGATCGCTTTTCTCAACAACAACTGAGAGATTATGTGGCCTATCTGAGGCGGACGGGTTTCGTTGTTCCCAGCAGTCAACCGGTACCGGATGTGCGGGCAATAACAACTGAGCCCGTACGCGGTGCTGGGAGAGATGCTCCACATTATGACAGCACGACACCCGTGTTTAGGAAAAATTTGACAACAAAAATTTTGCCTAAACAACGAGAAATAGACAGAGCAAATAGCCTACTTCTAGATGCTCTTCCAGATGACTGCGACCTGTGGCAAGTCAATTGTGCCGATTACGAGGCTGCAAGTGATCTGGCGACTCCGCGAAATCTGACACAGATATCGGGGAGTCGGCAGATTACAAAACGCATGTCTCAATTGAACGGTAAGATTCGACTGACACGGAAACTCGCTTCCCGAATTCAGTGTGTGATCGACTATTTAACATCTGGCCGTTCATTTACAGCTAAAGTCAAGAAGTTCGCACAACAACTGCGGACGTATTATCACACACTGAACAAACTGAAGTTGCTCAACATCAAGCAACGTTTAGCGGATAAAATTCGGGTTATGGCCGATGCCAAAAAGAGGCTGCAAAGACGGGAAGAAGGAATTCGACAAAACTCAATATTTTGGACGAATCCTTCCAACCTCTTCAAACATCGTATCGCAGCCTCAAGCGAGTTTCCGTCGATGGCCGCAGTTGAGGAATTCTGGAGGAGCATCTACGAGAGAACATCTAGGCTTAATGCAGACACTCCAGGTATTGAAATCTTCACCGAGTTGTGCGACGAAGTCACACAACAAAGTGAAGATTGCCCACCCGTCAGTGCTTTAGAGGTGAAAAATGCCATCACAGGAGCGAGGAATTTCTCCTCGCCGGGCTGGGATGGAATTAATAACTATTGGTGGAAGATGTTCACTTCTGTCCATCAACACCTAGCCCGAATATTCACCTCTTATATAAATGGAGACCAACCCATTCCGCACTGGCTGGTGGAGGGCCGAACGACACTGATCCCAAAATCGGGAGACTTGTCCGATCCGAAAAACCATAGACCGATCACGTGTCTCAATACGTTATACAAATTGTTCACTAACATCTTGAACGTACGTATTGAGAAATACGTGAAACCGGTGTGGCAACGGATAGTAGAACAGCGAGGCTGCAAAATGGGTGTATCCGGCTGCAAGGACAACTTGCTTATCGACAGGTGTGTTTGTCAGGACGCAGTCCAGTACAAGCGTAACCTGTCGATAGCCTGGCTGGATTACATGAAGGCGTATGACTCAACATCGCACGAGCTTTTAAGCTTGTTGCTCAAACGCCTTCATGTCCACCCAAACATAGTGAGAATTGTAGAAGACCTGATGCCTCTTTGGAAAACACGCTTTGTCATGACATCGGGCAAGCGTCGAACCATGTCTAGACTGGTTCAATTCCAAAGAGGTGTCTATCAGGGAGATTCTCTGAGTCCTCTGCTCTTCTGCATCTCACTATTGCCTCTATCCGTTGCTCTCCGGAAATCTCAAGGGTACATGTGTGGACCGCCTGGTGAACGTGTACATAAGATCACCCATCTTTTCTATATGGACGATCTTAAATTATACGCATCAGGCGAAGATCAATTACATCGATCTCTGAACATCGCCCTCACATACTCGAGAGATATCGGCATGGAATTCGGATTGGACAAGTGTGCAGTCGTTCATTTGCACAGAGGAAGGTCAGGCTCCCATAACAACGATATGGAGCTCGTCAACGGAAATGTCATCCGCCACCTTAGCGCCGAAGAAGCCTACACATACCTGGGCGTACCTCAAAGGCATGTCCAGGATGTGCAGGCTGCTAAAACCACCATCATTAAGAAATACCGGCGCATTCTCCGTCAGATCTGGTCATCAGAATTGACCGGGAGAAATAAGGTGGCAGCCACGAATATGTTGGCCGTATCACCAGTGCTCTATTCTTTTGGAGCACTGAAGTGGAACGTTGACGAGCTAAGGGATCTTGACCGAAGCACACGGAAGATGATTTGTATGCAACGCAGTTTGCATCCAAGATCTTCCGTGGAACGACTGTATTTGCCCCGAAATATGGGAGGTCGTGGCCTTTTAAGCCTGGAGTGTATGCATGACCGATTGGTCCTGGAAACAGCTTGCGACGTGATTAATCGAACGGAGGATCCCCTGATGATGCTAGTACATCAGCATGAAATTCAGGGGAAGGGGGCGTTTTTGTACAACGCGGCGGAACGAGCGGCGCGAAACCTCGGTCTGGTTTTCAACGTGGGACGTAGTGGTGCACAGGAGGCTGAATCAGTCATCAATCTGTGCCCAGTGCGTCTCAGGGCTAACATACGGAAGGAACAACTCCGTATGTTGGAGGGAAGGCATATCGACAAGCCGTTACATGGACAATTCTTTCGAAATGTCCAACAACTTGGCTTGTCGGCAGAGATGACCTTCTCCTTCTTAAGATCAGCCGGCTTGAAATCCGAGACCGAGGGTTTTATCTTTGCGTGCCAGGATGGGGTCATCAATACCTTAGCGTATCGCCAGAACATCTTACACCAGGCGGTACAGAGTACACTTTGTAGATTGTGTAGATGTCATGCTGAGACACTCATGCATCTTTTGGCAGCATGCCCAATGTATGCAGTTTCAGCATACATCGAACGTCACAATGCGGCTCTTCGAGTGCTGTACTACCATCTTCGCAGCACTTATGGTATTGATGCAACCCCAGTTTTGCCGTACGTCCCCACTGATATTGAATCCGTTGTCGGGAATGAGTCGTGCCGAATATACTGGAATTACTCATTCCCGACGAGCAGGCAAATATCAGCTAATAAGCCTGACATCGTCCTTGTTGACTTCGATGACAAATCCATCTTCGTCATCGAGTTTTCTGCACCAGCAGAAACAAATATAGTCAGCAAAGAGGACGAAAAACGGATGAAATATCAGGAACTCCTGTTCGAGATTCGCAAGCTGTATCGAGGGTTCAAAATCAAGCTCGTCGTGCTGATAATTGGAGTGCTGGGAGGAACGAGACCAACTTTCCTCCAAAACATCAAAAGCATTCCGGCCTGTCGAGAACATGCAAGTTCCATCGCAGGCCGAATGCAGAAAGCAGTGCTGCTGGGATCTCTCCGTCTACTGAGGTCACACGAGATCCTGTAACCACTTACCCAATGGTAGAGGGAGTGGTTACAGTTGCAAACGAAATGGCCCGGTGCAGTCTGCAGTGGAGGAGATGGATATCGGAGCCACTTTTCTACTGCAGACTGCACACGTGGATTCTGGAGGGCCAAGGGAGGTTAGGGTTTTAGTCGGTAAACCTTGCCGTTAACATCAAAGGTGAGGGAGTCCGACACACGGGGGGTTACACAACATCTTCAACCCCCTATGGTGCCTAATGCATTTCCCCCCTCCGTCAAAAAAAAAAAATAAAAAAAAATAATAACGCCTTTATTGACACAATATACATTAATTGACATTGTTCAAAGGGCGAGGCACAGCATTAACCCTTTCGCTGCGGCGAGAATTTCGCAAAAAGTGCCCAAAATGCGGGAAAAAAATTTGGTTAGATTTTACTGTAACTTGGTGTATAGGGGTTTCTTGGGACGCCGATTACGAATTTGAAGTCACATTTCGAAAATTTAAAATGGCGGATTCAATATTGCGGGCAAATTTTCAATTAGCGGGAAACTTGTTACTCCTAGGTTTTCAGGGTCGCTGATGACGAATCTGAAGTTACGTTTTTGGAAAATTCAAAATGGCGGATTCAATATGGCGGACGTCTTAATCAAAATTCGAACTGATTACGAATCTTAAATTAGTTTTTGCATGTACAATATTACGGCAATTTGTTATTCATATGTCAATAATCCTGCTCGTGGCAGGTTGGCAAAAGAAAGACTCTCTTGATTATAGAATGTTTATACCGAATTTTTATTTTTAACAAAAACTTCTTCGATTCTGCAGCTACAAATATATATTTTTAGTTTTTATAGATATTTTACAGAGTTTATTATCTATCCAGATTATTCCGTGTAAATTTCAAAATTTTGTTATGTACTCCTGAGTTATCGTGTTACAAGTGGGAAAAAACACCGATTTTTGAGTTCAATATATTACAGTTTTTATTTTAAAAACAATTTTAAACAAAAATATATAAAAACAGAAAAAAATTGCACTTTGAAGACCTTTTTCGAACCTCCTCGTAGTAAAGTGTGTAAGTACATATTATATATCGAAGCTAAGGGTGGAAGGCTAACATTCACCCGCGGTATTGGATTCGCCATTTTGAATTTTCAAAATATATCGTCAGATTTGTAATCGGCGACCTCGAAACCCCCTGAGTAACAAGTTTCAAATGATTTCATTAATTTTTAATGCAGAAATTGACCTAATACGGCAACATAGCTAATGCAAAGATTTTTACAAAATCGTAAAAACAACATATTTTAAGAACTTGTATCTTTTTTTTGACAACATGTTTTTGGAAAAGGACAACGGCATGTTGTTCGGTATACCTTAGGCTGGTTAGAAATGGTCAAGTTTTTAAATTGGATATATTATTGATTTCATTAGACTAATTTATGTCATGACAAAGATTTGCGTTTTTGCCGCAGTCAGAGAAAAGTCCTAAATGACAAAGATCTTTGTCATCCGCAGCGAAGGGGTTAAGTGCTGTTTTACAGCCTGACCCATAATTACATAAGTATCATGCAAAACGAGTTACAAGTATATAATGAACAGTAACACATTTAGAAGAGAAAAAAACCGAACATACTATCCCGACACATACATAAAACAAAGAAGTAAATTCACAATATATAAAATAATAATAAGACTAAGTGACGATAAAGGTACAAAGAGTAATTAAAACCTACTATAAATATACTATAAACGTAAAAGATTGGTCTGAACGCTCCAATTTCCAATTTAATTTAATTCTGTACACCGAGAAAAAAACGCTTGACTTGAGAAGTTAAAATATTTGGCTGATTTAATAGCAATCTAAGGGCTAAAGGAAATGAATTGAAAACACGAGCTGAAATGGCAGAGAAAGCGCCCATAGCCTTTGAGGACCGATATAAAGGGCATCTCATCGTGTAGGATACCGTTTTACGAGTGTTAGGACGATTTTCACCTTGCATACTGATCCGTTGGTATAGATATTCCAACGTTTTAGTAGCAAATACTTTACTCAAACTCGTGATTACAGCGACTTTCATTCTGTTTTTCATTGTAAGCCAGCTCGAATTTCTCATCGCAGGATAAATATGATCGAATTTACGAACACCGTATATAAATCGCAAACAAGCATTTTGTACTGCCTGGATCTTCCTCCAGGCGTATATATTCAACTATACATTTAAATGTCCCCGAAGTATCATGGTTTCAAAGTATACACTTTTTATCCATATTTTTCGGGAACTGTCCCCAAAAAGACCATATGTCCTCATAATAGCCACTTTTTATACATAACTGTCCTTAAACGAACCCCTCAACCAATTTATTATCACTGTCAGATATCTTGTTGACGTAAGTACACACACGATTAGAACAAACTTAAATGTTCATAATGAAAAAAGGAACAAACAAGTCACATACAAGTGATGTACAGAAAAGGAAATATGCTTGAATACTTGATTTCTTGCACACTTATTAAGGGCATTCTAAACGAAATTTAAATGCCCATTTCAAAGGCCGGTGCCGGCATTTATACATTAGGCATTAAGCGTTTAAGAAGTGAATAAAATATTGTTACAAATATATTCATATTTATATTTATCCACATTTCAAGTTTAGCATTTTGAATAATTTTTTCCAAATCTGTTAAGTTTATTGTAGCTTGGTCAGAAGTGAATAAATTTTTATCGTTCAAAATAGTTTCATATGGACATGTAAGGACATTTCAGATATCGCATTTTGTTTCATTACTACCAGAGCTCTCAAGTATATTTATTCTAATCTGATAATAAGTGAATAAACTTTTTATAGATTATTATTTACATCGAAAGACATTTCATATATCATATTTTGTATAATTGTTACTACAGCTCCCAAGTCTATTGGAATCTGGTAATAAGCGAATAAACTTTTTTTGTTCATAATAGATGATTATTTGCATCAATGAACTTTTCAAGTTTCGCAATTCGTGTTTATTACCAGAGCTCTCAATTTTTTTATTGGAATTTCGTAAGAAGCGAATAAACTTTTGTGGTTCAAAATAGATATGTATTTAAACCTATGGACATTTCATGTTTGGCATTTTGTTTTTTAATTATTACCAGATCTCTCAAGTAAGTGGAGTCTGGCAAGATTACAAATAAATTATTATTGTTAATAAAATACCTGGAACAATTGTTTAATTATTACCAGATCTCTCAAGTAGGTGGAGTCTCGTAAGATTGCAAATAAATTATTATTGTTAATAAAATACCTGGAACAATTGTTTGGTGGATTCACTGCTGGGTACCTCATCGTGGCTGCTGTGCAGTGGTAGTGTCTTCCTCCAATTCTTCACTGCCGATTTGCCACCCTCTTCATAGAATAATAACTACATAAATAAATATATCGACCGCACGAACGGGCAAAAAATTGTTGAATGGCGCTTCAGATTTCCAAAGTCACTGTCGAATCAATATATGACAAATAGCTGGACGTCGGTCCACCATATTACTTATATTTTCTCTTGATTTTATGACGTTATTGAAAAGATATCATAAAGATAGCAGCGCTAGCGGCCAAACTTAGAACTTATCAAATAAATATTTATTTAAACAATTGAGTGGTGTTATTTAAAATTCTAGCTCCACAGAGATCTTTTTATATGTCTCTTGGAGTTGTAACAACTCTTCATCGCAATCGGTGAAAAATTGCGGACGTAGGGTCCCGAATAAAGTTCGCGTCAAATGAAATCGACTGTTACATTCGGCTACTTTTTTACAAAATATGGTAATATTTTTCGAAATTTCGGATGCATAAAGACCTTTTTATACGTGTCATAGAGTTGTAACAAAAATTTAATCGCAATAGGTGGAAAATTGAGAGCTTACGGTCCCAAATAAAAGGTGCCCAAAATGCAGCGTTCATTTATATTTCGTTTAGAATCCCCTTAATAATTCGCTGCCATTGCGATTCATTTATAGTTCGTTTTCGGCTCGATGATTTTGAAATTTCATCACCCATTTTTTATAAATAAATCAAAGGAAAACATGAAGACTTAAAAGCAATTTATAGAAAGAATATCCCCCGTTAAATTTTATTGTGCGGCGCGGGAATGCTTTTCTGCAAGACACCCTGTATAGTGCAAGACGGGCCGCAATGTTGCGTTGTAAACAAAGGCACGACAGCCTGGATTTAAAGTGTTATGAATACTCTCGAAGTTTTTTTCTAACTTTCAAAGTTAGCGATATTCTGTTTTCTTAAAAAACTTCTTCAATTCTTCATCTACATGTTCACATTTTCAGTTTTTTCATTTCGTTAATTTCACTCGACTCCCCAAGCAACCAAAGACACAAGGTAATGAATATCATTTCGCGAGATTTGAAAATCGATAACTTTCCGAAAAAAGAACATGAAGACATTTTAGACGGCTCTTTGTCTTCGGATATTCGAATGAAAATGTTGTAAAAATTTGAATGGATTTTATTTCCTTTTCTTTACGAGTATTTTCTTAGTATAATTTCCTTTATTCGTTTAGGAGTAATCGAATTTTACACTTAAAAAACACATTGTTTTCCCAATTTCGAAAAGTTGATAATTTTTATGTTTTTTATCTCAAAAGCTATAAGTCAGATTAAAAAATTTTAAATAGAAGAAATGTGTTACATTCTCTATATGATATAGCATTTTTCAAAATCCATTTTTGTAAATGTCATTTCTTATGTCTTTTACTACTGTCTCATCCCCTGGTCCGAACGCCTGGGTTGTTATTGCCCACGGGCATTCAATTGGTCAATGTTGCCATTGAAAATTTCCGCGCTACTCGTGCCTTGTGTGCACCCTTCTAGGGTCGACTCTACCCTGAAAAAATAGTTTTTTAAATAATTAAATATCGTATTTTTGTTTTTTTTTTTACATTAGAATTCTACGAAAAGTTATCCAGTCTTTCGGGATTTTCTGAATTTTATGTACTAAATGACTTACTTGAAATTTAGTCCACGTGGCCTGTAGCCATTGTGGTAAATTTCTATGCTCTTCATTGTAATAGTGCTCTGCAGTTGTGACATGTGCAGCTAAACAATGCAAATGAAAATGGTGATAGCAGTTTGTTTTAGTGAATTTATCACCCTCTCGAAATCCATATAAACATATCGCACATTGTCCTGTTGGAAGATTGCTGCAGGTCAAGTGTTCTCGTACCAACTAAAGTTATAATGCCATGTTATTCTATAAATAATACTAAGAGCATTCTCTATGTCGAAGGTTCTCAAAAATTATTAACATCATTGCATATAATCAATTAATTATGTAATGTCACAGAATTTGAAAGGTTGAGTTCAAAGAGATTGATGTTGCGTTTATAGGATTACGATATACAACTGCATAAATCTAACAGTTTACTTTATTATATTTGTTAGCGAAAAATTGTAGCAATCATAGCATAGAGAGTATTTCATGCAATACAATTAATTTCAAAAGTTTATGGACATACAAAATTTGTTCTTCTTCAATTATTTAGTGTAACCAAAAAGGAAAAAATAGTTTTATCCACAATTAACGTCTCCTGGCTTCACATTTCTCGCTTTCTACGCATCTTCGATAGACCAACCTATTCCAAACCGAGTCTCTTGAAATTTAATTTTTCTCCTTATTGAAAAGAAACCATCATTCGAGAGGAATAAATTCATCTCCTTTAATTTGAAAACCTAGTCCTACGTGCTGTACGGTAACTAAAGCAGTTTCAAAAAAGTTCTGGTCTTTTTCAAAATCCAATATGACGCATAAAATATGATTTTGGGAAATGTACTTCAAAAAATCATGTAAAACTCTCTTTGGTACCAGTAATTGAGAATGCGAATGGAGTTCCGAATAATAAAAATGGCCGATAGTGCACAAATACCATACTAATTTTATTGGAACCAATAATTTTATCTCAGTTTAAAGGAACCTCTAAATTTATACATTCATGTTGATAGGTATAACATAGGAAAGATTACCCCCACCGCCCTATTTTATCATATAAAATAATTGTAGAGTAGTTATAACTATAAATAAAGAGGGTCAAACATCTTTCTAGAGTAATAAAAATGTTTGAGACATTGATGAGTAGCCTGTTAAAGAAACTTAATCTTGATGGTTTCAAGTGCGGAAATGCGTGTTAATCATGAAAGAGGAGCTGCGGTGGTAGGATTAAAATTAACAACATTTTTTACGCGGAATAAATGACCAATCGTCGATTGAGCAAAAATGACCTCGAAACACAAACATTTCGTTGCACATAGCCGTCGCGAGAATGGGTTCTTAACAAACCGCCCGCCTCCCATCGCTGCACTCCGATACGAAAGCACTTAACCTATAAGAAAAACAAAAAATGGACTTACATACGTACTTACAAGTTCAGAGCTACATCGCCCGCCACTAGGAACAAAATTACCCCCGGATTCGACATGAGCCTGAAGTTAGCGGCCACATCGGGAAAACCATAGGCGCAGAAACACAGGGGCCGATTATTATATAAGGCTGTTATTCAATAATTATTCACATGTATAACGCATATATACGATTTAACATCGCGAATAGAGATTTAAAGGCCCAAAATGCATATTATAGGGTTTTTTTCAACATCAAGCATTGTTTATTAAAAATTTTATAAACAATTACACCGGCCAGATGCCAAAATGGACACGCATGGTCCTAGAGCTTCGGAAAAAATTGCTTTTACTAGACGATTTAATCCTATAAAGTAACTAACCGGTTTTATTCAACATCAAGCATTGTTTATTTAAAAATCTTATAAACAAATACAACGGCCAGATGCCGAATGCAAGTAGTATCAATTGCAAGTAGTAATAGTAAGCAAGGGAAATTCATCAGCGATAAGTTATACGGTTATTTGATATTTTTGTTCACAATGAACAACAATCACCATTTTTTCTCTTTCAAAGTGTTATGGTGAAATTTGAATATATACCGCTGACGATTCATCGCCTTCATTCTGTCAACCAGAGTGTCAACCAGAGTGAACTTTTTTTAGTTACGCACTGTGAATTTTTACTTTTTAACCTACAGAATTTTTATTAGTGTTGAATGGATACGTGGAGTTATGAGACCCACGAATGAATTGAGGGAATTCTAATAATTGTCGTAAACGGACTAAGGGTTATGTTGGTGTGCGTTGGTTGTTAACCAACGGGGTTCAATTTTAGAAGGGGTCATTGAAGATTTACATTATTGAAGCTAAATATAACTGAATTGATATATATTCGCATCTGCTTCTCCATTATTAGTTATAAAACAAATAAAAAACCATAGAAGCATTATCATTATTTCCGTGCCACCACAATTTTGAAGTTAGAGGTAAAATCATGAAAATTTCAAGTAGAGGGAACAAGCATCTTTGGTGACGCCTCGCATTATGCGGCACGTATTTTATGAAGAATGACAGTAGATTAATTTTGAAGTCTCAACCAGCAGCATATCACACAAAATAGCGACCGAGAAGTCAATGGCATACGAAGCTTTCAGAAAGCCCCACGAATGTCACTCGTCTCCCTCGTCGCTACCGGCTCGTAGCGCCTGTCTCCTCCATTTCCCCGCTTCCTGCAGTCCCCAGACGCTTCCACGCGTGCCGGACTAGCGCAGCTTAGGCTGCCTCCATTTTTCCCCTTTAGTACGTGCGCCACGGCACATACGGTAACTCTAGTTGCCGCCCCTAGTACCTTGCGCCAGAACCGACAGTCGTTTTTCGGTGTTCGCGCGGCAACTCCATGCACGAGACGCCCACCGCTGCTAGTTGCCTCACCGCACTGCCACCATAATGATAATCACGGCTCCCTGACTCTCCAATTAGCCTGGTTATCGTAGTTCCCTAACGTGAGGTCATTTGAGCAATTATATTGCTCTCTCACTGGTACGAGTAGACGACATTTACCTTACACCGCTTTCATCTTTTTCCTGTATCAGTTGTCCTTTTCCTTTTCATTCGGCCATACATCCCTCTCCCCTCATTTTATCTATAGTCCTTTCATGTTTGATAGCTCAATTTACCTTCTATATATCTCCCCCCTTCCTCCCATAATTGATGCTCTGTCCCACCCACCAGTGGCGCCGGCGTACTGACATGACCCACCAATTCTGGAGAAGGAGTTAGTTCTGTTCAGGCCGCATAACTGACAAATCCGCTACCGATCAGAAAGTTTGATTTGTCCATCCTTTTTGATTTTTTTTACGTGCGGCTACGAAGTATCACGTAGTACTCGCAAGAAAAGTATTCTCTGGAGTTACGTGCAGCAGGAGACCCAGAGGAAAAACTTCGGTGGGCTCCACACCGATCCCAGTCGCTACGACCCGAGGCTTCGTGAGAAAGGTGCTGACGTTCCTTGCCATCGACGTTTTGATCACCGACACAAGAGTCGTGAACGTCTGTTGTGCAACAGCGTCCCGTATTTTCGATGCGGATTTTTTAATATGCTGTGGCTCCCAAGATTTGTCGTATCCGTCCGAAAGTGTTACCGTTGCATCGCAAATTCTTATTTTTCCGGTCATATTTAAAGAGACTCTCCCTTTGTATGATTACGGGCCCCTACTTTATTTTCGCGTTATTGATTCCGTTTAATCTGTTGCGCTTATGAAAGCAAGATGTACCACTCTATTTGCATGTACCAATTTTTTTGTGTGTTTTTTTTAATATAGTTTAAGTAGTCATTAGAATCTATTATTTATTACCTCTCCGCAAGTCTAGTGGTGTATTAGCGGTAAGCGTTTCATGCAGAACGTGGAGTCCTTAGGGAGAGTGACGGAAGTGGGAGGAACATCGTTACGCAAATTTCGGGTGGTGAGGAGCATCCCAGTCACGATGATCGTGCGAGACGAATGTGCTGATCATCGTTTTGAGAGTTCTATTTTTACGCTCTACTGGATTTGCTTGCGCGTGGTAAGGAGCGATGGGTTTATGTAAAATACCTAACTGTTTTAAATGGGAAAGAATGTTGGAATTATCGTATTGCTTTGCGTTGTTTGTTAGGAAGTACCAGGGGCAACCGTACCGATTTATTACCAGGGTGTCGAAAGCGGTCATTATAGCCGGTCCTGAGGCTGAGCGGAGAGGTTTAAATTCCACGTACTTCGTGAACATGCCTTGAAACACTACACATATTGATTTTGCTTCTTACTAGGGGGAAACTGACCCATTATGTCAGAGCTGACAGTCATCCACGGGCCTTCCGTGGTACGTTCACACATTATTCCGGCAGAGGCCTGGTGTGAAACTGTTTGTCGTTGAGACCAGGGACAGCGGGTAACGAATCTAGAAACGTGCAGGAAAATACCGGGCCAGTACAAATCTTGGCTAAGACGATGATATGTCTTATCCACCCCCTACAGCCGGCTCGCGGACAATCATGCGCATCGCTTAACACGCGCATGCGCGTGTCTGCGGGACATACGAGCTTCCACGCATCGAGATCCGTAACGGCTGTCTCTATGATGAGGTACGGTCGGTGACAGTAGATCCGGTGGAGGGAGATTCTCGGATGTTCGACATTTTCTGACTGTATTAAGGGTCTGCGAAATCACCGATGGCACAGAGAGCCTCATCATAACCCTCGTACACCCAGGAAAGTGCATCGGGTACTACATTGAGCGCACCTTTCCTGTGCTGAATGGACATGTTATGTGTCTGCATAGCAAGGGACCAGCGTACGTGTCGGCCAGTGGGATCGCGCAGATTCCTCAGCCAGTGCAGGCTGCTGTGGTCCGTGATGACCACGATATGGATTACAGCGAGACACTCCTGCTCAGTCCTGGTATACTTACGCTCGGCCTTGGTGAGGACTCGACTAGCAAATCTAATAGGGTGTACCACACCATCGACCTCTTGTGTAAGCGCGGCACAGACTGCGAAGTCGCTCGTGACCGTTTGGATCGTGAAAGGAGCACTAAAATCGGGGCGTGTCAGGATAGGGTATGGGTGAGAGAGTCGCGGCCCGACTTAATCCAGCCAGTATTCTTTCCATGGAGGGGAGGGGTACGCATCTTTACGTGTTATCTTATTAACATCCCGGTAGTCGATGCAGAAGCGGAACGTTTCGGTCAAGTTTCTACTGATTACCAGGTTGGTCAACCATGGACTTTCGGCCCGTTCAACGACTCCTTCCCGGAGCATTTCAACCACTTCCTCGGGACCCTGAGTTCGCAAAATGATTTCTCATCAAGAGCTGGCATCTACGTTGCGCTGACTGTAGGCTTCCCGGAAATACCGCACAAAACCGGGGTAAAAGTTCCAGTTTGTCCGTTGGACACGATACCAGCTTAGTTGGTATCGTGTCCAACAAAAACAACAACAACAACAAAACCGAAATTGATGACGTCCAAAATCAATATAGTTTTCTCCCATCAACCTTACTCAAAAACCCTGCGTACGCCAGTTACTCCTGACACGAAAAATATATTCCTCGGTTAAGTCACGGCTCGTGCCATACTCGATAATGCTCGATGGCCGTTTCACCCTAGCGTAAGCTAGATTGAGGCAAGTTAGGGAAACCAATCGCACTGGGATTTGGCACACCACGTAGGAGACCTCGTCATGCATCACGTTCGGTTTCTATCCTCCAGAACGCAAAATCTCACAGCGAAAACTGTCGCCTGAAACCAGGCCAGGCCACTGAAACGGCCAAACGTGGGCGTAGATGTAGACGCATCTAAATACTCATTAGAATCGATTATTTATTGCCTGTCCGTCATTCAAGTGAGGGGGGGGGGCATAATGTTATAGCCATCTCTTTCTCTTAAAATATTTTCAAAGTGAAATATTGTTGAGGGGATCGCGAAGCATTCTCCATCATTTCAGATAGATAACAATATTCTCAAATTCTCTAATGAAAATTTACGATATGGCGGACAAAATTTTCCATATTCCAACCATTTCGTTTGAAATTTGTAACCCGGAGGTTTTCGGGGTCGCTGATTACGAATATGAAGTCAGATTTTGATAATTAAAAATGGCGCGGCGGACAAATTTTCTACATTCCAACCATTTCACTTGATATTTGTTACTCTGGGGTTTACGGGACCGCTGATTCGCCATTTTGAATTTCCAAAATCTTACCTCAGATTCGTAATCAGCGACCCCGAAAACCTCCAAGTAATAAATTTCAAGCGGATTTATAAACTTTTTATGCATAAAATGATTGAACACAATTTCATATTTCATGACTAAGAGTTTGCATATTATTGAAAATATTCAAGTTGCGTATTATTGAAAAGATGGATAAAAAAAAGGATAAAGGAAAGGAATTTTCCCCCGCTTTAATGACATTTTTTGCCTATTCGCGAGTCGGCTCTCGGGTGGATAGGTCGGACAGACAGTCGAAGACATTTACAAGACATTTACAAGACAATACATGACAATACAAGGCAACCACCCAGAGCCAGTCCCCCCATTACTGCGCTCCGTAGAGCGTCTTGACCCCTCTGTATCGCATTTGCACGAGGTCTGGGAAAACTACGGAAAACCCAGACAGATACAGTCGACAACTAGGGGTTACCCTCTGATGGTAAAGCAGCCGTGTCTCCCACTCAGCAATCGGCCTGCTATCTTTGCCGTAGCGGGCGCATCGCTCGTTTTTTTTATTTTAATAGTCACCCTTCCAAGTAAGAATCCCTAATCAGGATGCTTTTACTTGAAAGAGCAACTGTGTGTCGCTCCGACCACAGGGCGATTGCTGTTGGTTGTATTATTAAAAAGATGGGCATACTCTACCGCAAGATCTTGGGTACCTATAAATGAGTTGAAGTCGCCCTCAAGATAAATATACTGGTAAGAAATCTGGCAAATTTAATAACTAGGTCGAAAGATCGGTACTAGGCGGGAAGTATCAACGAAACCTGGTATCAACGAAAGAGAACGGGACTTTACTACTTCGGGAAATCTTCCAGATGGCAATAAGAAAAGTAGGCCGCGCTGTATCTTCCTTTGCTGCACTTAAGGGTAGCTGGAACGTAGAAATTGTCGCAGTTTTCACGGTGCCCTAAGTTGTAAGGGGATGGACACCAGAATTCCGAATTATTTATAACGCCCTTGAAGAAACTTGCGTTTGCCACCGATAAATTTTGAGGTCTATGTATATTCTAGAACGTGAATGTTAAAGATGATTCACTTGAGTTTCGCAAGGTCGCCGGTGGTAATCTTGAAGCGGCTCGAGATACCAGTTGATGTTGACGAGCATGGTGAAGTGTCCTGCAGCCCCAAAAGCTGGCGATCGGAGCTGCCGCTAGAAGTTCTTTTTTAGATGACTGGGAAGTACTAGCTACTGGTTCGATTTGGATCTTGAATCTTTAAATCGTCTGTTGAAAGCTTCACGTTCGAATTGGTTTGTTTCGTCTGCCCAAGCAAACCTCACGCCATATACCTGGATTTTCTGTTACCTCCTCATTACCTTCTTGTTTTCAGCCTTAGCCTTCTTAATTAAATCTCTCGCATGGTAATCGATGGTGCACTCTCGGGTTGTCGTGTCGTCATCAAAAAATATATTTGTGCCTTCGAAAAATTTCTTCTTATTGGCCATGATATAACTTGCAGCGTTAGGAATACAATCCAACCAGAACACAGGTGGATCCTTACGAATAACTTTTTCTTTTGAAAAAATATCCGGGAAAGTAGCGTTTTCAAGTTATTCAGCATTGAAATCAGCCAATAAGAGCTCGAGATTCTTCATTATCGGAAAGAAATTCGAACGATAACATTTACGGCGATGGATCAAAATATTGACCAAAGGTCAAATCTGAAACTCGATTTTCGCCGCAGATATAATTTTGGATGACAAGTTATTCCAAGAGAACTTTTACGTAATATAGTACGTAAAAATGTCACAAAACAAAAACTAAAAATTAAGGTAACTTACGAAAACGGCAAGATTTACTTATTAACAAAATTAACAAATAATTGATTAATGCAGTAATAAGTTGCATACAGGTTCGTATTAACAAACTTTTAATGAGATAAAACTTCAAAGAGTACACCAAACGTGTTTAATCTCAAGTTTTCCTAAAAAATAAAATAAATAAATAAAATTCACAGTTCATTTCAAGGGTTAAAGAGTAAAACTACTAAATGTCTGCCGTAATTTTAAATCAAGTAAAAATTACGATATTTTACGGAATCAACAAAATCGTAATCTAATTAATTCAAAACTAATTCAAAATCGTATTTATCTTTCATTGTGTACATTACAAATCTTATCTCCGGATGCATGTTTGTTTACATTTAACGGAAGGAAATTATATTAAATAAACCCAATTTGTAATCTGACTAGTATAAAATAGCATTCTTAACTCTGGGCATAATTTCAATCCCGTTAAAGCGACATTTTCAAGTTCCGTAAAACAGGATACAAAACTTTATTGAATTTAGAGAAACGAATGTCCGCTACTTGTATTCTAAATTTTAACCCGTTCCTTCCTGAAATGCCCTAAATTTTTTAGTTCACGGCGTTCGTTTTTAGGAAAAGAATCAATCAATCATTCTGGAATAATAATATTTTTTGTATTTTTTCCTCATCTTTCCAAATCAGGTCTTAGATTGGCGCTATATGCAGCCATTTTTTTACAATGGCAGCTTAAACGTAAAAAAGTCGCGAATTTTGAGGACTTCTTTTCAAACACTTATATTTTTCAGCAGGAATAGGTATTCTGATCGAGCTAGATCTCTGTATCTGGTGGTATAAATAGTTATACTAAAAGTCAGGAACATTAGTAAGACGAAACTCAAGATGGCTGATTTTAGATGGCGGTCTTAACCCCGTATTTGGCTAAAAAAAATGTTTCAATTATTGACTAGCGCAAGTGGCTAAACGAATTCTCTTGAAACTCCTTATATGCATATTTCTGAGGTCCCTGAACCCGAATCTGCAGCCAGATTTGCAAAATTCAAAGTGGCGGATCCAATATGTCTATAAAAATTTTCTAACAATTTTTAATTTCCTTAAAAATTACTATACACGAGTTTTCTGAGTCTCTAATTACGAATTCGTTATGCGATTTACAAAATTCAAAATGGAATGTCCAATATGGCGACAAAAATTTTCTAACAATTTTTAATTTTCATGAAAATTACTATACAGGGGTTTTCCGAGTGTAATTACGAATTTGTTATCCGTGTTCCACAATTCAAAATGGAAGATCCAATATGGCGACCGACATTTTCTAATAGTAACAGTAGTCAATTTTCATGAAAATTACTATAAAGGGATTTTCGGGGTCGCTAATTGCGAATTCTTTGTGAGATTTTCAAAATTCACAATGCCGGAATGACATTTGAAAATTTCAAAAGCTTGAGATATTGACACATATTGGCCATAAAGAGTACATTACGTATTGGTATAGTCCATCTGCCATAACTCAATTGTTACGTTTACCAACGCTTGCCGGCGTGGAGGTGGACAGTTCTAAAGAGTCCCTTTTTTATTTGTTTATTTTTTACTTTTTTTGTGTTTTTTTTTGTTTTAATTTGTGAACGATAGAAAAACAATTAATGCCGGAATAATCTTTTGTTAACATCGTATAATTTTCGAAAAAGTAACACTGAATATTAGTCTACATAGCCACTTTTGAAACACTACGTTGTAGCTTCAGCTCTACATATAACTTTGATATAAAATCAAAAATAAAATATTGTAAAGCGAAAGGTGAAAATAATTTTGACAAATCTTGGAAAGACAGTGCCATAATCAATATATTTCAAAGAAATACCTTAGTTTAGATACCTCTTTCTGTGGATGAGATGATGATAAGCTTGTTAGGTCGAACTGCTCTGCAGCTATAGTTACTGTCGAAACCGCATAAATTTTGTTTGAAATTTTTGGCTCTTTGTGAAAACGAATTCATAGTGAGCAGCCCGGAAGATACCTGTGTATTAATTTTCGCGTAAATATAATATTCCTATAAATTATTGTTACCATATTGGATCTGACATTTTGAATTTTGGAAACAGAAAGCCGTAGTCAGCGATCGCGAACACCCCTATACAGTAATTTTCATGAAAATTGACTACTGTTACTGTTAGAAAATGTCGGTCGCCATATTGGATCTTCCATTTAGAATTGTGGAACACGGATAACAAATTCGTAATTACACTCGGAAAACCCCTGTATAGCAATTTTCATGAAAATTAAAAATTGTTAGAAAATTTTTATCGCCATATTGGATCCGCCATTTTGAATTTTGCAAATCTGGCTGCAGATTCAGGTTCAGCGACCTCAGAAACATGCATATAAGGAGTTTCAAGAAAATTTCTTTAGCCACTTGCGCTAGGCAATTATTGCAAAATTTTTCTAGCCAAATACGGGGTTAAGGATCAGCCATCTTGAATTTCGTCTTACTAACGTTCCTATCTTTTAGTATAACTGACACCAGATATGGAGATCTATCATGATCGGAACACGGCTTCCTGCTGAAAAACACAATTATTTGAAAAGAAATCCTCAAAATTCGCTACTTTTTTACGTTTAAGCCGCCATTGTAAAAAAATGATCGCATATAGTGCTAATCTGAGACCGGATCTACAAAGATGAGGAAAAAATGTAAGAGACATGATTATTCCAGAAAGATTTATTGATTCTTTCTCTAAAAACGAACGCCGTGAACAAAAGGTAAAATTTAGGGCATTTCAGGAAGAAATGGGTTAAAGATAAAACTGTGACGAAAAACAGGAAATCAAAGGAAGACTCCTGCGAGTCCTCTGTGTGAGTAACAGCAGGAAAATCCCGACAAAGCCGCGCAGTAACAAGTTGGCAGGACTCGTGGATCGTTCTGAATGTCATATACCGTAGAGCATCACCACCATCATTATTTCTCTTATCTTAACAGAGACCTCCTCTCCTGTCACTTCCGTCAACTACAGATTTAGCGTTTGAACGGAAACATATTAATTTCTCGAAGAAGCGTCCGCTCGTGAGAGAACTCTTCTCTCACACCTTCGATGGGCGAGCCCCTTCCCCCCTTTCGCCCCCCCCCCCCCCACCCAATATCAACAAGCTGTTGGATCGGTGCTCCGACGATCGTCGCCTCGACGCGTGAGAGCCCGTTTCCATTTTTAGTCCCACCACAGTTACCGCTCCGTTAGCCGTTCGCCTCGGTCGTGCGTGCATGTATCCATCGCACGTTTTCGAAGCACGGACCCTTTTCCCCAGCTGGATTCTTCGATGCAGCAGCCTCGCCTCGTCGTTCATCGCAGCCGAAACGCGCGAGGATCCGATGTTCATTTCCTTTCCCCAACACGGCTACGCACTCGTCAGCCGTCCCAAGTCGTTCTAACGTCGAAGAGACGTTCGATGCAGCGCGCCTTTCGCTCTTTTCGCTCTTTCGCTCGCCCATAATTCGCTGGTCCCTCCAATACTTTGCCCTCTCCGTCGGTCTCATGCAGTCGTCGCTGCGTCCGTCTCACTCTCTTCCCCTGCAAACACAAAAGTAACAGTCATGTAACAACTATGTAACATTTATGTAACAATGTAACCATTACATAAATATTACATAACTGTTACTTTCCGTGTTTGTAGGGTCCCCTCTTTTAGTGCGTGCACTATTGCACATACGGCAACTTTCGTTGCCTCCACCATTTCGTGCCCGAGTCAACAGTCGTTCCTCGGCCAAACTCCACGGCAGACCGCGGCCCACATAACCTGGTGGCTGCCGTCCCTACATCGTCACTTTTCATAAAAAAGACGACAATCTCCCGTCCGTCTCTCTACAAGGCACTGGAATCTCCGTCGTTTCTCTTCGTCGCTCTGAGACGTTTTCATATGCTTTCTCTCTCTGCCACCCACAAGAGGAAATGTATGTATCCCCCTCTGTGCTGTGATACGAATTTCTCCTTGCTTTCCCCCTCCGTACTACCGTCACACACCGTCATCCGAATTAGAATTTACATGGCTGTCCTTCTCCTTCTGCATGCCCGTCACACCTTCTATTTCTTTCCCCGTTCCAATGATGTGCCATGCCGATGAAAATTGGCAACACCGTGCCCGTGGCTCGAACCTCGCGGATTTCGGCGAGAGCCCAGCACATTCACCGTGCGTGTCTACCCAAACGGTCGAAACTTCCTGAGATACCGGACTTGTGATATACCGTAACGATTTTACGGATACCCGATACAGTTTATTACGCGAGTGACCGCACAATTCGGAGGCGCAAAGGTCTACGAGGTTCCGAGGTGCTAGATGCCGACAATGGTCCCGTGGAAACCGCTATTGCAGTCACCTAAGAAGCGATGTCAGCCGTCCCAAGTGCACCGTCACCCCGCTTGGTGCGCAAGACTTCCGTGAGTACCGCCGCCCCGTATATCCTTTTTTGTCCCCCCTTTTAGTTTCGTTTCTCGTTTCGCGATATCCGATCATAATAAAGAAATTCCCCCGTCGCGTGATTTGCAAACCTCCGCCCTTTCATATTTCCGATTTTTTTCTGTTGACGCGGCCCCAATATATATTGTATTCTCCCTTTAATAGAAAAATATACTGTCATTATTGAGTAAATTTTTAGTTAGATTATTTCTTTTTTAACCCCCCTTTTTCTCATCCAAATCGAGGGCTATAAAATAAAATAAAAATACTTAGTTTAATCAATTTATAGAATTCGTAAAAGTTTAATAACGATTTCTATTACGTTGAAAATATCCATCTAGAACGTTAATTAATTTTAAATGAATGGCGATTTGAGGAAGGTGGCAAGAGATTTCTAATGTGTCCGCAAGACAATTAATAATTAATAACATTTATTAATAATCAATCAACAATGGAGTATTTTAATTTATCGGAAACAATCAGTTAGCTCAATAAACTGCTTAAGTAAACTTAACCTTATATTGGAGTTTCCGATTCAAATGCCCTAGTACAATTATTATTCATTTTCACTTGAAAAAGTTGATTAAAGGTTCTACAGAGTCAAAAATAATCGATTAGAATTGCAGTTAATTGATGATTAATTCAGAATTTAAGTATTCTGTTCAAGTAACGAAGTTCGTGGCCGTTTAAGCAATTTTTATTCAGATCAAGTTGCGAAAGCAGATGAAAGATTGCTACCGCGAAAAGTATTTAAAACGATAAAAAATAAATAATTTTGGTAATTTACAAAAATCTAAAAAGAAAAAATAATTTTTAATTAAATAAAATTCTTTAGAATATCGTTTAATAAGCGAACGGCTACATTGACAATTCACTGAAAATTGGATTATCGTGTTCGCACAAAAAATCAACCGTAAGAGAAAATTTGATTATATTAAGAATGTGAAGAATTGTTAATTGATTGAAACGTGTACCCACCCTGTAACAGTAAAAGTAATCCTCATTTGTCCTGAACTTTTTCGAGCTTATAGTTCAATATATACATTTTAGTGTAGTGAAATTGCACAAACTAAAAATGCCATTATGTACTAAAAACTTGGAGGCGCCCAGCTCTTGGAAGAGTGGAGCGCACGTGTGCGTGAGTTCCAGTCCTCTCGGGACTGCTAGGTCACTGTCACTATTTCGGCATCCGGTGCAGTTCAGAGCACCGTTAGTTTTCGGTCACAGCAAGTATACATTGTGTGAGCAAAATGAACCCTGCAGAAGACATTAAATTTACCGAAAAAGATGAATTTGCAGTAATACTAACGGACAAATTTTGGGCCGGATTTTGGAAGGACATGATTATCGAGATGTGCTTGAAGAAAACGATGAAAATCAGAGGTGCGCTTACTCATGGAAGGGGTGTTGGCGATAGCGTGTAAGACAAATAGGTTCTAACAATGCCAGCATTAATCAACATCATAGAATTTATAACACAATATTGTAATGTTTCGAGTGCAACATCTGAGCAACATGTGGATGCCCGACCCGCTAGAATGCAAAGAGATGCACAGGATTTTGAAAAGCTGCAATGTTTTTTCCCCACCCATGAACCATTTTCGTTGTTTGATTGAATTATGTCTATTACATCCAGACTACAAGGAGGCACTTCAATTAATTACCATGAAACATTTCATGTTGGCCTAAATACGATGCGAGAAGCTGTAGGAAAGTCGTTTGATAAGCCGAAGTTTAATAGAAAGTACAGGGTGCTGCTAATGCAGTCTGCACATGCTATCAAAGTTGACGTAGACAATCCTGTAATTACAAATCCAACTTTGATTTTTCAAAGAATTTCTGTCTTCTTAAGCAATTGGGGTGATTTACAGGATTTCTAAGCATACGAACCAGCTCCGTATCCAGTGTCCATTTTCCATAATGCTGTACTGCGAAAAACTGCAAAATAAAAAATGTTCGATGCCTTCATTCCGTTAACTGAGCACAATTTAGGAAATAATTATTGTCATGTAATCGATAGTGGATTTCTTCTACATAGAGTTTGATATAAAATTCTCATGACAATATGTCGATTGCGTGGTACAAAATTATAGTAGCAACAGCACCATTGTCTTCGACGGATACCCTGATAGTACGACTTTTTACACAAAAAGCGCCAAACGAAAACAGAGGCAAACGAAGAAACCATGCCGTGACATCACTTTCAACCTCGCTATGACTGCGACTGTAGTTCAAGAAAAATGTTTAACTAATGATAAGAACAAAACACGCTTCGTAATGTTTTTATGCGAAAAACTACCCGACGCTGGATTTTGTATTTATCGAAACAGCCATCAATACATCTTATGACAACACAGTCGTTATTATGGGTGATGATGTTGACCTATTAGTCCCGCTGACTCAATTAGCCGGCAATCGAATAATATTTACTTTAAGAAACCCTGCAAGGAAAACTTTCCGATAGTAGCAACTCAAGCCACTTACTACTATTTATACACACTTTTACCGGCTATGATACGAAGTCGGCTTTTTTAAATCAAGAAAAGTGTAAATTAATCAAATTACTTGAAAAACCGTGAAATCGCGGACGAATTGAAGATCTTTCATGAAAGACATATAAACGAAAATTTGAAAATGTAGGTTTTAAAATTATTGCTCTTCCATATGGCTCCAAAATTACTGAGAACTTTAAATTGAACAATTCCAGTATGAATGTTTTAAAAAACTTTATAAACGGAATAAATTGTACCAATTGTCCCGCAGTTGATGTTGACGACAACGAAGAAAATGTTCAAAACAAATTAAAAAAAGGTCACAATACCCACGTCCGAGACTATTTATGATATTCTTTAAACTTTTCAAATAAATGCTCGACTGTACGAGTGACGACTGTCGACTCTGGCTCGGGAATGTGCATGGATAAAAAAAATAAGTTCAAGTTATATGCGTAAAAAACATTCCAAGTTACAAATTTTATAAGAAATATCTCCACGAATAGGAAATAAATTTTATAGAATAAGCCAGATATTATTTCAATTGATTCTTTCTTTGAGCAATAATAATTAAGTTGATACATTTTAATAGCGGCTTGATGACGGTTCATTTTATGCCCCTACAATTTTTCCAAAATAAACCAATTTGTCGCATATTTTCCGTTAACGAAACTATCATATTACTGAAGAAGATAAATAAACAAAATCGAAAAGATATGAATTATTTTGATACATTTTTGAAATAAATTTTCTACTGCGAATATTCAAATAATTGATTTAATGTGGTCTTCTTCAATTTCATCCCACGCGGGTCGTTATAAGGATTTTGAAATGGCCATTACAGGTATGAACCTGAAACTGGCGTACACTTTCCTGTCCACACTTTTATAATTTATCCTTTTTTATATTTCTATTACGCCTGTATTTTATGTATTTTTTCATAAATGTAGTGTTGTATATGGCTTCATTTGTTAGGGACTCTGAGAGATATTCATACTATATTCGTTTTTGGTCCGCGAGAATTGTGGGCTGGAAAGCACGGGCTAGTTCCAGTCACATGTTACAGATAAATTCCCCCTTTATATGAATTAATGGACAGTTTAAAATCCAAATAAGGATTCCCTATACATTATTAAAAATTTTCATGTAAGATCCCATGTAAAAGTGAGAAATCGCAAAGGGATGACACTGAAGTTAGCAGCCACATTCTAGCAGCCACATTGACAGAAATCGTATCATTTCAATTAAAAAAATTTTCAAAATCTGGAAATCAATTTATTTTCAACAGTTAATCGAAATAGTAGCTCATTTTTTTCAGTATAAAATAAGAAAAATGAATTTCATGATCTGGCTGCTGAAATGTGGCTGCCAACTTACGTGTCATTGCAAAGGGTACTGAAATTTTTCTCATGGGGAATTGTCTAGGAAGTGGAAAATTGCAATTGTTATTGAAATGTGTACGGGAACTGACCTGGAAAGCGCGAAATCGGAAATATTTTTAAAATATTTAAATAATAGAGGCTACCTTTTGTGCAAACTTCTACTTCCTATATTATTTCTAATCTGGTATCGCGCACTGATAATTTCCGTACGATTTTCAATTTCTCATTCTTAGATCATTTCCAGCATGGAAAAAGCCATAAAATATTTGCAATTTTCCATTCCCAAGTAATTTACAATGTAGGAAATTTCTAAAAGATTGGGATAGTGGATCATTTGCATGTAAATTCCGATATGAAAAATTTCTAAAACATTTACGATTTCAAATACCCAGATCATTGATCCCATTAAATGTGGGAATTGAAACCCCCATGCCCAGGAGCAACAGAAAGTTCAAACTTCAGATAGTGAGACCGCGAATACGAGATATTGAAAAATATCGTAGTAGATAAATTTATTTGAAAATTTTCAATACTATTAGAAGTAGGCCCAAATGCGAAAATTGCCCCCCCCCCCCCCCTCCTTCACCTCGATCAATGGGAAGTTCAAAATCCACATATCGCACCTCTTGGGACGTGACATCATATTAGATCATTTATTTGAAAAATTCAAAGGATATTAGAAGCAGTCTCTCTAGCATGTTTGGTTTAATTCACATTTAGAAATTCTTCACGTTTTTAATATGATTAAATTTTCGCTAGCGGTTGATTTTTTGTGCGAATGCGATAAATCAATTTTCAATGAATTTTCAATGAAGTCGATCGCTTATTGAACAATATCTAAAAATTCTAGAGAATTTTATTTCATGAAAAATTATGAGTTTTAATGAATTGTATTTTAATACTTCCAGAAAATAGAAATAAGTGGCATGAAATTGCTGTACATTTTGCTGATTTTTTTGTCACAATTTTTGTAATTGCACTAGTTTATTTTTTCTTATTAGATTTTTGTAAATTACCATAATTATTTAGTATTTATAGTTACAAATGCTTTTCCCCGTAGCAATCTTTCAACTCCTTTAGCAACTTTATCTGAATAAAAATTGCTTAAACGGCCAAGAACTTGAATTTGGAACTTGAACGTTACTTGAACAGATAACCTCAATTCTGGACTAATCGAATTATTTTTGACACTGTAGAACCTTTAATCGACTTTTGGTATTTTTAAAGCGGACATAAAGAGCATTAAAAAATGTATCACACCAAGAGAAAATTTAAAAAAAAATGAAAAAATATCAAGAATTGATCGCAAAATTACTTCGTTGGAAAAATTAGACCACACTTGTAAACTAGTAATGTATTATGTTCCAGATATTGAGAAGGAAACAACAACTTGCATCAAGTAGTTCAAGAAATAATTAATAAAGCCAATGTTGATATTCCTAATATAATTATTGCAGCCATATACCGATTACGTCGCACAATAGGAAATAGACCGTTAATGATAAATTTCATAGCCCCAAGATGGAAAAGATAGTTTTTTGAAAGAATTGAAAACTTTAAGAAAATGAAGCTCGCATTCAGTGATTACGAATCAAAAGAAGAAAGAGAGCACACAAATTTATTACTCAAAGCTTGATTTTTGCTCCGAAGCAATGAAAAACCCTGTTTTCACGAATAAAATGGTACTCCTAGATGATACAGCTATTACTCAGCAGCTACATGATATTGTTAATTTGGACACATCATCTGATCATCAGTCTCTGTCTTATTCGCACAGACATGATGAAACACAAGCAAATGTGGCCCATGTATCAGAAAACATAACTCACCCCAGAGCAACATACGAGTCGAATCAATATCGACGATATATTAAAACAGGATGAACGAAAAGGTCCTGGTATGCCACAAGGAAAAGGTAATAGTAACTCTGACTCCAAGATCACGAGCGCCTTATATGTTTTTTTCAATTCGGCGACTCGAAATAACGCGAAACTCTGCTGCATGGAATGAACAGCAGTCAGATCCGAGGAGAAAAGTAGTCTCCAAAATAAGGACTTCTCAATACCAGATACACATATATATTTTTGAAACTGTCATGAATTTAATAGTGCAGATGTTCTGTGTTTAAATGCACCATGGGTATCAAAAGAGTTGAAATTTTTACCATCAGGTTTGGACAATCACGAACTTAAATACTCAATAGCTACCAGGGATAAGCTATGTGACTGCAGCGAAGGAGGAATTATTATAGCTTTAGACAAAAATATATTTCGCTCTAATGACCTTCAGCAAACATTTTCATTACTTGCACATGAGGTAGCAGCAAAAAATAATAAATTTTTCGTCGTAGCAGCTTATTTTTCTCCCTGCGAGGATTTTGATACTATTTTGGAAAATGTAAATCAAAGGGTAAGCCAAATCACCGAGCAGTTTCCTAATCATCCGACAATTGTAGGAGGGGATTTTAATTCCAGAGTTAGTACATTAAATAGCGAAGAAGACGATTTACTACATGTATAACTATCCAAGACTCCGCAATATATGGAAATCAAGTGATATTAAATTCAACACACAGGGAAGGAAATTAGTGGATTGATTCGAAAAAAATGCATTTGTTGTTTTAAACGGAAGGACTGAAGGACATCCCGAAGGATCATTTATTTTCACGGTGTACAAGTCGGAAGTGCGATTGATATCGCGGTATGTGACATAGCCTATCTGGATGTAATATTAGACTTTTCGGTAAGTGTCGTAACAAACTCCGACAATTTACCTACTGCAGTGAGAACAAATTTAGAGATTAATGACACAAGGGTTACTTCAATAGTTAATAAATTAAAAAAAAAAGAATAGTATGGAATGATAATATAAAAGTTCAATACATTAACTTCATAAATCAATTATTTCAGAAAGTATGGTCAATTGCCAAGTATTGATGAACTAAGTACCTGTTTACTAAATAATATTGAATTCTGTGCAGAAAAACTAAGCATGCGTAAATTGTGTAAAAGGAATGATAAATCATTTCGTAAACCTTGGTACGAAAATAATTGCAAAATTCTGAAAAAGTCAAAAAGCTTTGGAATAGAAATTGTAAAAATCTGTAATCAAGAAGACAAAACTGCGTTTATAGCACCCAAAAAATCTTATACAAAACTGTTATTAGATAAAAAAAGTTTCGTACGAGAAATAAATCACGGAAAGTGTGATGTAAACGCAGTAAGGATTTTTGAAAAATAGTTAACAAGTATAGCGCCGCGTCACAAACGCGAGGACTGCATAAAAGCTAACGAATGGTTTACTCACTTTAAAACTGCATACAGGGTGTCCCATTAAAAAAACACACCCGATTATTTCGAAAATTACGCGTTTTAGAAAAAAATGTTTCAGACAAAAGTTTCAGGATTTTTCTCGCGCAATTCAATGGCGACCTTTATTTGACCTTGAAGGTTATATCATGGTCAAATTCAATTTTTTCAATGGGAACCCCTATTTTTTATTGCTGATTTAGAAAGAGCAAGAAATTTTACGTTGAAATATAACCTTGACTATGTCCTTGACCATGACCTTCAAGGTCATTTCAAGGTCAAAGTTATTTTTTTTTAAAATGGGAACCCCTACTTTTTTATTGCTGATTTAGAAAGAGCAGGAAATTTCGCGTTCAAATATGACCTTGAACATGTCCTTGACCATGACTCTTAAGGTCATTTCAAGGTCAAAGTTGTTTTTTCAATGGGAAACCCTACTTTTTTTTTGCTGATTTAGAAAGAGCCAGAAGAAAATATTTCAGGAAAAACTTGTAGGGTTCGACAGGGATCGACCAACGATGCCTCCGTTCGTGACCTTGGAGTCAAATTTGAAGATTATTTCAAGGTCAACTGTTTTTAAACGAAGATCCTGAAGATCCTGATTTTATTGATGGGGAGGATGACATCTAACAATCATTCAAAATCAAATCGACTTTTGATGTTCAACTCCTACATTTAAGTTCAGTGGTAAGTTGTCTTCAGAACTAATTTCCTAAACCGCCGACTTTCAATCGGCAGTTAGTTATTTCAGTTTTCCTTACATTAATTTAATTCTGATAATGAACGCCGCCAGCATCAGCGTTACCCGATACTCACCGCGAGGAGGTTGGCTGGTCGGACTTTGAATATCATTTTTTACAATTTAAAAAAAAATTTTTTTCTTTATTTTAAACATTTTTTTATTCTTTTTTTTTCATTTTTTTATCCTTTTGTTTAGTTTACTTTCTAATTTTCTTTAATTTTTAAAATAGTGTATTGAAGATTTAATTTTATACTAGGTATTTTTTTTAAATCAGGTGCTCAAAAGTTACCCCATTCACTTCTTGGCATACCGCAATTCGCGTTTGAAACTGGCGAACACTATTTAATAGTGTTTGACGCGGAATATTTTAGCAAGCGGTCATAATTCTCTCTATTATATGGGCTCTTGTCGCTGGTCGCTCATGGTATACCGTATCCTTGAGGAAACCCCACAAATAAAAATCCAGAGATGTCAGAACCGGAGACATAGCTGGACATTCAACAGGACCTTTCCGACCTATCCACGTATTAGGAAATCTTTCATTAAGGAAGTCCCTAACAATAAGAGCATAATGTGGTTTTGCGCCGTCCTGCTGTAACCACATTTTTGCTCCGGTACCAAGATCAACGTTTTCGAGCGCAAGTGGGAGTTTATCTCGCAGCAATTGTAAATATGCATGCCTATTACGGTGCCTTCAAAAAAATATGGTCCAACTAACCAACGGCACGCGAACTAAGGTTTGTGCTATTCCATCAAGCGCCCGGACATGTAATATGTTCGTGTTCGGGATCATCTTGTCTCTCGATTCTCATATGCATTACGCACATGGTCGTAAATTCCCTGGTCGCGCTTGTCCTATTTTCTATTTCTTTCAACCCGACTTAACTATGTAAAATTGCCATATTTGCGAGACTGCAACTTCGCTAAAGCGCAAACCCTAGTTGTATAGCATACATACATTTTTAATAGGGTGGTTTTTTAAAACGGGAAATCCTGTATATTGCCGAAAATATAAAGTTGATCATGAAACTCCTGAATGTGTAGCCCCAGAATTGGATGCGCAGATTTCAAGGGTAGAATTGCAAATAAGTCTAAACAGTATTAAAAGAAATAAATTTCCCGGTCCAGGCGGGATTTCCATTGAATTGTATAAATTTTGCCAGGGGTTTGGGTCACATACATAGAAAACTTATTTAATCTAATCTTAAAGGTAGAAAAAGTCCGGTTGGCGAGATCAGAATTGCTTGACGTAATGTCGCACAAAAAGGGTGATCCAAAGAACCTTAATACGCTGTGGTAAGGACGCGGCAAGCAACGGCCTCTGTCCTCGCCATAATGGCCTCGGCTAAAGTGGATGCGTGGGCCGGATCATTAAAACTTTATCAGGCGATGATAATTTCTGTCCTGCTCTATGCCGCCCCCTGCTGGGCTCTTCAGTATTTTGACCATCTTGAAGCTATTCAAATAGAATTTTTTAAGCGCCTTGTATTGCTTACTTAGGTCGACACCGGCATACCTTGTTCGTCTGGAACTCGGCTTATTCCCCATATCTGTGTTGATCGCAAGACGTGCTCTGCTTTTCGTTACTCGTCTACTGAGACAGTCTCCTGCGAGTCTCCCTCGCATGGGGTTTATCCGCCTTTCTAATCTGTGCCAAAGAGACAACGATGCCTTGGCGTACAACTGGGTAGCACAGCTTAAGCTCGTCCTGTGCTCTCCACAATATGCGGGTTTGTGGACCAATTTGTCTGCCGACTATTGGGAAGCGAACCTTAATTTGATCTGTGAAACCTACGCGCAACACCAGCGAGCGAATGATTTGCAGCGGTACTATAACTCCGCCTCGATTCAATTTCCCATCTACCGTGTTTACACCGATGGCTACGAAAATTCGTATCCAACCCGCTGTCTTATTGAATATGCACGTGTCAAAATGCAGTTACGAACCGCCACGATCTTAACGCGTTCATTGTTCCTGGCGCGCGAGTTTTATAAGTTTGATCCAACTACCAACTGCTCACTCTGTAATGTATCGTCTTATGACACTTTGCTTCACTTTTTAGGCGAGTGCCAGCACACGAAACCATGTCGCGATCAGTTGCGCAGAAGCCAAGGAATGCTAGATTGCCAGGCAAACCCCATGCTATACCTTTTGGCGTCAAACGACTCGGAAACAGCCAAGACTTTGTATTTCTTTGTCAAAAGCTGCTGTCGCAGGAGAGATTTTCTGCTCGGTCTCTAATTTCAGCTTTTTGTTTGTTTTTATGCGCCGCCTAGGTCTATTTTCTTTTTTGCGTCATACCCGGTTTTTTATATTTTTTCTGTATTATATCAGCTATTTAATTTTTAAGTTTTACCGATCACTCGGAAACGAACACTCCTTTCCTCATGGAATTTATATATATTATTGTATGGAAATAAATATATATCTTATCTCTTATCTCTAAAGAACCTTAATAATTATAGATTAATTTCGCTCGTAAACTCGATAACAAAAATTTATATGCATATACTGCACGAAAGATTACTTAAATTAGGTTAATAAGCAGTCGAAATTATCCGAAACTCAATCCGGTTTCCGTAAAGATCTATTTTGGTAATCCATTTTCACTTAATGCTCTTGTTCAAATTGATTTATCCCAACAAGTCTTTCACTCAGTTAAATATTATATTTTATGGGATAAACTTGCTAAGATAGGTATCAGTTCAAAATTTATTAGTATCTGCCGCAGTCTTTATAAAAACGCAAACATAGCAATTCAAACTGAAGACTCAATTTCTTTATTTATCAAAACGGCGTTTGAGGGATTTCATTGGATTACAAAAATGAATGTAATTGAGCCTGTAATACGCAGATGATCTGGTTATGTTCGCTGACTGCACTCGGGAGTTGCAAAACATTCTAAATTTGTTACAAAAATACTGTACCTTGAATCATTTACGCGTTAATAAAATTAAATCGAAAATTTTAATATTTCATAAAGGAGATTGCCAAAACTACCTAATTTTAAATTTGAAGGTGAGAACTTAGAAATTGTTAAACAATTCAATTATCTTGGTAAATTATTTAGCAGTTCAGGATTGTTCTATTCGAATTTAAATGGAAGGATAGTCTTGACTTACGCAGCAATCGGCTCTGTGATGAGAGTCTTGAAATGTACAAAACCTGACACTGGGGACACTAAGGAGAGTTTACTCAATTCCTTAGTGACAAGTGTACTTTACAGTGTAAACCACTTTTTATAAGAAAGTTTTAAGTCTCCCGAAGCACTGCCCAAATTTTGCTATGAGACTGGAGGTTGCTACTCCAAAAAATTCAAGTGACATAATTAAACGTTGCTTGAATTGGATAGAGAAAATTCTAAAAATGGAGGACGAGCGTATTCCTAAAATTTATTTTAAAAGACTTCTATGTTTAGCTGCAAACAAAAGCAGTGCAAATAAATATAATTAGATAAAACAAATGAACCTTGTACTAACCGATAATGGTTTCCAAATAGGAACAGAAGATATGACATTAAGCATACACCAAGACACGAAATATTTGTAACTAGAATTGTGTAATAATTTTGATGTAAACGCAGACTGGAATAGGCTACCAGTCATTGAAATTTTAGAACTATGTAATTATTTTAATCCGTTCATAATTCGCCAACTGTACCTAAACGATAGAATACCTTTACACGTAACTAGAGTACTTGACCAATGCCGCCTGATGAGTGGTTTCTGAGGAAGAATAAATACAAATAAAATTAATATAAAAATAAACGTAAACAATTGTAACGTTTGCTGCAAGGAAGAAGTGGAAAATCTTTTCCATATTATGACGACTTGTCCTGCCTATGATAGTCTGCGGAAACCCATTTAGGCGTTCAGACTTTTAGATATATATTCTTAATTCGGACGGTATTGATCCCCTTCTCAAATTAGTGAAATATATAGAAAACGTATTGTACCTGCGATCTTAAATTTTAGATATGTAAATAATGATTTCTCTCCAATTATGTAAGGAAATTATCACGAAACTTATTAGTTTACTGGCTAAATTGGCCAAAACAAATGAATAAATATTTACTTACTTACTAGTGGACATTCGTTTCTCTTAATTCAGTAAAAATTGTACCTGGTTTTACGCAACTTGAAAATTTTGCTACTTTAACGGGATTGAAATTGTGTCCAGGGTTAAGAATGCTATTTTATACTAATCAGGTTAAAAATTGGGTTTCTTTTATACCTCCTTTAAATTGAATCAAAATTGCACCCGGAGATCAGAATTTTAAAAAACACACTGAAAGATAAATACTGTTTTGAATTAGTTTTGAATTAATTAGATTACTATTTGGATGATTCCGTCGAATTGTAAAAGATTAATAAAATATCGTATTTTTACTTGATTTAAATTTACGGCTGGCATTTAGTAATTTTATTGTTTAATTCCGGAAATAAAATGTGAATTTTATTTATTTATTGTATTTCTTAGGTAAACTGGAGATTAAACATGTTCGGTCTACTCTCTCAAATTCTATCTCATTAAAAGTTTGTTAACACGAATCAATATGGAACCTTAGCAACTTATTACTACATAAAAGTAGTGCAATTCCAAACACATGCACTAATCAATTATTATAGGTGAATTTCTCTTTTGAGAGGCCCTCATATGGAACGGTCCCTTGAATGATCGCTGGATCGAAGCCAACACGTTTCAATGCATGACCGACCCATAGGAATCCTATTTTTTTGCACTATTAGCGATATGACCATATGTTCAATTCCACCTTACCCTCCCAATTTTCCACTGACAGACCAAAATATTTGGAGGGACAAAACAAATACATGAACAAATAATAAATTAAATTCTGCTACTAATTTCCTTATTTCCACATCGTCTTCCCTTCTCCACGTTCAGCAGTGAACGTTCAATTAAGAACCCCGGATTGGTGTCTCAATTTTTTAACACTAATTTTGGACGTAAGAGAATCATTCAAGACATTATTCGACGCTTATTATTAACGCGTTTTCCTAGCCTTGGACATTTGCGTTCAAAGAAATCTCGCTGTCAGAATTGACGGAAGTAATTTCTAAATCAATCTTTCATTCGGCCTGGTCTGATGGGATTTCTGGGGAGATGTTCCTGCTAAATCTATCTATAAATGCTGTCTTCCCGAAATCTTGCACATTACTCATTTCATTATTACATGCTGTGACTATCCGGTTTACTGGAAACAAGCTATGGTGCGTTCTGTTGCAAAATCGTCTAAAATGTCTACCTATTCTGACATCCGGTCAAATATCCGTTTGCCAATCTTTTCAAATTTTATGAAAGCGTAACCTTTGTACAGATTTTCGATGACTGCAATAAATACAAGATCTAGCCGATGTATCTATGTGGCTTCCGGAAGAACAATACCTGTCAAACGGCTTTGTTAGAAGTTTCATAGAAAATTCATTCTATCATCGATCAACAATATTTGACGTTAATCTGTCTTCTAGACTTTCTGGCGGATGCATTCAGCCCGCGTAAGAAATCGGTAACAGACAATCAGAGAGACTTAGAAAGTAGCAGAAAAATAGACCCAACGTAACTTACACGTATTCACGCCCGCATAAGTCGAATGGTATCAGGAGTCCAAAACTAAATAAAGTAACATGAAACTAAATGCGACGACAAACTCAACATTCAAAATTCGTATTTGAATCCCAGCCTTAAATTATGAGAATACGACTATTTAATATTTCAAAATCGTCGTTGCATTGAACTCGAAAAGCGAAATCATTTTTTAAGAAAACCGCAGCCAAAACATGTTCCTCAGCAATTTCCGTAATCGATATACCATGGACACTATGAAATTATTATGGGAATTTAAAAATAGACATATAGCTGAATAAAAACGTGATTTTTGCGTTTAATTAGAAATTTTTTATTACAACAACTACAGTTTTATTTTTAGAAAAATTAAGTCAGAAAGGAGATTCAAGCATTTTTTAGCTAAAATTCACAGATTAAATTTTAGCACACAAATTTAATCCCCTCTCGTGACTGATCGCCAATTCGGACAAATCGCACTTCTCAATCGACTATAAATTGCGAGCAAATTTAGGCAAAGGCAATTCCCATTCCATAACCCATTCCACTATAGGCCAGAAAGCATCTAAAAACGGACAAAAGTCCACTTCAGAATTTCGAATTTCATAGTCTAATTGTATAGTATATGGTACAACTTTTTGTAAAATATTATACTAATGGGTCAAATATTATGGCGTGCATTTTATTTTGTATTAAAAAATTTAAAATGCTTTGTATACTAAATGTAAGATTATTTATTCAAATCGATTATTTTTATCACTTCTAAACGTTATATCTTTGTTATAACATGTAGTATGTTGAACCAAAACAAAGAAAAAATATAAATAGTCTGTATTGTAAAAAATAAAGCACATTCTATGTAGGTGAACGTTTTTTTTCTAAATGCACTTGCTTCTGTTTTGTAGTTCCTCTCCTTACTTTCACACGATATCATAAAAAATGAAAGTGGAATCTCTTCTATGTGAAATTAACTTTCAGTTAAATTCGCCAATTTTTGCCTGATTTGAATTTTAATGAAGTTACACTTGAAATAAAGCGTAAACAATTTTTTTTGCCACTACATAAATTCTTACAAAGGAGATCTTGATCTATAAAGTTCGGAGCTCATTAACATTATCACGGAATTATTTTTATATTATATACAACTTCACCTTCTCCTATACAAGCTCCTTGAGAGCTTCTGGGGCCCCTTTGAGTAGAAAACACAACCGTGAATCAAATCTTGAAGATGTCTTTTACAGAGCAATGGATATATCGGACATAAAAATATCCAGTATAGGTCTTAATATGCGATTAAAACAAAAAAAGTTTCTGTCAATTCCCGAAAGTGTACGAGATTTATTACATATGTCGGTAGTAGAGCCCAACGAAGAAGAAGAATCTGGCGAAAACATCGAAGACTACGAAGAAGAAAATGATAATACTGGACTCGCGGAAACGTTTAAATTGTTGGATGACATTACATTGTCAGAAGATGAAGAAGTCGATGGCGATGACAATCCATGAAGTAATATTTGTCGTATATTGGTAAAAAAACAAAAAAAAAGTAAAAAAAAATAAAAAAAGTTAAAAAAAAAAACAAGTAAAAAAAAAACAATAAAACAAAAAAAAAGAAAGAGGCTAAAATACTTCCCACGTCCCCGTCGTTAGTCTTGGGTCACGCTAAGAGGAAGTACATAAATTGTGTGCAATAAAACTGTGCGGTAGTTGAAAATCCACTCAATCAATGATTATTACTCGGCCATGTGAAGTTTGTTTATACCTTTTGAATGCTGTAAATCTGACCTCATATTCGTCGTAATGAACGATCTGACAAACCCCAACGTAGCAGATTTTATAATTATTTAATGGTTTTTTGTAAAACTCATCCGTCATGTTGGATTGGCTATTTTGAATTTTGTTAATTTGACCTCATATTCGTAATCAGCGACCCCAAAAACCCCTGAGTACCGAGTTTTAAGTGATTTCGTTTCATTTTTCAAAATTCATCCGCCATATTGGATCCGCCATTTTGAATTGTCGAAAATGGATGTCAGATTCATATTCAGCGACCCCAAAAACCCCTGAGTAACGAGTTTCGATCAAATCCGTTCAAATCTTGCATAGTGTCCGTTATTGAATGCCTTCTGACCCATAGTGCATTCGTACATCCAGTACACAATCAGTCGTTTTGAGGGCTCGTATTTAAATAATTTTGTTTCACACCTTTTTTTACAGCTTCTCCCGCAAATGTCTCTAAACCAGTCCGGATGTCGTTTGGCAATTCTGGACAGGATTCTACTTCGCTACAGTTAGTTCTCCATGCCGTCTGTTAGATGCTGTATCAAGTATCCAGAACACTAAGGAAGTACTTACTTCAGAACAGCATCCCTTGAGAGAGGCAACCCGACGACTTCTTCAAGAATCTATTGTTTACGCCGCCTTATTGGATGGCATAGAGTAGATTCAGTGTCGCGTGTTTAATTTAAAAGGTTTTAGAATATTTTTTTATGTCGTCTCGTGCCACCAAAATAATTTTTTTAAACGCCGAGCAAATCCCAGAAAAAGTTCGATCGCGCGCCGAAATTAGAAATACTAATATTACTAGTTACTTTTCTTCTTTAAAGTCGTCACTGTCGCGCTAGACATTTCCGCACTGCTAACTGTAAATAATTTTTATACTTTGTATTGTTTTGAATATTTTTATTAACATGTTTATTATTATATTGTCAATTGTCCTTAAATTTTGCTAGTGTAGAGCATCGCAACAGGGTAGCGGCATTTCAGATAAAGCCGTCTTGATTTACATTTCAAGTATATAATTTAGAAATTGTAATTATTAATATCACAATTATTCGCCATTTCAACTCTATACTTCTTCGTCATTATATTCACATATAATTCATCATGGATGTTTAAGTTTTTACGATGAAAATTATCTTACGACGATGATGAAAACAGTCGTCTTATGCCTGGCATGAAGGACACCATGTCTTTCATGGTTAATGGTGTAAAACAGTTTTACAAAAACGCCTCGTACTTTGCAATTTAAAAGAACTTCATCGACTTTATTGTGATAAATACCCTAATAATCATACCGACTTTAGTAAGTTCGCGGAACTTCGTCCAAGGAACTGTGTTCTTGCAGGTGTAAGTGGTACACACAGTGTGCCGGAGGTCGCCGGCCCCTCCACCTCGGGATTGGGCTGCATCCGAACCAGCCCGATGGTCAGGAGCCCTGCGCGTTATTCTATGAGTAACCGCATTTAAAAGGAGTGGGTGGTTGGCCCTACTCCTTGTTGTTACGCCTCTCTCGTTTGTCTCTTACCTCGCCATCCACTGGGGTTGGTTACCCAATCTCTGGCAAGGTTGCTAAGAGTCCAGGGCCCACCGGCTTTAATAAGCACACGTGGAGGTGAGAGTAGGCCATTTGGGAAGATAGGCTAAGATGCAGCTTTTTGCATAGCCGCATTGCGTTACGCGTCATTCCCTTTGGGCCCCAGAACCTTCGGAGACGTTCAGGTTACGAAACAAGGCGGACGCCTTAGCCATCGTAACCATCTCGCCCCCACTTTGTTATTATTATTATTATTATTATTATTATTATTTTCAGACCAATTTAATGAAGAAAAAACTAGAAAGTGAAAGGGAAACGTCGAATCACCAATTTTGTTCATAAATGGTTATTATGTAGTTTTCATACAACTAAACACTTTTGCCAAACCATTTTGCAAAATGTTAATTTTTGTCTTAGATATGACGGATTTCGTGTCAAGTGATCCAGGCCAGAATTTGAAACATGTGGGATCCGGCTGAAATTTGCACAAACTATAGTCCTATTAGATACAATGTTAAATACCAAATAGTAGCAATTTTTGTAAAAAATTGCAGGACGTAGAGGGGGTTGAAATTTTGAAATTTCATCATACAAGGTACATTTCGACTGTTCGTAACTTTGTTAAACTCAAAACTTAAAATAATATATTATTTTATATACTATAATAATATGTGACGCGTTCTGAAGAAAGGGACCTAAGCATCCGAACGATAATTGTGCAGAAGAGGGAAAGGATGTGCTACCAACGGCTCAATTTTCAATATTTTGCGCTGAAATTTTCAGCATATCTTCCTAACTCGAGTTAGTAGTGTACAGAAAGAGAGTAAGAGATATCGGAAACCCTGCGCCGCAGTCTCGCCTCTTCTTTTCCCTCTCCTCATAATTGCCGTTCGGACGCTTAGGTCCCTTTCTTCAGAACGCGTCACATATACATGTTTCATAAAATATGTTTCAGATAGGGTTTTCCCGCCCTTTTTAATGGTGAAATTCATTTTTTGAAAAAATTAATTTTTTACCTTGAAAAATGCAAATTAAAGATATAATATGCCACCAGTAATTTTCTTGAAATTATTAGAAAGTCAAATTTCTAATTCTTGTATGTTAATTGCCAAACCTCCTATGTCGCTGCAAATGAAGGATTAGCAGCAAAAGAAATATTATTTCGACCTTTTTGTAATTTTTCCCCACTATGCGCGAGAGGTGGCACGACGCAGATGCGGCACCGTGCGGTAGCATCGTTCAATTTGACTAGCTAAACAAACCGATCCCACTTTTGAACCACATATTTTTTGTAGTAAAAAGTCTCTTTCCGATGAAATAATAAAAAAATTAAAAAAACGTGTAGTTTTTGAGATATATTCAATTATATCTTTACTTTGCATTTTTCAAGGTAAAAAATTAATGTTTCCAAAAAATGGAGTTTACCATTAAAAAGGGCGGGAAAACCCCTATCTGAAACATATTTTATATTATTTTAATTTTTGAGTTTAACAAAGTTACGAACTGTCGAAATATACCTTGTGTGATGAAATTTCAAAATTTCAACCCCCTCTACGTCCTGCAATTTATTATAAAAATTGCTAATATTTGGTATTTAACATTATATCCAATAGGACTATAGTTTGTGCAAATTGCAGCCGGATCCCACATGTTTCAAATTCTGGCCTGGATCATTGATACGAAATCCGTCATATGCGAATTTGAAAATTTTAGTAACTTTTTTTTCAAATATTTGTATCTCCCTTCTTATTACATTTACAAAAAAATATCTCAATACAAAGTCGCATGGAAAAGGCGGAATTTTAAGAAAAAAATAGTAAAAATTATAAAATGTTATTTTTTCAATTGTTTAATCAGTAAACAATTTTTAATTTCAATTTTTGATAACGAAGTAGGTAACCGATATGAACAAAGTAATATTTAAAATGTAATTCAAAGCTATTGTAACATGTAAAAAAAAGTGTAGAGTCGTGTTTCGCTTTGTTGTCGAATAATTAATTTTTTAAATTTCGAGATGCAAGCAGCCGCCAGCGCGCTACCCGTATAGAACACTGCGCCGTACCGCCCGTCGCGCGCGGCTGGTTGTCGCGAGCTTGAATGTTCTCGAAATCGAACGTTAGTACAATGTTTTAAAACTTAATTAGTTCGCATGGTCGCTACTAGATGTTCATTCTTTTCGCAATTGAAATCATCATCGGTTTACCTCTTATGGACGATTGGCAATACCGTCGATACTCCGGATCTGTATATTGATCGTTCAATGTTTTTTGCGCTAGCGCATTTTGTCAATTTTATTTTGATTTACGACACTGGCTTTCCGTTTCCATTTTTTCTTTGGTTTATTGAAATATCTAAAATGTATAAATAAAATATATAAAATGTTAAAATTTCATTTCCTGTTTTTGGCTTTTTCTTAATTTAAAAATTATATAAAAATACCGCACAAATTATGCTGAAATCCATTTAAAAAAGAAGGCCATAATTGGGTTGTAAAAGGTGTAAGTAAATGCTCTGTTGCTTGGAAAGAACAAATGCCCGCTCTTGGAGATTATTTGGGTATTATAACTTGTAGGAAAGTAATTTCTAAAAACTTCGATGAAATCCAGAGTCGGATGGTGAAATAGAACATTCTGATGAAAGAGATTATTCACCTGTCAATATTGTGTCTGAAGATGACTTAATGGAGAATAATCCAGAATTAGAAATTATTAATTCAGTGAAGAAAAACCTGCTGGGGCATCTAACTTGTCTCAAAAAAATTTGTTGGTTAACAGTGACGTCAGAGAGCTGGAGCATAAGACAATTGCAGCAAAATTTTGAAATATCTTATAAATTAGCGAAACATGCAAAGGAGGTTCAAAACAAGTACAGATTTGGTTCGAATCTACCAAAACGTAAATCAACTACATTTTCTGAGTCTGATATTTTGTCGGTGAAAATTTTGTATCTATCTGATGAGATAAGTCGAATTATGCCTGGTCTAAAAGATTGCGTTTCCGTGAAACAAGCAGATGGTAAAAAGCAAAAAGTTCAACAACGTTTAGTTCTCTGCAATTTGAAAGAACCATATGCTGTTTTTAAAACTAATTACCCAAATACACAGATCGGATTTAGTAAATTTGCTGATCTGCGTCCCACGGAGTGTATATTGGCTGATGGAAAAGGTTCATACACAGTGTGTGTATGCAAAATTTATCAAAATTTTAAGCTAATGATGAACAGTTTAAAATACATTGCCGATAAAATATCAGTAATAAGTTATGAAAATGTTCTCAGTGATATGATGTGTGAAAATCCTACATTCAATTGTCATCTTGGGAATTGTAATCATTGTCCGGGGTTTAAAGATATTGGCATAGAATTACAAACATCATTAGATGAAAATAGTTTTGGGAATATAACGTATCAACAATGGACTAACACCGATCGATCTTCTTTAGAGACGATAAGCACAGATACGAAAGCGTTGATAACAGTTTTAAACGATGAAGCTTCGATTCTCCGAACACACAGTTTTATTGCGAAAAGTCAAAGTCAGATCGTACAAACGCTTAAGCATGAATTACAAGATGACTTTTCCGAAAATTACATTTTTATTGTTCAGAATGCGATACAAAGTTACCACTGGAATAATATCCAAGCTACGATTCATCAATTTGTTATATACCGAACAGAACGTGATGAAAATGATGTCTCGAAGTACGACAGTTTTGTTATTATTTCTGAATGGAATAAACACGATAGTGTTGCTGTCCATCTTTTTCAAAAAATATTGATCAATTGGCTGAAGGAAAAATACGGCTCAAATAAAATTAATAAAATTTATTACTTTTCTGATGGTGCAGCATCACAATATAAAAACAAAAAAAACTTCGTTAATTTAATTTATCACCAAAGCGATTTTCATGTGGAAGCAGAATGGCATTTCTTTGCCACATCATCTGGCAAAAATGCTTGTGATGACATTGGCGGAACTGTAAAAAGATATGCAAGGCGCGAACATTTAAGCCGCCCGGATGACGAACCTATTATTACAGCAAAACGGCTGTTTGATTTTATTCAGGACCGGTTTGATACAATTAAATTCGGTTACTTTTCAAATGAGGATCTCCAGAGAGAAGAAGAATTTTAATAGAAAGATTTTCTAAAATAAAACAAATTAAAGGAACTCTCAGTTTTCATTCATTCGTACCAATAGACCAAAATGCAATAAGCTGTAAAATTGTATCCTGTACACAAGCTCATCATCTCAAATATTTTATATAATCTGAGATATTATATTAACGCGCGAGGCAAGGGAACTCACTCCAAAAAGCACCCCGATGGGATGAGAACCCTATCACGCCCGCGTCGTTCATCCTGGGTCACGCTAAGAAGAGACGCATTGTTCTACGGGCAGCGCGCAAGCAGCCGCCATATCTTAAAATTTAAAAAATTAATTATTCGACAATAAAGCGAAACACGACTATGCAATTTTTTTTACATGTTACAATAGCATTGAATTACATTTTAAATACTACTTTGTTCATACCGGTTACCTACTTCGTTATGAAAAATTTTAATTAAAAATTGTTGATTAAACAATTGAAAAATAATACTTTTTAATTTTTACTATTTTTTTCTTAAAACTCCGTCTTTTGCATGTGTTACGAACACGCGGTTCATAACAGTGCGAGTGGTTGGTGGGAAAAAAAGAGAGAAATGTTTAGTTGGACGATTCGTATATGACTGACTTCTCCGATGCGGTCTCGAGTCGAGAGCAAATCGGAGCTCGTCGTCGCATATCTTCCAACCTGTGGGAATATACTGATGATGCATTTCCGTCGCTCGGCTTCGCCGTGCGAATATGCACCTCGTGCATATTCCCAAGTTGGCGAAGTGCAAATATTGAATTTATTTACAGAATACAATAATTGTAGGAGGGTACGATCTACCGATCGTAACACCATGCAATTTTGAATTTGGATATTTTGTTGTAAATGTAATAATAACGGAGATACAAATATTTGAAAAAAAAGTTACTAAAATTTTCAAATGCGCATATCTAAGACACAAATTAATATTTTGCAAAATGGTTCGGCAAAAGTGTTTAGGTGTATGAAAACTACATAATAACCGTTTATGAACAAAATCGGTGATTCGACGTTTTCCTTTCATATTCAAGGGCATGACACGACAAATACTGGGAATGTTGCTGGTAGATGTTTCGATGATCCCCAGAAATTCGCAAGTGTTTTAAAGATAGACGAAACATTCGTTGTAGATATAGCTTCTATTATCGCAGCATTGGATAATGCAGCAAATGTAAAAGGAACATCAATCTTGATAATGTAAACAATTTATGTCGGGGGACTATCTACAATTTTTTCAGTTATACCCGTGGGCAAGGATGAGCCCAACGGTTCATAAATTGTTAATCCATTCGACAGATATAGCACGGCGTTTTCCAATACCAATTGTGTAATTTTGTGAAGATGCCAATGAAAGTTGGCATACATTGTACAGAAAAAATGTAAAAATTCATGCACGACAAAATCGTCGTGAAAATCGATTGTTAGATACCTATAATCGGGCAGTTTACCTCAGCGACTATAAACTTAATCTATATTACGCTGAGGATCGTTCAAAGGCTCATAAAGAAAGGGAAAGAGAGAAAGTTTCACCCGCGGGTGAACGTTTAATTCTCGGGGCATAGTTTCTTCTATACAACTGTTAAAATGTAACATATAAGCATTTTCAATTAATTGTAAGGTCGCTAAAATCTTAACTCTCCATCTTATTTGGTACACAAATAATCGCTTTTCAATAAAATAAGTTCATTCTATCTCATAGAAAGTTACTGGTTTAACCTTATATTGTACATTATTACATGACCTTTCACCGGTTAACTGGTGCAGCAATTTCCACTTTTCGTGCCAATTCTGATAAAAGCGAATCATCCGCTAAAATACGTGAATCTATTTTTATGAGATTTTTTTGTGCTCCTGATTCCACGTCTAAGCTCAGTTTCCATTTTGCATCATCCTAAAGGTGTGAAAATAAGGTTGAGGGTGAAATGTCCAGTTTTTCTAGAAACTTAGATCTAGGGGTTTATGATATTACTGATTCCATTTCTAAGCTCACTTGTCATTCTCGATTTAGGTCTTTAAATTACGTTATTGTATGTCCGTTATCACAAATTATGCGAAACTGACATAAATTCGCAATCAGCGACCCCGAAAACCTTAGTGTCGAAATTTATACTTTATAGAGGGTAAAAGGTTAGGTTAGGTTCAAAAGTTCATCTACACAGGGAATTTCATCTACAGTATGGAGGCGATATTACAATTTATCTTATTACAATCTTTAGTTGGATGATTTTCAAAAAAGTTGAAATTTTGTGTAACCAGGATATATCTCTTTGAGTATATGTTATAAAGGTATGAACAACTGTAAGTTTGAGTACTGTGTAGTGCCTGGTTGAGCTATAGTAGTTAAACTGATTTGAATCGACATTTATTGTTAGTGAACGGTCGATTAATGCGTAAACTATAACGTCCCCTGACTAATGTATGAAATTCCTCTATCATCCTATATTTTAAACAAAAATAATACATTTTTAAGACTTGCGTGACTACTTATTTAATTGACTAAGACAATGTTATGGGACACTATACACAATTTTTTCATATTTTGTTATTACTCAAAATCATGTAAAAATATGTATAGCTTATTCTGGCAAATTGCAATTATTTTTTAAAGTCACCCAGTTATATCGGGACTACTTGGCTACAGGGGTAAGTTGTCGAGTTTCAATATATTCCAAAGTTATAAATCGAAAAGTTTATTTAACACTCCACATACCCCTCGAGTAGTATTTTGAGCGAATTCAGTCAATTTTAAATTATTTCTTGTAACCGTGGAAGGAAGAATCCATGGGGAATAATATACAAAATTATAAATTTAAAATAATAATATCAAAATATACATAAAGAAAACAATCAGCAATCTGAACATGTGCAGTAGTTTCACGAAGAACCTGCAAACAAGAATAAAATTTAGGCATCCTGTTATGGACCAAATTTTTCAATATCAATATTAGGGAAGCTCTTGGAAGTACTTATTAAAAATAAACTAGAGCAAACTATGAAAGGGTAGCTGGATGAAGATCAATATGACTTCATGAAATATATGTACGCGGAAGACGCAATGCTATAAATAAATAAAGTATTCCAAAACTGCAAAAGTACCTGCAGATTGCCATTTTCTTGAACATTGAAGGAGCTTTCGATAGCGTATGGTGGACAAGCGACCGCCATAGTTTTAACTACCATTATTACCCTAGAAAATTGTATCTATTAATAAAAAATTATATATATATATATATATATATTATTATTATATTATATAATAATATAGTAAATTCATTGCCAGATATAAAGCGGTGTTATAAATCTGAACAAGTTTATTAAAATTTGTGGAAATGGTTTGTTTAACCTTTTACAGCGTGATTTAAGATATATTTAACATCTTTTTCTTTTCACTTTTTCGGAATTCTCGAATAAAGAGATAAAAATAAATAAACAGTTGATAAGGTCGGATTCGTACTCAGCGATTCTACAATCACAAGGACAACAAATGTCAGCAGTTTTCTATGCAAAGAAAAAGTATGCTTCAAAGAGTTAGTGAACACATCATAATTTATTCTTTCACTCCACTATTTCATGCTTTAACAGACAGTGTAACGTTACTTATCAGATACCATCATTGTGATAAAATTATAGAATTTTGTACTTGATGAAAGTGTAACGTTGACTATATCGAGGATAGAATATTTTATTTATGTTAACATCATTCAGGCATTTTTATAAACATAAGAAGAGTTTCCAATCCTGAATACGTGGAGACCAGGGTATTTTCTTTTTTTCTTTTTGTCTAAATGATCACACGCTTATGGGCATATCCCTAGAACTTTTAATTTTCGTGAGGGTGGGTGGTTCGAGACCTTTCCCATGAATTTTTCATGTAATAATATGCATAAAATATTAGTAAATATGTTTAATTAGAAGAACACCATAATTTAAAATCGGTTTTATATCATTTAAACATGCAAAAAGTTCCAAATCCGTCTAATGTTGCTTCTTTAGCAGTGAAAATACCAATTTTTTTTTCAATAAAACTGCTATAACTTTTTTAAGTCATGAAATATTGACCTGTATATTTTTTTACAGCTTTCCTACTACCTATATAATACAGGACCACTTAGTATTGATGCGTGCCTATAAATAAGAAAGAGTTAGAATGCATTAAACTATGGAAAACGAATTTTTCGAAAATACAACCTTTATGGCTATTTGTGCTATAACTTTTTTAAGTTTTGCTTTAGTTAAAATATCGAACTGTGGTCTTATTCTACATAAAAAACACTACAAAACGGCGCTAAGGGTTTGAGTGTGCCCCTTCAGGAAAAGTTTTTATAACACTTTGAATTTTAAAATTCAAAGGGCCGCTCGTTTAAAAAAATGACCTTTCGATCTGGCACACTTCACTATCTATTTAAAATGGTTCGCTAACAATTGCTCCTGGTAATTCACATCTCAGACATTATCTAAGCAATTTCTTCCATGCTGATATTCATATTTAAGGTTTTAAACAGTGATGTTGACTTTTAGGATTTTAGTAGTGATTTTAATTCTTAGGTTTATAATAGTGATATTCATAGTAAATCGCCTTCACGCGATTTATTCTCACTCATTACACGAATTATTGTATACTAAAGGTATGTGTGGAAATATCTTCCCTACTTAGGTGATTTCCGAACTCGCCTTCGACTCCAATCGGCAACCTGTAAACATTTTCATTGTTAATATACATACATAGTTCAATGAACTTCTATCTCCTGTTTATTATACACTCCTGTGATGTCAATTGTGTGAACGAGTCACGCGATGTGTTATAAAGGTTTTGAATTATAAATTTATGTTGAATATTCATCTTTTCGTGCTCATGTTTTTCTCGGTATGATTGTAGAAGCTGCATTATCGATGTTGATAAACAATCGACTATGGTAAAGGTGTGTGCGTTACGTTTGCTCTCTCTGTGTGTGTTTCGAATTTCCGGCTGTTGAGCACGGTCGCGCAAAACAAGCGTATGACGAATTGAAGCACTCTCGCGATCCGAGTCAAATTAATATTTCGGAGTCGCGTGCACATTTTAGTTATTATTAACTTATTAATTTCTATCGATCAATAATACGAGAACAAGATTTTCTTTTGTAACCGTGTGACGAAATTGCCTTGCAATAAATATAAATTGTGACTCGTGTTATATCAAGGTGTCTATTTATTAATTAAACGTCTTAAACGAGTTAAACGTCTAAAAGCGTTAGAGAGTAGAAAGAAGCAAAAAGCAAAAAAAAATAACAAAAAGTGTACAATTGCAAAGTTGGAATGAAAGAAAAAAGAAAGCCAAGGGGAAGTGACAAAATTTTCTATCGACACAAGTAATGAAAATGCAAGGAAGCTGACTAACTCTAATCAATCACTAAAAGAATCAAGAAGTAGAAATTAAATTTTGTAGAATCTGTTAAAAACATTGACAATAATACAACCGATAAAGCGTCGATGATTAATAATTTAGAATCAAATGAATATCATTTAACAGCCGATGAAACCAACCAAAACCTATCCAAAAATATAACATTGAAAAAGTTAAAAGTAAGTTACAACTGTGCGAAAAATAGGGAAAGGCATTTGCCCAAAGATATTGTAAGATTAGAATCACGTCTTAAAAAAATTGATTGACAAATAAATCTTTGGCAAAATAAATATTAAAGATTACTTTCGAAACATAATACACGGTGACGCTCGATTAAGTCTAACCCAAAAAGTCCTCCCACTCGAAATTTTGTTATAGATATCTGTTCATTTAAGAAATTAGAAGATTTTAAGCCCAAAACGGAAAAGATCGTTAGGTGGGTTTTAAAATAAACTCGATTTTTTCAAATTTTGTTCCAATTACGCCCAAAGCCATCCCATGTGAAAAGTGTTTAAGTGGAAATGTTTGTACGGTCTCCGCAAACAACATTTATAGAATTATATAGCAAAAAACCTGTAATATTAATTTTACTAACGTAAAAAACGCGAAAATTCATGTTTTTTGGTGGTTATTTAAAAGAATCACTATATCTTTTATTTCGAATGCAAAAATTATAAAATTTATTTGAAACCTTATGAAATTCCCAACAAAATGACTCTTCTATAAATTCTTTATTTCTTGTCAGTGAGAAGATATGGCCATCAGAACTTCAGAAAATGAGATAATAAAATGTGTGTCTCGCAATAATTGCGCTGCAACTCTTACAGGCTTAAACATTTTGAAAATTGTCAAGAATACTTTTTCAAAGAGGACTACATTTTTAACAAACTGGTTCTAGTTTCAACCCAATCGCATATTCCACACCGGACATATAACGAGCTACATACAGGAACCTACATTTTCGTTGCAAAAAACAAGACAAATAGTTTTCTTTTTCTATATAAATTACATTTCAATAACACATACATTAAGCCTATGTACATAGATTAACAATGAAAATTATACACATTAAAATGAATGCAGACCATTATACTCGCAAATGGCACGTAAAAGTCTTTGGGAATAGTCGGGGTGACTTATGTGGACATTATATTTTTGCCAAGTCTTTTGAAAATCAGAATGTACAGATTCGGATACCTGCGCGCTATAAAATCCGAGCCCGTTTTGCGTTTCTTGACAAAAGTCCTTCACATGAAAAAAATATGGCATGTATTTTTGGAGTGATTGGTTTCTTCAGATGAAAATAGCTTCGCATGAATTTTTTCTTCACACTACAAATCAAGTTTGTAACTGAAGCATGCTTGCACAACTTCTCCAAAGTGTCTAAACGCATGAATGTACCCCATACGAAGTTCAGTACAACCAACAGATTCAAGTATATTTATTTTATTATCGAGCAATATTTTACTTGAATTACCATTGAAACTGGAACCATTATGACGAACATCTCTTGTAACGGGACATTCTTTAACCCACATAAGAGCATCTTGTTCACAGTTCTCTAACAAATGATTATAGAGAGTATTTACCACGCCAAGCATGAGATGGAGCTCTGGCGGAGGAATAATATGAAGAAAAGGCCTATCTTTATCTGTCGAAAATATCGGGAGGTGAATGCAATTTTTGTATTATTTGCATTCTCTTTCCGTGATCCAGATTTGCGCCATTCATTATAATTTTCTGTTGTATTATGAACTGTTCTATATTCGCCACAAGTATTCAATTCACCTTTTCTTGCGTAGCACCATGTGCAGGGGAATAAACTACTGTGAGACTTAATTCCAATAAGAATATTGGCTAATTTTAAATATGTGGCTATAGTTCCTGAAAAGTTGTTAATATTTAATGCGTTCCAGATCTGAAGAACATTCTCATAGTTCCCCTGTGAACTGTATGCAAGAGCTAAAATAAGTAATTTATTTACCCCAGTATCTTTGAATTTTTCAGCACTTATACCGTTTTGATATTTTTGGCGACATTTTTCTCTATTGCGAAGTTATCCGTAGATTTAATTGATAGTGTTACTTTTAAAAATTGTCCTCCACCATCTATACCAAACTTTGGTAATTGGACACATTTCATTTTTCTGCTACGTATTGAATTAGAGATGCAAGATCAGTGCAGTAAGCAACAGTTTCATTAAAAGTAGTTCTAATATTTGCTTTATTTTTTGATAACGTAAAATCTTTGACTTCAAAAAAATTATCCACGCAATGCCTTTTTTCAAATTTGGTTCGATAATGTTAGCATTATTCGTAGCTACACGTAAAGCTTTCGCAATTTCTAATGTCCTCCTTCCTATCAGATGAGTGCTAATCTCTATTTTCAATATATCATCTGCCGAAAGTAGCTCTGCTGACTTTAGGGTCTGTGTAGAGGACTAACTTCCTATATCAATTTTTAAAAATGTACCACCCCGTGGCTGAGTTAAAGATAATGTCGAACTATTCGTTTTCTTCATTTTATCTTTACGTAGGGTACTAATTACTTGATCAACTACCTTTGGACCAGCCTGTTGTACAGTTTCAGATAAATTTTCGATACGACTTGTCAACGTACATATATGAGAAATTTTGCTCGAAAGTGATACAGCAAAACAATTACCACAACGAGTCTCGGTCGTCGAAATAGTAGCTTTGAGCACTTCATCAGTAAAGCCTTTGCTTTTTTCTAAAGAATAAATAATGAGATAAGGAATTACGATCCACGGAGTTTTTATAATCAAATTAACAAAAAAAAATATTTTAATGGAGGACAGGAAATTATCAAAATTCACTTACCAGTACATGGAAGAAAGAGAGTATAGTTACAGCAACTACGGAAAAAGTAGTAGGCGCAAAAGTAGAGAATCTTACGAACGAAACCGTAGACACACGAAACCTTGGTTGGTTAACGGAACTATTTCAAATTAGTTACGCCAACCACAAAAGTAGTAGGCTAGCAGTGTTACTACTTTTTTCCTTGGAGTAACTATTATAGTGTTGCTAACGGCCGCTAGGTAAGGCGCCACTAGAGAACGTGACATACATACATACGTACAATATAGACGTGGATCGTGGATCAGCTGACTGGTTGAAGTCAAGTGTTCTGACCACGGTTCTGACTTAGTGTGCTGTGCTGTTGTCGACAGTTCGACTTTATCGTTTCGCGTTTGAAAGATATGTATGTGTTTCAGCCAATGCAGTTATGAAAAAAGAAAAATTTCAGGAAAAAAAATAATAAATGTGATATAGTGACAGTGAAGTTTAATTTAATTTTGGAGGTTAACCCAAATTAACATTTGAGGTTAGCTTTCCACATTCACAACCTATTTCCCAACCCCCAGTTGTCTAATACTTTCAAAAGTTGCTATTTACACTCATTAAATTTATACTAATAAAAGAAAAATAGCAAAGTTTGAAAGTACAAGATATGTAACGTTTATTGGAAATTAAATATTATTAATATAAATTAATTTATTTAAATAATTATAAAAAAATTAATAATTTATATAAATTAAATTTATTGGTCTCCAACATCTATTTGTCTTCCGTCGCAAGTGGATAAGACTATCTTCTGTGCTCCTGCCATTCGTGAAGACTCAAGAGGAAGATACAGCGGCGGGTTGTGTACGGTACTGCCTTTGTTAGGGTCCCCCGAGGTAGTTGAGGTCTCCGCTAATTGGATCTTCGTTTTAGTTAAGACGCATCCGATTTTTCTTGTACAAGGTTCGTTTTACTTCCCGCCAAGTGCTGATTTAACTAATTTACTTTCTGATCTGCAATTAGTGTTAGATTCTTTATCTGACAAATTTCCGGGTTGCATGATGGTCTTAGGTGGAGACTTCAACTCATGGACGGGTGCCTTAGATTTTGAATGTAATTTCGAGCATTTATTTTACAATACTCAACTTTATTCGGCCAGGCGATCTTACGAACTAAATTCAAATCCTCGTGGATTGCAACTTTATACATTTATGTTTGAAAATAATTTTGTCTTGATAAACGGTCGTTCGTCTGGTGATTCGCCGGCAGCCTTTACGTACATAGATGTTAAATGGCGTAGTTTAGTGGATTTGGTCTGGGTCTCTAGCAATAACCTGCATTTTATATCGGACTTTTTTGTGAGCACTGATGCTGGAGGGTCTGACCATCTTCCTGTAAATCTTTTACTTTCCCTGACTTGGACAAACTCCTCACTACTCATGGCCATCCGAGGGAGTTGCCACGTTGAATAACTTAATGTTGGAAAGAAATCCTTTTTCCACGTTAGGTGACAACCTGGAGTGCGAGCCATTATATACAAACCTTCGTGAAGGACTGTTATCTATAACGGAAAGGGCAGGTTTGGTGCAAATTACGCACGGTACCAACAACAGACCTAGAATTTCTAATTCAAGTGCTCGATGGTTCGATTCAAGATGTAGAGAGGCGAGGAAAGGGATGAAGCGTGCGCTGTACTGTTTGCGTGCAAATAACTATGCGCGCCATTTTGAGATCGACTATTTAGAAAAAAAAAAAAAAATTTTCGTGCGGTAGTTAAGTCAGCAAAAAATGCTTACTCGCAAAAGGTGGCAGATCGATTTGCTGATGTTTATGATGCTAGTAAATTTTGGGCTACTATTCGGGATCTTAGGCGTGCTCCATCCTTTACTTCGGCTGTCCCGTTACAGATTTGGAATGACCACCTAGCGTCAATTTATCCCCAAAATCTTCCATCTGATCTTGCTTTCAGTGGATCGTACGATATTGAACTGGACCAACCAATTTCTCCACAAGACTTACAAGAGAGCATGAGGAGACTGAGAACTGGTAAAGCGATAGGTCTAGATGGTATCCCTGCTGAGGTATTAAAATTGTTAACGGGGGAATGGTTTTCTTATACTCTGCTTTTGTTTAATAAAATCATGGTCGAATGAGTACCGCCTGACGGGTGGATGAATTCTAGTCTCCTCATGCTCTTCAAGAAAGGCGATAGAGCTGATCCACTAAACTATAGACCAATAGCTATTACTAATGCGCTTACCAAATTGTTTTCCCAAATATTTGCGGCGAGGTTGGAAAAGTGGATCATTCGTTTGAATATTATACCTGAAGAACAGGCAGATTTTAGGAGAGGACGTTCTGCGGAAGACAACATTTTTGCATTGCAAGCCGCAGTGCAAATAATGTTAAGGAAAAAAGCCGCCACATGTTTTGTTTTATTTGTTGACTTTCGCAGGGCGTTCGACTCGATACCTCACGATAAACTTTGGCTTAAGCTATATAATCTCGGTCTGAGTGCAAGGACAGTGCGTCTTTTGAAAGCCCTTTACGACTCAGCTAAATCACAAGTAAATTGTGTTTTCGGTTCTTCTAGGCTTTTTAGAGTGACAGAGGGTGTGTTGCAGGGGGAAATACTAAGCCCGCTTCTTTTCCTCTTATATATTTCGGACATTGTTACATTTTTTCGGGATCACGGCTTAAGAGGCATTGAATACACCCTGACACATGATCTAATGAAATTAAAGGTGTTATCTGAATATTGTAACTTAAATGATTTAGTTCTAAACATCTCGAAAACTAAAATTGTAGTTTCTAGAAAGGGTGGTCCTTTGGACGCCTCTTCCAGAAACTTTTTGTATGAAGATCGTCACCTGGATAGTACCAACGTATCCCTACCTTGGCACAATTGTTTCGTCGTCGGCGAAAGGTTTAAAGGCGGTGGAAAGTGCCGTGGCCAAGACGCGTCAAGCTACTGCTTCTGTTTTAGCTATCATGTCCGCAGCCAAGGGAAACTCTTACGAAGGTGCACTTAAGATATATAGAGCCATGATAATGGCCACGTTACTTTACGCCGCACCCTGTTGGGGCCTCAGTTACCTTGATAGCTTGGAGCCGATTCAGGTAGAATTTTTTAAAAGATGGCTCAGAATATCAAAGTCTACACCGAACTATCTTGTACGACTGGAGCTTGATCTTTATCCTATTTCTGGAGGTCAATGCTCTTGGTGATTAGACTGTTAAGGCAACCTTTAACTAGCTTGGCACGAATGGGCCTGATGAGGTTGTGGGATTTAAAGTCGGATGGGGTGAGTGGATCGGTATTAAACTGGTTCACTCATTTAAAGTTCGTGCTCGGTTCGGCTGCCCATGATGATCTGTGGGCCGAACTATCGGCGGAAAATTGGGAACTACATCTTGCTACGACTTGTCAAGCCTTTGCCACGAATGCACGAAACAGAGATCTAAATCGTTACAACAATTCTGTAAACATTCAGTTGCCTTTGCTCGGACAATTTTCTGGTGGATTTATTGGTCGTTATCCTTCGCATTGTAATTTAGTTTTTACGCGTTTAAAAATGCAGCTTAGGACTGCTACTATTTTTTCACGGACGATTTTAATCAGCAATATTCTCCATCCATATAATCCATCAGAGATTTGTACTGTGTGTAACTTGGGTACGGAGGAGACACTAATCCACATACTTTGTGAGTGTCCCTTATCCCGTCCATCTAGGGTTAAGTTGTTAAGATCTATCCAGTTGTACGATTACGTCGATGTAAATATGATATCCAATTTACTTTGTACAGAAGATATGCCTGTGATTAAAATACTTTACTATTTTGTTAAAAACTGTTTCGACCATCGGAAATTTGTCCTAGATTATTAGTTTTTAAGACATTATCATGAAACTGCGAACTGTCAACCATGATCTTGTGAATTTCGAACGTTTTTTTTTTCGTTTTGATTGTAAAAGTTATACATTTTTTAAATGCGTGCGTTTTATATCGTCTTTTGTTTTATTATCTAAATGTATTCAATTCGGTTATTGTAAATATGCATTACTTGATAGATATAAAACAGGGGCCATCTTACTCGTACATTCAACTGCGCGTATCTCCCTTCAACTGCAACGCATCTAAACAAATTTTTTTTTCATTTTGAACAGAATTTAATTCTCTTTCAGGCAAAAATACAATAATTACGATTAGAAGTGTCTAACTATGTCAAAATATACGAAAACTTTTAGTAACAAATTTTTTGCGTTTCTCGCAAAATTACAGCTTTTACACTACCAACTTTAAACATTCATTACTTTTAAACTATTAATGCAATGAAGATGAAACTTTCCAGAAAAGTTTATCATACCTAAATGAACAACTTTCTCGCTGAAAGTTTTTGCTTGCTTGAATTTCGCTCGATAAACGAAGCGCCTGAATGTATAAAAACGTAAATTTCACAGTTCCGCATTAAAAAATTAATAACTTTTTTGTTTATTGAAATATAAGATTTTTTCTTCTTGCACTAGATGCGGGAAACTGTCATGACCAATTTCGTTTTTTATTCGTTTTAAAATTCTCTAAATTGACTGAGTTGTAGTGAGTTGAAATAAAAAGTATTTACGAACCGGCCTTGCAGTAACCAGTCCTGTCTAGAAAGGACTCGGTCGTGTTTGTTCCTCTCCGTGTAGGAACGACATTCTTTTGTTGTATCAAGATGTATAACTTGAAAACTCCCTTCTGTCACTAGGTGGCTATAGCGTTTTGTGATAACCCGCTAACAAAGTGGACTTTAATTTAGTACATAATGAATTGATATACGAACATTTTTTACATACCGAATATTTATTATTCGATTACCTTTTTCAATATTGGTTTCTATATTGAATAGATCTGTGAATCAGCCCGCCATAAGTCTTCGTGCAAAAAAAAGTATCTGTTATCGAAGTGCAGGTCGTCCATAATATTTAGCCATTCGATTGATGATAGGTCATGCCGCGTTATAATAAATGCATCAATCCCTTCAAGACATTAGGAGTGAAGGGGCATAAAGGAGGAGATCTTCGGCATCCTTCTGCGAATTTGCGACAAATTCTTCCTTCATTATCAAATAAATGCATGATTTGTTCAAAGTGTCGACGTATGGCAATAAAGCAAGTTACTCCCTCTCATCCTTCAACCTCCCACTCGTCTTCTCATTTATTACAGCCAGATGATGAAATGAATGGCGTTTTATGCGACCAGTCTGAAATTAATTGTAACACTGACAATGCTGCTGCTGCTGCTGTTGTTGCTGAAGGTGGTGTTGATGATGATGTTGTTGGTGACAATGATGCGGATGATGATGAGAGTAATGATGATGGTGATGATGATGTTGTGCCCTCTGAATACTCACCAAAAAAAAAGCCACTCTCAAGAGATGATGAATTACATAAGATGTTGGAGAACCTGAAGCTTAAATTCGCTGACAGTAATACCACTCATGCTGAACGAATTTGCATGTTGACAATCGCTCCGAAGTCTTGGAGTGAACGTCAACTCGCTAAGGAATTTAACACTTCTAGGCGAATGGCGAAAGCAGCTAAAACGCTTGTGTCCATGCGTGGCATATTTTCGTTCCCAACACTTCGTCCTGGTCGGCAACTGTTAGACGAAACTGTGGAAGTTGTACGTCGTTTCTATGACGATGATGGAAATAGCCGTATGATGCCTGGTATTAAAGATACTGTGTCAGTTAGAGTCAATGGCGAGAAAGTGAAGCTGCAAAAACGTTTGGTTTTATGCAACTTACGGGAACTATATCGTTTGTACGTTGAAAAATACCCGAACAATCCTGTCGGATTCAGTAAGTTTGTTGCACTTCGACCTCCAAACTGTGTTTTTGCAGGGGCAAGTGGTACACACAGTGTATGCGTCTGTACATATCATCAAAATTTTAAGTTGATGGTAGATGCTGCACAATTAGCGGAGCTGACAGCAGACTCCGATTCACCTTTGCGAACCTACAAAGATTGCATTGCCAGTATCGTTTGTTCCAATCCCACGGAAAAATGCTATTTTGATGAGTGTATGACATGCCCTGGTGTAGAACCGTTTACTACCAGACTAGAAGACTTATTTGAGAAAGCTGAAGTTGAGAACATTCAGTTTCACAAATGGCAAACAGTTGATAGGTCAACACTGCTAAAGCAAACGATGGAAATTCACGAGTTTGTAGATGAATTCTGCAAGTCCCTGTCCATTCTAAAATCGCATCACTTTATTGCCAAGCAACAAGCGGCCTATGTGGCAAGCAGAAAGGAAACACTGCAAAGAGGTGAAGTTCTTATTCACATGGATTTCTCTGAAAATTACGCCTTTGTCGCTCAGGATGCTGCTCAGGCATTTCATTTTAATAACAACCAGTGCACTGTTCATCCGATTGTTTATTACTACCGTGATGAAAAAATGGAATTGAAGCATAAAAGCCTAGTTGTATTGTCCGATTGTCTTCTTCATGACACATCAGCAGTGTACCTTGCGCAAAAAATTGCTATTGGTCACATTAAGTCTGCTTGTTTAGTAGAAAAAGTGATTTATGTAACTGATGGAGCGGCACAGCAGTACAAAAATCGCTTCCAGTTTGCGAACTTGATGTGTCATGAAGAAGACTTTGGAATACAAGCGGAGTGGCACTTTCATGCCACAGCGCATGGAAAGGGTGCTTGCGATGGCATTGGTGCAATATTAAAAAGAGGAGCACGACGTGCTAGTTTGCAGATAACATCTGGCGAGCCCATTCTTACACCGCATGCTCTTTTTCAATGGGCCAAAAAAAGCCTGAAGCAAACCGATGTTTTTTTCGTGCCCAATAATGAATATGAAGCTACAAAAGAACAATTGCAGACAAGATTTGCTACAGCTAAAACCGTGCCAGCGACGCAAAAATTTCACAGTTTCATACCAACAACTGAGGTTAATGGAGAGAAAAAATTGATGATCAGAAGAATTTCAGCCTCTGGAAACTACTCCATTTTTCCTCGAGAAAAACCGAAAAAAAGGCGAAAAACAACTTCGATCACATCAGCTATGTAAGCATATCCATATGTGAGAGGCAAAGGGACTCACAATAATCTAGCACCCCGAAGAGATGTAAGTCCTATCGAGCGACCTCCACGCGGTACATCTTGGGTAATGCTAACGCCGACGGCAATAGAATGTTACAATTATATAATGTACTGGAAGGACAGAATCATTAAAATAGCACACTATTTAAAGAAAATCTCGTAAGAAAAGAGTAAGAAAAGCTGTAATTTTGCGAGAAACGCAAAAAATTTGTTACTAAAAGTTTTCGTATATTTTGACATAGTTAGACACTTTTAATCATAATTATTGTATTTTTACCTGAAAGAGAATTAAATTGTGTTCAAAATGAAAAAAAAATTGTTTAGATGCGTTGCAGTTGAAGGGAGATACGCGAAGTTGAATGTACGAGTAAGATGGCCCCTGTTTTATATGCATTTACATATAATCCAGGGGCCTTCTATTCTGACAATCCGTTTCTAACTGATTTTTCGTGTGTATTAGCTGCGTATACCAGAGTTCTGCATTAACTAACAGTTTCTTACTTGAATAAGCTATTTTTCTGTATTTTTGTTAAAATATTTGGAGGGTACGAACATTTCGAAAAAGTGATTTCAAAAATTAAATTACGTTTTTTACCCTCAATTTATTTACATATATGAAAATTAATATTTTTACCACAAAGGTCATCCAAAAGTCTACAAAATTCATGTCACATATTATTTTTCCAGCTCATTTCCTTCTCTGTAAAAATAAAGATAATCAATGGTTACCTTTAAAATGAAAAATATCAAACACGCTCTAAAATTATCATAAGTCGGAATTTTTATGGTTTCAATGGTCAAAGTTGTTACATTTCCGAGTCTCTTCAAGTACATATAAGTAAAATTGAAATTAAAAATTTTGTCAAAAAAAGTGGCCCGTTTGGCATGGAACGTCCCATATATAAAACAGTAAATGTTAAAATGTATATTTTGCAGGAAAAGAATGAAGAAACTATATAGGAAAAGAAGTAATCTCAGATCGTTCGAGCCAAGGACCAATTCCACAAAACTTATTTCACAGAAAATATATAATATAGAACAAAAATTAAATTTCATATTATTATTATATATTAATAAATAAATGTTTTTTATACGAATGTGTTTGGACAATTTCAATAAATTTATTAAAAATGTATTAAAAAATAAATATCATAATTTCAAAATATTTTAATTTAAATTCCCCGAGTATTTATTTCATATACAAACGTTTCTATTGCGCATGTTCGACTTTTACAAACTGGGTGTGTTCGGAAATGTTTTCAGTAGACTTTCAGTAACGTTGCGTCTTTTTCTGACACATGGAGTTAGATAAAGATGCAACGTTTACTGAAAGTTTACTGAAAACAAATCACAACATACGTACTATAATTTTAAGTTTCCCGCCCTTTTGAGGGCACCCAATGAAAATGTCACCATTGCGCATTTCTGGCAATAGAAAAACTCATTTTTGAGTGACAATCGCTATCTGGTCTGCGTTCACAAATAGCACTCATATGGAGACGCACAAATGAGTGTAAGTCTCACTTATGAATATGGGATACGTTCCAAGAATAATCACAGAATCGAGAAAAGTATACTGTTTTTAGATTATTGAATACATTTTATGAACCGTAATATGTCATAAATAAGATAAAACTATACCGGTAATGTGCAAAATAATTAATATGAATAAAAACTCTTCATAAAAGGAGCATTCGTTAAATGTTAAGGCGAGTATCACACAAACAGCAATCTAAAAAGCTTTAACTCTCTTTTGCTATGTATACCTATACTAATACATCTTATGATTTCAATCTTTGTTACTTATATTTTTTATAATTGTAGTGCAGATTTTATATGAGTGTGTTTGTATGTAAGGATAAATAAAATTAAATAACAAAGATTGAGAGTGTAGGATACGTTCTAATAAGAATTACAGTGCTGGACAAAATTTATAGTTGTTAGATTATTAGACATAACTTACAGCCTTCTTATTTAATAAGTGTAACTAAACTATACTAGAAATGTGAAAAAGAATTATGTGGATGAAACTTATTTATATAATAAGCATTTATTCAACTTTAAGGCAAGTAACGTATATACAGTATAATCTAAAAAGCATAAACTTTCATCGTCTCTCTAATAATTGTTGGAACGTATATTATGATTTCATTGTTATTTATGAAATGCAATTGTTCTGTTTAATTTCTGTTCTTTTTATATTTACTTTTAATTTATTGGAGTTTAATTGCACATTGTTAAATCATCTACAAAATATGTATTAACTAAAAAGAGCTACATAAGTCTTAGCACTCATAATAATGTCAGCATGACAGCCGAAGTGACGATGCTTTCAAGGGATGAGTGCACAAATTCCATCAAGAACTGTATAGCTTAGAAATATAGTATATCTGAGTCATATTGTGTTATGAGATTAATATATTAAAATATGTATAAAGAACGACATCTTTTAAGGTGATAAATGTCAAGTATATGCGTGTTCTAAAAAAGCGTTCATGTAGATTAAACTTATTAATGTGTTTCATAATTTCAATATTCGTTATTAGAGCTTTCTTTTCTGTAGTTACATGAATTTTGTATTTCTACAGAATTCAAAGGACATGTCCTCCGGGTAGTTATATTTGGGAGTTGTACCGGACTTGATATTTTGCATATAAGAGTTGAATGTTCATATTATTTTGTTATATGTTATTTCATTGTATAGGTACTTAATTAACGAACGTGAATATTGAACTATACAAAACAAGAAAATAAGTGATGTCGAATTGGAATGTCAACCAATAGTTGACGGTTACATGTCGCTTAAACATTGATTATGAGTCGAGGACTTTGTTCAAAGTTACATTTTTTTGACAGCTTAAGAGCATTTGCTTGTAATGCTAAAGTATATATTATTTTACAAATGCGACTCAAATTTCCTTACACTAGACATTAAATGTAAAAGAGTATACATGCGCTTATTCGACACTTTTACAGTTATCAGTGATGAACGTTGGCTTATTCGATCATTTAATAAGAATTCAAGTACCATGTTGAATGACTGGGGGTGTCCAATTGCATTCTAACCTATAATTCAATATTGATATATGTGCATGCAGACATCGGCGGCAGTGTGAAATTAATTACGTAATTAATCATTTAATAAAATATAAAACTATATCGAATATTTTTTATTCTATCGGTTCTATTCAAACATTTTAAACTACGAATATTAACGGGGAAAAAATAATTCTAACCAACAAATATAGACGGGTACATAAAAGCGCAGAGCGGATAGGGCAGACGAGACGCATCTTGGGGAACCAAATTACACAGAGGCAGGCATAAGGCTGTCTCTCTCTCATATGGGGAACCTCTAAAAGTACACATAGCCACTAAACTCTGCTCTGGCCTTCTATTGGCGTTACATTCGCTGTATATAAAAATCGTTATTGCAGGTACACGGAGAGAAATGTGAAAGGATGAAACTGTAGATATTCCTTCGCCACTGTACTAAGATTTGGTGCTGGTTCTGCACCATGTGTCGCGTGGTATCAATCTAAGAAACCCACAGTCTCAGACTGTGAAAACGCTTAGGATGAGACTGCAAAACTGCGATGCTTTCTTCGAGGCTTTCTCCCGCCTAAGTTTTACTTCTTAGACTAGGGCTCTCCAGGACTTTTTTGTAGGAAATTTCCTCCCTACAAAAAAGGTTTAGTAAATGTTTGCTCTATCTTGCACCGTTTTCGATACGGAAGCAATAGAATGAAAAACAACGTATTCAGCGTCCGACGCCATGTTTATCTGTTGTTTTAAAAACTCGATGTTCTTCGTTCTATCGCTTCCGTATCGAACACGGTGCAAGATAGAGCAAAAATTTACTAAACCCCAAGAACTAACGATTTCCCTTCTACTGTAAACGTTGGTCTCTTTATATTCAAACAAAGCAAGCAAATCGAGTGTCGATTGTTTTCGTGATCTCCGACTTCGACATTTTTATGTAGTTCTTAGTAAGGTAACCAAGATACAGTGTAAAATAAAAGACCATCCGAATGGTTTCCTATATAATATTTCCTAGCGAATAACTTAATGTTTTAAAATTTATATACATAGCTCATAATGATGATAAAATTTAAACCTTTAAATATTTAATTTACTTTAAGTACTTTATACTAGAATAGAATTTTATTGCATTAGTTATGAAATACACCTCAAAATGGGTAAAAACACGTTTTTTTCTTATTTAACGACATTTAACAATAAAAAAGATTCTAATTAAGAGAAACTGTTCGCTAGATTTCAAGAAAGAGAATTCAAGAATAAAAAGTAAAAAATCTCCATTTTTAACAAAATAAGAGGTATTAATAGCAAACAAATTTGGAAAATGCGAGTTTATTTCAAAACCGCCAAACGATTTTTTCGTTTTGGGCTTAAAATCTTCTAATTTCATAAATGAACAGATATCTATAAAAAAATTTCGAATGACAGAACTTTTTGCGTTACATTTAATCAAGCCCCACCGGTCTAAATGTTGGTCACTATATGTAGCTCGTTATATCTCTGGTGTGGAACATGAGATTGGGTTGAAACTAGAACTAGTTTATTCGAAATTTAGTCCTCTTTAAAAAAGTATTCTTGACAATTTTCCAAATTTTCAAGCCTGTAAGAGTTGCAGCGCAATTATTGCGAGACACACATTTTTTTATCTCATTTTCTGAAGTTCTGATGGCCATATCTTCTCACAAACAAGAGATAAAGAATTTATAGAAGAGTCATTTTATTGGGAATTTCATAAAGTTTCGAATAAATTTTATAAATTTTGCATTCGAAATAAAAGATATAGTGATTCTTTTAAATAACAACCAAAAAACATGCATTTTCGCCTTTTTAACGTTAGTAAAATTAATATTACACGTTTTCTGCCATATAATTCTATAAATGCTGTTTGCGGAGACCGTACAAACATTTCCACTTAAACACTTTTCATATGGGATGGCTTTGGGCGTAATTTGAACAAATAACCTACATAAAATTTGAAAAAATCGAGTTTATTTTAAAACCCGCCTAACGTTTTTTTTTCGTTTTGGGCTTAAAATCTTCTAATTTCTTAAATGAATAGATATAAAAAAAAATTCGAGTGGGAGGACTTTTTGGGTTACACTTAATCGAGCCTCACCGTGAATAATAAAGAAGGCAAAACTGACATAATAAACAACGTTTAAAAAATTGACACCTCCGGAAAATCGTCTATTTGGCAAAGATTAGTTTATTGGGAAATACTGGAAAAACAATTATTCTATTTCGCGCCTCCTCCTCAAGATCAATTGTAGTATCCCTACTTCATGCCAAAATCTGCACAATTGTGAAGATAAAAACATGTGACACCCGTGCTTTGTCACCATGAACCACGGCCCCAGCGCTCCAACTGTCATTCTCTTTCTTTGTGCCGAAAGAACCACACGTATATCGGCGTTCAACAATAATGGGTAAACGAAGTCACCGAGATGTTTCATCATCATCCCAGGATGAATGCAAAGTCATTTTAGAGACTTTGAAAAAACTGAAGAAGAAAGTGAAGCGTATGGATAAAAGGAGATCACACCATAGACATCGTTCTCGTTCAATGTCAACCGGCAGATCGTCCGACTCTGGTAAGGGCTGTTACAGGAAGTATTGTAATTGAAATATTTTTACATCGTCTTCTTGATTCCTAAACAATTTTATGCGATTAAAATTGATGAATTTTGAGGTTAGCATATGACAGTAACGTCATCATCAGTATTTACAATACGAAGGCATTTTCTTTTAAAGATATGTCTCAACAGCACGCACTCGACAAACCTATTTTGTTCGAGAATGTTTATTGGAAATATGATAATATTTGAAATCAATATATCTTTATCGTCGAACCTATTTCGTACGAGTTTTTATATAAGGTTAAGATAATCAACGAGATTATGTTTACCGGGTTAACCTATAAATCTATTTTAAAAAACACGGGGTTTTCTTTCTGATAGGCAGAAGTCGCTACAGCAGTAGAGGCATATCTCCAGCAGAGGATCGGAGGAGAGACGACGAGTCCAATTGATCATTGGAATATACAGGGACCAATGATGATGTTCAAAATGTACATCCGAAATCTGCGTCAACATTATCGCTGGGGTTAATAAATAAAGACATTGAACAATCAACGAAAAATGTCATTGGAGGTAGGAAAAACGACTCAGTTTCAGATGCGGGGCAGTCCCGGGCACTACCTACAATCGACGGTCAAACAGAGGGCGAAAAGCAGGTAATTGACAAGATTCGAAATGTACTTGGACAGCGTATAGCAGAGGAACGTATTATGGCATCTCCAGTTCACTCTGACTTGGGTTCGAGGTTATAAGATCCCCTTTAAATCTGTTCCTAAACGTTCAAGTTTGAATACTACGGAATTTTCTGAACATCAAAAGAAAATAATATCACCGTTAATTGATACACTAATAGAGAAAGGTGCTATTGAACGATGTGTACCTGATAAGGATCAATTTATTTCTCATATTTTGATTTTATCAAAGCAAGATGGAACGTACAGACTTATTTTGAATCTTAAAAATCTAAATAATTTCGTTCAGACAGAGCATTTAAACTAGAAGAGTACAAGGTGGCAATGCGGTTATTGGAACAAAATTCTTTTATGACCTCCTTACATTTAGAGGGCGCTTACTACCTTGTACCAGTTGACACCGAAAATTTTTAAGATTCCAATATGCAGGTATTTTGTATGAATTTACATATTTACCATTCGGGTTAGCTACGGCTCCTTTTGTTTTTACAAAAATTATGAAACCTATAGTTCAATTTTTACGAAAATTACGGTTTCAATCAGTCATGTATTTAAACGATTTTTTATTAATCGGTAATACTTATGAAGAATGTTTACTGAATTTTAATAAGACTAGGAGACTGTTAATATACCTCGGTTTTATCATCAATAGACAAAAATGTCAAAGTGAGCCTATCCAAACTTATACATTTTTAGGTTTTGTCTTTAATTCAGTAGCCATGACATTCACAATTACGGATAAAAGAAAAATGTCAATAAAGAAATTACTTCACGAATACGGTAAATTAAAATCTTGTAAGATTCGAGATTTTGCCCACTTTATTGGTTCGCTTATATCTAGTTGCCCTGCTATTAAATACAGTTGGCGTTATAAAAAAAATTTTGAACGTCAGAAGTTTCTGGAACTATCAAGGAATGATTATAACTATGATGCTATGATGATATTGGATTATGATAAGGATGTTATTAAATGGTGCGAAGAACGTAATATTTGGATTTTCGCATCATACATTAGCTCCAAAGGATATTATGAAGCAGATTTTGAATCGCGTAAATGGGAACCAGAAACTGAATTCGAACTATCTAATGAAGCCTTTAGATTAATTACTAGAAAATTTGCATTCCCAGATATTGACATTTTTGCAAGCAGATCAAATAAAAAATGCAAACGTTATATTTCGTGGAAAAGAGATCCCGAGTCTGAGGCTATTGACGCTTTTACGATAGATTGGAGCGAATTTTTCTTTTATGCATTTCCACCTTTTAGTATTGTCGCCGACAGGCTCCAATTACGAAATCTAAAAAATCGCCTAAATTATAATGGGAAAGGAAAACGGAACTGATCGGACAATGGGCACTTAGCGCGTGGGGAACGTAGTCACAAACCTTATAAATACGGCTGCAGGGCCACCATCAGTCAGTATTCCGTCCGAAGGTCTACCGAAGTGCACCGCGAGCAAAGTACCATGGTAGATTGTAGAGCATAAACAGGGTTCTGTTCGCCTTGATTCGAAGGACGTGACTCCATCGCCGTACGTGACAAAATGGTGCCGAAACCTGGGACTTCTCCGGGTCCTAGTGGTGGGTTCATGAACGAAGCAAGGCAGTAAGCAGTCCTTGTCTATCATCTTCGGATATCTACTATCCCGACGAGGATCCCTATATAACCGGAAAGGGACCATGTCACAGCGGGACCATCCGGGTCAAGGCAGCAGGTAGAGGAACCTTCCCGGCGATCCGGACATACCGTTTCAAGCGAAAGCAGGCCGTCTATAACGAGGAAGACCTCTGAGGGGAGTGAGATCCCGGAAGCAGTTAATAAACAAGTGTTGAAAAGGAAATGGGTACTGGTTGGAGGAAGACGAGTGATAGTAAATTATGCGAGAGGGAGGCAGAGAATGTTGATCATTTAAGAAGCAACGACCGTCGGGCGCTACAGGTATTAACCAGGATAGTAGACAGCCAGGGTAGTCAACTATGCGACCGAGGGGGAGAGGGAGTACTGGGTCCTATGGGATACAAGTTCCCACAAATTAGAGTGTAGCGAAAATACGCAAGGATTTTCTAAACCAGAAAGGAAACCTACGAAGCACGAATACCTGAGAATGGATGTCAGTTTGATCCGGTTGGATTCTCTCACCGCTGACGATCCAGTCGAAAATATTGATGTGAGAGGTGTGGTGAAGCTGAATTGGATAGAAAGATCCTAGAAGGGACGAAGAAACTATAGGTTGGTGCGCAGGGTTAAAACACTCTCAAGACATACGAACATCAAAATACCACGCTACATCTCTCCGATAAGTTCTACCCCACAAGAGTAGAGACACACGTTTTTTGCGATGACGTCGCGTATATGAGACATTCCATTACAAATCGAACACTTTTTAGACGACTGTTTTTTAAATCGCTTGCAACTTTTTTTATGTGTTCTAGGGATAAAAAAAGTGGACACGTGTCACGGGAATTTTTTTTAAAATTTTTATTTTCTGAGATACCGGGATATTAATTTTTGACGTGATGCGTTTTATGCCTTTATTCAAACCTTCGTATCTCCTGTATTTTTAATCGAAATGGAACAAATTTTTTTTTCATTTTGATGCTGAAAATCTCAGCTTTCTAATGCATATTTTTTCAATTAGTAAATTTGCAAACACAGCGCTGTAAATAACAAATTAATATTTCAAAATTAATTTTGACATTGATGAACCAGGTTTGGGAAGTTAAAAATAGTACCATTGAATTCCTCGTCAAATTTCCTAAAAAAAACATATTTTTCTGGAATGGTATCTTTAAGTCCTGTATTCGAAAAAAATTAATTCTTCCGCGGGTCTCCTGACTTCGCGGCGCGCGTGCTTCCGCAGCACCCGTCTGTATCACCCGCCGCACTAACAAGGGAACCCTCCCAGGTGTGTCACACGGATTCGATTGAAACTTGGCACATCGAAAGGTCATCATAATTGATGACATTTGGCCTTTAAACTTGGTGCCATAAATCACAAGAAACAAAATGGCGGCTGATATATGACAAAAAATAAGAAAAATATTAACATAACATATTCGTATTCAGCGATCCCAAAAACCCCCGAGTAACAAATTGTAATCAAATACGAGCTATTTTTAAAATAGTCGTCCGCCATGTTGAGTCCGCCATTTTGAATTTTTGAAATCCAACATCATATTCGTATTCAGCGACCCCAAAAACCCCCGAGTAACGAGTTTCAAGCGAATTCGACGATTTTTTATTTTTTTCTTATTTTTTGTCATATATCAGCCGCCATTTTGTTTCTTGTGATTTATGGCACCAAGTTTAAAGGCCAAATGTCATCAATTATGATGACCTTTCGATGTGCCAAGTTTCAATCGAATCCGTGTGACACACCTGGGAGGGTTCCCTTGTTAGTGCGGCGGGTGATACAGACGGGTGCGGTGCACGCGCGCCGCGAAGGCAGGAGACCCGCGGAAGAATTAATTTTTTTCGAATACAGGACTTAAAGATACCATTCCAGAAAAATATGTTTTTTTTAGGAAATTTGACGAGGAATTCAATGGTACTATTTTTAACTTCCCAAACCTGGTTCATCAATGTCAAAATTAATTTTGAAATATTAATTTGTTATTTACAGCGCTGTGTTTGCAAATTTACTAATTGAAAAAATATGCATTAGAAAGCTGAGATTTTCAGCATCAAAATGAAAAAAAAATTTGTTCCATTTCGATTAAAAATACAGGAGATACGAAGGTTTGAATAAAGGCATAAAACGCATCACGTCAAAAATTAATATCCCGGTATCTCAGAAAATAAAAATTTAAAAAAAAATTCCCGTGACACGTGTATACTTTTTTTATCCCTAGAACACGTAAAAAAAGTTGCAAGCGATTTAAAAAACAGTCGTCTAAAAAGTGTTCGATTTGTAATGGAATGTCTCATATGCAGATTGAAGTCGAAAGTGCGTCAGCGCCATCATCGGGGCTAAAACCAGAGTCGTCCATGTGAAACCATCGACCGTTCCCCGTCTAGAGCTTCAGGTGGCACTGCTAGGAGCTAGACTAGAGCAAACGCCGAGATAGACATAATGGTGGACCGCCGCGACATGTGGAGCGATTCCACGCCGGTCCTTCGGTGGATAAGATCCGAACCACTTACTCGATAATCCAGGAACTTAGTAAAAGTTCCGAGTGACGTCGAAACTGAACCCCACGAATGACGCGACACGTTGGTCGACGGATCATTTACGTGCAGACCCCTGGTGGATTGCGGGATCAGATTTCGCGGAATTCTGAAGAATATTGGCCGACCGAAGAAACGCTCCCCCGGGAGCAAATAAATACAATCGATGAAATAGAAACGCGCAAAGGTGCAGTATACCACGTCCGAGCAACACACTACTTCCCGCCTACGGGGATCATTGGGGTCACCGGGACTACAAGCGGTAGCTAGACGCGTAAGAGCCGCCTTTAATCGCTAGAAAAAAAAAAACGTTTCCGATGTGCCAATGGAAACTGGCGTCGTCGAAGAGAGAGATTGGTATCGCGAAATTCAGAGTGCTTCGAATCCGAAGCGGAAGCCTTAACCAGGGGAAAGGATATCAGTCCACCAAGCTAACATAGAAAAGTTAGGCCATTCTTAGTCGAGAATGGAATCCTCAGGGCATCAGATGCATGAAGCAGAATTAGGTGTGTAGGATGTCCAGCACGTTTGTCCAAGAAAAAAAAAATGCCAAGTGGTGCGCACTTCTTGGACGCTTTCTGGAAACGATGGCTCCGTGAGTATCGGCCTACACTATTGCCGAGAAAGAAGTGGAAGGTGAATCCGAATCCCTTGCAAGTAATGGATAGTCTTGGTTGTCGATCTCCAAGCGCCCCGGGACACAGGGAGAAGAGAGACAGTCGTTGAGGTACACCAGGGAGAGGATGGAATTGGCAGGGTAGCAGAGGTCCAGACATGTAAGGCGTACATGTGAGACCGTCTCGGAAACGATCCACTTGTTTAGTTCGCATAGGGTACAAAATGAGTAGATTTTGTACGAGGGGGAGTATGTCGCCGACAAGCTCCAAGTACGGTTTGCATGATAAATATCATTTGGTGCGATTATTATACGACATGTGGTGATGCAGGCGGTATTGAGTACGTATTAGAGTATAGTAAGATTTCAGTCTAATGTAACAGAATGAGCATGGCATGTCATAGCGTAAACATTGATAAGATAGACATTACCTGGCGAGGATGTTCGTTACCTTCGCCAATGTAAGATAGACGTTACATGCGAGGATGTTCATTACCTTCGCCAAACGTTATATGCGAGGATGTTCGTTACCTTCGCCAGACGAGACAGTGCGAGGATGTTCGTTACCTTCGCCAACTTACGATAGACGAGACTATGCGAGGATGTTCGTTACCTTCGCCAGACGAGACAGTGCGAGGATGTTCGTTACCTTCGCCAACTTACGATAGACGAGACTATGCGAGGATGTTCGTTACCTTCGCCAGACGAGACAGTGCGAGGATGTTCGTTACCTTCGCCAACTTACGATAGACGAGACTATGCGAGGATGTTCGTTACCTTCGCCAGACGAGACAATGCGAGGATGTTTGTTACCTTCGCCAACTTACTATAGACGAGACTATGCGAGGATGTTCGTTACCTTCGCCAGACGAGACAGTGCGAGGATGTTCGTTACCTTCGCCAACTTACGATAGACGAGACTATGCGAGGATGTTCGTTAACTTCGCCAGACGAGACAGTGCGAGGATGTTCGTTACCTTCGCCAACTTACGATAGACGAGACTATGCGAGGAGGATCGTTACCTTCGCCAACGTACGATAAACGATACCTGGCGAGGATGTATCGCTACCTTCTCCAAGATAAGAAAGACGAGACAGTGCGAGGATGTTTGTTACCTTCGCCAACTTACGATAGACGAGACATGCGAGGATGTTCGTTACCTTCACCAACTTACGATAAACCGTATATTCAATAGTACATAAATGATATGACAGATTGTATTATCTTCAGGAATAGCGGACATGTAAGGCATGCATGTGAGACCGTCTCGGAAACTACCCACTGGTTTAGCCCGCATAGGATACAAAATGAGCAGATTTTGTACGAGGGGGAGGATGTCGGCGACAGGCTCCAATTACGGAATCTAAGAAATCGCCTAAATTATAATGGGAAAGGAAAACGGAACTGATGGGACAATGGGCACTTAGCGCGTGGGGAACGTAGTCACAAACCGTATAAATACGGCTGCAGGGCCACCATCAGTCAGTATTCCGTCCGAAGGTCTACCGGGCTGCACCGCGAGCAAAGTACCATGGTAGATGGTAGAGCATAGACAGGGTGGTTGAGGAGAAGAACAAGAAGAGTTCTGTTCGCCTTGATTCGAAGGACGTGACTCCATCGCCGTACGTGACAAGTATAATTTTGAGTCTTACGAAAAATTAAGAAGGATAAAGCTTACGGTATAGTGGTAGTACCTGAATGGCCAGCTCAGCCATGGTACCCGTTTTATCAAAAGTTATTAATATCTAAATCATTAAGATTTAAACCTAATATTAATCTTTTGACATCGTGCGACAGGAATCCTCACCCGTTATGGAAGAGCCTTACCCTGGTTGCCGGAGTATTATCCAGCAGGGATTGATGAGACGCAAGGTACCACACGCAGTTATGGACATAATGATCGCATCGTTAAGCAGTTCGACCTTGAAAAACTATGACGTCGCACTGCACAAGTGGTGGTTGTTTTGTACAGGAAAGTCTTACAATTTGTATACATCTTCAACACTGCAAATTCTAGAATTTTTAACCGAGCAATTTAAGAGGAATCTATCATATAGCTCGTTAAATTCTTTCAGATCTGCAATTTCACTTATAACAGACAATGATATAGCACAGGACCCATGCATGAAGCGATTTTTTAAGGGAATTTTTAAATTAAGACCGGCGTGTCATAGATATGAGCATACTTGGGATCCAAAGATTGTATTGGATTATTTTTTAACAAATTTCAATGATGATTTAGAATTAGAATCTCTCTCTAAGAAATTAATTACACTTTTAGCAATTATAACTGCACATAGAATGCAAACACTTTCGTTAATTGAAATCGATAATATTTTTGAATATGATTCGAAGTTAGAAATTGCGATTCCTGCGCGTATCAAAACATCAAAACAAAACATATCTCAACCACTACTAGTACTGCCGTTTTATAGCGATATAAGAATTTGTCCAGCGATCACGCTTAAATAATAATTGGAGAAGAATGCACAGTTACGAGGAGCTGTTAAAAAATTATTTATTTCAATGAGAAAACCCTACAATAGTGTATCACCTCAAACGTTAAGTAGGTGGGTTAAGGACTCTTTATCAGAGGCTGGTATAGATACAAGAATATATTCAACGCACAGTACGCGCCACGCAGCAACATCAGCTGCTAAGCGATTAGGTATAGGGTTATTAGATACGATTAGAAAAACCGCTGGTTGGTCAAAACAATCGTCAGCGTTTGCTAAATTTTACGATCGGGATATAATCCCAGGTAACGAATTTTTTGCTTTGTCGATTCTTGATAATTCAAGAAAATAATTAATTGAAGATTCTTAGTTAAATTAAAATTGTGTAGTTATGCATTTTTTGAAAAGTTGTATCTTTAATGCGTTTAATTGTCTCTGTGCTGCATCGGTGTAATATTGAAATACACAGATAATACATGCAAAATTTGTAAGACCAAATTTATCGATTAATTGGTTTTATTGCCGTAATGATCTCTTTAAACATCTACAATTGATCCTGAGGAGGAGGCGCGAAATACAATTGTATAATTGAACGAACTTACCTGTAAGTGAAGTTCGATTTAAATTGTATGAGCGCCTCCTCCGAAAAGATCAATAACCCACCCAAATAATAGAAGCCCGTTATCTAATATATTAGATAAACCCTTTACATTACGGCAATCCTTTGAAGAAAATGACAGTTGGAGCGCTGGGGACGTGGTTCATGGTGACAAAGCACGGGTGTTTGTCACATGTTTTTATCTTTAAAATTGTGGAGATTTTGGCATGAAGTAGGGATACTACAATTGATCTTTTCGGAGGAGGCGCTCATACAATTTAAATCGAACTTCACTTACAGGTAAGTTCGTTCAATTATACAATTATATCGAAAAAAAAATTCAATGACGAAAAGTCGAAATCATTCTTTGCACAAATCCTCGCCGGAAAAATGATAAAAAAATATAAATTTATAAACAGACATTCAGATTTAGTGAGTGGATATTTACAACGCAAGCATTTCAATGGGACAGTATAATATCTACTAATTTTTTTGTAGGTTTTATTAGCAATATTATCAATTAATACAAATAATGAAATAAGGTTCGATCGAATAAAGAGAAATGCCGGCACAAGTAGTTCATTATTATCAAATTTATAACAGTGATTTTTATATATCGGTAATTATTATTAATAATCATAAATTTGTTAGGCAAAAATAAACATGTCGATTCGCGTGATTATTTCGTTTCAATTCGCAACACAAAAATAAATATAAAAATTTCGCAAAAGGTACGTTCCCTAAAAATTTTGCGGAAAACTATAATTTAACATTCGAGTACTCGAGAACATCTTTTACTTTTTACCGTAAGCGTCAATATCGTGCCTTGTTCAATTAAAAATGTACTCCGGCATAGAGTGTATCAATTTTCACTGAGAAATACCTGGAAGTTGGAGATCTTTGCTATTGATATAATTTGTAGATATAGCAATTGCAGCGATCCATTGATTTAGCAAAACGAACTATCTTCAAATTCAAAATCAGGATACTCAATATCTTAGATTTTGCATAGTTGCTTAGACATGCACCACAGACGCCAATGAGATTACACTTGAAATAATGTCGGATTGAAATTGAATCCATAACTTCTTAGAATGTAAAAGGATTCATATCTTTTAAATAAAATTATTTTTCCTATCCCTGTACAAACAAATCAAAAATAAATTAACACACGTGCTTGCAAAAAATGGCGACTTTGGTTTCCAAATTATAACATACTTTTTCATTATATAATTGACGCGACCCGTTCACAAATTACTCACCTCCCACATCCTTTAGCAAATCCCGTCATTTGGATCGTATTAAATTAAACACGTTTATATATAAATTGGCCACAGAACGTGCGTCCGTCTCCGTATATGATCGACGGGAGAATGAACGAGGCATAGGTTACGCGAGTTTTGCACACGCCGTATAAACTTAAACCATCAAACTCATAGTAATTCGACATACCAATCATCATATTGGCACCCTCATAGCATATATTACAAACATATGTATGCTCACTTTGCTTAAATATGATATTATCGGCTCATCATACTCCGTTGGTACAATATACTTACATTCGGGACAACATCCTCGTTACAACAGATCGTAAAAATGAAAAATTGAAAATAATTTTAAAACATGCTGAAAATGGTGTAATCAATTTTTTAAAGCGTGATGATAATACAGCTGTAGCTCCAGGCCTTAAAGATAATGTAACGAAGAACGGTGTGAAAAAAAGAAAAAAAAATCTATTGGATACTTTATCTAATTTGCACGATAAATTTTGTAAAGAATCTTCTGTGAAAGTTTCAAGATCAGTTTTCTTCCGACTCAAACCATTCTCGATTGTCCAGAAAACCGCTTCTAATCATGACACGTGTTTATGCAAAACTCATGCAAACTTCGATTTTCTTGTTAAAAAGATGTCTTCTTTAAAAATATTACCCTCGTGTAATACAAACAAATTAATTGAGAGTTTGAAATGCGTTACAAGAAATAAAAATTGCATGTATGGTGATTGCATAGAATGGAACAAAAAAAACTATTCCGCCTGTTGATGAAAAAATCACACTTCCTATTTTCAGTGGGTTACGTCAAAAGAAAGTAGAGTAGGTAAACAGAACATTTAATGTGACATTAACGACGAAAAAAAAATCGTATGCACAATTGCCGAAATTATTCAAGAATTGAATTCAAGATTACCGATTTACACAAGGCTTTCTTACGATTCATTTCACCAATTTATAGCATTGAGAAATGTTGAATTTAGTTTAAAAATAAATGAGGTAAAAATCGTCATTGATTTTTCCGAAATTATACTTGAAATATGCTTTCGAAATTCAAAGCATTCATTTTGGGGCGTCCAAAACTCAGTTACCTTTTCACACTGGAGTATTTTATTATAAAAAAAGTAATGATCAGCAAAATAGCTGTATTTCATTTTGTACGGTGTCAGAATCATTAAGGCATGATGCTTCTGCTGTGTGGGCTCACTTAAAACCAATTTTATCATTAATAAAAGATACTGTTCCTGAAGTACAAACGCTTCACTTTCAAAGCGATAGGCCATCCACCCAATACATGAACAGAACAAATTTTGGTCTTCTTCAACATCACTGTAAAAAACTTGGACTTCAAGCAGCATCTTGGATTTCAGTACACCAGGACATGGTAAAAGTAATAACTATGTGACCGAGCTGTTCGTGCTGGAAGAGACGTGACTTCCGTCACAGATGTTATAGACGTACATCGAAAATTAAAGTTTTTCAAGTGACCCTCCAGAATATTGTAGAAATTGACCGTGTAATAAGACCTCAGATTAAATCTGCACCGAAATCACAACAGATATTCCAAATTATTTGGACACAACAACAAAGCGAAGCTTTGTTCCTGAATGATCTTTTTTGTGCCGATCCTAAGTGCCTGTCCAACCCATCTTGTCACCACTTTCAATTACAGCCAGAAGGTTGGGTTTTAGATTAAAATATTAAAAGAAAACTTAGTCGTACAAAAGAATCAGGACAATCGGCGGACGGAAAAAAATCCTACAAAGGAGAAAAGGCAGGTTCGACACTCCACACGCAATTCCTACAGAAATGTATAATTTTGTTACAAATTAGTATTTTTAAGTACAGTTTTTGTTATTATTCAAGATGCAATAAAATTTGTTCCCTTGGAGATTTATGTCTACTGTTATTTATTGAAGAATCACCTTAAAAATTGACCGGTGTACGTTTTTTTCTCTTATTTTATGTGTTATTATTGATGAAGAAAAAATCATACAAGAAAGCTGTGCTATTACATTTTTTAAGTCAAGAGTTATCAGTTGTAAACATATTTTATTTTCTGTGCTGTTGTACGCTTTAACTTTTTAAGCAAATAAGTATGGACAAAAATGAGTGGCGCAGATTGTTTCTTACTTTTTATAGGTGTACAAACATAAAAAAGTAAGTACTCATAGCGTGCATTAAAAATTTATTTTTATTTTTTTCTGAAATGATATATTAAAAGTTCTAGGGATATGCCCTTACATATCACTATTTATAACAAGAAACAAATTATAAACATTAAACATCTAAATGCTTGAATGAAACTAATTAGTACTTTTATATAAGAAATTGTGAAATCTATTTTTTTTTCATAAATATTTACCATTTAGAAAACTTGTATATGCTTGCTATATATGAAAAATACTCAAAATCAGCCGAAAAATATTAAAGAGCATATATTTATTTTTACAGATGTTTTTGGATTTTGAAGCATTTTGCAAAAATCAAATAGGGCCAAAATTGTCAGACAAGTTTATACATATTTTCTGAGTAATTCTAATCACTTTTTGTTATATAATAAATTTTCATATAAGTTATAGTTCTCGAGTTAAAAACACCATGAATGCTTATTCTGCTAACGCGCCATTTAGGGGGCGCCATTTTGGACTCACTTTATCGAAATTCAATTTTACTGGTTTTATACAAAAAGGAGTGCTAAAGAGTAGAAATAACCTTTAACACAACATTTATAACAAATATTTTTTTGTGGGACAAATTTTGCGGATTTTTCCGTATTTTAACCCATGACAATTAAAAGAATATACTAAAAAATAGTGCGATGTATACTTTGGGTGATCATTACCATAGATTTTGTTGACTACACCTTATTGACCATAGAGTACTGGAGAACTGCAAATGTAGGGTTAAAGGGTTAATACGACACACCCTACCGCTCCCGCACTCACGCACACGTACACGCACACGCACACACCCACACACACACACACACACGCACACATATCTGTTGCTCAAATCTCAAACAATTGCTCAGACCCATCAGCACTGGTCTGTTTGCAGAATATGGCGTAGTCGAACCACCAGCTATTACTGAAGCCGAAATAAGAGGAAGGAATAGATGGAATCCCTGACAGTCAAAACCGCAGCGCTAAATGTTTCGGGTATCTTCCTGGATATATTCAGCGCATGTCTGAAAGAGGGATGCTTCCCGGAGCAATGGAACCAACCGAAATTGGTGCTGCTTTTTGAGAGTTCTAAACCCTTGAACGAATCATGTGCACACCGATCGTTATTCATTGTGGACATTCTCGAGAAGGTGTAGAAGTGGATAATATGTGCAAGGCTCAAAGCAGCCATCGATATAACTGAGGGTACTTCCGACAACCAGTTCGGCTTGAAAAAGGGTCGCTCAGCCATTGATACAGTCGACCGGATGAAAGCGTTTGCCATGAATACCACAAGTGGCAGTCAGAAAACCAAGCGGATGTGTACTATCTAATGGCAGCTAAAAGTGCTAAGAGGTACCGTGAAGGTGGGCGTATAGGTTAAAAGACAGCAAATGTCTCAGAGAGCCATAGGAAATGGTTCGGGAAGATCACAGAGGAGTGGCAGAAGCGATGGGACTCAGCATCCAAAGGGCGTTGGGCCCATCGTCTTATGCCCAAGGTGGCGGAGTGGACGAGTAAACAAAACGGATTCATCACATTTCAACTGACCCAGATGAACCAGATGATACTTACCGGACACGACTGCTTTCGCAGCTACTTACATGAAATCCGCTTCTACGATAGCGCGAAGTGCTCGACGTGCCTTGGAAGTAACGTAGACGCGGAGCACGTTCTTTTCCACTGCCTCAAGGTTTAAAGAGTAGCGGGAGCAACTTCTAGAGCTATAAGAGGACCCCCCTTACAACTGAGGGATTTAGAACAGCCCTGGTCTTGTCACAGGAAGTATGGGACGCAGAGGTCCAATTCGCTACGTCCATCATGATGAGCGCCATCATGTAAACCGAGGAAGGACGGAGAGCATGGCCATCATCCATCCGTTAAGTGCCATGAAATCGGCGAGGGGGCCCTTTGAGGACTAGGTTGCCTTCTCCGAAGTAATGCCTTGAGAGCTCCGCACTTATGCTGGCACCGGCCAGTGGAGACTGTTGGTAGAGCTTTCCACCATAGAGTCCGAGGAAAACGCGGTGCTCACGCGCGCCTAAGTACACAGATATTGTGGACAGTAGCCAATACCTTCACAATTGCGTTACGATCAATAAGTTTGAAAGCCTAAAATTATTTGTTTTGCATCAAACAATGTCCACTTCCCTCTATTTCAAACGGAATACTGAAGTAACCTTTGATGAGGTCTGTATTCTGAATAAAATCTGGATTGATGTGAGTAGAAAAGTTACGGCCCGCATAAAACATTCCAAGTTATAATGGCTTATTCGGATTAATGATTTATTCGACAAATGGAAACAGCCGATTTTTTATCATTTTTCTACAATTAAAGATTTGTTTCAAACTAGTTATATCCTTGCTGCTACTGTGTGCTATGTGGGAGGAGCAAATATGGAAATTTGGTCAGATTAAAGTATCGGAATATTCGAAAAATAGAGGAGAAAATCGTTTAGCAGCTTTCAACATCCGTATAACATAAGTTTAAAAGTATCCGTTTTCGCCGATGCACCTCATCTTATTAAATTGTCTGGTTGGGGTTTTAAATATAATGTGAAGTTCTAAATACGGCAGCTTTGGAAGAGTTTTATTCTCTTTAAATTCCAGTGATCTTAAAATGGCTTTGAATCTGACTCGCCAACATTTAGATGCAAACAAATTTCAATGGCAACGTGTGAAGATGCTTAACTATTTTCTAATCTGAATGCATGGGCATTGCAAGATTTCGGTGCACATGGTCTTTTATTTGGTAGTAATTGGATATCTTATAACTAATAAATGATTGGTTTGATTTATTAAATTCACAAAAAAGTTAAGCCAGTACAGTGGCGTATGCATGTAATCATGTATGTATATGGACGTAACCTTGAAAAACAAATCCAGACTCTTTAACAAATAGATCAGTTTGTCCTAAGCACGACAGTCCTGAATAGCAAAATGTTGTTGCCTTTTCAGAAGGTCATTGAAGTAAGCAATTAAGTCCTTAAAATAATGCTTCCGTATGTTATTGATAAATATTCTACGCAAAGTTTTGAATAGAATACGTTATACCTAAACGGCTATGACAAGACGTTCTAAAAAAGTTCTTCTAATACACACGAAGAATGGGGGTGAGAAACGACCGCCCTTCCCCGGTGGTTTTTAAAAATGGGTTGAAGTGGTACGTTCTGGGGAAACAATCACAGCATGCTATTCCTGTCCGGAATTGTTTGATCTTGAACTTTCTAACCAAGGAATTGTATATCACAACCACGATGAAAATCAACTATCTAGGGAAGCTGAATTCATTTGTGGCAACTCAAGTATTAACGAAGTATCTAATCTTCAATGTGCAGAAGCTAACGGAGATTAAAAGACTTTACAATTACTTCCTGAATAGTATACGAAGCTACTACAAGAAGTAAACAAATTTTCATTTCGCAACGTGAAATCGTAGATTAAGATTTTTGCGGTAATTATTGTTTAAGTCTGATTTTTATTCCATTGAATGGGCCTACATACCGACAATAATCGGAAGTTTGAAATACAATGGTTCCTCGATCTCTGAACCGAATAAATAAACATATTTCTATCCATGGTCATCGCTGCACTGGAAATAATTTATTGTTTATCGGTGAATACACTTGAAAATAATTCATGCCTATTGTTTTCCAACTGTTACAATAACGTCATGAAGTGTCCGAAGTTGAACTGAAATTGTGATCCGAATTTGAGGATACAGTCGCTGTGTAAGAGAGAAATTGAATACCAAAAAATAACAAAAAAATCAAAAAAATACGAAAGATTTTGCATTGCCGATTTTCTGGCGCATAAACTCTGACGTAAGTACCCTTCCCTTGATTCTTTAACTCATTCGCCGAGAGAACTGTATTCGTCCAAATAATGAGTTCGTGGCGAACAAGCGAATGTTTCACAAATATTGTGTCTGAAAAAGTCTGTGTTGTGCGTTGTGCGAACACGAACCTAAATTCGCCTGCGACAAATTAACATAAATACACGACAAAGGAATATGGTACAAAATAATGCAAAGTCGCAAAGAATCACCAATGTTATTTGTGACTGATTATTAATTCCTTGTAAAATATGTGACTCTGTTTGTCGCGATAAATTATTAAATACCCATTATTATTATCATCATCATATTAGGTTGTTTCAAACATTTTTAAAAATCATCTGAAGTACAGTCGGAATCGATAGGTGAAAAAAAAATTGTATTGTCTCTTGGTAAACATCAATTTGAGGACATTTAGAGGTCGATCAACGCATTAATCAGCGACCTCACAAACCCCCGAGTAACAAATGTCAATCGAGTTTAATAACATTTCACAATTTTTGTCTGACATTTTGGATCCGCCATTTTTATTTTTGCTTTTTCGATTATGCATTCGTAATCAGCGACCTTACAAACCCCCATGTAATAAATGTCAATCGAATTCGATAACTTTTCACAGCTTTTGTCCGCCATTTTGAATTTTGCTTTTTTGATCATAGACTCCGAGAATTTTTGCTTAATATGACGAATTTTCACTGTGATTTGTGAAAATGTTAAAATAATTTTTTATTGCTTATAATTCATAAACAAATGCCTATTGGAAAAAAATACATGTCTGATGGATTTTAATATAGAATAACATATTTCAGTAATGTCAGAGGGTGACAGTCTTCCTCTAGAGATTCGAGCTGTCTTTATATCCCTATATATCTTTATACAGGGTGGCCGATTTATCTGAAGACATTGAAATATCTCAAGAACTATGCACAGAATCAAAAAAGGTGTGGGTTGAAAGTTGTTCGACACGAGGGGGGGCATCCAATGATAATGAAATTGAGCCCCTCCCCCACCCCCTGGAGGAGGGGTGGGAGAAAAACAATAAAACTTAAATAGGAATCCCAATTTTTTATTGCAGATTTGGATTCTCCGGAAAAAAGTACACCAATTTGACCTAGGAGCTATTGCATTTTTGTTCACAGGTGGCTCTGTAATCGATAAAAATCCAAATTTATCTGAAGACATTGAAATACCTCGAGAACTATGCGGTTGCAGTCATAATGAAATCAACCCTCTCCCCCGCCCCTGAAGGTGGGCGGACGGAGGACAATAAAACTTAAATAGGGACCCGCCATTTATTATTGTAGATTTGGATTCCTCGGAAAACAGTGCACCAATTTGATCGACGAGTTTTTGCGTTTTGGTTCGATGATAAAAATGAAAATGTATAAAATATCGTTACAAATTGAGAATGTCACCAGAATTCGTTTCAGATCAAAGAAAGTAAAATAGACGCATTTCATATTTTTAAAAATGTAATGACTCCTAATTTATCCCCCACCCTCACTTTCTCGGTGTGTAAGGCGGAATAATTTCAAGTCTTTAACGTGAAGCCCTATTATCAATCTTTTATCCTTCTGACAAATTGATCAGATGACAGCTACAGATAATTGATTTGCCGCAAGGATATCCCCAGACCCGCTAGTTAGTACTTTTAATTCGCCGCAATGCTCTGAGACCGACTTTATTAAAATTTAGTATTATTTTACGAAATTTTAATATTTTTTATATTAAAATAGGAAAAATTTGATCCCTTTATGAAAGTTTAATATTAAAAATTCTAATATTTAGTAATACCTATTGCGAAAATTGTTATTCTGAATATAAAATCTTTATAATGTCCATTCGAAAAATTAAGATTATGAATAATTGATATTCTTCATATTAAAAATCAAAACTGATTACATTAAACATTGTGCATACATTATGGAAGCAGTTTTATAAATGTGAAGTTTTCTACCTTCAATAAAATTACATTTTATGTTTTAAATTTATTATTTAATAAATTAAAGAGGACATCACGCAATCTATCAAAAAACGCGTGATGTCCCTTCACTCAGCTCATTCATTCTCTCTGTGGAAGTTTTTTGCGAAATGAGAATAAATAAGCTGAGCATTGACGGTCAAACCAGCTTCTATTAAACAAAACGAAGTGCGACTTCGTTTGGGGATTTCGTCGCCATCTACCGGACCCCGAGAGAACTCACGTGGTTTTATACATGTACATCGCTTGCATTTCGGCCATCACCGGCGTCGGTTCTATTACATAACGCTAGGGGGCGACATAACTCGAAAATAAAGTAGCATATCATTTTATATAAAATAAGTTGAGTCACACGTAACCAGTTCACTTACATTTTTCTCTACTTTCCTCAAGGGAAGTAAATGGATATCGCAACATTCTAATCCCCATATTAAAATTTAATATTCACGGTCTGTCAGTGTAAGACTGTTTTTGAAGTTCATTGTATTGGTAGTAATTCGGTCGGAGGTCACTTGACTTTTAGAATAATAACTTTCAGTATATGTAACTATTTTTTGTCTACCCTTCATTTCTTAAATCGAATTGCAAGTTAAAAATGAATTCTGCTACAATTCCCGACAAAATCGAAATGATTCTTATTTATGGTGAATGTAGGAGGAATATTGACGATGCTGTTGCGTTGTGTGCTGAGCGTTTTCCAGATAATGCTCGTTCGCGTTCTTTTATTTACAAAGTTGTGAATGCCTTTCACTCTGACGGCAGCGTACAAATGAAAAAAAGGAGGCGAAGATTAACAGTTACAGCTATTCACCAAAATTTACATGTAAGCACATGACAATTACATCGCGATTCCGGCATTTCCAGAGATAGTATTCAAAGAATATTGCATCGTCATAAGTTTCACCCATATCACATTTCACTGCATCAGGAACTACATGGCGATGATTTTCATAACCGAGTGATGTTTTGTGAACAGGCACTTCAATAAATGCAAATGAACCACAATTTCTTTGCTAATGTATTATTTTCAGATGAATCTACATTCACGAACCATGGTGACGTCAATAGGCATAACATGCATTATTGGAGCGTAGAAAATCCCCGTTGGTTACGATAAGTTAATCATCAACGTCCTTGGTCGGTGAACGTTTGGTGTGGAATCATAGGAAATAAACTCATTGGTCCTTATTTCATTGAAGGTAATTTGAATAGAACAAATTATCGAGATTTCCTAGAACAAGAACTACCATTACTACATGACGATGTTGCTATGGACGTTCGACGGACAATATGGTTTCAGCATGATGCTTGCCCAGCACATTTTTCAAGAGTAGCAAGGGAAGTACTAGACCGTGATTACAATGGTCGGTGGATTGGTAGAGGTGGCCCCATTAATTGGCCGGCGAGGTCGCCTGATTTAACATCTCCGGATTTCTTCCTATGGGGTTTCCTAAAAGGTAAGGTTTATGAACAAGTACCAACGACTAGTGAAAACATGGTGGAACGCATAAGAACTGCTTGCGCAGAAATTTCTGCAGATATGATACTATCCTGTATAAAGTCATTTGAAGAAAGAATAAATAAATGCATTGAAGTGGAAGGTCAACATTTCGAACACTTACTCAAGTAAGTGAACAGTGAGAGGCAAGGGGACTCACGTAAAACAAGCACCCCTAAGGGAACAAAAAAATACTACGTCCACGTCGTTGTTCCTGGGTAACGCTAAATGTATTTTTTCCCGGCTTTGTTAGAATGACCGTATTCCAAATCCGCTACGTGGTGCGAAAGTTGTCAATTCCGTCTGAGTGCCCGCGCGCATGCGCACTTCGTTCTCATTACTCCCGTGGGACGAAAAGTGTTGCCCGCGGGAGTAATGGATGCGACCAGGAAAAAACTAGCGTATGCTTCACGAGAGGAATGCGCGCGCACCTCGTGAGAGGGATGCCCTCGCTTCGCTCGCACAGAAAACCTTCCACTCGGGGATCACGCTCTTTCCTCCCTTAAAGCATAATATACTATTTTTTACACACAACCAAATCCATGGTTATTTTTCAGATAATTTCCATTGTAGCGACTAGAAAACACATTACAAGAATTAAAGTCAAAGAAAAACGAACATTTCGTAGTGGTGGCATTGAATAGTATTTTTAAAATAAAATACGTCTACTATTATTTATCAGATGTGATGTGAATTCTGGAGACTTCGAATTTTAGGGATTTTTTACTTTCGCTTTTTGTCGACTACAGCGTCACCTGTGAACCACAATGTAATAGCTCCTAGGTCAAGTTGGTGTACTTTTTTCCGGAGAATCCAAATCTGCAATAAAAAATTGAGGTTCCTATTTAAGTTTTATTGTTTTTCCCCACACCACCCCCAGGAGGTGGGGGAGGGGGTAAATTTCATTATTACTGGATGCCCACCTTCGTTTCGAACAACTTTCATCTCACACCTTTTTTTATTCTGTGCATAGTTCTCGAGATATGTCTATGTCTTCAAATAAATCGGCCAACCTGCAAATTTATATCAATTTGAAAAATAATTAAGTAGATCGTTGCAAAATACAACGGTATTTATTTCTTTGACTGTTTTTAATAAAATAATAAAAATAGATAAAATTTTGGTATAGAAGTCTCTCTTACTGAAAAGTAATAATACAGTACACAAATAAATAAACAAATAAAACAAGGGGTTGTTGATTTCAACCAAGTGGTTATAAAGTTTTCAGGGACTGATCGATTAAAGTATCTTCCGGCGGTCTATTGAATAGTCTGTCGCACTAGAAATTTATGTTTTTCATTTTCAAACACATTCGTGACGGTTTCAAGAACATCTAATATCTCTGCTCTCTCCCTAGCTGTCTCAAGACCTTGTCGTTGGTGGGGGAGCTTGTGAGCCGCCGCTCACCTCTCGATAAATCTACCGGTGGGGGCTTCCAGTCCACTATCGGGTTCCCCGAGGATTATGACCCCGGCAGGGGTCCGACCTCGGAGGTCCGAAGGTGATCCTGGGTACTATGACACGGTCTCACGTGTCCGATCCTAGGCGTCACAGGAGTGGAGGCATCCCCACAGGTCCTTCCAGGGGCTGTGACATCGGAAGGGTGTCCGAACTTGGAGGATCACCTAGGCAACCTGGGGGCTACGACACTCACAAGTGGCCGATCTCAGGTTGCGAACCCAGGGTACCCATCCGGCGCGGCTCTGACCGCCCGGCGGGCACATTCCAGCTGGGTCGGTAGGTGGGGGTTAACCCCGCATCGGGGGGTAGAGGGACGGGTCCAACTAAGAAGAGACAGCCCCAAAGTTGGAAGGTGTGTAGGACACCGTGCCGGAAACCGACAAACTGTCGGGGATCGACTTGTCATTTGGGCCATGACCCGAATGTCTTGGCACCGGGGGATATGAAGGTGTCGTAAAACGGTCCCTTGGGGCACCAGGCGCCACCCCTCGTATTAAGCCTCACCTCGGCATGCGGGGCTCTGTCGGGGGGAAGACTACTTCCCTAGCTACTCGTGGGAATCAAATGAATGACGACACCACTACAAACCTAAATAAAAAACCGACAGACGGCTCGGAAACCATGGAGGTCGAAACGGACGCTTTGGCGGCCGGGACGCCCCTTGGAAACCAGGCTGAATGTCCAACCGTCGGTGCTCTCCCAGCGGCTGCGCCCTCGCAAGAGGGTGTGACGGCCAAGGAGTCGCCGACGGCCATAACCAGGAAAAGACTCTGCGGAGCCGGAAAAAAGAGGCTCCGCAAAGAAAGACAGCGCCTAGAGGCCGCCAGTGGTGGCCCGGGTGCTAACACGAACACCGGGACGAAAGAAACTCCGAAGAGGGGGAGGCATCCACAGGAGACTCCCCCGTCGGTGCAGAAACCGTCCAAAAAAAGTAGGGGGGGAGTAGCGAACCAAGCGGTCTTAGACAGGGCCGGGGGTTCGGGTCTCACGGCCGCACAGCGGGCGAACCCCCTTACTCTCGTCGTGGTGAACGAGGATTACCCCGATGCCGAGCTGACAAGGGAGCATCTCGACACCTTCTACCGGGTCTTCTCGAGGCGTGCTGAAGAGCTGCCAGAGGAGCAATGGCCGAAGATCGAGGCCTCCTTTTGCAAGGCTGGGGCCATCACCTTCATCCCGGCGAACCAGGCAACCAGGGACCGCCTCATGGCTGAACGTACGGCCGAGGGGGGCCCCTGGAAGGGTCCAAAGATCAGGACCGGGGGGGTTGAACTCCTCCAAAAGATGCTGAAGGCTACAGCCTGGATCCCAGACGAACCAGAGGATCCGGCGGTAATACTTCGGCGTCTGGGTGGGTACAACCGGCGCCTTCAGCCAAGGCTCCAGCATCTGGACAGCAAGGCGGCACAAAAATGCTGCTGGTTGTCCAGATTCCGGAAGCCCAAACAAGGGCGCTCGCGGCCCTTGATAATCGGCCTTACTACCGGTGTACCCGGGTGACATTCAAAGTCACCGGAGGCACCGGCCAGTAAGGACCGAACATGGTAAAAGAAGAGGCGCGACGTCTCACAATGGCGTCCGGGCAACTTCAGTTTACCCAGATTAACTTGCACCACAGCAAGGACGCCTCTGCTTGTTTACAGAGGAGCATGGCTGTGGTGCACACAGGCATAGCGCTAATCCAAGAACCTTGGATTGTCAGAAATGCCATTAGGGGGCTGGGAGCCTCCCACTGTTTTAGCAAAACAGGGGCGGTCAAACCCAGGGCCTGTATTCTCACCAATGGAATCAACGCAGTTCCACTGATGGACCTGAGTAATGAGGACCTAATGGTGATAACAATCAACACAAATGAGTTGGGGAAAATAGCAGTGGCCTCAGCTTACTTCCCATATGATGGGCCTGATAATCCCCCAAGGGAGGTAAGGAAACTGGTGGATCATTGCAGGCAGATAGGGCTCCCCCTACTGATAGGCTGTGACGCGAATTCACACCATCAGATATGGGGCAGTACCGACATTAACGAAAGAGGACAGGCGCTGCTGGAATATCTGGTCACCACCGACCTGGATATCCGCAACACCGGCAGCACCCCAACCTTTCGCAACGCTATCAGAGCAGAAGTCCTGGACCTCACACTCTGTAGCAGTAGCCTCCTCCACAGGATTAAAGATTGAAGGGTTAAAGATGATCCGTCACTGTCGGATCACATGACGATCGCATTTCACCTGGCGGCTGATGTAGGCGCCAATATGAAATTTATTAGAAACCCCAGAGGTACAGACTGAGAGGGTTTCAAAAGAGACCTAGGCGTAGCCCTCGAGGATGTGCCAAGGACTAGGATCAACAACTCTCTGGCACTAGAGGAAGCAGCCAAGGTGTTCAGCGCAGGCATTAAATATGCCTTCGAGCGAAACTGCCGGGAAACCCCTGTCAGGGACAGGAGGCTGACCTGGTGGAATCGCAGCCTGGAGGCTAAGAAGGTTAACACTAAAAAGCTTTTCAGGTTAGCCAGGAAGAGGAATTATCCCCAAGCCTGGGACAGCTATACTATAGCAAGAGATGACTTCAGAGATGCAGTCAGGAAAGCCAAGAAGGACAGCTGTGAATCCTTCTGCTCGGAGGTCGAGAAGGGACCTCCGGCAGCCAGGCTTGGAAAGGTTCTGGCGAAGGACCCGGCTGCAATCATGGGAATATTAAAACTGCCAAATGGCACCAGTACGACGACGGACGCGGAGACACTGGACTGCCTAATCCGAGCCCACTTCCCGGGCTTTTATAGGTCTGGGAGTGGGAAGGGGGGAGACGAAGACCTGAACCGAGCCGTTCCCGGCTCGGGAGGTGGGATGTCCAAGGCCCGCAGAGAACTTGGACGCCGAATCGCTCGGGAGATCGTCACCCCCGTGAGGATAAGGTGGGCCGTACACTCCTTTAGCCCGTATAAGTCACCGGGACCAGATGGAATCTATCCAGCTCTTCTTCAAAGAGCTGGCGATATGATCATAGGACCACTTATGAGACTAACTACAGCTAGTCTCATCCTGGGCCATGTGCCTAGTGCATGGCAGGGAGTTAAGGTGGTTTTCCTACCTAAAGCAGGGAGATGCGGTTATGAATCGCCCAAGGACTTCAGACCAATCAGTCTAACGTCATTTTTACTAAAGTTAGTAGAAAGACTCGTGGATAGGTACATGAGGGAGACGGTCCTAGCACGATGCCCACTGCACGGGAGCCAACATGCCTACAGAACGGGTCTCTCCACTGAGACGGCACTGCATCAGGCTGTCTCACTGATTGAGACCCAGCTGGAGAACAGGGGCTTCGCAGTGGGCGCTCTGCTGGACATTGAGGGGGCCTTCAATCACACCGCGCGAGGAGTGATAAGGAGACCCCTCAAGACGCACAACACACCGGAACCAATCGTGGACTGGGTGGACCACATGCTGGCGAATCGTAGTCTGCGAGCGGAGAAAGGTGATACGAAAATCCGGGGCAATGTTGACTCCGGATGTCCACAAGGGGGGGTTCTTTCACCACTGCTATGGAATGTAGTGATGAATGAGCTCCTGGTTGGAGTCACGGAGCTCGGACTACACGTCACGGGATACGCGGACGACGCTCTGATAATTGCCAGGGGGCCGTTCTTGAGTCCGCTGACAAGTTTAATGCAGCGCGCACTTACATTTGTGGAGCACTGGTGTCAGGAAACGGGGCTCTCTATAAACCCTAGGAAAATAGAGGTGCTGGTGTTCACCAGAAACTACAAATGGGACCGTGTCTGTCCGCTAACTCTGTCTGGACACAGACTAGAGTGCGCGGTAACAGCCAAATACCTCGGGGTGACTCTAGATAGCAAGCTTAGCTGGAAGAAACATCTGAAAGACAGATGTGCCGGAGTCACGGCTTCCCTATGGCTAATGAGACGAACCATAGGTAGCAGCTGGGGCCTCAAGCCGGCCACTATGCTATGGATATACGAGGCTATACTGAAGCCAAGGTTAACCTATGCTTCACTGGCCTGGTGGAACAGGTCCACTATGGCTACGGCTGTCAAGGACCTAGAGAAAGTGAGAGGGCTCATACTCAGGAGTATCACGGGCGCTGCGAGGTCAACCCCCACGGCGGCGCTAGGTGTTCTCCTGGATATAGAGCCCTTTCACATAACTTTGAAAGCCGAGGCCGCAAAGGCCTGGCGCAGGATCAAAGCAAAGAGTGGGTACAGGAGCTCTGTCAAAAGAACAGGACCACTGGATGCCTACTTTCGGGGTAGCGTCTTAGACGAGATGGCAGATCACACGTCACCACGCTATCTTTTTGACAAAAAATACAAAATCAGTCTCCCGACCAGAGAAGACTGGGAAAGCAACCATGCGGCACTACTCAACGGCAACAACTGGTTCACAGATGGGTCAGTTGGGGCGCGGGGGAGCGGGGCAGGGGTATACAGAGGAAAAGGTGGAAAAGGGTCCATATACCCCTTGGGAGCCTACACCACTGTTTTGCAAGCAGAATTAATGGCTATCATTCAGTGTTCACACAGAGCGCTGAATGAGGATAATGGTAATAATACCACCATTTTTTTCTGATAGCAGGGGAGCCTTACAGGCCCTCAACAACTTTACCACAAGGTCAGGACTAGTCTGGGACTGCTACCAGTCCCTGAATAGACTAGCTGCGAAAACCCGCGACACGCTGCGCTGGATCCCAAGCCACTGTGGATTCAAGGGCAACATGATGGCGGATAAGCTAGCCAAACTGGCAGCAACAAAGAATTTTATTGGCCCCGCACCCGTGGTGGGCGTGTGCAAAAACCTTGCTCGGGAAGCATTCCGGACGAAGGTTGAGCTCGAACACCAGGGGTTATGGGGTTCCACACCGAGATGCAGGCAAGCCAAACTCTTTGTTGGGAACAGCTGGCCCTGCAGATGGAAACCGGTACTCCTGAATGCCAAAAGATCGGTGGCCAAAGATCTGGTGGCAATGATTACTGGGCACGGGGATCTCCGGGGACATCTCCACAAAATAGGACTGTCAGACTCGACGGCCTGCAGATACTGTGGAGAGGCGGTAGAAACCGCCGAACACATTCTTTGCGAATGCCATGCCACCACTAGATATAGAGTGGAGGGGATGGGCAAACCTGCACTGACAAGGCAGGATATCACCTCCATGGAGGCTGCGACCATGGCCGCGGTATGGATGGCTATGCGCCGTGCCATATAGAAGGAGGTCATAGGAGGAGTGCAAAGGGACTACCCAAGCACTCAGGTTTTTGGTCTGTGTGACCAAACCAACTCGAACTTTAAATTATTATTATTATTTAATATCTTTGCTATTATTTATATCGATTTTATTCAGATTTAAGTATCTTCCGGCAGTCTATTGAATAGTCTGTCACACTAGAAATTTATGTTTTTCATTTTCAAACACATTCGTGACGGTTTCAAGAACATCTAATATCTCTGCTATTATTTATATCGATTTTATTCAGATTTAAGTGTCTTCCGGCGGTCTATTGAATAGTCTGTCACACTAGAAATTTATGTTTTTAAATTTAAAAGATATTCGTGAAGGTTTCAAGAACATCTAATATCTCTGCTATTATTGAAATCGATTTTATTCAGATTAAAGTATCTTCCGGCGGTCTATTGAATAATCTGTCACACTAGAAATTTATGTTTTTAAATTTAAAAGATATTCGTGAAGGTTTCAAGAACATCTAATATCTCTGCTATATACAGACTGCGGGAGTAAGAATTTATATTTTCAGTTTTAAAATACATTCCTGGAGGTCCCGCGAGTAAGAAATATCATGGAAAGATTTTACAACGTTTTATACGAGGTTTTGCTATTTTCCAGCGGTCTATTGAATAGCAGACGATTACGAGGTGTCGCATTTTTAATCAGAAAAGCATTCGAGATGATTTCATGTTTAACAATGTTTGATACTTACCTTCTAGGATAGTTTCGTAAAGTCGTATGGTCTTCCTCTTCTGCTATTGAATAGTAATTGACTGCTAACTGCTTTTATTTTGTAAGGGAAACTTATCTATGTGGTTAGAATGATTATTGTGGCAATTTGTGGATATTTAGAATTCATTTAAATTTTCGACTTTAAGTCGACTCAAACTTCAGCTACATTCTATATCGAAGGCCAAATTCGCATGTATCTCATTGGCAATTAAATCATCAACTAAACGTTCATCGTGGTACGCCCATTGCCTAACGGTAAAATCGCCGCGAGATAACAACACAATAATTTCGTTTCTAATCTCTATCGCCTCGTTTATAGTCTCACCTCCGGTCAGCAAGTCATTAACGTATAGATGATTAGTGAGGATTTTTGCTGCTCTGGGGAATACGAAGAATTCGGCTTCCACAAGTCTGTGAATTGTGCTTATCGCCAGAAACGAAGACGGGACAATACCGAATGTGAGAGTATTTAGCTGGAAAGTCTCGATCCGATTATCTCTACGCTAAAGCTTCTGTTGAAAACGCCTATTACGCTCGTGTAGCAATATTTGTCGAACAATTTTTCCTATATTTGTCGTACTGACATAGTTATAAGTACGGACATGAAACACGTGTAAGAGTAAGTTTCCTTATATTGTTGAGCCCGTCATTCACAAATCGTATAAAGATTGACCATTTGATGTTTTGGCAGATGCGCCGAACACGACACGCAGTTTAATTGTGTTGCTCGAATTCTTCACTACTGTGTAATGAGGCATCTAGTACTCCTCGTTGTCGGCACTTTCCACTAAAGACATGTGATTTAATTCTAAATACTCTTCAAAAACTCGAGTCTATTCATGTTTCAATACCTGAACCGTTCGAAATTTCTCTCGGGACACAATAATCGTTTAAGTGCAACTGTACGCGACTCCCCAAGACACTGATCATTATTTCGAAGTGACAAACGGACTAAATTTCGCCCTTCCTTGCTACGAGAAACCGTGATTACAAAATGCACTTCACATGCGGCTTCCTCCACCGATTTTGGCTTATCTCGTTAAATTTCTTCGATAGGCCACCATCTAGTCAATTATTCTTCTAATATTGTTATATGGCACGAAGGGACATTTGAATGAGATTGTAATCGAGTTCCACCTGTCACAACCCGTCCTAAACTCGTTTTTTGTAAATATAAATCGTAATCCATGTGCGATAAATTTATTTGTCCGGAACTGATTAACAAATCAACTATAGGTTGCAGATGACATTCCGGATCGGCTAATTTTAAATTGGGAGGTATTTTAACGGCATTTCCTAGAAATAACTCCATAGGAACTAAGTCCGTAATTACTGGCATCGTGAAACTTATCAATTCCTTTGAAAAGTCACCGAATATCGATTGTATCGTAATCTGTACAACGCCTCTTGATTGAGTACTCGTCGCATTAAGTGTACCAACTGACAATGAATGCTCTAATACACGAGTATTGAAATGTTTGACGATAGATTCCGAGATAAAATTAGCAGTGGCGCACGTATCCAAAAGAGCACGACACCTATAATAGCGCTTCGCTTGTGGTTTTTAATATAAATTAAGGCGCTTGTTAGTAGTTGGGAGAGTTTATACGTGATATCGAAGCGAAGTTTGATATTCGTTCTTCCGTCTAGGTAGATGGTCAGGATGCACTTTACGCGGGTCGTGATTTCGTCACGGATTTGTTATTGCTTGCATTACCATCGATATGTATAAGTGTATTGTGACGTTTATGACATGTCGTACAGTTCGATAACTTACATGGACTATCTCGATGAGAACGCTAACAATTATAGCACATCTTCTTTTACCACCTGTACGTTGTCGGTATTTGACGCTTCTCGTTTTATACAAAAACTCGTATATTTGATCGGTTGTCGGGAATTCGCCCCTCTCTAACGTCGCTTCCCACCTTTCTAATGTGCTCTTAGGCAGTTTACTTTCCAGAATGTGCACAGTCATTTCCGGCCCTACTGTTACGCCAAACGTTTTTAACGACGCGTGATGTACTTGAAAGTCCTTTGATAAACCACTAGTGTTTTCTCTTTCTAATATGAGATGATGTATATGTAAACCATTTATTTTTGTCCTGGATAACAATGTCCGTGGACAAATCACAAAATTACATCATTTTACAAAATAATGAAACTTAAACTTAAAACCTAAATACTGAGCACTTAAAACCTAAGAATACAAATCTATATAGACTATAAATATAATGAGTTCCGCACACTTCTAAGCTATGTAAATTATTAAATGATGATAAGATCGATAAGTACAATACTAAGTCTGAAATTAAAAATTGAATAGAAAATAATAGTAGACATTTTAATGGTTTTTGTGATGAAATACCACGAATACTGTAAGTGTGAATGAAGGGCAGTTGTATTTGTCACCACTCCGGATGTGCACAGAAAGCGCACGTTTAAAGGTTTCTGGTAAACGAGATGACCGCACGTCAAAAGGTTGAGAGTTCCAAGACTTGATAGCACTTATCCAGTACGAGTTCGAATGAAAATTGGTTCGACAAGTCGGAATATGGAAGTGTTGCCGACAGGTTCAAATTACGGTTTGCCAAATTATGTGCGATTGTTACACGGCATATAGCGATGCAGCCGGTATTGTGTACGCATTAGAGCATAGTGAATTATTGTACGATTTCAGTCTAATGTAAAAGAATAGGAACAATATGTCATGTCGAAAATAATGTAAACAGAAACGAGACCTGGCGAGGATGTTTGTTCCCTCCGCCAACGTAAGATAGACGAGACCATATATTCAATAGTATATAAATGATATATTACAAATTGTATTATTTTCAGGAATCTAGGAAATCGCCTAAATTATAATGTGAATAGAAAACGGAAATAATGGGACAAGGGCTACTTAGCGAGTGGGGAACGTAGTCACAAACCATATAAATACGGCTGCAGGGCCACCAGCAGTCAGTATTCCTTCCGAAGGTCTATCGGGCTGCATCACGAGTAGGGTACCATGGTAGATGGTAGAGTATAGACAGGGTGGTTGAGGAGAAGAACAAGAAGAGTTCTGTTTGCCTTGATTTGCAGGACGTGCTCCCATCAACGTACGTTACAGGAAGGTAGTAGCATTAAGAGGCGCAGATTGTCGTACCGGTGTAGGAGAAACAACAAATTTATCTCTAATGTATTTGGACTGCGAAGTTGTGAGAACTTGGTAAGTGAGAGTCTCACGGTAGTATCTATGACGGTCTTCAATAGTTAGCCAATTTTTTTTCCCTTCAATACTCAGCAAGCGGATGATCATGGCGTAGTTTGTAGACAAAGCGTAGCGTTGAGTTAAGCAGTCGCCGAAACTTTGTTAGGAGATAACCAGATACGTCAGCGAAAAGAAGATAGGCAAAGTCTAAGTGCGGAAGGATTAAGGCATTGGTCAGCATTAATTTTACGGAGGATGGTAAGTTAGCTCCCCTATAGCGCAGTCTGTACAAAGCATAAAGTACCTTAGAACTGACATAGGAGATGGGTCGGTTCCATGTTAAATCAGAAGAGAGATAAATGCTAAGGTTGCGGATTTCATGGACATATGGTACCACGTGACCGTTTACCACGATTGAAGGCAAAGTAATAGAGTCAAATATCGGAAGGTTGTATCTTGTCCCAAATATGATAGCTTTAGTCTTCTCATTTATTAATAACACAGGACCACCAAAAAAAAATTTCAAAAAGCAACTGGGATCTTAGAAGGTGATTCTTATAGATTTCTGGTCGCTGAAACCGAAACCAAACCCTATTTTGCTCTAACACGTCAGGATTATGCAGAAAGTGAGGTTATGAAGGCGAAAAATAGTGATTTTCGTCACTGCAATAGTGTAGCCGATAAACAGTTATAAGTGAAGTGTCAAATAATTTCAAGGAGTAAAAATTACTAAAAAAAGATATTTGCAAGTGTCTGTGTGCGTATGTGCGCTAAAACGGATGTGAATGTGTGCGTGTCGTACAGTAGGTGTCACCCAAAATCAAAGAATTGAACATAGCCGGAAACTGAGCATAGAATTCGAGATGATTAATGTGAATAATTCCCTTATCTATTGCGCGTGCGCGAGTGTGGGGTCGAGAGAGAGTATGTGTGTGTGTGTGTGTGCGTGCGTGTGTGTGTGTGTGTGTGCGACACACAACAGAGATCAGGACCCCGTGGTTCGTCGCCTCCATGGTATTCAAGGACTCCAAACCCTCTCTGGATGTGTGTGCGTGTGTGCGTGTGCGTGTGCGTGTGCGTGTGCGTGTGCGTGTGCGTGTGCGTGCGTGCGTGCGTGCGTGCGCGCGCGCGTGTGTGTGTGTGTGTGTGTGTGTGTGTGTGTGTGTGTGTGTGTGTGTGTGTGTGTGTGTGTGTGTGTGTGTGTGTGTGTGTGTGTGTGTGTGTGTGTGTGCTTGAGTGTTTGTGATTGTGTGCGACACACAACAGAGATCAGGACCCCGTGGTTCGTCGCCTCCATGGTATTCAAGGACTCCAAACCCTCTCTGGATGTGTGTGCGTGTGTGTGTGTGTGTGTGTGTGTGCGTGTGTGTGTGTGTGTGTGTGTATATGTGTGTGTGTGTGTGTGTGTGTGTGTGTGTGTGTGTGTGTGTGTGCCCGCGTGCGTGTGTGCATGTGTGTCAGTGTGCGCGCACTTACGTGTCCTGCTCTCAGCATTACCCAGGATCAACGACGTGACACACACACACACACACACACACACACACACACACACACACACGGACTCACGTGAGAGGCAATGGGATTACTCACAGTAAACCAGCACCCCGAAGGGGTCACTTTCCTGCAACGTCCACGTCGTTGATCCTGGGTAATGCCGAGAGTAGGACACATAAGTGCGCGCACACTGACACACACACACACACACACACACACTCACAGACACACGCGCGCACGCACACACTCACTCATGAACGCACACTGGCGCACGCGCAATAGATAAGGCAATTATTCACATTAATTATCTCGAATGCTATGCTCATTTTCCGGCTATGGTTTATTCTTTGATTTTGGGTGACACCTACAGTACGACACGCACATATTCACATCCGTTTTAGCGCGCATACCCACACAGACACTTGCAAATATCTTTTTTTAGTAATTTTTACTCCTTGAAATTATTTGACACTTTCACTTATAACTGTTTATCGGCTACAGTATCGCAGTGACGAAAATCACTATTTTTCGCCTACATAACCTCACTTTCTGCATAATCCTGACGTGTTAGAGCAAAATAGGGTTTGGTTTCGGATTCAGCGACCAAAAATCTATAAGAATCACCATCTAAGATCCCAGTTGCTTTTTGAAATTTTTTTTTTGTGGTCCTGTGTAATCCACAGTGTCCGGTCCAACTACTCGTCCCGCACGCCGTACCTTTTGATTACGATTGTATTGCATTCGCATACCTAGAATATCTGTCGTAGTGTTACTTATATACCTGTGAGCTAAATATAATGGTTTAGAATTTCCAAACTAGAATTTCAGTCAGTCTGAACGTCCAAGTTATGTCGTGTGCTATAACGTGTATAACGTGCTCGTTCTCTGTGTAAAATATATTTTATCCGAAAAAATGAAGTGTAGTAGAGAAGATAGAGCGTCTTCCCATAGACAAAAATCAAGACCAAAAAGAAAAAATGTATTCAATCCAAAAACAACCGAAACGGACAGTAGCATTTACTGCATTGTGAAAAAATTGAAATACAAGAGGACGAAAATATTTTCGATATTCCACAAGATCCGACAGTTCCATATAGAATTTTGAACTTTATAACAGTGTTTTCCGCAATTTCCGAACTTGCGAAGTGCAAGACGTGCAATTAAGAATTGAAGTTTCAAACTACCTGTAAACGAGGACTTAGTTTTAAAATTGTTGTTTTGTGCAAGTGTAAATATCGCATGATAAATTCAAGTCCTTTCATTGGACACTCTTATGCGATAAATCGACGATTTTTATTCATCATTCATGAGAGTCCTCGGATCATGCTTAGCAGGTGCATCAAAAATCTGTGGCATGATGAACATGCCCTGCTTTGTAATGCAGTCTACTTACGATCTAATAATGAGAAACATTCAAATTGTGAGCGGTGAGTTGTGCAGTCGCATTTTTCTAGCTCCTTATTTCTTGGCAAATTTGTTGTATTTATCCGGGTTGTGGGAGTTCAATTTTTAGTGGCATATCTCCGAAGCGGCTTGGGTTGGTCCTGTTTTGTACTTTTTGCAATCTGAGCCCTTATTCTGGAGTAAAACAAAATTTTGTATATTCATCGAATCGTTTTCAACCGTTGGAGTATCAGCTGTCAACACCAGAGTATGTACCACGTGACCGTTAAATTCCTACACATGGCTTAATAGTGTGACACAGCGCACCTACGTCATCGCAGATGATACAACACGTCAAGTTAATTGTAAGCTGCAAATTGTAAGTTGTTAACGCTCTACACAAGTTGCCGCTGAAAAAGAACAGGACTTACTAATTTTCTCTATTCATGAATAATTAGTAAGTCTCGAAATTTGGCATATTCGACGTGCGCCTAATTGTATCAGCATAAATTATTGTGTCACATATATAGCTCTATACTATATCGGTATAAGTGACATCACTCACACGGCTTTTGGCTACACGAGTATATTTTTCGATTGCGCTCTATAAAGTGGGAGGCATTTGCTTACCCACTACTCGTGTGCTGCGCACTGCTAGAGGCGCATACGGTTCACGTGCCCCTCTATCGTGATTACTACTACGTGTCGATTCACTGTACTCGTGATTATCGTTACGCGTGTAGGTTACTGTGTATGAGTATATGTGTTGGTATCACAGCTACTAGCGTACTACACTTGTGATCCTCGCAGTTTCACCCGGTTAATTAGCACGTCTCATAGACAATATAATAATATATATTTCGTTATTTTTTTGTTTTTTTATTATCTATCTAATATGTCTGAGATTTGTTTTTTTTTTTTTGTAATAAACCTATTACGGTCAGCGCCTATATAAAATGCATTGTATGCAAAAGTTCGTGCCATAATGAATGCTGGCCTGACACAGGTACCAAAACTGATGAAAGGATATATATTTGCTGTCTTACTAACAGAGGACGAAAATGAAAGGGAGCAGACAATTTACTACGCTCTCCGCGCTTCCAACGGTCAGGCAGTGCATCGTCAGTCGACTCAAGCGCATCTGAGATATCCCAATTACAATGTGCAACTGCAGATACTCCTGTAGACCCATCCATTGATCGCCAAACCTTCTACATGGGGTTCAAACGAAATTGAACCATAGTAAATAATAAATTGGATAAGGTCTTAAATTTATCGAGTAGCGTTGATGAAATAGAGGCCACTTAGATACTAACATCGTCGAAACAACATCTGTGCGTAGAGATTTAGACAAATCTCGTGCCATAGCTGGTTATGAGGCTCAAAACTGCGAGTCGGTAATATCGGGAATACCGGAACGTGACAATGAAGATCTGCGGAGCAGTATTGTCAAAATCTCGGGAGTCTTGAAACTTGCGCAGGATTTATTATCCGCATACAGACTTAAACCTGTAACGCATAATGCTCCCCGTGCATCAACTTCCACGAATCAAGCATCATCAAGACCATTTTCCATTCTCGCCAAACTGGCCAGGAACCACCGCAATCTCGACAGCACTATGATCGATGGTACCCTAAAAAAACAGCCGATTTTTATTAATGAACACCTGCCACCTGAACCAAGAGACTTACTAAGAAAAGCCAAAGCTGATGTACGTGGGGTTCCTGCTAAAAGATGCTGCATATATAACGGAATCGTCCACATTCGTCCGGTGAATGGTGAACCTGCTATTGAAATTCTGTCTGAAGCAGACATAGCTAAGATTTTGTTGTGAAGTGACATGCGTGACAGTGATTCTGTTGCTAATTTTTTTAATTTACCTGTACCTGTCATTTCAAAAAACTATAATAATAATAACATTAAACTTTGCCACATAAATGTGCAATCTTTATGTTCCACCAATAAGTTTTCTGAATTCACTGAATTTTTTACAAGTAATATTTTTCATGTTATATTGCCCACCGAAACATGTTTTAATACATTTCATTTAAGTAAACAGTTTACCCTAAAAAATTATGTGTTACTCGGAAATGATAGACACGGGAAACGCGGAGGTGGTGTCATCGCATATATTCATAGTTCTCTAAGACCTACTGTCCTATCAACATCTAAATATGTCTTAAGTGAACCAGAATTTATGCTCTTAGATATTGCTATCTGTCATCTATAGAGCTCCTGCAACATCTTACTTTACTAATTTTGAAGATTCGCTAATAAGATACAGCCACGCATATGAAGACGTCATAATATTTGGAGATCTGAACATGGACTTAAACAAACCTAACTCGGCCACATCGCATCTTCGTGAGTTTGCCACAAATAGTGGTCTTTCCATTATCCCTTTTGCTTCGACACAGCATAGCTCTTCCTCTAGTAGAGGATCGATCACTGCTTGGTATTAGATTCTGCTAAGGTAATTTGTCAACACCAAATGGCTGTTCATTTTGTTTCTGACCATGATTTAATATCTATTGAATATAGGATTAAAGTACAGACGGAAGCTATGGGTACTATCACCTGCAGAAATTATAATCGGATTAATGTAAATAATTTGTTGGCTGATATTGACAACACAGATTGGTCAGCTTTTCTGTCACTCCCGGATATTAATGAGTCATTCAATCTCTTTAGTCACACACTTAAAAATGTACTTGATGCTCATGCTCCTCTACATTCCTTTCGGCCTAAAGTATTACGTGCCTCTTGGTTTTCTGAAGAGCTACATATTATTCGCTGATATCAGCGCCAGATGTACGCGTGACACCCAGATCAAAGCACGGTTAATTTCATACCGGAAGACGTACAGGGAAATATTATCTAGGACGAAAGACAACTACTATGCCTCTAGGCTTATGGGAATATCCGACCCAAAAAGACTATGGAGGGAGCTACGCGGAATGGGCTTTGCTAAAACCAATAATGACGTAGAACCACTATGCTGTACTGTAGATGAAATTAATGCTTTTTCTACATCTCTATCCCAACACTCAATTGATGTAGAGACCATTGATCTCACATCGCTTGTTTTTCACACAGGCTTCCCGGAAAATACACTTTTTTTTACTATATTACACCGGAGGTATTGCGTCGACATTTTATGCGCATTTCATCCGATGCTAAAGGCGTTGATGAACTCTCAAGCTCGTTTCTGTTGAAATGCTTACCGGCAATATTCCCTTACTTGCTGCATTTACTTAATCAGTCTCTACAGATGTCTTGTTTTCCTTTGTTATGGAAACATGCCTTGTTGACACCCATCAAAAAAGTAAAATCGCCTACTGGTCCCTGGGATTACCGACTGATCTCGATTCTGTGCACGCCCTCAAAAATCTTAGACCGAATTGTTTACGAGCAGGCTATCAAATTTCTAAACGGTCGTAACTGGTTTGACCCATTCCAATCGGGATTCCTTTTGTGCATGTGGCATGGGTGCGGGCATATGTATGAGTACTGAGGCCGAGTGGAATCGACGATCCCTGTGAATCGAAAGGGAGTAAGGCGTGATACGCGAGGACCGAAAGTTTCTCGCAAGTGAAACGGCACACGGATTTATTGATAAGAGGATGACTGATATATCGTCCACATTGAATATTATTTGCATTTTGTGTATTACCATAACCTCCTTCAGTTTTTTAATTGCTATAAACCCCATTTATACGAATTTACGTACCTGTAGGTTCTGCATGTATATAAGAATACATATTCATTTTATGTACTGTTTTCTAAATTTGATTTTATCTCGTTTTTTGAAGATTAACTCTTTATTAAAAACAACACACGTCAGAAGAAAGTAATTTTATTAATCTCGTTTATCACAAACGATGTTTCGGTAAAAAAGACTCTTGGGAGTTCTTCGCAACTTCTCACAGTAAAAGTCCATATGACGGGATAGGAGGAACCGTCAAATGAGAAGCTAAATGAGCTAGTGATAAACAAATTTTATTAGCTCAAGATCTTTTTTTTTTTAAATTATAGGTGAAATTAAAAAATAATAAAAAGGATGTACAGCAGCGCGCAACACATATCGGAAGTAGCCGCATGCCGGTAACGCGTGATACGCGAGTACGTGATAAAGCGCATGGAGCATATCGATATACACCATGTACAATATTTCTGTTCTGATATTACATTTAAAAATATGATTTTTATCCTTAAAGTAATGAGCTACATATTACAGATTAATTTAATAATATTCTTACCTCGATAAGTTCAAACATAACTGGTTGACCTACAAAATGATTACACTTGTCTTCTGCTTCCAACTGAATTTTCTTAATGGTATCTTCATCTAAACCTCTGGGATTACGTAGATTAATAATTGGCAATGCGTCTGGATATCCTGCAGGTAACGTAATAATGAGTCTAATGCAAACATATTGCGAATCAGAATCTTCCCCTGTTGACGGAAATACTAACGTGTCAATTACTTCCGGTTCACCTCTGCAAATAATTTATTGTGAATCGAAACGTGGAAATACATTTTAAAACCGGTTACTTAGTTAAATGTTCAACATTTGCAAGCAAGGCTCTAAATTTACAGAGAATACGATATGATGTTGAATTTACATCTATTAAAATAAGTTGGGGTTTTGTCTGCCTTTCGTAAAAACGTTTATAGAGACGAATTTTCTCTCGTTACTTCAGATGAAGCCTTCTTAAAGACGATGGCATATTTTATTTTACAGGCGTGCAAACGTAATCTAATTAGAGTGACTTCTTTTAAAATAGATCAGTTTTTAACATTTGTAAGATACAATTTATCGCGTTCTTAAGGATTACAAGTATTTAACTGTAAAATATGGGTTTACGCTATAAACATGGGTATGTGTCGTCTATGTCGCTAAAAATCTCTGTGATGATGTGTATCATAGTTTATATAGCAATACGTTGATTCTCTGATGAGGGAATTTCTTCCTCGTGGGCTAAAATTATACTGATTAACAAAAGAGCCGAATTTTTAAGAAGTGACATTAATATTTAAACCTCAGTTCCAGGCGAGAACTTTAAAAATGCATTTTTTCAAAACGTTTTAATATTTATATTAGAACGCTTTTCTTTTTATTTGTCGTCCACTCGCCATAAACTGGGCTTCGGAGTTTTCCCCTTCCAGCTGGTTTTCTAGCGCAACTCACAACAGGGCCGAACACAGAAATAAAATATTTATGTATATCAATATTTATTTTATATAAAAAAGGATATGGGACCTTCAGCCCCTTCACTTTATTACTAAAATTCAATTACGGCCGAAGGCAGAATTACATTTATATCTCGTCGCTCTACAATGATTGGTGTTTCGCACACTTGTTCGCGTTTCGTCCTCCCGTTTTCACGATTCTTTAAACGTCTGGCAGCAATCAAGGTTCCTTGAATTGCTGAAGACTCACAGCGAAGTGGCGTTCTCGCGGCACTCGCTCCTACGTCGCATCTCAGCGCGCCGTTGCCGGCGGCGCTCGGGCTTTCTCGGGGCCGTTTCTGCAAGAATTCTAAATCTAATCCATTCGATAGGAAAATCAGAATGCGCTCTCTCGATCGAGGCCCTGCGCCCTGGCAAATGTAATACCCCGTTACAATATTAATAACTGTAATCTCCATTACTGCATACTATCGGGGTTCTTTAGAATTGCCTTTCTAGTCTTCCCTACCACTTTTATACAAACAAAGACTGCTATCGCTAAATGTAGGTTTTTGGTTTCCAGATATTTCTCTACCAGCTTAAACACTACATGCAGTCGAAATCCGTAGTACTTCCAGCTACATGCATAAGCTATTCTCGATGTATCCATTCAATCCGTAGAATGTCTGATCTCATTTACCGATCCAAAAGACTCTCGACTACTTTTCATGAAGAAAGACGTCAAGAGATCAATTTAAATTTCTCTGTTGTTATAAATATAAATCCATTTATGGCCTGATTCGAAAAAATATTTCTCTGGACACCTTCAAAGCCGACAAAATATACGCCAGCGACAGACTAGCTCGAAGGAACTTCACTAATATCCCAAGAACGCCGTCCTCGCGTTGCTTGAAAATTGGGTATATTCCACCGGAGCCATGTGACATGTACGGATCATAGTTGCGCAAGTCCAACCTAACCAATTTGTATTACCAACAAATTGTCGAAAATAAACAAAATAATTGCTAACTGGCTGCAACTTTCTACAGAGCTTTGAAAATGTATATATTTCAAGAAACCAAAAAGTCCTTAACCCTTAAAGCTTAACCCTTCGCGGCACAGCGGATCACTCAGAAACCCACGTATAAATAATATGATTATATGATTTCATTTTTATGTAAATCACTATCAAGATCGACAAGTTTCATTTGAACACTCTGAGATATAAAATAACAAGATACGATACCATTCTTTTGTTTCTGCTAAGAATATTTCTGAAATAAATAAACAAATTAAAAAAATGGTGTTCTATTCGAGTAAATTCGATCTCAAGACAAATACACAATGATATAAATTAAAAATTCATATTCTGAAAAAAATATACATCAACTGCGTAAGTGACGATTTCTAATTACATTGAAATATTGTATTATATTGTAATTCATCGGTATACTCCGCACAGTGAGCTTCAAGCATTTCTTGGTTAAACTAAAATGGCGATGAGAACTGTTAGGAGGGCATGATTGGTATATCATTCAAGATGACAATACCGTTCTTACTGAAATCGTAACTGATCCCGTTTTTGATCAAGTGCAATATTACAAATCTGAAAAATTAAAAATATAGGAATACTGAAAATGTTTTCGAAAGCGCATTTATATACATGAAAAAGACATTTGTGGTCTAAAAAGCTTAAATTGGTGCCCAGAAATTACCAAGGGGAAATATTTGAAGGAAACGCATGCCGCAAACTTTTGCAAGAATCGAACAGATTAAATGATCCTGAAAGTTATAGAAGCAATGATTTTGTTTAGACAGTTCCATTTATATCAGTTTTCAAAGCCATGAATAATGTGGTTCATTCTTAAGCCTGCTTTTCTGCATCCCCTCCTCGAAGAACAGTCAGTTTTGCAATTGCAGGAGATAAGTTGTAGTATCGATTCTGGTGCTGGCTTAAGGAGTGTTGTAATAAGTTGCAACGATTCACTGACTTTCTTTCATCCACATTCTACCGGATTTTTTTAATTGCCAAGCCATAAATGAATTTGGCAGAACACTCGTAATAATGTTGTGCAGCTGCCTGTGATTTTGGTGGTAGTAATTCAAGCCTTGATTTTTGTTTTTGTATTCCATCAAAAAAAGGTTTTCATTAGTAGCTGTTATTTCTGATTGTATTGAATTTTCGCTATCGACAGTTTTCACGACATCATCCAATTTAAATTCTTTTTGCAAGAGTTTGAATATGTCTAAATTTCCCTTCTGAAAAATACTAGATGTCGTATCGCAACCACCGAAGGCATGGGTTAGCAAAATTTTATCTTTTATATGTTGATACGAGTTTTAGATTTCTGAAGGCGAAACAAATTTTCCTATCGAATTTTTATTTTTGTTATTTATTTATTATTTATTTTTATATATGAATTTTTTATTTTTGGAAACTTTTGTCAACAATGAAATCAAGCTGATTTTAATTTTATCCCCTGATAATTTGTCTTTTGAAAATTTGTTTCATAGTAGAGCCATAATACTTTCATTAAAAATAATCTCTGCACATTGACGATGCAGTTATCTTCAAGGCTGCTCAGCCTTTTAGATACTCGAGTCATTTTCGTACTCATCAAATGCGATAATGGAATTTTTCCCAAATTTCTTTTCCGCATAGTTAACGTACGTAGCACATATTTGCTCATATGTTTGATTTGTCTGCTATATTACTCGATGCAATCAAAATCCACCATCGATCACATAAATGTCATCGGTGCTCTGCAAATTTTGTTCCAGATCAATAGGATGAAACATGTCATAAATAGCTGACTTTTTTTTCTTCCTCATTCTGGTTGTATAATTGAACATTGAGGGTGGGTATGGCGCAAGTACAAATGTGAAAAATTCGGCGAGATCATAATCGTTTTTTTAGCTAATATCATTCTTTGAAAAAGTATTGTTGGATGAAGGAGTGATTCAGCCTTTCACGACAAGGGGCTGGGACGCGCTCGACAAAGCGTGGAGTGAAAGAGGAAACGAATGAGAGTGGGAGAAGGTTAGGGTACACACCATCAAAGTAAAATATACTCCTTGAAGTTTTATTAAAATTACTTTAGTTGTACTTATTTCCACACAAATAACAACATATTCCAGAAATTAGTAAGTACAATATGGCGGATGCCCACATGTTCGCATCTGCGAGTATCACCGACAGAGATGCGTCGATTTTCCTCTAAAATCGTTGCTCAGTGTGTTCGACGGCTGAACAACTCGTTCTTGGGTGGCGAACTTGGGTCACTCGAAACCGCGGAAACCATCGGACCGTACTCAAAAACTGATTTGTTCGTGAGCTTCAGCAAACGTCTCGGGAGGAAGTTACTTCGAGCGAAAAAGACGCGCGTACTCTTGCCTTGTTTCGGAAGAACTTTCGATCCGAGATCGAAAGAAAATGGGCGGACACGAATGGGCACAAGGCACCCCACTCGGGTCGATTTTGCAGAAATCGAGTTGCGCTGATAAGGAGCTCTTATGCTTTTCAATCAAGCGCACGCGGGAGTGGGAAATTCGGCGAAACGCGGAACTCAGATCTACAACATCGACTTCAAGAGATTAAGGACCGAATAATTTATCCAAGCGCCCTGGGCCTTCTACTAGAGCCAGCACAACAATAGGGTCGCGCCCGTATACGTAAGAAATCCGCTACAATTATGAATGCAACCAATTTATCGTGAACTTTTGCTGCAGAATTGACTGTTGGAAGAGATAATACTGTATTAGATAATGTTAGTTTAATATCTTTAAACACTTTTCCAATGATTCCTGTGGCGCACCTATAGCCAATTTCCTTCGCTTTATGGCAATTTATCTTCTTGTCGCCTACTACCCCCGAACTAAGAGACATTATTTCTTCGCCGGTAGTGAAAGGACTGTATGTGGTTACCAGTTATCAAGTTTTTCAAGATCAGCATCATTCCTTTTTATGCGAAATTCTCTTGACTCAATATCTTGCTCAGATGTGCCACTATCCCTGCCATAACATTTTTCCAGTGCTTCACAAATGTTGTGAAGAGTAGGGCCAGCAATGGTCTCACTACCGTGAGCCGTGAGAATATTATCCGCAGATCATCAATAAAACGACAAATCGATAGATTACGCCACCTTTCACTTTGAAACCTTTGTTGGCGGTTTGTTCAATACACAAAGCAGTCCAGGTTCCAGCCAAACATTTGTCTTTGCGCCTTTTCGTAAAGAACTCGTTTGTAACAAATTTGTTATACTCAATTATGGACATGTTTATTTATTTATTTATTTATTTATTTATTTATTCACTTTGGCTTGAGGAGTTCACCTCTCTGGCCAACCAACTAAGTAGATACATAGATAATACTAGGATTTAGTGATATACATTTCTTGTAAATAAGCATATAACAGCATGTAACTGAACTAGTAACTTATACATTGAGGAATGCGGAAATAACAAATTTCGGTAGATTCAGCAACTAACTGTAGTTCAAACATGAACTACTGTTTTCTATGATATTAATTACATAATTTCCTAAACTTAACAACTAATGTAAAATAAAGCCGTATACATTTAAATTTCGGTAGATTAAATTGATTTAAACTAAAATAGAGATGAGTGCAGTGCCCTCCGAATCCAATTTAAGGAGCAGTCGGAAAAATTTAGATTTGAACGCATTGGTGCTCGAGCACTCTTTAATTGATTTGGGCAAAGCATTCCATAGCCTTGATGATTTAATAAGAAAGGAACACGAGAATGTAGTCGTTCGATGGATCGGGATAATAAGATCATTTGATGTGGGACGTGGTAGGTTTCTTATTGAATTATTACGCATAAGGTATTGCGATCGAAGATATGATGGAGACCCTGTGCGGAGCAAGTTAAATAAAATTACCCCAATAAAGTAAAGCCTCCGAGATGCTGCAGTTAACCATCCTCATTTCAGTCGATAAGGAGTAATGTGAACATCCTTTCTAAGCCCAAAAATGAAGCGGATTGCGGCATTCAGCAGGCGTTCAACCTTTATTTTCAGGAAAACAGTGATGTCGTTATATACCGCTGAACAGTAATCAAAATACGGGATAATGAGCGTAGATACAAGTTGCTCTCGAAGACGCATGGGAAGTGCGTTTTGATTGACTCTCAATTATCTAAGTATACAATAAACTCGATTCGAAATGTGAATAATATGATCATACCATGAAAGTGTGGAATCAACAATTAAGCCAAGGTTTTTTTGCAGATCGTACCCATGGTATCTCGCAATCTCGAATTCTAATGGAAGGCAGGGAATTAGAGTATAGCATTTTTACGTAAAATTGATTACCTACCAATAAGGGTTTTGTTTTAGAAAAATTGATCACTAGCCTATTTTCTTGGGCCCAATCACTAAACCTTTCTGCATCCGCCGATATTCGTGCAACAGTTGAAGTTAATTCATGTGGATAGCAGCGAAGAAATATTTGCGTGTCATCAGCGTAGATCATATGGTGAGAATGTTCAAGTGCGTCTAGGAGGTCATTAATGAACATAGAAAAAAGCAAGGGTCCAAGAACAGACCCTTGTGGTACTCCCGCTTTAGTGGACCTCCACGATGACAACTCACCATTACTATCTAGTACTGCTTGGGTTCTTCCATTCCAGTTAAGTATGAAGCAAACCACGCAAGCACCAATGTTGAAAAGTTCGCCATTTTCATTTTCCGAAGAAGAAGTTCATGGTCGACAAGGTCGAATGCCTTGCTGAAATCGAATAAAATTATAATGACAATCATTCGATTGTCAATTGCTTGGCGACAGTAGTCCGTGACATTGAGAAGCGCAGTTCGAGTGCTATATCCCTTATGAAAGCCTGACTGTTGAGTATCAAACCAATTATAATCGTTTAAAAATTTGAAAGTCCTGTTATACACTAATCTCTCAACAATTTTAGAGAAGACACATAAAACAGCAATCAATCGGTAATCAGATGGTCCAGTGGGAGTCTTAACCTTTTTTAAGGGAATCAAGATGGATTTTTTCCAATCAGATGGAAACGTTTCTGTACTAAAAGATAGGTTAATTAGATCTACCATATAGGGTGCTAGTGCTGGAAAAGATTTGATGAGAAGACTGTGCGGAATGCCGTCGACACCTTTGGCTTCAGATTTACTAGATGCGATACATTTTGCCAGGTCAGATATCGTTACATTAGTAAAGTACAGGAGGCTCTCATCATAATCCTGATTTAGAGTATGATTAAAAAAATTTTGTTGAATACCACAATAATTCACTGTAAGTGAGGCGTGATAATTGTTTATTTCATCAGCAGAGCAACATAAGGAAGGAAGGTTGTTGGATTTAGGAATCAACTCCAAATTTCGTAGTTCCTTCCACATCCTTCCTGTAGTTGTAACACCAGATAATCGGTTGTAGTAATAGCGAGATCGTGCTGCTCTCCAGGCATCTCTATTTTGTTTATTAAGTACAAGTAAACGTATTTTAAGCCGAGCGTCAAGTGTTCTACGATATGCTTTTAAGATTATATCGCGCTCATGTCTCAACGATCTTAGTTCTGAAGTGACCCATGGTGCAGGTTTGTGTCTCGGTACGAAAGTTATTAAAGGCGCGTGCATATCAAAAGCAGATAAAAGCCTTGAAGACATGAGTCGCGACAGTTTGTCAATATCATTACTGTTACTCGTTGGTTCAGCGAAATCACTCTAGTCACAATTTTCAAGATCATTAAGCAAAAGTGGGCAGCTAAAGTTTCTGAAGCCCCTCGCCGTTATCGACTTAACATGTATTTTGGTTAGACCTTTGTATTTTATTTCAATTAAATCATGGCCATAGACGAATGGTAAATTGTACTGCGATGTAGATACTACATTATCGCGGCTGTCTACAAGACAGTGATCAATCCAAGATTCTGAAGACGTGCTATGAAAAGTATTATTAAAAGGTATAATATGCAGACCATTTTCACTAGCAAATTGAGTTAGTTTAAGCGAGTCACTAACATCGCGGTTCAAATCAATGTTAAAATCGCCCATAATTATGATATTATTATAATTGGGATTAAATTTCTGAAAAGTTTCGAAAAATTGCTGGAGTGATTTCCTAGGCGGACGGTACACTACAATAACTAGAAAACCCGGCAGACGAGGTGGAGTAATCTCGGCAAAAATAAATTCTGCCGCGGCTGATGCTTGTGACGTAGAGGTAAGTGAAATCTTAAACTTAAAAAGTTGGTGAATATACATAGCTACGCCACCTCCCTTGCCGGAATCTCTGTCATTACGAACCAGATTGTAATTTTCCAAATTAAAATATCTATCATCAAGACTATGGTTGAGCCACGTTTCCGAAACCAATATCACATGAAAAAATTTGGATCGAAAATAATCTCGCAATTCGTTAAATTTATTTTTTGCATTTAAAGATTGAACATTGATGTGATATAAGCTTAAGGAATTACAAACAACATTAGTAGTGGGTTTTGAATTTGATAAAGATGGAGAAGTTACAATAGTCTGCTGCGGTGAAGTGTTGTCCGACGATGTGGGTTGGCGTCATTTGCTAATGTCCTTTAAGTCATCGAGAGACACAATCTCAGAGACTGGAGCGCCTCTAGATGCACGGTAACATACCATACCACGATAGATGTAAACAAATTTGTTAGAGTCACTAGTTAGAGAGTTAAGAAAATCCCGTGATTGTTTTAAAAGTTGGAGAGTTTCATCTGGAAGGTGCTCATTAATGAAGAATCTGGTGGCTGGCAGTGCTTGATCGATGTCAGTAGTATTAATGACTTTACGATTTCTCATGCTGTGAAGGAAACTAGTGCGAATGTGCGGCGATGAAAATTTCATGATGATCGTTGGTGGTCGAACGTACTCTCCGGACACTCCACGTTGTGTCGTGTTTTCCACGGAAGTAGTAGCATTGCTGGAATTCGATTTTTTATGCATACGAATAGCAGATAAGATATCCCGGTCATCGAGTGCTATATTTAAAACCTGGGCAATGCGCATTGTAATCGTCCGCAGATTTTCGTTTTGTTTGGTAGGATAATTAGAAATAATTAAGTCGCAGTTGCGATTTTCGTATCCCATTCTAAAGCGATCTAGCTCATGTTTACGCGATGAAATTTGTAAAGTTTCAACGGATTTCCCAATGCTGTCCACTTTGTCTTGCATATTAAGTAGCTTATCCAGTTTACTATTAGTTATTTTGTTCTGTTGCTCTTGTTTATCCATATACGCCTTGAACCAAGCAGGTGCCGCAGAAATTGAGTCGCTAATTTCAGAATCGATGGATGATTGACTACCTGATCTTAGTAAGCGAGGTGGAGCTAATATGAGTTCGCCTACACGTTTTTTGCCCTTAGTTACACTTGTAATGCAACAGATAAGCGTACCATTAGTAGCAAAAGTACTTCGAGCTGGCAAATACTCTTTGTGAAATGTCAACTTACAGATGCCGCACTCAACTTGCTGGTCCTCATCAATTTCACGTTTGCATGTTGCACACAAGGACTTCATATTATTCAGTTAAGAGCGGATCACGCTTAAAATGATATTTTTGTGAATAAATATATGCAACCTGTCAAATAGTGCCGGTTGTATCTTGACACCTGTAATTATATTTTCAATGCACAGGCAAAAGAGTGCAATTCCAGGAATGTTTATTTTCGACGCTATAGCGTTGAGACTAGTCGAGGTGAATTAATATTGAAGAAGGGATACGCGTGAACCGTACGCGTTTCCTTGATGCGCATGCAGCGCAGAGTGGGGTACACCTGTAAACTCGTAAATGCTTCACCGGCTGGTTAAGAAGGTGTAATTGACACATACAGTTAATTTCGGGCTCACTGATAGTAGTGACGTCATGAGCAAATACAAGGAGCTTCGACAAGTAATTGATTTGCACGTCTCTACGCATGCTCGTACTATCCACTCGTGAGCACCACGTGTCAACAAGTCCAAGCAATGCCCAAAATTTTCCAAAAATTAATTTGCACTTTGCACTAAATTAGGCAGCAAAATACTACTTCCAATTATCGAGGGTTCACGCCACGAAGTAAATGATCCGAGTAGCACAGCTTAGAGCAGTTTTTAACCACCGCAACCACAATTTACACGAACTTAAGACAGAGCAAAGATATTCACGACCGCTGTCCTCAATAGAAAAAACTTTAAATGTTATACAAGGTTATCATATTGAAGTGTTGTAATAGGAATTATGAATATTTTATATATCACAATGTTTTTATTCGAATTATGTACTAAATATTCCTGAATTTATTAATTCCAAAACTTAATTAATTGATTATATTGATCTCGTTATGAGAGATATGAATTCATAAGTTCGGAACACCGCAATCTAGAAAATTTGTTACCAAATGACAGGTATAATGAATTGAATCTCACATTATGCTATAATATGATGAAGAAAGACAGCGAATCAGTCGTTATAAAATCAGAAACTTTACCAGGCATCAAAGAAAGAATTTATTATGACACAATAACATGATAATTGATCGTTTTCCAAACGAAGGAAAATAACTATGCCGACTCGACTACAAATCAGTGTCCAATGACTCACTAAAACGCCTCATACACCACATCTTGTATCTAATCAATTTTTCTTCTTTACTTAAAAGCATAATATCATCTTTTACAAAATACAATAATCGAGGTGAACAATCATCGTCAGATTACATCTATTGTATCGCGACGCTGCACCAGTCAAAAAAACAAAGGACAAAGGACAGGAAATTTTCCCCCGCGTTAATGACGAATATGTCTATTTGCGGGTCGGCTCTCGGGTGGAGAGGTACAGGACAGAGACAGACAGTACAAGACAGAACTATAGGCACACACAACACCCACCCAGAGCCAGTCCCCCCTACCCCAATATCGGAACCACCAGCAGATTCGGCGGTCTGTGCCTTAGCGAGTACGACGCGGGGCTTATCCCCTCTTTATCCGAGATAAGACCCACGACGTACCGACCGCGGATAAGACGCTGACGGTACCGATAACTGCCGACGGGGGTCGGCAGCGGTCCCAAATTCGTACCTTCGCCCAGCAAAGTTCCCCGGTTATTCCACACTGGACATAAGCAGAGAAAATTGCACGGACGGGGATTCGAACTCGGGACCTTCGCGACGTTCAGTTCGGGCGGACTAAGACTTGACGCCTTAGCCCGCACGACCATCACGCCTCGCTGCACCAGTCAATCCAAGTTTTATCGACCGATAATTGTTTAAATCAATTATACCATATCACGATTGAACAACTTTACTTCATTAATTAATATTCAACTAATCATAATAATAATAGACAAACAATATCAATCGACATGCTCTCATGACTGGTTCGCACATACGACTGTTACACGAATCTTAGACGAACAATACTTCCTCATCATTTACATTAAAACCCATGTCAATTGTAATATATATCCAGGGTGGACCTCGGCTAACGAGTCCTAGGGCATTCCATGTTAATGAAGTAGCCAATGGCGATCGAGTATTTCGGCCAGTCAACCAATCACGCGTCAGTCTGGCCTTACTCCGAGTCAGTCCTGACCCAAGCGAATGCATTTCGGAACACATCCGGACTACCGCGTAGTAAGGCCAGACTGACGCGTGATTCGTTGACTGACCGAAATACTCGATCGCCATTGGCTACTTCATTAACATGGGATGCCTTATGAACCGTTAGCCGATGTCCACCCTGTATAATACCCTAACTCTAAGCAAGGAGTCTTTAGTTCATAAAAGAAAATAATCACTGAATTGTTCTTTTATTAATTTCTGAGATAAATAAAACATGAAGCTTACGTATATTCGATCAAGGATACAATACATTATACCAGATACCTTTTCCTTTCTTGAATTGGAGTTATTATTCTTCAAATAATAATACTCGTCGTGTAGAACGAAAATGCCAGGAAACTCCATGGAACGATGCACAGGAAACTACCAAGCCCCGTTGCCAAAAATGAGGTTAGGTCGACCGTCGTCTCATCATTTGTAGATTGGACATTTGAGAAAATAATTTCTCCAACAAGTCAGAGCTCAAATTTGCTCTTCGACCCGTAGAAGAAAAAGCGACTCCTTTTCATTCGTGCCAGATATCCGATATCTTAGTATGGAGATGCGTGATCAAATTGTTCGTCAGGTACCGAAAGCATCGTTTTCATAGTTCGTGCCGGGGACGCACTTCCAACATCTTAGAATAAGAAGTAAACGATTGAATAATTGATTGCTTCTCTTGCTGCACAGAGGAAAACCACTATACTTGTTTTTCACACCGCGTCTCGAAAAGCATCTCGAGTGGTAAGAGGGCGCATACCGACGCACAGTGGATCGAGAGATAGGGGAAGCCGGACATGGGTCTTAAAACGACTATTATGAGTCACACCAAGCATGTTTTTAAGCGCAAATATTAATTTCTATATTTTCGAGTTCGCTAATTACGAATCTGACCTCAAAATTTAAGAATTCAAAATAGCGGATTCAAGATGGCCGAAAAAAGTAAAATCAAGTCTCTTAAGGTGAAACTGGATACCCGGGGGGTTTACGTAATCGCTGATTACAAATCTGGCCTCAGAGAATTTTGAGAATTCAATATGGCGAATTCAAGATAGCGAACTAAAATGTTATTTTTTTATGATACTTGCAATTATTAGCAGTTGAAATTAATGTAGATTATCACTTAATGATGTCCCAAAGGAAATGCAATGCGTACATTTGCGCGGCAATGCGAGGCATTTTTTAAAATCATGTTTAAAATTTCATTATCTTTATTTTCGTTAACTGTAATCTTAATAACTCAATAACTCAAAATCTAGAGCTCATTTTTATAATCTATAGGTGGTTTTAGTACCTTTCGAAATACTTAATAAAACATGAAGACCTTATTTTTCTCATCTATTATGTGTTTACTCATAAGTATAATTATAAGTTTTGAATATTTAAGAACATTTTTTTCAACCTTGTACTCAACGACTACTTTGAACTACTCTAAGTAATTATAATCGAATATTTTAGCAATATAAGTCACATATAGTGATAGATTAGCTAATAATCAGCTGAACTATACATACTTTTACATAATTTCTCACACTTTCATTTTTTACTCTATGTCCGGGCTTATACTTTAGTTCGATCCACTGTGCGACGCTCTGACCGCGTGGCTTGCGAATTGAAGCCTTCGGAAATATGAGACCCCGAACACGACCGAATCACCGAACTAATAGTTTTTAAATTACGGCAATTTTCGGACCATCCTCCGGATATCGAGTACTGCGGAAAACCGGATCGCCGATATATTAAATGAAGATCGATTGATTCAATTTATGTGTCCGGACGAGTTACTCGTTTTTCGATAAGTGTCCTCACCAGGACTTGACGCGCAATACGTGCGCGCCGCCATCTCGTCAACAGATGCGCTGTGCGCCCCTGCGCACCTCCTTGTTCCACCACCAACCATGCTTCAATATTCTCTCTCTCTCTCTCTCTCTCTCTCTCTTTCGAAAATTTAAAAATGGCGAATTCAATATTGCGGGCAAATTTTCTAAATACCAATCATTTCGCCTGACACTTGTTACTCAGTGGTTTTCGGGGTCGATGATTACGAATCTGAAGTTACATTTTTGGAAAATTCAAAATGGTGGATTCAATATGGCGGACGTCTTAATCAAAATTCGAACTGATTACGAATCTTATATCAGTTTTTGCATGTACAATATTACGGCAATTTGTTATTCATATGTCAATAATGCTGCTCGCGGCAGTGAGATATAACATTCTCCAAATCATTAATAAATAAAATAAATAGTAATGGTCCCAAATGAGATCCCTGTGGGACTCACGACAAAGGCTCAAAAAAGTTGGAAATATATCTCTTTATTCGGACAGCCTGATACCGTTCTGTCAATTAGGAATAAATCCATGCAAGCAGTGATCCCCGTAAGCCGGACAAACGCAAATTGTCCACCATAATGCCATGATCAATGGAATCGAACGATAATGATAGAAATAGGGCGGTAGTTTTTTATATTTTGTTTATTACCAGATTTGAAAATTGGGGTAATGAATGATTTTTTCCATAGAGCTGGAAACATTCCCGAGGATAGTGAAGTGTTAACAATAAGCAGCAATGGCTCAATCAGGGAAGATATGCATTTTTTTATTAAGACTGGTGGCAACATATCTGGACCACCGCCAAGGTCACCTTTCACTAATAGAGACGCCTTCAAAATATCTTCGCGAGTTATGACTAAAGACTGATAAGGTGCTGTGTTTATGTTATCAGAGCTACAGGCACTAGAGCTCCTGGCGTAAATTGACTCTAAATTCGCAGCGAACAAGTTTGCGATATCGTGGCCATTATCAACGAACGAATTATCTAAATACATTGTATTAGGCAAAACGATACTTCTCCTGAGGTTGTTATAGTATGCTCAGAAAGACTTCATATTAGTCCTAGACTGAAATTCAACATTTCTGATGTAATCAGTATATAATTGCCGAGATAGTCGTATGCACTGTGCTCGAAGTCGCTTGAACGCGTTAAAGGCCTCAAAACGGTTGGATTCTTTCCTGATTTTATGTGCAGACTTCTTGGCATTAATTAATTGTATTAAACTAGTCGTGTACCATCGCGGACGATTAAAATTATATAAAGTCTTTTTAGGTAAATGGCGCTGCAAAATTGCATTTAAGTTTGTGTAAAAAGTATCGGTCATGGAGTTTACACCTGAAGATCAGAAGAGACGATTATATTATAACATTATTACTGTTTACTAGTACATAATGATAAGTACATTCTGATATATGAAATTGCAGATAGAGAAAGAAAGGAAGGCGCAATACTGCGGGAATGAATGAATATTAACATCTAAAAAGTGGCATCAAATCCAGATGCACGATATTTACCAATTCATTCATTATAATTATCATCGATCGAAAAATGTTCTGTAACTATACATAAAGCTTAATCGGTCAGAACGTTGGATTTCTTTAATACGATTGTGTGTGTTTTTGAAATTATGAAATTTTATAGCGATTCGTATATATGAATTTCCAATATATAATCTCTTTGAGGGCTTATAAAGCAGGTCAGTACCTCCGCTTTACTGATGATTCTAGTAGTACAGATTGAAATGAAACGCCATAAAAGAAACAGTATGCATTAAAAAATGCATTAAAAACGCATACTGTTTCTTACTTTTCGATGGATGATAAATAGTTTATTTTAATTTATTAATTATTATCGACCGGAACAGAAAGTCGAGTTGCAATGTATTAAAATTGGTGATGGTTACTCCACTAACCCAAACCCGTGTTGAAATGTAGGCCAAATAGGATCTTTTTCAAAATTTATTAGTACTTAATTTGCTGGTTTGTAGCAAGAAACATTTATTCTAATATTTTCATTTGTGAAATTACGAGTCAAAACGATTATTTATTTATACATTGTACATGATGATAACATTATTAATTAATTCAGAGTCCGAATCCGCAAAAAGCACCATGTCAAACATCAGTCATGAACAAGAGTTGATCGAAGCTGACAAATGTAGTCTTTTTTTATTTTTCAACAGCTATCATTAGAGACGTGTAACCCGTATTGTAATCACTTAGTGGAGCTATTATAAACGGCAGTAATTGAATTTTCGTCAGATCAAAAGTTCCACTAAATGTAATTGTTTCCATATATCCTTGCCATCCAGCATTATTTTCGAAAGTTTTCCATTTTCCTCAGATCCAAAATACGTCATACACACTGGAACATCATCGTAATTTTTAGAAGGAAAAAGATCATTTAAATTCTCAAAAAACAGATTCTTCAAATCCATGCCATGTTTTTTTCAAATACAAGAACTTCAACGATACCTTTTTTAACAACAATTGCAGACTGCTTTAATTTGCCGTGTCGGTCAATCTGAAGGATACGTTATAGAGCTAGCTGGGGTTATGCATTTGATACCAGCCATGGTATGAAACGTATTGTAACCTTTAATTGTATTAACCTTGAAATCGCAGTTATCAAAAAGAAATTGGCAGAATGCTCTAGGCTCAATTAGTTGTGAAAGAGCCACTTTATTATTAGTGATGCTTCTATGGTTTTCACCTCATTATAACTCGAGCAAATGCCCAGGTTGGATAGCAGTTGCAATAAATTTGTAAAACCCTTCTTTTTTAAATAAATGACAGAATACTTGATTGCAAAGGCGAATGAAAAGCACGAGGCTTAACCGCACATATTAAGGAATGTCCTATTGCGACACACTTTTTTTATGTGAATTACATTTTCGATTATCCATGATAACTTTTTCCAATATAATACATTAGGGAATCAAGAATGCTGTCTTTAAAATTTCTTAAAAATTAGGTGCTCTGAGGATAAGAATTTTATTCATAAATACAATCAGCGGTGTCAGCCCTGATTTAAGCTGCTTTTTTAACACTTCTCAGTTTTTCTTCAGCTGCATCGACTTTTTATGAAACATACCAGTTGTCATTTAAAATAGCATGACCAATATTTCGAAAGCAGACAGTGAGGTTTTTTTACGGTTCACTGATATAATTGTCATCTCCATATTTTTTTTCCAAATCACTTTTTATAGTCGTTTCATGCGGCACAAAACCTTCGATTTCATTTGATAACTCTTGGAAGGAGCACTCACAATCGTCGCTATTTTCTAAATAATTATAAATGGTTTCCATAGCAAATGTAACACCTTCTGACGAGGGGCGCCCAGACGTCATACTTTGATCTCTTTTTACTAGAACGAATTGTACGTAGCATTTATCGTGATATGCAGCTTTTTCTGCTACTTAATCCATTGCGTTACTTATATGCCCCTTGACGTCTCTTCCCCATTTGTCAGTCCTCTCATTAGCTCGTTTCAGAATACTATGTATGGTACATGCACTGGCGACAGTAGTGATTAATATTCTTCTGCTTACCGGTAATTTTTTCTGTTTTTCTTTAAAATCTTCATCGATTTTTTCGGTACAAAACAAGCATGTATCTTGAAAATCAAACGAGGAGTCAGATCTTAATTTTTGTTTTGTTGGTGATATTTTTGACATAGATTCTTCTTCACTGCGTTATCTCTTCTTCGCCGCTTTAATGTTGCTTGGTTTTGTATGCTCTTTCTTACATTTTCTGTGGACAACTATCGAATCTTTTCCTCCGAGTAACTGGTGTTTACTTATCTTTTCCTTCTTTGCTGCAATTTCTTAAGGTTTGTATGGCTTCCACACAAACTCTTATACCATCATCCGAAATGCCTTTTTCACGAATAAAACACTCACTGTTTTCCCTCATTTCGAAAAGTATTATGCACATACACACTACCCCACAGATTATTCAAAATACACAATAAAAATTATTAATTGTCAACTTTTACGAATACTTTTCAAACAAACTATCTCATAGCATACGGTACCGTACACACGCTTTTTACAAGACATCTTACCCCCCCCCCACCCCACATACGAGTTCGCTGATTACGAATGTGATGTCCGATTTGAAAAATTCAAAATGGCGGCTCCAATATGGCGGACTTAAACGATGTATTCACGATGTATTTCAACAATTTGTTAATGTTACTCAGAACGTATTAAGGAAGCTATTGTGAATACTATTGGAGAAGTATTAATATTATGAACTGCTAGTAAGATTTAGTAATACCGGAATTTATAACACAATTATATTATAACATGTGAAATATCCCGAGTAGAAAGAAAGTTGTATAAAAGTTTGTGAAATGTGTTCTTGTGATTCCGTTATAAAATTCTCAAAAATTAAATACATGAGACTATTAGAAATTTACAGAAGTATTCATGAAACATTAACAGAAGATCCCCAAAAAAACCTCCTAAATATTTTCAACCTCTTCGAAATGGCCAAATTATCTTTAATCATTATTTGAAATCAAGTAATTCTGAGCATGATGTAAATTAATTTACTACCTTTGGCGATATTAACGATATAAAATTCTTTGACAGCTCCAGTATGAATTACTGTGTTCATAATTTTAATTTAAACAACGTTTGAAGTAAAATCATTGACATTAGTTCTGTTGATGAGATTAAAAATATTTGACAGGTTTAGGGGGAGAAATTTTGTTTAATATTTTCCATACATTTCCCTATATGGGTAAATCCACAGAACTATTAACTTTACGGTTTAAGAAATACATTTTTTTTTCGGTGGCACACATTTAAAATCAACCTGAGGCCACTCCTAAACATACAAAATGTAGAAAAAACGACACGTTACGACTTTTAAAGGATTGTTCCAGTGCAGTCAGGTAAAACGAGACCTAAAATTATATCTTAGAACCAAACATATTTCTGTACGCGGAAAACAGATGAAATTTGTTACTCGGGGTTTTTTAAGTTACTCGTCACGAATCTGTCAACAGATATTCAGCATACAAGATGGTGAATTCAATATGGAAGACCGAATTTGTAACAAGTTACTCACACAAGCTCAAATTGGGTATTCGGAGGTTTTCTTTCTTTTTGCTTTTAGGTTCATAATATACAAATTTTAGCAGCAAACATTTATTTAAGTCGATTTAAGGCATTACAATCCCGGCAATCCTGAAGAAAAAATTTTAAATAGGTATAACGTAAGTTGTCGTTAGCACCATATTTATTCATTTTTAACCAGAAAAGATGAAGCAAAGGAGATGAAAATCAAAGTTACCCAAAGTTACATTTTCATTATTTCTGGAGCAAAGCTATAGCGAATCTCGACCGATGAGCGACACCGAATACACAGCTGGTTTAAGCAACTTTTTAGGAATTTGGTCCGCCATATTGTATCTACCATCTTCAATTTTTAATATTTGTCAACGTATTTATGATCAGTTACCAATAAAACCCGCGCGTAACAAATTTCAGCATTTTTCCGTGTAAAGAAAGGAGTTTGTGTCAAAGAAATAATTTCATGTCTTGTTTTACCCCTGAACATCGTATTGTATTTCTGGAACAAGTTCAGAGTATTATTATGACACCTAAAACAATAAATTACGCCAATAATCGAGGCATTTAATTGTGTGCCTGACAAAAGTGTCATTTTTCAACAACAGTTACGCACGAAGGCTATAGGTTGTAATAGGCACAGAATTGAGATGAGACAAGGCACACCTTATTCCTTGGAATACGTCACTTATTATATCATCAATTTAAAATTCCCAAAGTACGGAGCCATAATATTGTTTGTTCCAAAAGTTACAGTTAGAAATTAACGAAAAAATTCAATTTTTCATAAATTCAGCACGCGACTTTGGACGCATGTCATTCTTATTAAGATATAGGCACACCTATGTCTAGAGTATTTTTGGCTTTTATAAAGTGCAATTAATCAACCACATGATTTTCAAATGAAAAGAATACACGTTCCAAAAGTTACGGAACAAAATATTAAAGAAAATACGATTTGCACGCAGTAATTTATTCAAATTGTATGAGTTTTTGTATTTCCTGTGGTTTTTTAATCAAGTATCATGCAAAACAAATAACTGTACCTTGAAAAGCATATCCTCTTTAGTAAATATAACGTTTTATAAATAGTTCCGTACAGCTTATTTAAGTGAATCTTACAATATCATAAAAGTCAAACCTTCTGTGGATTCGCCCATATAGACGAAAATATATTCAAAAATTTGATTTTTGGCCATGATTTTATCGATTTGACCCACCGTGCTCCTTTCTACCTGGATTTCGGGTCGAGCTCACTAATTCATGCTCGGGAATCATTGGATTCTTAAAAAGAATATGTTTTTGTATAAGTATAGTTGCAGACACTTTGCAATTTTTTTGTTTATTTGACGATTTTTGGCGTAATTTGCCTGTACTATTGGCAGGAGATACTATTGTCTCGATAACTCAACTGCAAGACCACCTGGAGTTACTCGTGTCGGTTATATCCGCAAATCATCTTGAGAAAGAATGTCCTCAGCAACTCCATCCCAGGCCTTAATAAGCCTGAAAAGTGCTCCTCCATGAATCATGCTACCGGTAATTTTTTCTGTTTTTCTTTAAAGACTGCATCGACTTTTTTCGGTACAAAATACAGCACAGCCTACGGATTGAGTGACAATGGGTTGTGCAGTTTCGCCGATTCATTGACCTTGGCAATTGCTTCGTAAACGTTCGCTTCTTTCATTTCTTCTGGACTTGCATTTTTTATGTATATTCGTCTCCTGATTATCTGTATCATTTCCAGTCTATTTTATGGTACGTTCTGAATATTCAGTTATGTATAGTGTAGACTGATGCACTCGGATCTAAGTTGGCTATTTTAAAGAATTCGCAGTTCCAAGCAAAAGTAAACGGCACCGACTGACGGGTTTCCTTTATTCTAGAGCCATCTATATAGATTCATATAGTACCTTTCAAGTAAGTTTGACGTGTTGTTTTTGATGTATCCTATATATTTTGTCAATTCCTTATGTTCCATTATGCAGGCACAACGTGCATAATTTGTGCACTGCATACGTCCCCCAAGTAAAGTAAGAACGTAATAACAAATTCTACGATCAACCAAGATGACACTATCTTTTAATTTTTAAGTATCGCTGTCATCAAATTTTAACGCTTAAAAATATCTTCTGCGACATTTACGCGTATTTTTATCATACATGCGTCTGTAGCAATATAGGATTTTCGTAGAGAGAAGTTTCGTGGCATTTATAGCCAATCAAATAGTTATAATTGAACCATCGTTATCTTCTACGAAAATCGTCAGAGAGATCAATGATCACATCTCTTCAAGGATTATAAAAGGTATACCATGAAAGTTGTTCATTACGAAAAGGGGGTTTTCAATAACGTTTTCGATTCCCTCCCACGTCTCCTGGAGATGGAAATGGAGGAACATAAGAAACTTAATTAGAAATTCATTAACCATTGAAGATTTGGATTGTTCGCAACATTGTACACTAATTTCGAACTTCAAGTTATGATTCACTAGCAAAAACGCGTACAGAAAAATCACGAAATCATAAGCAAACAAATTTCTCCTTGTAGTAAACTTCAATGGTGCAGAAATTAAAATTAATGATATATTTAAATCATTATAAATTATCGGATTATAAATTAGGGAAATAACAAATAACAGTTTGTTTTATTAAACTATAATATGTAGGAACGATAGCGAACGTCGTTCAAATACTAATAAATGCATACATAAACAATAACAACTAATTGTAGTTCTGACGAGGTTGATGATTTGAAAATCGACGGAACAGTCAGTCCCCGAAGAACAAGACTTGGGTTCAGTTCGAACGCTGGAGTTGTTGATGTAATTTCAAATAAATAATATATTTGGTAGCCGACTTGCCATAATTTCCCTCGTTACCATCCTTACAAATATTTATTCAGAACCTCTAATATATTCTATCTACTCTACCTTTTTCTTTTCACTAATCTCTATCTTATTTACTCTCTCTATTATAATGATCAAAAACCCGGAGCTCGCTATCACGCTTCCGATCTCTGTTCGCGCTCGAAAACAAGTGAAGTGCGTCGCGCAGGCTCGCCAACTACAGCCTCGTTGCTGTTTCGAACACCCGCGTAGTTCAAAATACATAAAGCAGTACTATGCGAGTCTGCAACGCTTTTCGGACACTCCCTCCCGTTGCTACTCGCTAAAAAAAAACTAAACTAGTGCATTTTATTGATTCGAAAAACAATCGTATATTTATATTTTATCATTAATAATCGCACATCTAAATCGTTAAGTCGAAAATCATTTTCTTGTCTCTATTTTCTGCTGATTCCTGTAATTTCTCCTATTGTCGAATTTTCTTCTCTACACATCTAGATTACCTGTGAAATAAGAATATATTAAATCATATGTTTTAAATTATTAAATTAAATTGATTATTATGTAACACTGGGATTCTAAATTCAGAATTTTAATAGATAAATATTTATGGGCTTCTAGAGGCAGAGGTTTTGTCATTATGTCCGCCTCATTTTCTCTAGTTTCTATCCACTTTACGTTAATTTTTCTCTGATCTACACATTGTTGTATAAACTCCCCATGAGTCTCAGCCATGTGTTTTCTGCTTCTGGTATTTTCTCTTTCATCTAACATATGTATAATATCCTCTAAACTATCATCAAATGCCTTTAACTTGTGGTTACCATCCATTTCTGTGCCGTCACCTGCTGACTGATTGTCACACCATATGGTTATCGGGAAGTTAGTCTTACCTAAGATCTACCTAATAGATTTATCCAGAGAAATCAGTTCTTGACATGCGTCACTCATGGCCAAGTGTTCAGTTTGACATGTAGTCAGTGTTAAGTAATTTTGTTTGTGGCTCTTCCAAGCTACAGTGTTGCCTTGTATTTGTCTCTGTATTGTCTTGTGATGCGTTCGATTGTCTGCCCGACTTATCCACCCGAGAGCCGACCCGCGAATTGGCTAAAAATGTCATTAAAGTGGCGGATAATTCCTTTCCTTTATATTTTATTTGCTATTGAGAGAGCCGATCTCACTACTGGTAGTCTTGACACAGGTGAGTATGTGGCTTTCAGATCATACACATTTTTATCTTAAAATTCTGTAATTACTAACTTAGCTTTATATTTTGCTGTTCCATCCGCTTCTAGTTTTCTCTTAAAGATCCATTTAGAGTCTATGACATTTACTCTACCACCTTTTTCCGAGCCTTTTGGTCTACCTACATACTCCTATACTTCGTTTGCTTGCATTGACTCTAACTCTTCTCTAATTGCTTGTTTCCAAAACTCTTTCTATTGACTCTTTATAGGATGCTGGATCCTTATGTATCTGAGCTAGAATTCCGTGTTGTAGTTCATTATCTTTGTGTGAATCAGCTGTTCGATATGTATAATTTGCAAAAATATGTCTGCCACAGGATTTCCTAACGACTCTTGCATTTTTCGTTTACCTCTAGTCATCGGTCCTATGTTACTATGTCATTTTTCTCTACATTTTCTTCTTCAAACTCTTTATTTTTGTAAATATAATATAAAAATAAAGAATATAAAATCTCTATAAATCTCATAAAAAAAAATAAAGAATATAAAATCTCTATATCCAATTTTTTCATTCATTCTAACGTGACGCGACTCTAAGAATTTTCGTGATGTCGAGTGCCATAGTAAATTACTCATTAGACGATATCCAACAAGTACATCTCTAATCGCGCGTGGGTCAAACTTTGTTTCTGGTTTTGGAATTTTAACGTACGCTTATGCAGCCAAATCTTTTTATTTGTTCAAAATGGTTTTTAGTATGGGGTGCAAATTTTTTAATTGGGATGTCATACTCTATTGTTTTATGCGGGATACGATTGTGCGCATATATCGCTGCGTCCACTGCATGTCCCCACATAGTTTTGGGTAACCCTGAGTCGAACATGAACGGTCTAATTATCTTCTGTAAAGTTTTATTAAATCTTTCGACCACGCCGTTATGTTTTGGCATATATGGTGGCGTTAGCTCTGCCTCTATTTTTTCTCTTTTCATGATCTCTAAGAATTTACCAACCATATACTCACGTCCTTGATCTGTCCTAATGTAACATATTTTCTCATTCTTGCCTAACATATTTCTAGTTGATATAAGATATTTTTCTAGAGCACTAGCTGATTCATCTTTACTATTTAACGAATAAGCTATCGCAAATCTAGAATGATCGTCTATAAATGTTATTATGAACCTATTCTGAGTAGGATACTGGTTTTGCATTGGTCGCATTATATCACTGTGTACTATTTGCAGTGGTCGTTGTGCTCTTTGTCTAATCTCTTTAAATAGAAGTTTTTCCATCTTTGCTTTTATGCATACTTCACACTCTAGAATTGATTCATTGAATTTTATTTTCTCTAACCTCTTTTCTATTTTCTGTAATTGTTTTAAATAACTCAAAGATGCATGACCTAGCCTGACATGCCACCGCATAGCTTCCTCTACTTTCGCGCGTTTTTGTAATTTATTCTCTAAGCTATTTGGGATTATAATATCTTCTAAGTTGTTAATTGACTCTACATAATCAACATTGATAAAGTATTTGTATTGATTTTGAATTTCCTCTATATTATTATTTTCTGATTTTGATTTTTTCGCTATATATGATTGCATCATGAGCTTCTCTTCATTCTCCCTTCCAATTGCGGAATCCTGTAACATTGAAATTTCAGGATCTCCCTCCGAATTTAACATGTTTGTATTCTCTTTACTGATCTGCAATTGTTTAGGTAGCTCATGAGGCGTTATTAATCTTGCCTCGCATGTGTAGTTTTTAAACTCTAGGTTTTTCTGATCGTTAATGCTGTCTTATTTTATTTTAAATCGTACGAATTAATTCGGGTTTTCGTATTTACCTTCGAAAAGTGTTTTATTATTTATTTTATTAAAAATTCTAAGCCTCTTATCATCTAAATAAATACTAAAACCCGCGTCCGCGAGTTTTCTTGCAGAAAATAAATTTCCCGAGACTTCACTTGCCACAATTATGTTTGCTAGTGTTAACATCTTGTCTTTCGACGCGTCAGAGTACACTGCAAGATCACCTCTGCCGTCTATTTTTATATCTGCAAATTCATTTGTATTTGCGCACTTTATTACATCGTTCTCCCTGAATCTAAAATTTGTTAATAGTAAAACATTATTTATGAGATTTTACTATATGATATGTTGCACCTGAATCGGCAATTAACTCTATCGCATTATCTGAATTTGTTTTATCTATGCTTATACTACTCTTACCTGTTGTATTTTCCTGCTCTGTGGAAGTATAGTTGGCAGCGGCCCAACGAAGATTTTGATCATTTCCTCGTCGGTTGTTACTATTTTTACTTATTTTCCCTCGATGTTTTACCCTTTTAAACTCTCTATTATCCCGAATGCTTCGATTATTTTTAACACCTCTATAAGAGTTTTCTCCAGCGTATCCTCTTTCTATATTTTTATTACTTAATATTCTGCCTGTATTATTTCTATACCCTGACTTATACCTTTACCTCTAATTTTATTATTATAATCCTACCTCGTGTTTCCATTCTTTGAATGGTTGTCTCCTTTATGATCAGTGACTGCTTGGCAGATATAACAAAACCAAAGATCTTGCTCTGTCAAATGACAATCTCGATGCCAATGACCAGATTTATTGCACCGGTAACAATAGTTTTCTGTCGTCCTCTTATTATCCTATTTTTATTTTATTGGAAAACACTCTATTTGCTATTGCTCCAATAGACGATGGTCCTTCTTTTGGTGCCTTTTAAATTTTGGTCTAACTGAAACATTAATGTTCTCATTGTTTCCATTGTAATTTCTGGCTCGCCCGATACTCTTTTCGAAACATCTAATTTGGTTACATCCGGATAGAGCCCAACAACAGCTTAATAAAATGCTGCTGTCTTTTCGGCTGCAGCTATAGGTGATGGATCTAAATATGCTTCATGATCTTTAATAATATTATCAAAACGTTCGCAAAAATCATTTACTTTTTCTTCGGATTCCATTTTAATTTTATACAATCGCGACAGTACTTGAGTATGAGTTATATTAACCCATTACCGTCTGAAATGGTATTTTTTATACTTCATTTTCAATCAATTATTTCCTACCAAAATCGAAGTTGAAAACAATTGAAAAGTACATATCCTAATGTTTTAGAGGTCGCTCTTCAAGATTCCGAGGTCAAAATTGAGTTTTACCCATCAGGAATTACAATATGGCGCCGAATTTAAAAAAAAAAATTGGGAATTATTTATTCCTATCAATTTTTTTCGAACTATTAGAATATTGGAATTCCATTGGAACCGTGCATAATGGTGCATAAAACGGTTGAATTTTAAGAACAAATTTTACTTTTATACCCCACATCATTGTAACGACCTCAAAATGACGTCAACAATGAAAATTTCTTTGAAACATTTCTGAACGTTCTAACTCAAAAACTACGTGCTGTTATAAAAAAATGCTAAGAATGAAAAGTTCTTAGAATTAGTCGAGAAATATAGTGGAATTTTTTCAGATTTTTGTGACGACATTTTAGGAAATTTTTTTTCAAAATTTTTTTCAAAATTATAATTTATTTATAAAAATTCTGAAAAAAATTTGGTGTATTCACTTACGAATTCTACGAGTTTTTTGTTCTTTGCAATTTTTTCCAAAAGTTGATAGATTTTTTTGGGAAAAAATCCTAAACTATAATATTTGAAATTCATTTCCTCAAAAACTTTTTTGTAAATAAATTACAATTTTGAAAAAAATTTTGACAAAAAATTTCTCAAAATATCATCAAAAAATTTTGGAAAAATTCCACTATGTCGCTTGATGAATTTTAAGAACTTTTCATTCTAGGCATTTTTTTTAAAAGTTCGTAGTTTTTGAGTTAGAGCGTCCAGAAATTTCTCAAAGAAATTTTCATTGTTGACGCCATTTTGGGGTCGTTAGAATGATGTAAGGTAAAATTTTTTTTTAAAATTCAACTATTTTATGCGCCATTATGCAAGGTTTCAATGAAATTCCAATATTCTAATAGCTCGAAAAAAATTGATAAGAATAAAAAATTCCCAATTTTTTTGGAAATTTTTTCCATATTCGGCGCCATATTGGAATTTCTGATGGCTGAAACTCAATTTTGACCTCGGAATCTGGAAGAGCGACCTCGAAAACAATAGGATACGTACCTCTCAATTGATTTCAACTTTGATTTTGATACGAAATACTTGATTGAAAATATAGTACAACAATTGTCATTTCAGGCGTTAATGGGTTAAATTCACTTTTTTTATGGTCTTTCAATTTTTCAATAATTTGTTTCAGTTATCAAATGCTAAAAATTTTCAGTTGTAATATCCCGAGACCTTCAGAATTATCGGAATATTTCCCGATAGCTTTGGTGCAAGCAAGTGAATATGTCAAGATTCGCAGGTTAAAGATCCCGAGTGGGTAGCATGAGTTTTTCTGCAAAACTTAACATATTTATTTGTTCGCAGGAAAGTTATAGGGAAATATTGCGATTAATTTTGAAGGTCGAGGGGTATTCGGCGGATTATTTTTTGTGGCCGGTATTTGAGGTTACAGCTGAGCAGAGAGGAGAGACGAATATATGAATTTAGAAGTTTTAACAAATGAGTAGAGAGTATGCAATTTTCGAATGCAATTTCCAGGAGTTACCGTGGAATTTCCAGTATAATTTTAAACAAATGACCATAGAACCCTTTGAATATCGCGCTCTGATTGGCTGAAATCCAGTCGCGAAAAATAATCTTATGGTACTCTTCATTAATTCTATTGATAATTAATTATCTAACTAGACTCTTTTTCTTTAAAATTCTTTGATCTGTAATGTTCTCAACATTTGGATAATTTTCTCTTATTTGTTCTATCAAATCTAAGCTTGGTAATTTTGATTTTAGATAGTCTAACCGAAGTCCGAAATTTGTTTTTGAAGTTAATTTATAATCGCGTTTCAAATTAAGATTTCTTGTATTTAACTCATGGTCTTTAAATCTTTGATCCACAAAAGATTTACTATTTCATTTAGATTTTAATTTTGTGTATTTGTTTCTAATAAATTACTCAAATGTTCTTCAATGTTCTCTAGATTTACAACTCTATTTGTTTTAGACTCTGTATGATTTGTTTTAGCTGGAGAAACTCTATTAACCTCTAATTGTCGAAGCTTACAACGTTCTGTCTCTAAATTTCTTTGTGCCATTTTCGCCGCATTTTCCATGGCTACTCGAAGATATTCTGCTGTTTTCTCTGAGGCTAATGCTGTTCTTTCTTGTCATTCGGCTATCCTTTGAAGATTTTCAACAGCCTTTGCTAGTTTTTCACGCATCTTTACATCATCAGGTGACAGAAATGCTGATACGTGACAGATTTTTACGCCACTACTCCCACCAGCAACAGCTGATGCTCCCTGCAGAGCCTCCGACATCTCTCCTATGATATCCTTGTCGAGTTCTTCACTTGAGTTTCCTCTACCTTCTCTTCTGTAGTCTCTGTTCTATTTATTGGTGTTTCCTCTATCTTTTGTTTAGTAGTTTCTGTGAAATTCATACTCTAATAAGTTCCCGTATTTAATCTAAATTAGTCGTTAGATCTAACTATCTCTTTACTCAGCTCTATTTTCTAAAGTTATGTAATATTTAAAATAACTTTAGACACGCTTACTCTAAACATTTATTAACATTTCATAGGAGTCGTGTATAAATATATTCACTCAATTATTCATAGGCGGAGATGCTTACCCTCTTTTGTGTTCTCTATTGTCTCTATAATGTTCCCTATCGGATTTTGTTCCGTTTACTCGGTTTCGAACTCCATCGGATGCAAATCACTCCCACACGGAAAAAAGTCCGCGCATATACAATCAGGGCAACGCGTGCGCTGGTAATAGGGATACCGCCTTTCGGTATCAACAATGGTGCACCGACCATGAGAGTACGGCGCTGTGAGCGCCACTGGAAAGAACGAATCCTCTCCATTTAAATACGAGGCTGAGTGAGCATCAGTTTTTTGAGTGCACACGAGCATCAAGATTCTCATTAGGGTTACCAGACGTATTCATTTATAACCGGACGCTCTAACTCTAAAACTATGAGCTTCTAAGAATGAGTTCTTTTGAAGAAGTAATTTATTTGATAATAGGTGTATGAGAATCTATCATCCGGTGTTGCTTAATACATATTTCATAAGCACGTTGAATGCATCGATTGTCAGGATCAGTGGCATGTTAGATGAAATAATTTCACACCAATTTTGACGTTTCGATGACCATGTCCATTATTATCAGAACTAAATAGTTTATTAATTATCAATAAAAACATAAATTTAACAAAAATAATATTGTATGTAAAAAAAAATATAACACACCGCGTAAATACTTAATTAATAAGACATTATTTCATCCAACATGTCACTGATCCGGACAACCAATACATTCAACATGATTATGAAAATAAAAATAAGTAATTTATTTGATAAAAAATTAATTTTCGTTTAATATTTTTGTTTGTGTGAGTCCTATATCCAGGAAATGTGACAAATGAAAAGAAAGGAGTTTTACGCAAAAATGGAAACTTTTCCACAAACGTAAAATTAAACATATTCGTGAAAAAATTATGTTTTTTTTACACGGGTGAGAAAAATGTAGAGGAAAAATTAAAAAAAAAAAAGAGAAACCCCATATTTTACCCATGCTACGACAAAAAATAGTTTTGAAAGTTTATGTAACAGTTAATTTCGTAGTACCGAAGTAATATTATTACAGTTAAATACGTGTAGAGCTTCAAATTACTCAAAAATATAGCTGTAAATAGCTACTTTGTCATTCTGAGAACTTCATTTATTTGCTACAAAAGTAATTTTGCTCGTGTGATATTTTTTCTGTGGGTCTTATACCTATAAAAATTAATAGTAAAAGAAATAAGTTATACACGAAATGGGAAACTTTTCACAAACGTACAATTAAACGGACAATCGATGCATACAACATGATTATGAAATATGTATTAAGCAACGCCGGATGATAGATTTTCTATTTCATGATCGTTCACAGTCTAGTGCTTAACTTCGTAATTGATATCATTTTTGTGCGGCGTTTTATTATAATTGTCGATAGGCTTGTTTCAGTTGTATAATTGTCGTTAGGCATGTTCGTTGTTTCGTGGTCGTCATCGATTTCATGATCACTATGGTCTTCATTACCTGATTCCTAGTAATGTTCTTTTTCTAGCATGTTTTGGCTGTTAAATTCTTGTAATATTTCTAAGGTTATCTCCTCTCTAAATTTGTTGCATTGTTGCCAGTTATGTCCTACATTTTTGCAATGTGTACAATAGACTCTTTTTCTGTTTGATTATATTGGGTGTAATTTTGTTGGGCAATTTGTGAATTTTTGTCCGTTTTGGTTTTATAATCATTACCAGTATCGTTCTCGATTATGGTATATTCATTATCAGTATCATTCTCGAATTCATAGTCGTCAGAATTGTTTTCGGTTATGTAATCATTGCCTGTATCGTTCTCGTTTTCATAATTTTTGTCAGTTTTATTTTTTTGATTGTTTTTGGATTCGTTTTTAGCGTTATAATACTGGTTCTTTTTATTTTCCTCTTCGTAATTCAGTACATATTTAGGATTTTATGTTTAGTTTGTACCAAGTTTCCGACTATGATCTTCTAGTTTTCCGGTCTTGATGGCTTTATACTGTTAAATTCGTGTACTACTTCTGAGATTATTTCTTGGTGCATTCCCGCCAGATATGTCCTATACGTTTGCAATGCGTACATTTGATTCTTGTTTGTCTTGATCTATTTTGTATACAGGGTGATCGGCCAACCATTACCCAGCGGCTAACTGTAGATTGTACAGATAATTCTGAGCAACTTTTTCCTCTGAAAAAATTTCCGGGAAGGTAGAGTTTTTAAGTTATTCAACACTAAAATTTAGGGGGAAAAATTCACTTTTTTTGAAATATCTCGGCTCTGTATGAAGGTATCTTAACGAACCGAAGCTCATTTTAAAGATATTTTCAAGCTATATAAGTTGTATCTGTTGATTTTTGACCTGCAATGAATATTTCTCTTGTTATAGCCATAAAAACGGGGGTAAATACCGATTTTTCAGGTTTTTCGCGTCTAACTCGTTTGGACACATAGCTATCGAAATATCACACTGGAAAAAGTTGTAGGCCTTGAAAACACAAACATTTTTTGTCCTCTAATAGGATGCGATTAAATTAAAACTGAACCCTATTTGTACTCGTTTTCATAACATTTTGTTATTAATATCGATTTATTTGTCGAACTGTATTTTGTCAACTTTATGAGGCTCTTGTGGGGTTCAGTTTTAATTTAATCGCATCGTATTAGAGGACAACAAATTTTTGTTTTTTCAAGGCCTACAACTTTTTTCTGTGTGATATTTCGGTAACTATGTGTCGAAACGAGTTAAACGCGAAAATCCTGAAAAATCGGCATTTATCCCGTTTTTATGGCTATAACAAGAGAGATATTCATTGTAGATCAAAAACCAATAGAGACAATTTATAGAGCTTTAAAATATCTTTTAAATGAGCTCCGGTTCGTTAAGGTACCTTCAAACCGAGTCGAGATATTTCAACAAATGTGATTTTTTCACCTAAATTTTAGTGTTGAATAACTTAATAACTCTACCTTCCCGAACATTTTTTTAGAGGAAAAAGTTGTTCAGAATTATCTGTAGAATCTAGAGTTAGCCGCTGGGTAATGGTTGGCCGATCACCCTGTATAACTTTGTTGATGAAATTCTGCACATTGAAATTGAATTCGATTGTTTTGACGATTGCTGGGTTGCCCTGATATCTTCGCGACTTCAAGTTAAATTGTTGAATTTTTTTACTGGTTTGCGGTTGGTTTTCGTCGTAGTTCCTTGGTACTGCTTGATGATTTTCGAAATTCGAAGTTTGGAAAGTACGCGTTTGGCGTCGATCTTGTTGATAGTTCCAAGATACCTTTTTATAATTCTGAATATTCATTATAGTTCTGCGTGAATTTTTTTTTGCATTTGCAAGGTTTAAAATTTGTACATTTTCTTATTTTGGAGTGTCGGAGCTTAGTAGATAGATATTTATTATGCCTTCACAATAATGTGCTTACATAGGACTTCCTTTGTACAAAACGTGATTCTACATTACATTTACCGCGGTTACACAACACATGAATCAAACAAACATATCAATTACTTAATCATTTACACACTCTCTTTCTCTCTCTCTCTCTCTCTCTTCTTACTAGTTCTATCATCTCCATCCATCCAATTCCCCTACCATCCTCATTTAATACATCCATACCTCTTTCTCCTTTCTCCCTCACATACTCGCAGTTGTTTCTTAAATGTTCGACATTCTCTCTCTCCCTCTCGCACAATCTGCACTTTCTCTCGTCCTCCTCCATCCAGTACCTATTCCCCCTCTCCTCGTTCCCGCATCTCCACCTCGCTATTCTCACCAATCTTTTCCCCTCATTTCTCTTACAGATTCGTATATACGTTGGTACCCAACTCACCCTTTCATAACTCACACATGACCTAGACGCTCTCACTTTCTCCCCTCTCTCTTGTTCATCCACTTCGATATCTCTTTCCCTCAAACGCTCCCATTTATTCTCTCCCCATTCATTCAAAGCTTCCTCACTCATACCTCCTCTCCATAGATAGTTCCCCCTCTCAACACTCTATCTCGTCCATTCACTCCTATTATTCTCTTTTTCATCCTTCCTTTTCTCCAACATGCATTTCAACCCGAACTCCTCTCCTCCTCCTTTCTCCAGTTTTTCCTCAAACCTTCCCGCCCTCCATCCCATTTCCAGCCTCAATTTATTTCTTTTCAACACTTCTCTCTCTATATACCCCGGTGTTACTCTTTCCAGCCCTAAAATCCACTTGAGGTATTTTTCTTGCAGCCCTTCCACCTCCTTCCATTCTTTGTATCCCCATATCTCCACTCCATAAAATACAATCCCTTTCACTATACTGTCGAACAGTTTTAACCTCCACCTTACATCCCCTTTAAATTTCCTCTCTCCGTAGCTCCATACCCATCCCATTGCCACCCTAGCTTTTCTCACCTATTCTCTCACATGTCCATTTTCCCCGCCATGCCTAGTTACCACATACCCTAAATATTTGTATTCCTTCACTTCCTCTATTCTTTCTGTTCCCCACACCAAAATCTTTCCTTCTCCCTCCCTCCCTTATTTTTAATAAGTTTGTTTCGAAATTAAAAAATAATTGTTTTAAACTACCTTAAAATGATGGATGAATAATACACAACTGGTAGTTATTGCTAAACCACTGAGAAGTTTAACAGCGAAGTAAAGTAAAAATTGGAATATATGAGGAAGTACAATACATGAATCTTAATATAACCTAATATTGAACTATTAGTATTACTGTTCGTATGGTTGCTATTATTTTGATTTACTATAAGTTTCTGAAAAGTTACTATTTTCCATTACTTTTATTTGAAAAGATAACAATGATATATATTTTAAGCTCTTGAATTTTGCTGCAAATAAACTATCATTACTTTTGATATTGTAATACTAGTCACAGTTCGATATTATTAATTAATATTTTTTTCACACGGGGATCTCTTTTCTTTGTAATTGCAATTTTCTGGTAGTGCTGCTGTTATTTCTTTGAAATAATACCAATGAAAGTTTATAACAAAATAATAATTTTTGTATTGTATAATATAATTTTTTTTAAATTTACTTGTCCTTTATTCCTTCTTTTGCATTAACAGTTTTCCCACGAATACCGTCGTTACCGCTTGTTATCGCCCCGAGGGGAACCGTTTTGCAAAATTTATTATTATTATTATTATTTTTAATTGTTTAGTCTTTTATTTGTTCCTTTACATTAACAGTTTTCCCACGAGCACCGCTCTCACCACTTGTTATGGCCGCAAGGGGAACACTTTTGCAATGATGTTTGCAAATAAATTCTCCTCAACACAACCACGAAAAGACTGAATCGACTGGAAGAGTCGATTCAGAGTTCGAAAAATTGTGGGGGCTGCTGCTAATGCAAAAGAATAGCAATAAAGGTTGGAGTAAAATAAAATTCAAATTCAAAGTATTTATTTAGTATACGGATGTTCATTTTGTGAATATCCTGGGCAAAGATATGAAACGGAAGCTGGCGGATTTGTTAGAATTTATGAACCTTCAAAAATTCGGGTTCATGATTATCCATTGCGAACATATGATCAAATGATAGTTCAAGGAGTAATAGCTGAAGTAGATCGAAATCTCGTGCATGTTAAAGGTGTAAAAGGTTTAAGTGTTTGTTCCACAATACCTTTCTTTAATATTGCAACGGCTTTTGTTCCTGATTATATGCACGCAAAACTGTTGGGTGTAGTCAGAATGATGATGACTTTGTGGTTCGTCCCAAAGTACAAAGATAAACCGTTTTATATTAAGAAACATTCGAGATGAAATTGATCGGCAAATGAACGAAATTCAACCTCCAGATTTTATCATTCGAGTACCACGGAAGATAGTGTACAAATCATTCTGGAAAGCATCAGAATTCAGGAGCTTCTTGCTATTTTATTCGCCAATATTATTAAAAAGAAGGTTCAAAAACAAATATTACCAGCATTATCTTTTATTAATCTATGCGACAAAAATATTACTGCAATGTTCGATACATGTTATTGGGACAGATTTGGTGGAAACAATGTTAATGCTTTACGTTTCCAGTATACCTGACCTTTACGGTCGAAACAGGCGTTCCTTCAACGTACATCCGCTAACCCATATAGCTCAGAGTGTTAGACTTTGGGAACCACTATGGTCCTGTCAGCATTCCTATTCGAAGATGGATGTGGATATTTTGTAAAAATTAACCACGGCTCCAATAAAATTCCTGTAGAAATATTAAACACAGTCAAAATCATTAACGCTTTTTGGATAATTAAAGAAAACCAATCAATAAGTTCACATTCTACTGAAAATGGTGAAACACTTGGAAATTCAATAAACATTAGTCTTAATGAATATTTGATCGAAGTATTTAGCAATTTAATATCATCCCAGCAACTATCTGTGAATGAAAATAAAATTACTACATACGTTAGATGTAAATTGAGAAAGGCCATCTTTATATCCGAACTGTATAAAAGACAGAGAAAACGCAGTAATTGTTTCATTTTTTGGGGTAACAGTAATTCATTACGGAAAATAAATTTGTTTAATTGTAATAAATCACGAAATCAATGCCGTCACTCGAGGGTATGCAAAAGTTATCACTAGAAGTAAATCTATTATACAGACTGATATTAATATCGAGTTCTCAACGTATTTAGTTCCGATGAGAAAAACATTTGCAATTCATACTCTTCCGGTCAAAACAAATAACGGGAACTGCTGTACGTTTCTGAATACTTGTGTTTAACACCAAATTTAATTGAATTGAAATAAAAATGCATTCATATTGTAATGTTCATGTACATCTGTATACATATATACAATAAGTGTAATTACATTTTAAAACGATCAAAGTTCGGAGTATTTTTTTGACATCGAAATTTTGTAATATGCTTGAAATATGTTATCATTGAAGGTATTTGGTGACAAATTAACTCTTGGAAATTTTTCGATATCGACTAAAATGGCGGAGATACGAGCATTCAAAATTTGAATATTTTAATATTTTGTCGGGTTTAAAAAATGTATATCTCGGAAAATACTCGTCGTTGCGTAATTTTACATATATAAAAACTTGCCAGAAAATACTTTATCTATTGTGACCCCCCAAAAACGTAACCCCAAAATTCCTTCACCGTCGTCGCCGCTCGCAACCGCCCGCAACCGAAATACAAAACCAACCGAATCCCTGGGGTCACAAAACCTTACGACGCGCAAGATGTTAATAAGGGCTCCAGGCATGCCGAAGCATACCGAATTTATAGGCGCGCCGCAAGGTGATGGTGTGCCCGCTATCTCAGCCCCGAGATCCCCTCGGCACGGGAGAGGGCGGTATTCGCAGGCACAGTCAAAACTCGAAACCGAAACTCGACGATAGAAACAAGCGGTCACAAACAACGAGAACGGGTTAACCTCAAAAACCGAACCCCACACTATCGTCACGATGCCGAAACGCGAATTCAATATTATTTACCCGATGTCAGAACGAATTTTTCCGACCAAAAATTTTGGGTTGCCCCGTAGGGGCCGGGAGCCATTCGGACAAAAATCAATACAAAAAATCGTGCCACACCTCCAAAGCAGGTGTCCGCAGCCATCATCGTAACTTAAATATCGGTACCAAAGAAATTAATTAATTTCGCGGTTGCCCAAAGTGTCAGTAACCAAGATATCTAGCTTATCCGCGATCGACGCTAGCTTCGACTACGCAGGCCAGCGCCGCTTGATCTGAAAACTCCCGAACGCGTGTACGGCGATCTCCGCGGAACGAAATACGCCACGAGACCGGGACTTGCTCCACGAGTTCCAACTAAACTCTTCGGGTTTAGAATTTACACATTGACTGCTAGCGATGATAACCACTTTTCACTTATCGATTGAATAAATTCCAAGGTAATACGTATCGTATTTTAATAAACGCGTGAAAAATTGCATGATTAAGAGTGCTATCCTTGAATATTTTCAAGGACGATAGCCGTGAAGTATTCCCTTTTGAAGTTTAGGTTAAACCCTTCGAAATCTCTTCGAAGGGGGTATCCGTGGGACGAGTTATTTAAGCTTTACAAAATTTTAATTGTCTCGTTGATCCCTGTCAAGGACGATAGCCGTAAAGGTTTGTCCTTAAAATCAATTAAACCCCTCGAATTTGGTTCGAAGGCGATATCCAGGTTGAATAATTATTTAAGTGTTAAGAAAAGTTTAGTGTCTCCTTGACCAATGTCAAGGACGATAGCCTCAAAAAGGTTTTCTTTAAAGTTAACCAAACCCTTTGAGTTAAATTCAAAGGCGATATCCAGTTTAATAATTATTTAAATATTGAGTAAAGTTTAGTGTCTCCTTGACCAATGTCAAGGACGATAGCCGCAACAAGGTTTTCTTTAAAGTTAATTAAACCCTTTGAATTAGATTCAAAGGCGATATCCAGTTTAATAATTATTTAAATATTAAGAAAAGTTTAGTGTCTCCTTGACCGATGTCAAGGACGATAGCCACAAAGGTTTCCTTTAAAGTTAATTAAGTCCTTTGAATTAGATTCAAAGGCGATATCCATTTTAATAAATATTTAAGTATTAGGAAAAGTTTATTTAATAATTACTTAAATATCTCGAAACTTTTACTTTCCTTGGAACCTTTTCAACCCGAGCGACGCGAAACAAAGAAATTATTATTTTGATTTTACCGCATGGTGCCAGCCTACCGCGCACGAATTCGGTTGCTGAATCGCGTTAGAAGAACAAAGGTTGAAACCCGCACTACGTCCAAAATTACATTTTAGCCTCAATGCTTTCAAGATAACGAAACCCGAAAATTTAGTTAATTACGAGAACCGACATTTTAAATTTAACCGAAAACGACCGGAACCGAACTATTTTAAAGCCAAAAAAACGAACGTAACTCGTAATTACGTAACTGTAATTCTTTAAAGCGGTATTTTATTTCCAGGAACCAAAACTACTCACAAAAACTAGCGCCACGATCGGCTGTCCCCTCTATTGTGATGTAGTATCAGCTCCACAGTTTGGAGCCACATCCTCAATTTTAGCGCCATCACCGCAGTCCCCCCATTTACCCTACGGATATGACCCCCGCGACTACAGTACTAGTAAAATATTAGCGCCTCTATCGGCAATCCCCCCTATTATTAGCACTGCAGCATCCCAACGAGTTGATTCTCGCTCAAAACTGCGGCTGTAACGTGTTGCCACGTTACACTATATAAACAAAAAATAATTGACCTCTAAACAATTAATTTTGAATATTGTTATTGGTAATTGTTATAAACAAACTGTTGTTTTATATAATTGTTATATACCAATCCCGCTTTGTGAACATTTTCTCGAAAATAAAAATATTGAAATTGACAATAGTATACAAACTTATTTACAAGAATTTATTACAAAAAAATACAAAGATCCACAAATGGATAATGAAGAAGTTAGAAAAATATTACATAAGTTTGCAAATTTCGAAGGAGAGGTATATACAGGAAAGTACGGAAAAACAGAGCAGTTTGATGTAATATACATAAGATTCATCGATTACTATCACCATTTATCAAGGAGTATCCGCACAGCGAACTTTGATATTTTTATCTATATATTACCAAAGATTAATAAAATGTTTTTGCTTTAAATCAACAGAACTACTCATAATGACTTGCTAAATATCACAATAATCTTCGTCGTGCAGATAAAACTCATCCCGGACTGAACGCAAATTTTGAAAGCGGTTCATTTGGCGTCAAAAGAACAAATCACCCTTTTTGTCGACAAACGGCGGATTAACGATGTTGAAGTTTGCAACGTTCGAGGCGAACGAAAAAAAATTTTTTTTTTTTTGTAGAACGAAGTTTTTTTCTTATCCTTGTCATATATGAACCTTATAAATAACAAAAATAATATTTTCGAAAACTAGGGTGCTGGTGGAGGGTGCAAAACAGACCCAAAAAACCGAAAAAACGCTCTGAAATCGCCATTTTGTCTTAGGGGTCTGTTTTTATTTTTTAAATATTCATTAATACTCGTAACGAAGATAATGTAATTTTTTCGAAATTTTTCTATGACAGGATCATCTCGAAAATTGGGGTAAGACACCCCGAAAAACCGAAAAATCGCTCTGAAATCGCCATTTTATCTTAGGGGTCTGTTTTTATTTTTTAAATATTCATTAATACTCGTAACGAACATAATGTAATTTTTTCAAAATTTTTCTATGCCAGGATCATCTCGAAAGTGGGGGTAAGACACATTAAAAAACCGAAATAACGCTCTGAAATCGCCAATTTCTTTTAGGGGTCTGTTTTTATTTTTTAGATATTCATTAATACCCATAAGAATCATAATGTAATTTTTTCAAAATTTTTCTATGCCAGGATCGTCTCAAAAGTGGGGAGGCAAACGAAAAAAAATTTTTTTTTTTTTTGTTGGTCGAACGAAGTTTTTTTCTTATCCTTGCCATATATGAACCTCATAAATGAATAAATGACAAAAATAATATTTTCGAAAACTAGGGTGCTGGTGGAGGGTGCAAAACAGACCCAAAAAAACCGAAAAAACGCTCTGAAATCGCCATTTTATCTTAGGGGTCTGTTTTTATTTTTTAAATATTCATTAAAACTCGTAACGAACATAATGTAATTTTTTCGAAATTTTTCTATGCCAGGATCATCTCGAAAATTGGGGTAAAACACCCCAAAAAACCGAAAAATCGCTCTGAAATCGCCATTTTATCTTAGGGATCTGTTTTTATTTTTTAAATATTCATTAAAACTCGTAACGAACATAATGTAATTTTTTCGAAATTTTTCTATGCCAGGATCATCTCAAAAGTGGGGGGGGGGGGGCGAACGAAAAAAATTTTTTTTGTTTTTGTTGGTCGAACGAAGTTTTTTTCTTATCCTTGTTGTAACGAAAATGCTGTTTTATCTTTATTTTAATACCCGGTTATAGGAAAAGCATTTTCGTTATTCCCCAGGCTCCGGCGGTGGCTCCGTATTGTGTAATAATTGTATGGCTAGTAACATTTCAGAACTAGGCGACTACCAAGACCCCAAGACGACGAGAGCCGGCAACCCTGTGGAAAGTAGTACGGTACTCGCCGATAACGGAAAAGTCAGATCTCTGTGTACCTTCGATCCGCGAGCGTAAAGAAAAGAATTGTTCTTGTTGTGGCTTCCGCTCGGGAAATCTTTTGTAAAGACAGTCGTCTATATTTATTTGTGATTTGGACAATCGCGTTTTATTGTAATATTTGTGTCCATATTATTGTGCGATCATTCGAGATTTCGGCGAACGGACAGGGCAAGCGACGTCCACTATTGGTTGAGACAGAGCCTTTTTCGAAGCGTGTACGAAGCACCAAATTTTGTAAGTACCGGCTCTGTTCCGGCTTCTCATATCTCTCGGACAATAAATATCTTTTATATGAATAAACCTATTTATCTTAAACCATATTTTATATATTTCATTTTAATCTTCTCCCCCTCTTAAAGTTATCTCGTATCTCATTTTAAGGATTGTTTTTGTTAAGACATATTAGTAGTCGTCTCGTGTTTCACGGGTATTGGCAAGTTTGGTTTGGGATAACTGTTTTCGTTAATATTGGAACACATTACTCCTAACTCGAAATTTGCTCGCCGTGCATTTTTATTGAAGGTGCGCGACTGTTGTAACCTGATTGGTCAATTAGCAGAATTAAAAAGAAATATATGCTTTGTGTATGTGTTGGTATATGTAAACTTTGTGACAGTTATACGAGTCAAAATATTAAATATAAAGGAAAGACAGGAAATATGTAACCAGTCGACATAGTATATATTTTGGTAAAGTCGACTAAGTTACTATTAAATTAAATAAAATCGACTATTTTTGTTTAAATATTAATTAAATTCGACAAATAGTATAACAAGTCAACTGTATTAGAAAAATTAATAGATAGAGTCGACGTATTGAGGTAGTTAGTCGACTGAAAGGTGAAAAGTGACATTATTTTAATGTTTGACTTGACGTTTAGGAAAGTTTAAATAATTGGTAATGTTAATGGTTTTAAAAGTAAGAAATTAATACAAAAAAAAAAGGTGCGAATATTTACAATAAAGGAAAAGAATTTTGTCGTTGCTAATTAATCGACAAATTTTGAAAATCTAACCAGATAATAAAGATAAACAATAACAAGTAATAACCTTTTGAATTTCATAATAGGTATTTGAACAATAAGAGAAAATAATGAGATATTATAATAGCTTACATAGTTTTTATTCAAATAACGTCAAGTTTAAATTATAAAAAATAATAGTCATTAATAATAACTGAAATAGACGACTAAAATTAAATAGATAATTAACATCTGACCAATGAATATAACTAGGTCAGACAGTTATCATTAAATTATTGAAATCGTTTGATAATGAAATATAATATAAAATTATAATATAATATATTGTTCTTAGTGAAATAACGTAGACTTTGAATTTGTGAAAATAATATTCTACGATTACTAAATATGATAAACGAATAAGTTTAAATATACAGTTAGTATCTGACCAATGTATACAAATGGGTCAGACATATATTATTGAATAGTTGTAATAAATAAAAGTTATTTTAAAATTGAATAGTCGTTATATAGGCATATAAAACAATATTTGATCAAACAGGAATATAATAGGCGTCTAATACAAAATTGACAGTTAGCGTCTAATTAATTCATATAAGTGTGTTAATTATTAATTAATAAAATTAAAATACGATTTATAATTGGATAGACGTCTTTACATACAAAAATAGGAGACCAACAATAGGCTTTGTTTTGTAAATGTTACTACAAGACAAGATAAAAGAGTATGTTATTGGTTTATGACGTTTTGTGTTGTCCTATAAAGAGGGTATATGTTATTTATTAACAAAATTTTAGAAATATTGGAATTATTAGTCAAGACTTAGATGAATGGGTATTCCATTTGTCGACTAAGGAATTAGATGAGGCTTTGGAACACCTCGAATTAAATAAATCGGGTCGACCACGTATACGCGTCAATCGTCTTTTAGATAGACTGGAAGGCAATTATACAGCCGCAGACTTCGAACAAACTAGAGTCCAAGAAACAGAAGGAGAGTGTAGGTCGCGTCGCGATGCGTTATTAGAGTCCTTCGTAAAGTTGGTTAGAGAAACTCAAGATAGGAATGCAATTAGGGTTCAGGCTCAAGTGCATCGAGAACAAAATCAGTCGTCGAGTACAAATAATACGGAAGAGGTATTTAATTAACCCGGGATTAACCCGATAAGAGAGGATACAAACCAATCACTACACGAATCCATACAAGAGGATAACAGTGAAGAAACCGACTTGGATGAATGGGCGCTGCGTATTAGTCAGCTAGTCGTCCAACAATTGGAAAAAGGATGGTCAAATAGAGCAAATAGCACCACATTAAGCCAGCCGGCCAGAAATGATAAGGTGACTTTTCGCGATACTTTTGACATCAATTATCCAGGAAAGTCGGACGACATTTTGATGGAGGAAGGGAGGCAAGAGCTTCCACAACAAAGTCGGCCCGATCGTGGGGTCGAAATGCCACATTTACCTTGTCACGTTGACCCTAGGGAGGGGGGAGATCGTTCAAGACAAATGAACGAAAGAATCGGCAAAGGAAGGGATGCACGGCTGAATCAGACCCTCCGAACAAGAGACCTAGGGGAAGTGGTCCGACGTTGGAACGTTACCTATGCCGGCGATGAGCAACACAGCCTCGAGGATTTCCTGACGCGTGTTCAAGAATGCAGCCTGATAGCAGGAATATCAGATGAAGAGCTGCTACACGCACTACCTCATTTATTAACAGGGGTCGCCCTTCAGTGGTACCGATTTTCGTATAAAAATTGGGGTACCTGGGCACAGTTTTGCAGAGACGCCCGTTCGTGTTATGGAGGCGATCGTAATGTCCAACGCCGACTAGAAAGAGAGGTTCATATGAGGACTCAGGGTCCGGATGAATCAGTCCGGGACTATATGATCTGTCTTAGATCTATTTTAAATCGATGGGTTCCGGAGCCGTCAATGGAAACGCAACTTGATTGGCTACACCAAAATTTAAGGCCAGAGTTGCAGATGGCGGTACAGCGGGATCGAGTCCATTCGTTCGACGATCTCCTCTATCAAGCTAGGGAGGCTGAACGAATTTTGAGGTGTAGTCAGGCCTATCGTCCTCCCCCAGCACCGGAGCAGTCGTTCTGCCCGGAAGTGGCTTACCGCGGGAAGTCCAAAGAAAAGAAGAAGGTGGATTTCGCCGCAGTACTGGCAGAAAAGCAGGTAGAACGGTTGGTGCCGTCCACGACAGCAGTGGCAGCATTTTCCGAGACCGATGTGAAGAAACTGGTGGAAGGGACGTGCTCTAGATGGATGCAGTCCATGGAAAAAAGGTTGACCTCAACGGTTAATTCTACCCTTAAAGATGCGGTCGCATCACTCCAGAAGGAAATGTCTGCAACAGCACGAGCAGTGGACAGACGTCCTGATTATAATACGATGGATCGGCGGACATTACCCTTCAAGCAGAAATTCGAGGGCAAAAAGAAATTATGGATGGGATCAAAGAGCCTGCCAGATAGGAATTTTGGGAATCGTCCTATGAATCAAGATTGTCCTTCATCAAGGGTGGGGCAGAGTAAGTCCTCGTCTGGGATTATGGACAAGCAGAATGGTCAACCTGGCGACCTAAAATGTTATGGATGTGGACTGCCTGGATTTAAAAAATATAATTGTCCGCGATGTCGGGAAAACGAGAGCAGGGACGTGTAGTAGAGGTCGCACCTGTCCTTGATTCTCTTAGACAGACCTCCCCATCACAAGCTCGAGCAACCAATCAAGGCCCGTCGGAAGTATACATGGCGACGGAAGTAGGTTTTACTCGTTGGTGGATAACTGTGACTGTCCATGGTCACCATTTGAGAGCTCTGTTTGATCCGGGGGCGGCTCGTACCGTAATCGGGCGTATCGCCTATCGACTCGCCGACGATTTTGGTCTCCACATAGAACCATATCGAGGTAATGGCGCTAGGGTCGCGGATGGAAGAACTGTGGCAATCACCGGACAATTGAGATTACCCTTTAGAATTGAAAGTACGGTAAGATGGCTGACTCTCTTAGTCATGCCTAGCCTGGAACCAGATTGTTTGGTAGGGGCTGACTTTATTCGTAAATTTGAAGCGATACTTCATCCCTGCGAAAACTTCATTACGGTAAAGGGGAGTGTCAAAGGAATTCCGGTGGAAGTCGCCCTGGTCTCTGTTCCACTCGAAGAGGGCCAGAAGACGTCAGGCCTTCAGAAATTGACAGACGAGCAACAAAGACGTCTATTTTCAACCGTCCGGTCAATAATACCCGTAGACAATCCTCATATCGGATGCACTAATTTGGTCGAGCACGTCATAAATGTAGGAAACGCTTGACCTATAAAACAAAGATATTATCCGGTCTCTAAGAAATTAGAAGAAGAAATGCACCAATATGTTGAGCAGATGTTGGACGAAGGAATCATCGAGCCGTCTTCAAGTCCATGGTCGAGTCCTGTCGTCATGATGAAGAAGTCAGACGGTACATGGCGATTTTGTGTCGACTACCGTAAAGTGAATGCTTTAACGAGGCCAGACGCCTACCCTCTACCCTATATGGATTCCATTCTGCGGAAATTGCAAAGTGCTAGGTATATCACCACCCTAGATTTAGGAAGTGTCTATCACCAAATCAAGATGGATGTTCAATCCAAACCCATCACGGCATTCATTGTACCAGGAAAAGGGTTATTCCAATTCACCAGGATGCCGTTTGGATTAAATGGAGCTCCGGCTACCTTTCAACGGATGATCGATTCCTTAATTGGTCCTGAGTTGGAACCATATGCTTTCTCGTATTTAGACGACATAATCATTGTCACCGAGTCTTTTGAGGAGCATATCAAATGGGTAGAGCATGTTTTGAATAAAATTAAAAATGCAGGATTAACTGTTAATTTAAACAAGAGCGTCTTTGGTAAGGAAGAAGTCCGTTATTTAGGGGTCTTAGTTAATAAAAATGGCTTTCGGCCTGACCCCGAGAAGATCCGACCGATAGTAGAATACCCGGCGCCAAAGAATCTAAAACAGTTAAGAAGATTCATGGGTATGGCTTCGTGGTACCGTAAATTTTTGGGTGACTTTGCCACTATAGCGGAGCCACTCACTCAATTAACCCGGAAGGATCAACCTTATATATGGGAAGAAGCGCAGCAAACATCGTTTGATCGAATAAAATATTTATTAAGTACTGCACCTATTTTGCATCGACCTGATTTCACTAGAGAATATATTTTGGAAACAGATGCTAGTGACATAGGGAGTGGTGCCGTTCTGAGCCAGTCGTTCGACGAAGATGATCGCGTCCTAGCGTTCGCCAGTCGAACATTAACCCTAGCCGAACGAAACTATTCTGTCACTGAACGTGAATGTTTGGCAGTCCTATGGGCCATTCGCAAATTTCGTGAATACGTCGAGGGTTACCATTTTAAGGTAATTACAGACCACAGTAGTCTCCAGTGGCTTTGTAATTTAAGAAACCCCAATGGTCGCCTGGCTCGATGGGCTTTGGAGTTACAGGGTTACGACTACAAGGTCGAACATCGAAGAGGATACATGCATCATGTGCCTGATGCATTATCGCGTATGTACGAAGAGGATGAGCATATTCTAATCAGTTCCGTTCAAGAGAATTCTCCAATCAAGGATAAATGGTACGTCGAAAAATCTCGACAAGTAGAGGACGAACCTCATAAGTTTCCGTATTGGAAAATGATCGGTGGTCGACTATATGTGTATCGACCAAATCCAATTTTAGATACGCTAATGGACGACGAAGATGCGTGGAAGCTAGTCGTCCCAGAAGAAAATAGGAAGACTATCTTAATAGAAAATCACGACATTCCTACAGCAGGACATCTCGGCAATCGCAAGACTTACGATAGGATTGCCCGATATTATTTCTGGCCGACTATGCGGAAGGATATCGTGAAATATGTACGGAAATGTTCTGTTTGTCAAAGAACTAAAATTCCACCGATGGCTCCATCAGGATTAATGGGTCGTCGACCGGTACCTGGACCATGGAAAATAGTTGCAGCAGACGCCATGGGTCCATTTCCTAAAAGTTCTCAAGGTCGAGAATACTTACTAGTCTTCCAGGATTTATTCACACGCTGGATCGAATGTGTGCCTGTGAAAACGGTGAACGCAGTATCTGTAAATAAGGCGTTCAAGGAAAGAATTATTTTCCGCTTTGGAACACCGGAAGTATTCCATACTGATAATGGGAAAGCCTTTCGAAATACGAAAATAGACAAATATCTGAAGGACCGAGGAATTGAACCATCGACGAATCCCGCGTATCATCCACAAACTAATCCTGTAGAGCGGATTAACAGAACATTAAAAGGGATGATCATAGCGTTTGTCGATGAAAATCATCGTACTTGGGACAAATATATATTGGAATTTGCCTTTGCTTATAATACGGCTGTACACGACTCCATGCAAGAGAGTCCTGCCATGATGAATTATGGCCGTCAATTGATTCCACCTGATCACTATCGACGTCATGAAGACCAAGCAGCTGATGAAGCTGAGGAAAGAAGTGCCATCCAAGATTGGATGACTCGACAAAAAAGCAATGCGGTCGCTACATCAAGAAGTGACTCGTAATATTGAAGCTGCTCAGGAGCGTCAAGCTCATTATTATGATTCAAGAAGACGAGACGTCCAATTTAAGATAGGAGATGTCGTCCTTAAAAGGAACTATGTTTTATCATCGGCAGCCCAAGGATTTGCTGCCAAATTGGCTACTAAATTTGTAGGACCGTATACAATTTCCAAACGATTAGGATCCAATGTTTATGAATTAAGAGATGGATCCGGGAAAAGTATCGGTAAATGCCATATAAATCAACTGAAGCTGTACCATGATGAAGAAGATCCACCATTAGAGGATTCAACGCGTATTGAGAAAGATTCGATGAATCTAGCAGAAGAAGAAGACATCGATCAACAATCAACATTGCTTGAGCCTGAACAAGAAGTGGTAGATAGGCCTCAAATCATTGTACATGCGAACGTCCATAGGGGCGCTGAGGTCGAACGACGACCTCGCGGTAGGCCTAGAAAGATTAAGTTAGGTGATGCGAAACAAGCCGGACTCGATAGAATAGATAGGCGACCTGCATGGTCGAATATGGCGAGCGGAGCGAACGTAGAGGTCTCTGCTAGTGCGTCTAATCAAGTCAATATACCCGATCCCGTGGTTAGACGTCCTCGTGGACGTCCTAGACAATATGGACGACAAATTCCTTCCATTTGTGTCCCATCTCATCATTATAGCACACGTAGTCGTAGATAATAGCATGAAAATCCATTGTGTTGTTGGAAAACCTGTGATAATGTTATTTTATTTTATTTTTTTTTTAAATTTTGGTTATGTTCGATTATGCCTGAGACTGGGGTGCTGATTTCAGAGCTGGTACCCTGATCGGATAGCCAGCGTCTGGGCGGGGGGTGTAACGAAAATGCTGTTTTATCTTTATTTTAATACCCGGTTATAGGAAAAGCATTTTCGTTATTCCCCAGGCTCCGGCGGTGGCTCCGTATTGTGTAATAATTGTATGGCTAGTAACATTTCAGAACTAGCCGACTACCAAGACCCCAAGACGACGAGAGCCGGCAACCCTGTGGAAAGTAATACGGTACTCGCCGATAACGGAAAAGTCAGATCTCTGTGTACCTTCGATCCGCGAGCGTAAAGAAAAGAATTGTTCTTGTTGTGGCTTCCGCTCGGGAAATCTTTTGTAAAGACAGTCGTCTATATTTATTTGTGATTTGGACAATCACGTTTTATTGTAATATTTGTGTCCATATTATTGTGCGATCATTCGAGATTCGGCGAACGGGCAGGGCAAGCGACGTCCACTATTGGTTGAGACAGAGCCTTTTTCGAAGCGTGTACGAAGCACCAAATTTTGTAAGTACCGGCTCTGTTCCGGCTTCTCATATCTCTCGGGCAATAAATATCTTTTATATGAATAAACCTATTTATCTTAAACCATATTTTATATATTTCATTTTAATCTTCTCCCCCTCTTAAAGTTATCTCGTATCTCATTTTAAGGATTGTTTTTGTTAAGACATATTAGTAGTCGTCTCGTGTTTCCCGGGTATTGGCAAGTTTGGTTTGGGATAACTGTTTTCGTTAATATTGGAACACATTACTCCTAACTCGAAATTTGCTCGCCGTGCAATTTTATTGAAGGTGCGCGACTGTTGTAACTGTTGGCACAAGACTGACTTCTTTTGTAGTGTGACGTATAGACGTCTCACTAAAATTAATAAAAAAAAAATCTAAAAGGACAGTTACAAATTTTCTATGCCAGGATTGTCTCAAAAGTGGGGGGGGGGCAAACGAAAAAAAATTTTTTTTTTTTGTTGGTCGAACGAAGTTTTTTTCTTATCCTTGTCATATATGAACCTCATAAATGACAAAAATAATATTTTCGAAAACTAGGGTGCTGGTGGAGGGTGCAAAACAGACCCAAAAAAACCGAAAAAACGCTCTGAAATCGCCATTTTGTCTTGGGGGTCTGTTTTTATTTTTTAAATATTCATTAAAACTCGTAACGAACATAATGTAATTTTTTCGAAATTTTTCTATGCCAGGATCATCTCGAAAATTGGGGTAAAACACCCCAAAAAACCGAAAAATCGCTCTGAAATCGCCATTTTATCTTAGGGATCTGTTTTTATTTTTTAAATATTCATTAAAACTCGTAACGAACATAATGTAATTTTTTCGAAATTTTTCTATGCCAGGATCATCTCGAATATTGGGGTAAGACACCCCGAAAAACCGAAAAATCGCTCTGAAATCGCCATATAATCTTAGGGGTCTGTTTTTATTGTTTAGATATTCATTAATACCCATAAGAATCATAATGTAATTTTTTCAAAATTTTTCTATGCCAGGATCACTTCAAAAGTGGGGGGGCGAACGAAAAAATTTTTTTTTGTTTTTGTTGGTCGAACGAAGTTTTTTTCTTATCCTTGTAATATATGAACTTCATAAATGACAAAAATAATATTTTCGAAAACTAGGGTGCTGGTGGAGGGTGCAAAACAGACCCAAAAAACCGAAAAAACGCTCTGAAATCGCCATTTTGTCTTAGGGGTCTGTTTTTATTTTTTAAATATTCATTAATACTCGTAACGAACATAATGTAATTTTTTCGAAATTTTTCTATGCCAGGATCATCTCGAAAGTGGGGGTAAGACACCACAAAAAACCGAAATAACGCTCTGAAATCGCCAATTTCTTTTAGGGGTCTGTTTTTATTGTTTAAATATTCATTAATACCCATAAGAATCATAATGTAATTTTTTCAAAATTTTTCTATGCCAGGATCGTCTCAAAAGTGGGGGGGGGGGGCGAACGCAAAAAAATTTTTTGTTTGTTTGTTGGTCGAACGAAGTTTTTTTCTTATCCTTGTCATATATGAACCTCATAAATGACAAAAATAATATTTTCGAAAATTAGGGGGCTGGTGGAGGGCGCAAAACAGACCCAAAATCCCGAAAAAAGCTCTGAAATCGCCATTTTCTCTTAGGGGTCTGTTTTTATTTTTTTAATATTCATTAATACTCGTAACAAACATAATGTAATGTAATTTTTTCGAAATTTTTCGATGCCAGGATCATCTCGAAAATTGGGGTAAAACCCCCCGAAAAACCCAAAAATCTCTCTGAAATCGCCATTTTATCTTAGGGGTCTGTTTTTATTTTTTAAATATTCATTGATACTCGTAACGAACATAATGTAATTTTGAACCCTCCACCAGCACCTTAGTTTTTGAAAATATTATTTTTGTCATTTATGAGGTTCATATATGATAAGGATAAGAAAAAAACTTCGTTCGACCAACAAAAAAAAAAAAATTTTTTTCGTTCGCCCCCCCCCCCCCCACTTTTGAGATGATCCTGGCATAGAAAAATTTCGAAAAATTTACATTATGTTCGTTACGAGTTTTAATGAATATTTAAAAAATAAAAACAGACCCCTTAGATAAAATGGCGATTTCAAAGCGATTTTTCGGTTTTTTGAGGTGTTTTACCCCAATTTTCGAGAAGATCCTGGCATAGAAAAATTTCTAAAAAATTACATTATGTTTGTTCCGAGTATTAAAGAATATTTAAAAAATAAAAACAGACCCCTAAGACAAAATGGCGATTTCAGAACGTTTTTTCGTTTTTTTTTGGTCTGTTTTGCACCCTCCACCAGCACCCTAGTTTTCGAAAATATTATTTTTGTCATTTATGAGGTTCATATATGACAAGGATAAGAAAAAAACTTCGTTCGACCAACAAAAAACAAAAAAATTTTTTTCGTTCGCCCCCCCACTTTTCAGATGATCCTGGCATAGAAAAATTTTGAAAAAACTACATTATGATTCTTATGGGTATTAATGAATATCTAAACAATAAAAACAAACCTCTAAGATAAAATGGCGATTTCAGAGCGTTTTTTCGGTTTTTCGGGGTGTTTTATCCCAATTTTCGAGATGATCCTGGCATAGAAAAATTTCGAAAAAATTACATTATGTTTGTTATGGGTATTAATGAATATCTAAACAATAAAAACAGACCCCTAAGATAAAATGGCGATTTCAGAGCGATTTTTCGGTTTTTCGGGATGTCTTACCCCAATTTTCGAGATGATCCTGGCATAGAAAAATTTTGAAAAAATTATATTATGTTTGTTACAAGTATCAATGAATATCTAAACAATAAAAACCGACCCCTAAGATTCTTTGGCGATTTCAGAGCGTTATTTCGGTTTTTTGGGGTGCCTTACCCCCACTTTCGAGATGATCCTAGCATAGACAAATTTCCAAAAAATTGCATTATGTTTGTTATGAGTATTAATGAATATCTAAACAATAAAAACAGACCCCTAAGATTATATGGCGATTTCAGAGCGATTTTTCGGTTTTTCGGGGTGTTTTACCCCAATTTTCGAGATGATCCTGGCATAGAAAAATTTCGAAAAATTTACATTATGTTCGTTACGAGTTTTAATGAATATTTAAAAAGTAAAAACAGACCCCTTAGATAAAATGGCGATTTCAGAGCGATTTTTCGGTTTTTTGGGGTGTTTTACCCCAATTTTCGAGATGATCCTGGCATAGAAAAATTTCTAAAAAATTACATTATGTTTGTTCCGAGTATTAAAGAATATTTAAAAAATAAAAACAGACCCCTAAGACAAAATGGCGATTTCAGAGCGTTTTTTCGTTTTTTTTTGGGTCTGTTTTGCACCCTCCACCAGCACCCTAGTTTTCGACAATATTATTTTTGTCATTTATGAGGTTCATATATGACAAGGATAAGAAAAAAACTTCGTTCGACCAACAAAAAACAAAAAAATTTTTTTCGTTCGCCCCCCCCACTTTTCAGATGATCCTGGCATAGAAAAATTTTGAAAAAACTACATTATGATTCTTATGGGTATTAATGAATATCTAAACAATAAAAACAAACCTCTAAGATAAAATGGCGATTTCAGAGCGTTTTTTCGGTTTTTCGGGGTGTTTTATCCCAATTTTCGAGATGATCCTGGCATAGAAAAATTTCGAAAAAATTACATTATGTTCGTTACGAGTATTAAGGAACATTCAAAAAATAAAAACAGACCCCTAAGATAAAATGGCGATTTCAGAGCGATTTTTCGGGGTGTTTTACCCCAATTTTCGAGATGATCCTGGCATAGAAAAATTTCGAAAAAATTACATTATGTTTGTTATGGGTATTAATGAATATCTAAACAATAAAAACAGACCCCTAAGATAAAATGGCGATTTCAGAGCGTTTTTTCGGTTTTTCGGGGTGTCTTACCCCAATTTTCGAGATGATCCTGGCATAGAAAAATTTTGAAAAAATTACATTATGTTTGTTATGGGTATTAATGAATATCTAAATAATAAAAACAGACCCCTAAGATAAAATGGCGATTTCAGAGCGATTTTTCGGTTTTTCGGGATGTCTTACCCCAATTTTCGAGATGATCCTGGCATAGAAAAATTTTGAAAAAATTACATTATGTTTGTTATGGGTATTAATGAATATGTAAACAATAAAAACAGACCCCTAAGATAAAATGGCGATTTCAGAGCGTTTTTTCGGTTTTTAGGGGTGTCTTACCCCAATTTTCGAGATGATCCTGGCATAGAAAAATTTCGAAAAAATTACATTATGTTCGTTACGAGTATTAATGAATATTTAAAAAATAAAAACAGACCCCTAAGATAAAATGGCGATTTCAGAGCGATTTTTCGGGGTGTTTTACCCCAATTTTCGAGATGATCCTGGGATAGAAAAATTTCGAAAAAATTACATTATGTTTGTTATGGGTATTAATGAATATCTAAACAATAAAAACAGACCCCTAAGATAAAATGGCGATTTCAGAGCGATTTTTCGGTTTTTCGGGGTGTTTTACCCCAATTTTCGAGATGATCCTGGCATAGAAAAATTTCGAAAAAATTGCATTATGTTTGTTAAGAGTATTAATGAATATTTAAAAAATAAAAACAGACCCCTAAGATAAAATGGCGATTTCAGAGCGATTTTTCGGTTTTTCGGGGTGTTTTACCCCAATTTTCGAGATGATCCTGGCATAGAAAAATTTCGAAAAAATTGCATTATGTTTGTTAAGAGTATTAATGAATATTTAAAAAATAAAAACAGACCCCTAAGATAAAATGGCGATTTCAGAGCGATTTTTCGGTTTTTCGGGGTGTTTTACCCCAATTTTCGAGATGATCCTGGCATAGAAAAATTTCGAAAAAATTACACTATGTTTGTTATGGGTATTAATGAATATCTAAACAATAAAAACAGACCCCTAAGACAAAATGGCGATTTCAGAGCGTTTTTTCGTTTTTTTTTGGGTCTGTTTTGCACCCTCCACCAGCACCCTAGTTTTCGACAATATTATTTTTGTCATTTATGAGGTTCATATATGACAAGGATAAGAAAAAAACTTCGTTCGACCAACAAAAAACAAAAAAATTTTTTTCGTTCGCCCCCCCACTTTTCAGATGATCCTGGCATAGAAAAATTTTGAAAAAACTACATTATGATTCTTATGGGTATTAATGAATATCTAAACAATAAAAACAAACCTCTAAGATAAAATGGCGATTTCAGAGCGTTTTTTCGGTTTTTCGGGGTGTTTTATCCCAATTTTCGAGATGATCCTGGCATAGAAAAATTTCTAAAAAATTACATTATGTTTGTTATGGGTATTAATGAATATCTAAACAATAAAAACAGACCCCTAAGATAAAATAGCGATTTCAGAGCGATTTTTCGGTTTTTCGGGATGTCTTACCCCAATTTTCGAGATGATCCTGGCATAGAAAAATTTCGAAAAAATTACATTATGTTCGTTACGAGTATTAAGGAACATTCAAAAAATAAAAACAGACCCCTAAGATAAAATGGCGATTTCAGAGCGATTTTTCGGTTTTTCGGGGTGTTTTACCCCAATTTTCGAGATGATCCTGGCATAGAAAAATTTCGAAAAAATTGCATTATGTTTGTTAAGAGTATTAATGAATATTTAAAAAATAAAAACAGACCCCTAAGATAAAATGGCGATTTCAGAGCGATTTTTCGGTTTTTCGGGGTGTTTTACCCCAATTTTCGAGATGATCCTGGCATAGAAAAATTTCGAAAAAATTACATTATGTTTGTTACGAGTATTAATGAATATTTAAAAAATAAAAACAGACCCCTAAGATAAAATGGCGATTTCAGAGCGATTTTTCGGTTTTTTGGGGTGTTTTACCCCAATTTTCGAGATGATCCTGGCATAGAAAAATTTCGAAAAATTTACATTATGTTCGTTACGAGTTTTAATGAATATTTAAAAAGTAAAAACAGACCCCTAAGATAAAATGGCGATTTCAGAGCGATTTTTCGGTTTTTTGGGGTGTTTTACCCCAATTTTCGAGATGATCCTGGCATAGAAAAATTTCGAAAAAATTACATTATGTTTGTTACAAGTATCAATGAATATCTAAACAATAAAAACAGACCCCTAAGATAAAATGGCGATTTCAGAGCGATTTTTCGGTTTTTCGGGGTGTTTTACCCCAATTTTCGAGATGATCCTGGCATAGAAAAATTTCGAAAAAATTGCATTATGTTTGTTAAGAGTATTAACGAATATTTAAAAAATAAAAACAGACCCCTAAGACAAAATGGCGATTTCAGAGCGTTTTTTCGTTTTTTTGGGTCTGTTTTGCACCCTCCACCAGCACCCTAGTTTTCGAAAATATTATTTTTGTCATTTATGAGGTTCATATATGACAAGGATAAGAAAAAAACTTCGTTCGACCAACAAAAAACAAAAAAATTTTTTTCGTTCGCCCCCCCACTTTTCAGATGATCCTGGCATAGAAAAATTTTGAAAAAATTACATTATGATTCTTATGGGTATTAATGAATATCTAAACAATAAAAACAAACCTCTAAGATAAAATGGCGATTTCAGAGCGTTTTTTCGGTTTTTCGGGTTTTCGGGGTGTTTTATCCCAATTTTCGAGATGATCCTGGCATAGAAAAATTTCGAAAAAATTACATTATGTTTGTTATGAGTATTAATGAGTATCTAAACAATAAAAACAGATCCCTAAGATTAAATGGCGATTTCAGAGCGATTTTTCGGTTTTTCGGGGTGTCTTACCCCAATTTTCGAGATGATCCTGGCATAGAAAAATTTCGAAAAAATTACATTATGTTTGTTAGGAGTATTAATGAATATTTAAAAAATAAAAACAGACCCCTAAGACAAAATGGCGATTTCAGAGCGTTTTTTCGGTTTTTCGGTTTTTCGGGGTGTTTTATCCCAATTTTCGAGATGATCCTGGCATAGAAAAATTTCGAAAAAATTACATTATGTTTGTTATGGGTATTAATGAATATCTAAACAATAAAAACAGACCCCTAAGATAAAATGGCGATTTCAGAGCGATTTTTCGGTTTTTCGGGATGTCTTACCCCAATTTTCGAGATGATCCTGGCATAGAAAAATTTTGAAAAAATTACATTATGTTTGTTACAAGTATCAATGAATATCTAAACAATAAAAACAGACCCCTAAGATAAAATGGCGATTTCAGAGCGATTTTTCGGTTTTTCGGGGTGTTTTACCCCAATTTTCGAGATGATCCTGGCATAGAAAAATTTCTAAAAAATTACATTATGTTTGTTCCGAGTATTAAAGAATATTTAAAAAATAAAAACAGACCCCTAAGATTATATGGCGATTTCAGAGCGATTTTTCGGTTTTTCGGGGTGTTTTACCCCAATTTTCGAGATGATCCTGGCATAGAAAAATTTCGAAAAATTTACATTATGTTCGTTACGAGTATTAATGAATATTTAAAAAATAAAAACAGACCCCTAAGATAAAATGGCGATTTCAGAGCGATGTTTCGGGTTGTTGGGGTGTCATAATCCAATTTACGAGATGATCCTGACATAGAAAAATTTCTAAAAAATTGCATTATGTTTGTTAAGAGTATTAATGAATATTTAAAAAATAAAAACAGACCCCTAAGATAAAATGGCGATTTCAGAGCGATTTTTCGGGGTGTTTTACCCCAATTTTCGAGATGATCCTGGCATAGAAAAAGTTCGAAAAATTTACATTATGTTCGTTACGAGTTTTAATGAATATTTAAAAAATAAAAACAGACCCCTAAGATAAAATGGCGATTTCAGAGCGATTTTTCGGGTTGTTTTGGTCCTTTTCCCCAATTTTCGAGATGATCCTGGCATCGAAAAATTTTTAAAAAATTACATTATGATTCTTATGGGTATTAATGAATATCTAAACAATAAAAACAGACCCCTAAGATAAAATGGCGATTTCAGATCGTTTTTTCGGGTTTTCGGGGTGTCTTACCCCAATTTTCGAGATGATCCTGGCATAGGAAAATTTCGAAAAAATTACATTATGTTTGCTAGGAGTATTAATGAATATTTAAAAAATAAAAACAGACCCCTAAGATAAAATGGCGATTTCAGAGCGATTTTTCGGGGTGTTTTACCCCAATTTTCGAGATGATCCTGGCATAGGAAAATTTCGAAAAAATTACATTATATTTGTTACGAGTATTAATGAATATTTAAAAAATAAAAACAGACCCCTAAGATAAAATGGCGATTTCAGAGCGATTTTTCGGTTTTTCGGGGTGTTTTACCCCAATTTTCGAGATGATCCTGGCATAGAAAAATTTCGAAAAAATTACATTATGTTCGTTACGAGTATTAATGAATATTTAAAAAATAAAAACAGACCCCTAAGATAAAATGGCGATTTCAGAGCGATTTTTCGGTTTTTCGGGGTGTTTTACCCCAATTTTCGAGATGATCCTGGCATAGAAAAATTTCGAAAAAATTACATTATGTTCGTTACGAGTATTAATGAATATTTAAAAAATAAAAACAGACCCCTAAGATAAAATGGCGATTTCAGAGCGATTTTTCGGTTTTTCGGGGTGTTTTACCCCAATTTTCGAGATGATCCTGGCATAGAAAAATTTCGAAAAAATTACATTATGTTTGTTAGGAGTATTAATGAATATTTAAAAAATAAAAACAGACCCCTAAGACAAAATGGCGATTTCAGAGCGTTTTTTCGATTTTTTGGGTCTGTTTTGCACCCTCCACCAGCACCCGAGTTTTCGAAAATATTATTTTTGTCATTTATGAGGTTCATATATGACAAGGATAAGAAAAAAACTTCGTTCGACCAACAAAAAACAAAAAAATTTTTTCGTTCGCCCCCCCACTTTCCAGATGATCCTAGCATAGAAACATTTTGAAAAAATTACATTATGATTCTTAAGGGTATTCATGAATATCTAAACAATAAAAACAGACCTCTAAGATAAAATGGCGATTTCAGAGCGTTTTTTCGGTTTTTCGGGTTTTCGGTTTTTCGTGGTGTTTTATCCCAATTTTCGAGATGATCCTGGCATAGAAAAATTTCGAAAAAATTACATTATGTTTGTTATGGGTATTAATGAATATCTAAACAATAAAAATAGACCCCTAAGATAAAATGGCGATTTCAGAGCGATTTTTCGGTTTTTCGGGATGTCTTGCCCCAATTTTCGAGATGATCCTGGCATAGAAAAATTTCTAAAAAATTACATTATGTTTGTTAGGAGTATTAATGAATATTTAAAAAATAAAAACAGACCCCTAAGACAAAATGGCGATTTCAGAGCGATTTTTCGGTTTTTCGGGGTGTTTTATCCCAATTTTCGAGATGATCCTGGCATAGAAAAATTTCGAAAAAATTACATTATGTTTGTTATGGGTATTAATGAATATCTAAACAATAAAAACAGACCCCTAAGATAAAATGGCGATTTCAGAGCGATTTTTCGGTTTTTCGGGATGTCTTACCCCAATTTTCGAGATGATCCTGGCATAGAAAAATTTTGAAAAAATTACATTATGTTTGTTACAAGTATCAATGAATATCTAAACAATAAAAACAGACCCCTAAGATAAAATGGCGATTTCAGAGCGATTTTTCGGTTTTTCGGGGTGTTTTACCCCAATTTTCGAGATGATCCTGGCATAGAAAAATTTTGAAAAAATTACATTATGTTTGTTACAAGTGTCAATGAATATCTAAACAACAAAAACAGACCCCTAAGATTATATGGCGATTTCAGAGCGTTATTTCGGTTTTTCGGGGTGTTTTACCCTAATTTTCGAGGTGATCCTGGCATAGAAAAATTTCGAAAAAAATGCATTATGTTTGTTAGGAGTATTAATGAATATTTAAAAAATAAAAACAGACCCCTAAGACAAAATGGCGATTTCAGAGCGTTTTTTCGGTTTTTCAGGGTGTCTTACCCTAATTTTCGAGATGATCCTGGCATAGAAAAATTTCGAAAAAATTACATTATGTTCGTTACGAGTATTAAGGAACATTTAAAAAATAAAAACAGACCCCTAAGATAAAATGGCGATTTCAGAGCGATTTTTCGGGGTGTTTTACCCCAATTTTCGAGATGATCCTGGCATAGAAAAAGTTCGAAAAATTTACATTATGTTCGTTACGAGTTTTAATGAATATTTAAAAAATAAAAACAGACCCCTAAGATAAAATGGCGATTTCAGAGCGATTTTTCGGTTTTTTGGGGTGTTTTACCCCAATTTTCGAGATGACCCTGGCATAGAAAAATTTCTAAAAAATTACATTATGTTTGTTCCGAGTATTAATGAATATTTAAAAAATAAAAACAGACCCCTAAGACAAAATGGCGATTTCAGAGCGTTTTTTCGGTTTTTCAGGGTGTCTTACCCCAATTTTCGAGATGATCCTGGCATAGAAAAATTTCGAAAAAATTACATTATGTTCGTTACGAGTATTAAGGAACATTTAAAAAATAAAAACAGACCCCTAAGATAAAATGGCGATTTCAGAGCGATTTTTCGGGGTGTTTTACCCCAATTTTCGAGATGATCCTGGCATAGAAAAAGTTCGAAAAATTTACATTATGTTCGTTACGAGTTTTAATGAATATTTAAAAAATAAAAACAGACCCCTAAGATAAAATGGCGATTTCAGAGCGATTTTTCGGTTTTTTGGGGTGTTTTACCCCAATTTTCGAGATGACCCTGGCATAGAAAAATTTCTAAAAAATTACATTATGTTTGTTCCGAGTATTAATGAATATTTAAAAAATAAAAACAGACCGTAAGACAAAATGGCGATTTCAGAGCGTTTTTTCGGTTTTTTTTGGGTCTGTTTTGCACCCTCCGCCAGCACCCTAGTTTTCGAAAATATTATTTTTGTCATTTATGAGGTTCATATATGACAAGGATAAGAAAAAAACTTCGTTCGACCAACAAAAAACAAAAAAATTTTTTTCGTTCACCCCCCCACTTTTCAGATGATCCTGGCATAGAAAAATTTTGAAAAAATTACATTATGATTCTTATGGGTATTAATGAAGATCTAAACAATAAAAACAAACCTCTAAGATAAAATGGCGATTTCAGAGCGTTTTTTCGGTTTTTCGGGGTGTTTTATCCCAATTTTCGAGATGATCCTGGCATAGAAAAATTTCGAAAAAATTACATTATGTTCGTTACGAGTATTAAGGAACATTCAAAAAATAAAAACAGACCCCTAAGATAAAATGGCGATTTCAGAGCGATTTTTCGGGGTGTTTTACCCCAATTTTCGAGATGATCCTGGCATAGAAAAATTTCGAAAAAATTACATTATGTTTGTTATGGGTATTAATGAATATCTAAACAATAAAAACAGACCCCTAAGATAAAATGGCGATTTCAGAGCGTTTTTTCGGTTTTTCGGTTTTTCGGGGTGTCTTACCCCAATTTTCGAGATGATCCTGGCATAGAAAAATTTTGAAAAAATTACATTATGTTTGTTATGGGTATTAATGAATATCTAAATAATAAAAACAGACCCCTAAGATAAAATGGCGATTTCAGAGCGATTTTTCGGTTTTTCGGGATGTCTTACCCCAATTTTCGAGATGATCCTGGCATAGAAAAATTTTGAAAAAATTACATTATGTTTGTTATGGGTATTAATGAATATGTAAACAATAAAAACAGACCCCTAAGATAAAATGGCGATTTCAGAGCGTTTTTTCGGTTTTTAGGGGTGTCTTACCCCAATTTTCGAGATGATCCTGGCATAGAAAAATTTCGAAAAAATTACATTATGTTCGTTACGAGTATTAATGAATATTTAAAAAATAAAAACAGACCCCTAAGATAAAATGGCGATTTCAGAGCGATTTTTCGGTTTTTCGGGGTGTTTTACCCCAATTTTCGAGATGATCCTGGCATAGAAAAATTTTGAAAAAATTACATTATGATTCTTATGGGTATTAATGAATATCTAAACAATAAAAACAGACCCCTAAGATAAAATGGCGATTTCAGAGCGTTTTTTCGGATTTTCGGGGTGTTTTACCCCAATTTTCGAGATGATCCTGGCATAGAAAAATTTTGAAAAAATTACATTATGATTCTTATGGGTATTAATGAATATCTAAACAATAAAAACAGACCCCTAAGATAAAATGGCGATTTCAGAGCGTTTTTTCGGTTTTTCGGGGTGTCTTACCCCAATTTTCGAGATGATCCTGGCATAGAGATATGACGAACAACGTACATTATGATTGTTTTGAGTATTAATGACTATCTAAACTATAAAAACAGACCCCTAAGATAAAATGGCGATTTCAGAGCGATTTTTCGGGGTGTTTTACCCCAATTTTCGAGATGATCCTGGCATAGAAAAATTTCGAAAAAATTGCATTATGTTTGTTATGGGAATTAATGAATATTTAAAAAATAAAAACAGACCCATAAGATAAAATGGCGATTTCAGAGCGATTTTTCGGTTTTTCGGGGTGTTTTACCCCAATTTTCGAGATGATCCTGGCATAGAAAAATTTCGAAAAAATTACATTATATTTGTTACGAGTATTAATGAATATTTAAAAAATAAAAACAGACCCCTAAGATAAAATGGCGATTTCAGAGCGTTTTTTGGGTTTTTCGGGGTGTTTTACCCCAATTTTCGAGATGATCCTGGCATAGAAAAATTTCGAAAAAATTACATTATGTTTGTTATGAGTATTAATGAGTATCTAAACTATAAAAACAGACCCCTAAGATTAAATGGCGATTTCAGAGAGATTTTTTCGGGGATGTCTTACCCCAATTTTCGAGATGATCCTGGCATAGAAAAATTTCGAAAAAATTACATTATGTTCGTTACGAGTATTAAGGAACATTCAAAAAATAAAAACAGACCCCTAAGATAAAATGGCGATTTCAGAGCGATTTTTCGGTTTTTCGGGGTGTTTTACCCCAATTTTCGAGATGATCCTGGCATAGAAAAATTTCGAAAAAATTACACTATGTTTGTTATGGGTATTAATGAATATCTAAACAATAAAAACAGACCCCTAAGACAAAATGGCGATTTCAGAGCGTTTTTTCGTTTTTTTTTGGGTCTGTTTTGCACCCTCCACCAGCACCCTAGTTTTCGACAATATTATTTTTGTCATTTATGAGGTTCATATATGACAAGGATAAGAAAAAAACTTCGTTCGACCAACAAAAAACAAAAAAATTTTTTTCGTTCGCCCCCCCACTTTTCAGATGATCCTGGCATAGAAAAATTTTGAAAAAACTACATTATGATTCTTATGGGTATTAATGAATATCTAAACAATAAAAACAAACCTCTAAGATAAAATGGCGATTTCAGAGCGTTTTTTCGGTTTTTCGGGGTGTTTTATCCCAATTTTCGAGATGATCCTGGCATAGAAAAATTTCGAAAAAATTACATTATGTTCGTTACGAGTATTAAGGAACATTCAAAAAATAAAAACAGACCCCTAAGATAAAATGGCGATTTCAGAGCGATTTTTCGGTTTTTCGGGGTGTTTTACCCCAATTTTCGAGATGATCCTGGCATAGAAAAATTTCGAAAAAATTGCATTATGTTTGTTAAGAGTATTAATGAATATTTAAAAAATAAAAACAGACCCCTAAGATAAAATGGCGATTTCAGAGCGATTTTTCGGGGTGTTTTACCCCAATTTTCGAGATGATCCTGGCATAGAAAAAGTTCGAAAAATTTACATTATGTTCGTTACGAGTTTTAATGAATATTTAAAAAATAAAAACAGACCCCTAAGATAAAATGGCGATTTCAGAGCGATTTTTCGGTTTTTTGGGGTGTTTTACCCCAATTTTCGAGATGACCCTGGCATAGAAAAATTTCTAAAAAATTACATCATGTTTGTTCCGAGTATTAATGAATATTTAAAAAATAAAAACAGACCCCTAAGACAAAATGGCGATTTCAGAGCGTTTTTTCGGTTTTTCAGGGTGTCTTACCCCAATTTTCGAGATGATCCTGGCATAGAAAAATTTCGAAAAAATTACATTATGTTTGTTAAGAGTATTAATGAATATTTAGAAAATAAAAACAGACCCCTAAGATAAAATGGCGATTTCAGAGCGATTTTTCGGGGTGTTTTACCCCAATTTTCGAGATGATCCTGGCATAGAAAAATTTCGAAAAAATTGCATTATGTTTGTTAAGAGTATTAACGAATATTTAAAAAATAAAAACAGACCCCTAAGACAAAATGGCGATTTCAGAGCGTTTTTTCGTTTTTTTGGGTCTGTTTTGCACCCTCCACCAGCACCCTAGTTTTCGAAAATATTATTTTTGTCATTTATGAGGTTCATATATGACAAGGATAAGAAAAAAACTTCGTTCGACCAACAAAAAACAAAAAAATTTTTTTCGTTCGCCCCCCCACTTTTCAGATGATCCTGGCATAGAAAAATTTTGAAAAAATTACATTATGATTCTTATGGGTATTAATGAATATCTAAACAATAAAAACAAACCTCTAAGATAAAATGGCGATTTCAGAGCGTTTTTTCGGTTTTTCGGTTTTTCGGGGTGTTTTATCCCAATTTTCGAGATGATCCTGGCATAGAAAAATTTCGAAAAAATTACATTATGTTTGTTATGGGTATTAATGAATATCTAAACAATAAAAACAGACCCCTAAGATAAAATGGCGATTTCAGAGCGATTTTTCGGTTTTTCGGGGTGTTTTACCCCAATTTTCGAGATGATCCTGGCATAGAAAAATTTCGAAAAAATTACATTATATTTGTTAGGAGTATTAATGAATATTTAAAAAATAAAAACAGACCCCTAAGACAAAATGGCGATTTCAGAGCGTTTTTTCGGTTTTTCGGGGTGTTTTATCCCAATTTTCGAGATGATCCTGGCATAGAAAAATTTCGAAAAAATTACATTATGTTTGTTATGGGTATTAATGAATATCTAAACAATAAAAACAGACCCCTAAGATAAAATGGCGATTTCAGAGCGATTTTTCGGTTTTTCGGGATGTCTTACCCCAATTTTCGAGATGATCCTGGCATAGAAAAATTTTGAAAAAATTACATTATGTTTGTTACAAGTATCAATGAATATCTAAACAATAAAAACAGACCCCTAAGATAAAATGGCGATTTCAGAGCGATTTTTCGGTTTTTCGGGATGTCTTACCCCAATTTTCGAGATGATCCTGGCATAGAAAAATTTTGAAAAAATTACATTATGTATGTTACAAGTATCAATGAATATCTAAACAATAAAAACAGACCCCTAAGATAAAATGGCGATTTCAGAGCGATTTTTCGGTTTTTCGGGGTGTTTTACCCCAATTTTCGAGATGATCCTGGCATAGAAAAATTTTGAAAAAATTACATTATGTTTGTTACAAGTGTCAATGAATATCTAAACAATAAAAACAGACCCCTAAGATAAAATGGCGATTTCAGAGCGTTTTTTCGGTTTTTCGGGGTGTTTTACCCCAATTTTCGAGATGATCCTGGCATAGAAAAATTTTGAAAAAAATGCATTATGTTTGTTAGGAGTATTAATGAATATTTAAAAAATAAAAACAGACCCCTAAGACAAAATGGCGATTTCAGAGCGTTTTTTCGGTTTTTCAGGGTGTCTTACCCTAATTTTCGAGATGATCCTGGCATAGAAAAATTTCTAAAAAATTACATTATGTTCGTTACGAGTATTAAGGAACATTTAAAAAATAAAAACAGACCCCTAAGATAAAATGGCGATTTCAGAGCGATTTTTCGGGGTGTTTTACCCCAATTTTCGAGATGATCCTGGCATAGAAAAATTTCGAAAAAATTACATTATGTTCGTTACGAGTATTAATGAATATTTAAAAAATAAAAACAGACCCCTAAGATAAAATGGCGATTTCAGAGCGATTTTTCGGTTTTTTGGGGTGTTTTACCCCAATTTTCGAGATGATCCTGGCATAGAAAAGTTTCGAAAAAATTACATTATTTTTGTTATGAGTATTAATGAATATTTAAACAATAAAATCAGACCCCTAAGGCAAAATGGCGATTTCAGAGCGGTTTTTCGGTTTTTCAGGGTGTCTTACCCCAATTTTCGAGATGATCCTGGCATAGAAAAATTTCGAAAAAATTACATTATGTTCGTTACGAGTATTAATGAATATTTAAAAAATAAAAACAGACCCCTAAGATAAAATGGCGATTTCAGAGCGATTTTTCGGGGTGTTTTACCCCAATTTTCGAGATGATCCTGGCATAGAAAAATTTCGAAAAATTTACATTATGTTCGTTACGAGTTTTAATGAATATTTAAAAAGTAAAAACAGACCCCTTAGATAAAATGGCGATTTCAGAGCGATTTTTCGGTTTTTTGGGGTGTTTTACCCCAATTTTCGAGATGATCCTGGCATAGAAAAATTTCTAAAAAATTACATTATGTTTGTTATGGGTATTAATGAATATTTAAAAAATAAAAACAGACCGTAAGACAAAATGGCGATTTCAGAGCGTTTTTTCGGTTTTTTTTGGGTCTGTTTTGCACCCTCCGCCAGCACCCTAGTTTTCGAAAATATTATTTTTGTCATTTATGAGGTTCATATATGACAAGGATAAGAAAAAAACTTCGTTCGACCAACAAAAAACAAAAAAATTTTTTTCGTTCGCCCCCCCACTTTTCAGATGATCCTGGCATAGAAAAATTTTGAAAAAATTACATTATGATTCTTATGGGTATTAATGAATATCTAAACAATAAAAACAAACCTCTAAGATAAAATGGCGATTTCAGAGCGTTTTTTCGGTTTTTCGGTTTTTCGGGGTGTTTTATCCCAATTTTCGAGATGATCCTGGCATAGAAAAATTTCGAAAAAATTACATTATGTTTGTTATGGGTATTAATGAATATCTAAACAATAAAAACAGACCCCTAAGATAAAATGGCGATTTCAGAGCGATTTTTCGGTTTTTCGGGATGTCTTGCCCCAATTTTCGAGATGATCCTGGCATAGAAAAATTTCTAAAAAATTACATTATGTTTGTTAGGAGTATTAATGAATATTTAAAAAATAAAAACAGACCCCTAAGACAAAATGGCGATTTCAGAGCGTTTTTTCGGTTTTTCGGTTTTTCGGGGTGTTTTATCCCAATTTTCGAGATGATCCTGGCATAGAAAAATTTCGAAAAAATTACATTATGTTCGTTACGAGTTTTAATGAATATTTAAAAAATAAAAACAGACCCCTAAGATAAAATGGCGATTTCAGAGCGATTTTTCGGTTTTTTGGGGTGTTTTACCCCAATTTTCGAGATGACCCTGGCATAGAAAAATTTCTAAAAAATTACATTATGTTTGTTCCGAGTATTAATGAATATTTAAAAAATAAAAACAGACCCCTAAGACAAAATGGCGATTTCAGAGCGTTTTTTCGGTTTTTCAGGGTGTCTTACCCCAATTTTCGAGATGATCCTGGCATAGAAAAATTTCGAAAAAATTACATTATGTTCGTTACGAGTATTAAGGAACATTTAAAAAATAAAAACAGACCCCTAAGATAAAATGGCGATTTCAGAGCGATTTTTCGGGGTGTTTTACCCCAATTTTCGAGATGATCCTGGCATAGAAAAATTTCGAAAAAATTGCATTATGTTTGTTAAGAGTATTAACGAATATTTAAAAAATAAAAACAGACCCCTAAGACAAAATGGCGATTTCAGAGCGTTTTTTCGTTTTTTTGGGTCTGTTTTGCACCCTCCACCAGCACCCTAGTTTTCGAAAATATTATTTTTGTCATTTATGAGGTTCATATATGACAAGGATAAGAAAAAAACTTCGTTCGACCAACAAAAAACAAAAAAATTTTTTTCGTTCGCCCCCCCACTTTTCAGATGATCCTGGCATAGAAAAATTTTGAAAAAATTACATTATGATTCTTATGGGTATTAATGAATATCTAAACAATAAAAACAAACCTCTAAGATAAAATGGCGATTTCAGAGCGTTTTTTCGGTTTTTCGGTTTTTCGGGGTGTTTTATCCCAATTTTCGAGATGATCCTGGCATAGAAAAATTTCGAAAAAATTACATTATGTTTGTTATGGGTATTAATGAATATCTAAACAATAAAAACAGACCCCTAAGATAAAATGGCGATTTCAGAGCGATTTTTCGGTTTTTCGGGATGTCTTGCCCCAATTTTCGAGATGATCCTGGCATAGAAAAATTTCTAAAAAATTACATTATGTTTGTTAGGAGTATTAATGAATATTTAAAAAATAAAAACAGACCCCTAAGACAAAATGGCGATTTCAGAGCGTTTTTTCGGTTTTTCGGTTTTTCGGGGTGTTTTATCCCAATTTTCGAGATGATCCTGGCATAGAAAAATTTCGAAAAAATTACATTATGTTTGTTATGGGTATTAATGAATATCTAAACAATAAAAACAGACCCCTAAGATAAAATGGCGATTTCAGAGCGATTTTTCGGTTTTTCGGGATGTCTTACCCTAATTTTCGAGATGATCCTGGCATAGAAAAATTTTGAAAAAATTACATTATGTTTGTTACAAGTATCAATGAATATCTAAACAATAAAAACAGACCCCTAAGATAAAATGGCGATTTCAGAGCGATTTTTCGGTTTTTCGGGATGTCTTACCCCAATTTTCGAGATGATCCTGGCATAGAAAAATTTTGAAAAAATTACATTATGTATGTTACAAGTATCAATGAATATCTAAACAATAAAAACAGACCCCTAAGATAAAATGGCGATTTCAGAGCGATTTTTCGGTTTTTCGGGGTGTTTTACCCCAATTTTCGAGATGATCCTGGCATAGAAAAATTTTGAAAAAATTACATTATGTTTGTTACAAGTGTCAATGAATATCTAAACAACAAAAACAGACCCCTAAGATTATATGGCGATTTCAGAGCGTTATTTCGGTTTTTCGGGGTGTTTTACCCTAATTTTCGAGGTGATCCTGGCATAGAAAAATTTCGAAAAAAATGCATTATGTTTGTTAGGAGTATTAATGAATATTTAAAAAATAAAAACAGACCCCTAAGACAAAATGGCGATTTCAGAGCGTTTTTTCGGTTTTTCAGGGTGTCTTACCCTAATTTTCGAGATGATCCTGGCATAGAAAAATTTCGAAAAAATTACATTATGTTCGTTACGAGTATTAAGGAACATTTAAAAAATAAAAACAGACCCCTAAGATAAAATGGCGATTTCAGAGCGATTTTTCGGGGTGTTTTACCCCAATTTTCGAGATGATCCTGGCATAGAAAAAGTTCGAAAAATTTACATTATGTTCGTTACGAGTTTTAATGAATATTTAAAAAATAAAAACAGACCCCTAAGATAAAATGGCGATTTCAGAGCGATTTTTCGGTTTTTTGGGGTGTTTTACCCCAATTTTCGAGATGACCCTGGCATAGAAAAATTTCTAAAAAATTACATTATGTTTGTTCCGAGTATTAATGAATATTTAAAAAATAAAAACAGACCCCTAAGACAAAATGGCGATTTCAGAGCGTTTTTTCGGTTTTTCAGGGTGTCTTACCCCAATTTTCGAGATGATCCTGGCATAGAAAAATTTCGAAAAAATTACATTATGTTCGTTACGAGTATTAAGGAACATTTAAAAAATAAAAACAGACCCCTAAGATAAAATGGCGATTTCAGAGCGATTTTTCGGGGTGTTTTACCCCAATTTTCGAGATGATCCTGGCATAGAAAAAGTTCGAAAAATTTACATTATGTTCGTTACGAGTTTTAATGAATATTTAAAAAATAAAAACAGACCCCTAAGATAAAATGGCGATTTCAGAGCGATTTTTCGGTTTTTTGGGGTGTTTTACCCCAATTTTCGAGATGACCCTGGCATAGAAAAATTTCTAAAAAATTACATTATGTTTGTTCCGAGTATTAATGAATATTTAAAAAATAAAAACAGACCGTAAGACAAAATGGCGATTTCAGAGCGTTTTTTCGGTTTTTTTTGGGTCTGTTTTGCACCCTCCGCCAGCACCCTAGTTTTCGAAAATATTATTTTTGTCATTTATGAGGTTCATATATGACAAGGATAAGAAAAAAACTTCGTTCGACCAACAAAAAACAAAAAAATTTTTTTCGTTCACCCCCCCACTTTTCAGATGATCCTGGCATAGAAAAATTTTGAAAAAATTACATTATGATTCTTATGGGTATTAATGAAGATCTAAACAATAAAAACAAACCTCTAAGATAAAATGGCGATTTCAGAGCGTTTTTTCGGTTTTTCGGGGTGTTTTATCCCAATTTTCGAGATGATCCTGGCATAGAAAAATTTCGAAAAAATTACATTATGTTTGTTATGGGTATTAATGAATATCTAAACAATAAAAACAGACCCCTAAGATAAAATGGCGATTTCAGAGCGATTTTTCGGGGTGTTTTACCCCAATTTTCGAGATGATCCTGGCATAGAAAAATTTCGAAAAAATTACATTATGTTTGTTATGGGTATTAATGAATATCTAAACAATAAAAACAGACCCCTAAGATAAAATGGCGATTTCAGAGCGTTTTTTCGGTTTTTCGGGGTGTCTTACCCCAATTTTCGAGATGATCCTGGCATAGAAAAATTTTGAAAAAATTACATTATGTTTGTTATGGGTATTAATGAATATCTAAATAATAAAAACAGACCCCTAAGATAAAATGGCGATTTCAGAGCGTTTTTTCGGTTTTTCGGGGTGTCTTACCCCAATTTTCGAGATGATCCTGGCATAGAAAAATTTTGAAAAAATTACATTATGTTTGTTATGGGTATTAATGAATATGTAAACAATAAAAACAGACCCCTAAGATAAAATGGCGATTTCAGAGCGTTTTTTCGGTTTTTAGGGGTGTCTTACCCCAATTTTCGAGATGATCCTGGCATAGAAAAATTTCGAAAAAATTACATTATGTTCGTTACGAGTATTAATGAATATTTAAAAAATAAAAACAGACCCCTAAGATAAAATGGCGATTTCAGAGCGATTTTTCGGGGTGTTTTACCCCAATTTTCGAGATGATCCTGGCATAGAAAAATTTTGAAAAAATTACATTATGTTTGTTATGGGTATTAATGAATATCTAAATAATAAAAACAGACCCCTAAGATAAAATGGCGATTTCAGAGCGATTTTTCGGTTTTTCGGGATGTCTTACCCCAATTTTCGAGATGATCCTGGCATAGAAAAATTTTGAAAAAATTACATTATGTTTGTTATGGGTATTAATGAATATGTAAACAATAAAAACAGACCCCTAAGATAAAATGGCGATTTCAGAGCGTTTTTTCGGTTTTTAGGGGTGTCTTACCCCAATTTTCGAGATGATCCTGGCATAGAAAAATTTCGAAAAAATTACATTATGTTTGTTATGGGTATTAATGAATATCTAAACAATAAAAACAGACCCCTAAGATAAAATGGCGATTTCAGAGCGATTTTTCGGTTTTTCGGGGTGTTTTACCCCAATTTTCGAGATGATCCTGGCATAGAAAAATTTCGAAAAAATTGCATTATGTTTGTTAAGAGTATTAATGAATATTTAAAAAATAAAAACAGACCCCTAAGATAAAATGGCGATTTCAGAGCGATTTTTCGGTTTTTCGGGGTGTTTTACCCCAATTTTCGAGATGATCCTGGCATAGAAAAATTTTGAAAAAATTACATTATGATTCTTATGGGTATTAATGAATATCTAAACAATAAAAACAAACCTCTAAGATAAAATGGCGATTTCAGAGCGTTTTTTCGGTTTTTCGGGGTGTTTTATCCCAATTTTCGAGATGATCCTGGCATAGAAAAATTTCGAAAAAATTACATTATGTTCGTTACGAGTATTAAGGAACATTCAAAAAATAAAAACAGACCCCTAAGATAAAATGGCGATTTCAGAGCGATTTTTCGGGGTGTTTTACCCCAATTTTCGAGATGATCCTGGCATAGAAAAATTTCGAAAAAATTACATTATGTTTGTTATGGGTATTAATGAATATCTAAATAATAAAAACAGACCCCTAAGATAAAATGGCGATTTCAGAGCGATTTTTCGGTTTTTCGGGATGTCTTACCCCAATTTTCGAGATGATCCTGGCATAGAAAAATTTTGAAAAAATTACATTATGTTTGTTATGGGTATTAATGAATATCTAAACAATAAAAACAGACCCCTAAGATAAAATGGCGATTTCAGAGCGATTTTTCGGTTTTTCGGGATGTCTTACCCCAATTTTCGAGATGATCCTGGCATAGAAAAATTTTGAAAAAATTACATTATGTTTGTTATGGGTATTAATGAATATCTAAACAATAAAAACAGACCCCTAAGATAAAATGGCGATTTCAGAGCGATTTTTCGGTTTTTCGGGGTGTTTTACCCCAATTTTCGAGATGATCCTGGCATAGAAAAATTTCGAAAAAATTACATTATGTTCGTTACGAGTATTAATGAATATTTAAAAAATAAAAACAGACCCCTAAGATAAAATGGCGATTTCAGAGCGATTTTTCGGTTTTTCGGGGTGTTTTACCCCAATTTTCGAGATGATCCTGGCATAGAAAAATTTTGAAAAAATTACATTATGATTCTTATGGGTATTAATGAATATCTAAACAATAAAAACAAACCTCTAAGATAAAATGGCGATTTCAGAGCGTTTTTTCGGTTTTTCGGGGTGTTTTATCCCAATTTTCGAGATGATCCTGGCATAGAAAAATTTCGAAAAAATTACATTATGTTTGTTATGGGTATTAATGAATATCTAAACAATAAAAACAGACCCCTAAGATAAAATGGCGATTTCAGAGCGATTTTTCGGTTTTTCGGGATGTCTTACCCCAATTTTCGAGATGATCCTGGCATAGAAAAATTTTGAAAAAATTATATTATGTTTGTTACAAGTATCAATGAATATCTAAACAATAAAAACCGACCCCTAAGATTCTTTGGCGATTTCAGAGCGATTTTTCGGTTTTTCGGGGTGTTTTACCCCAATTTTCGAGATGATCCTGGCATAGAAAAATTTCTAAAAAATTACATTATGTTTGTTCCGAGTATTAAAGAATATTTAAAAAATAAAAACAGACCCCTAAGATTATATGGCGATTTCAGAGCGATTTTTCGGTTTTTCGGGGTGTTTTACCCCAATTTTCGAGATGATCCTGGCATAGAAAAATTTCGAAAAATTTACATTATGTTCGTTACGAGTTTTAATGAATATTTAAAAAATAAAAACAGACCCCTTAGATAAAATGGCGATTTCAGAGCGATTTTTCGGTTTTTTGGGGTGTTTTACCCCAATTTTCGAGATGATCCTGGCATAGAAAAATTTCTAAAAAATTACATTATGTTTGTTATGAGTATTAATGAATATCTAAACAATAAAAACAGACCCCTAAGATAAAATGGCGATTTCAGAGCGATTTTTCGGTTTTTCGGGGTGTTTTACCCCAATTTTCGAGATGATCCTGGCATAGAAAAATTTCGAAAAAATTACATTATGTTCGTTACGAGTATTAATGAATATTTAAAAAATAAAAACAGACCCCTAAGATAAAATGGCGATTTCAGAGCGATTTTTCGGTTTTTCGGGGTGTTTTACCCCAATTTTCGAGATGATCCTGGCATAGAAAAATTTCTAAAAAATTACATTATGTTTGTTCCGAGTATTAAAGAATATTTAAAAAATAAAAACAGACCCCTAAGACAAAATGGCGATTTCAGAGCGTTTTTTTTTGGGTCTGTTTTGCACCCTCCACCACCCTAGTTTTCGACAATATTATTTTTGTCATTTATGAGGTTCATATATGACAAGGATAAGAAAAAAACTTCGTTCGACCAACAAAAAACAAAAAAATTTTTTTCGTTCGCCCCCCCACTTCTCAGATGATCCTGGCATAGAAAAATTTTGAAAAAACTACATTATGATTCTTATGGGTATTAATGAATATCTAAACAATAAAAACAAACCTCTAAGATAAAATGGCGATTTCAGAGCGTTTTTTCGGTTTTTCGGGGTGTTTTATCCCAATTTTCGAGATGATCCTGGCATAGAAAAATTTCGAAAAAATTACATTATGTTCGTTACGAGTATTAAGGAACATTTAAAAAATAAAAACAGACCCCTAAGATAAAATGGCGATTTCAGAGCGATTTTTCGGTTTTTCGGGGTGTTTTACCCCAATTTTCGAGATGATCCTGGCATAGAAAAATTTCGAAAAAATTGCATTATGTTTGTTAAGAGTATTAATGAATATTTAAAAAATAAAAACAGACCCCTAAGATAAAATGGCGATTTCAGAGCGATTTTTCGGGGTGTTTTACCCCAATTTTCGAGATGATCCTGGCATAGAAAAAGTTCGAAAAATTTACATTATGTTCGTTACGAGTTTTAATGAATATTTAAAAAATAAAAACAGACCCCTAAGATAAAATGGCGATTTCAGAGCGATTTTTCGGTTTTTTGGGGTGTTTTACCCCAATTTTCGAGATGATCCTGGCATAGAAAAATTTCGAAAAAATTACATTATGTTCGTTACGAGTATTAATGAATATTTAAAAAATAAAAACAGACCCCTAAGATAAAATGGCGATTTCAGAGCGATTTTTCGGTTTTTCGGGGTGTTTTACCCCAATTTTCGAGATGATCCTGGCATAGAAAAATTTTGAAAAAATTACATTATGTTTGTTACAAGTATCAATGAATATCTAAACAATAAAAACAGACCCCTAAGATAATATGGCGATTTCAGAGCGTTATTTTTCGGGGTGTTTTACCCCAATTTTCGAGATGATCCTGGCATAGAAAAATTTCGAAAAAATTGCATTATGTTTGTTAAGAGTATTAATGAATATTTAAAAAATAAAAACAGACCCCTAAGACAAAATGGCGATTTCAGAGCGTTTTTTCGGTTTTTCAGGGTGTCTTACCCTAATTTTCGAGATGATCCTGGCATAGAAAAATTTCGAAAAAATTACATTATGTTCGTTACGAGTATTAAGGAACATTTAAAAAATAAAAACAGACCCCTAAGATAAAATGGCGATTTCAGAGCGATTTTTCGGGGTGTTTTACCCCAATTTTCGAGATGATCCTGGCATAGAAAAAGTTCGAAAAATTTACATTATGTTCGTTACGAGTTTTAATGAATATTTAAAAAATAAAAACAGACCCCTAAGATAAAATGGCGATTTCAGAGCGATTTTTCGGTTTTTCGGGATGTCTTGCCCCAATTTTCGAGATGATCCTGGCATAGAAAAATTTCTAAAAAATTACATTATGTTTGTTAGGAGTATTAATGAATATTTAAAAAATAAAAACAGACCCCTAAGACAAAATGGCGATTTCAGAGCGTTTTTTCGGTTTTTCGGTTTTTCGGGGTGTTTTATCCCAATTTTCGAGATGATCCTGGCATAGAAAAATTTCGAAAAAATTACATTATGTTTGTTATGGGTATTAATGAATATCTAAACAATAAAAACAGACCCCTAAGACAAAATGGCGATTTCAGAGCGATTTTTCGGTTTTTCGGGATGTCTTACCCCAATTTTCGAGATGATCCTGGCATAGAAAAATTTCGAAAAAATTACCTTATGTTCGTTACGAGTATTAATGAATATTTAAAAAATAAAAACAGACCTCTAAGATAAAATATTGATTTCAGAGCGATTTTTTGGTTTTTCGGGGTGTTTTACCCCAATTTTCGAGATGATCCTGGCATAAAAAAATTTCGAAAAAATTACATTATGTTTGCTACGAGTATTAATGAATATTTAAAAAATAAAAACAGACCCATAAAAGAAATTGGCGATTTCAGAGCGATATTTCGGTTTTTTGGGGTGTCTTACCCCCACTTTCGAGATGATCTTGGCATAGAAAAATTTCAAAAATATTTCATTACGTTTGTTACGAGTATTAATGAATATTTAAAAAACGAAAACAGACCCCTGAGACAAAATGGCGATTTCAGAGCATTTTTCGGGTTTTTGGGTCTGTTTTACCCTAATTTTCGAGCACCCTGGCATAGAAAATTTCGAAAAATATTATTTTTGTCATTATGAGGTATTAATGAATATTTAAAAAATAAAAACAGACCCCTAAAACAAAAAATTCAGAGCGTTTTTTCGTTCGCCCCCCCCACTTTTCAGATGATCCTGGCATAGAAAAATTTTGAAAAAACTACATTATGATTCTTATGGGTATTAATGAATATCTAAACAATAAAAACAAACCTCTAAGATAAAATGGCGATTTCAGAGCGTTTTTTCGGTTTTTCGGGGTGTTTTATCCCAATTTTCGAGATGATCCTGGCATAGAAAAATTTCGAAAAAATTACATTATGTTTGTTACAAGTATCAATGAATATCTAAACAATAAAAACAGACCCCTAAGATAAAATGGCGATTTCAGACCGATTTTTCGGTTTTTCGGGGTGTCTTACCCCAATTTTCGAGATGATCCTGGAATAGAAAAATTTCGAAAAAATTACATTATGTTCGTTACGAGTATTAATGAATATTTAAAAAATAAAAACAGACCCCTAAGACAAAATGGCGATTTCAGAGCGTTTTTTCGGTTTTTCAGGGTGTCTTCCCCCAGTTTTCGAGATGATCCTGGCCAGAAAAATTTTGAAAAAATTACATAATGTTTGTTATGAGTATTAATGAATATCTAAACAATAAAAACAGACCCCTAAGATTATATGGCGATTTCAGAGCGATTTTTCGGGGTGTTTTACCCCACTTTTCGAGATGATCCTGGCATAGAAACATTTCGAAAAAATTACATTATGTTTGTCATGAGTATTCATGATTATCTAAACAATAAAAACAGACCCCTAAGATTATATGGCGATTTCAGAGCGTTATTTCGGTTTTTTGGGGTGCCTTACCCCCACTTTCAAGATGATCCTAGCATAGAAAAATTTCGAAAAAATTACATTATGTTTGTTAGGAGTATTAATGAATATTTAAAAAATAAAAACAGACCCCTAAGACAAAATGGCGATTTCAGAGCTTTTTTTCGGGTTTTTGGGTCTGTTTTGCGCCCTCCACCAGCCCCCTAATTTTCGAAAATTTTATTTTTGTCATTTGTGAGGTTCATATATGACAAGGATAAGAAAAAAACTTCGTTCGACAAAAAAAAAAAAAATGTTTTCGTTCGCCTCGAACGTTGCAAACTTCAACATCGTGCGGATTACGCGTTGGAAACCACAACAAACGCGCACAGAGAAAATAAAATGAGCGTAGTAACAAACATACCAAACAACATCTGTGCACCTTAACGTTGGAGTATAACACACGGACTTAGAACCACAGTAAATTCTTATACATACGATTATTGTGATTTATCTTTAAAAAAAAGGATACGACAAGTGATTTAAGAAATCATTCCCTCTAGTTAAGTCATAAGCGTGTTACAAATTTTATGAATACTCTAAAAAGGTTTATAAATCCATTTTTACCAGAGCTGCATCCTGATTTTCTGTTTGACATCACCAGTGGTAAAGATACTAAACCAGAAGTCGAAAAATTCTTGCTACAGAGCAAGTTTTCGGTGAAAAACAAAGGACTCAATTTATGTCAGAATGTGTTTTGCGCGAGAAACGTTTCGATGAGCCGATTAAATGAAATAAATTGCATGCATTTGCGCACAACGAAAAAAAGTTCTTAAATGTGCAGGTAAAATTGCAGAAGTGAAAAGTCAACGCGACTTATTGCAGCTTTGAATTTACAAAAAGAAAAAATGTTGACAAAAAGAAAGTTTTATCATTTTCAGTAACTCCAGTACCTCCATCACTATGTCATTCTGATCAATCAATATGCAAAACCGATAAATCTGTCCTTATGAGTTATCTCGAGAAAGACATTGACAGCGACGCACCTCTCAATTCGGATATGACAATATGTAACGATATAAGCGGACACGCCGGGATTTCACCGGTACGTAACCTCCGGTAGGTTAAGTATTTTCCAACCGGACTGTCGGTTGACAGAAAACCCACGGCGCTTCCAATATACCGTCCACCGATTAGCTCAATGCCGGAAAGAATGAAACGGGTCGTTACAAGAAAATACGTCTGAGTCTAATGAAAACCACATTGTGTTTATTAAACAAATAAAAGAAAACGACATAAACGAAATACAAAAAAAAAAAGTGATATCGCTGGAAACTACGGTTCCGGTGTTTCGGCCTACGCTCCGGAAGGTGACCGCACGTCACTCCGCGACGCCGAACTTTTTGATTCCGGAGAAGAAAGAGAGGTCGAGAGAGGAAGAGGCGCTTGTCTGATACGGCCGAGCCGGTACTTACAGTATTCGGCACGTTTTGAACAATGCTCCGGGCTGCTCTCGATGAACCCGAACAGGTGGTCGGAATAATCCAAAAATTGTCACCGTCAGGCACCCACGGCGGATATACCCACGATAAAGGAATCGGTAGCACGAACAACGCGAAGGTAATTAACCGAACGGAAAATGTACGACACGTGCGAATCAAGTGGAACCCAAATCGAATCTGCCGTGAACGATTAGTGCGATGTGCGAATTCTCTCTTAGTTTCCCCCTGCTCACCCCTCTCTCTCTTTCTTCCTCAGACCTCGTTCCACCTGAAACAATAACTCATTCCATATACACACATTTATACATATTTTAACTGCTGGGGGCAGTTCGTTGTAACGAAAGTATCCGGCGTCCCGGTGCTTTCGTTACAAATATATGATGGCTTCAGTCTACTGTATGCACTTAAAAATGTGGCGAGAACGTACGGAGATATATCAAAAGCTTTACTGATGAAAATTATAAAAACAGATGCGAAACGAATAGATGTCATTTTTTATACCTATCCTGGACCGTCAATAAAAGATTATGAACACAAATTACACGAATCATACGTACAAAGGTTTGAAATCAGAAGCAGAACTCAAGAATGAAATACAAATTTCCAAGCTGACTTAAAAAATACGCATTTCAAGGAAGCTCTTGTTAACTTTTTATCAACGACTGGAAAGAAAATTACATGTCGAAGGTAATCACTTCTAAGTTTTTGTATGTTAACTTTGATACATGCTACAAGTTTACGGGTTTACAGACTGATACTGTATATAGAATAAGTGTAGAGTAATTAACAACGCTTCAGCCGAAGCGGACACAAAAATTATTGTGCACGTTTGTATAAGTGTTAATGAGGAGACGAACCCGGAACGGACTAATTAAATTCATATTGTCATTAAAGCAATCGATTCGGACATACTATTTACCATGCTAGGTAACATTCAACATAAGATTCAAAAAGAAAATAATATTTGGATGCATCTTATTGGCAAGAAGTCGAGGTATGTTGACATCACAAAACAAGGTCTACACGCATTTACCGGATGTGATTTTAATCCAGCTTTTTATGGCAAAGGTAACAAAAAAACTCTTAGACATGTTATTAAGATCTTCAGAGTACCGGGAAGCCTTCTTCAACATCGGAGCTATAGATACTGTTGAACAATCAGATTCGCTTGAAATATTAGAAAAATTGGTTTGCGAATTATATGGAATTAAATTTCCACACGACGTAAATGAGGCTAGATTTGCAATATTTTCAAAAGCATATGGCACTACTGATACTAATGATTATTTTACCATAAACTTAAAGGGTTTTGATGCGTACAAATTGCGACCACGCAAATCAGAATTATACAAACAATCCACGAGAGCAGCATGCATAACCAACATATGGCTTCACTCTCATCTATCCGACGTAACACCAAGTAATGCATTATTATTTGGATGAAAAGAAATTATGAATGAAAATTTGGAAAGCAAAATCCTGAAGTCATATGATTTCGAATGGTTTAGCGGTGAGCAACATCCGAGGTTTCATAAGATTGTTACAGAAGACATCAATAAAAATAAAGAGAAAGGTATGACACAACTTCAAAGAAAAAGATTTTATTTCTTGGTAGAAATTTCGATGATGCTATTTTATGGCCATGATAATTGCAACAAATTGCTATCAGGTATAGAAATATTATAATAATTAAATTTTTCTAATTTATTTATACAAATCTCAGAAACTTTTAAATTTTCTATCATAAGCGAAAGTCTTGCTTGATTGACAGAAAATTTAAAAGTTTCTGGGGTTTGCCAATAGAACAAGTATAATTTGCGAGAAACACACATTTTTGTTATATTCTGAAGATCAAACAGTTTCGAAGCACAACTTAGTCTAATTTAAATTTTTACATAATGTGATTTGGATTAAAATATTTCAAACAACAATAACACTATTTCACAGTATTTAATTTATAGTAAAAAGCCTCATTATGAATTGACTACAAATTAATCATATTTTTATTATTACTGCCTAAACTCGATTTTTTCGTTTATATTTATGTATATGAACATTATAAATAAAACTAAGTAGGCAATGTTAAACGTATTTGTATACATTTCAAGAGGTTTTCATTCTGACATTGAAATATCTGAAGATAATGCTGCAGATATCTTTGAGCCGAATTCTTCAGATGAAGGTAGCGATTAAGGCATTAGCGACAAAGAAGACTGAGAAATATTTATTAACTGTGAAATGTAATATAATAAATTGATCATAGAAAACACGATTTTGTATTATATATTTTTAATTATCTCCAAGGTTATTTACAATCTGTCATTAACAATAAGTAAATTTGATATCGATTACATTAGCTTGATAGTATAAGACCCGATGGTTAATAATACATTTCATGATTAGCTGAAGTGCATTTATGTATATGTTCGATGCTCTTTAGAGGACAAAATGAGTAGGGGAGTTCTTGAATGACAATATCTGCCTACAGTCTAGAAGTGGTGCGTGTCTCAGCATATAACTTTGATGCAAGTAGGTAGGTAGGTAGGTAGGATTAGGGTGTCCTTTAAGTCTGTCCTTGTATCTTCTAAAGCGGATTATGATTTCTTCCTTTACCGTTGGAATTTTTAGGTCTTTTCGAATTAGTTCGTTCGGAACAAACCATGGAGCATTAACCATTTTCCGTAGTGTTTTCATTTGGAATCTTTCCAGTATTTCAATGTTAGAAACTGATGCAGATCCCCAGAGTTTAATGCCGTAGGTCCACACCGGTTTGAGTATGGTTTTATAAATTAGAAGTTTGCTTTCTAGGAATAGCTTCGATTTATATCCTAGTATCCAATACATTTTTCTTAATTTTAGGTCTAATTGTTTCCTTTTTGACCAAATATGAGGCCTCCATGTCAGTCGAGGATCAAATCGCATTCCAAGATATTTAACTTCGTTGCATTTAGGTATGTTTTTATAATTAAGGAACAAAGGTGGGCATGTTTCTTTCCGAAGTGTACACGTCACATGTGTGGATTTTTTTTCGTTGATTTTTATTCTCCATTGTTTGACCTAATTGTTTACGATGTTCAGGTATTGTTGCAGTTTTTCGGTAACCATGAGGGCTGCTATGGCTTAAAAAAACCCCGTTTCATCTGGATATGTAGCCGAGGTGATGCCTTTCTCTGTGGGTAAATCTGAAGTGTACAGAATAAAATGTATTGGCCCCAGTACACTGCCTTGAGGTACTCCAGCAAATATACTATGCCGGTTTGTAATTGTCCCGTTGATTGTGAATTGGAAGGTTCTATCTGTTAGATATGATTCAAGAACTTTATATATATTTTTAGGGAATATTTTTTAAGTTTCAATAGCAGGCCCATGTGCCAGACTTTATCAAAAGCTTGAGCCACACCTAGGAATACTCCAACTTCGTATTTTTTTGTATTTGTATTTATTTATTTCTTAAGCCTTGGTTGCGAGGTTCGCGTTACCTTATGGCTAATACAATTCATAATACAGGTAATTAATTACAAACTACTACTTACAACAAAATTAAACTTAAACTTACTACATTACATGAGTTTGGAACGTAGAAAAGTGAAATATATGGCGAAACAGAATGCAGTCGCAACAGCCGAAATGGGAGTGATGATTATGAGTGAAAATGGAGTAGTGATATGTTAGAATTGGAAATGTCGAAAGAGAAAAGGAAGTTAGTGAATGATGATTTGAATGCGGCGGGGGTGGAAGACTCTTTTATATAGGTGGGAAGAGTGTCCCATAATCTCGCGGCTGTTAGTGCGAATGAGTTGATGTACGGTCTACTCTTAGCCATCTGTAGAACTAGATCTCCTCTAGTTATTCTTGTGGAGCGACTGCTAGACCCCGAACGAAAAATAAGTAATGGTAAAAGATAGCGTGGTTCTTGGTACGTCAAGATGTTGTACGTAAGACTACCGATGAAGTACAAGTGCCTGTACTTAAAGGGTAGCCAATTTAGCTTGCGACGATACGGCGTGACATGACACTCATGTTTTAAATTAAAGATAAAACGCACGCATTGGTTTAGTAATCTCTGACATTTATCTCGGCGCGAGTTGGAGATATCACTGAGAACTGCGGAACAATAATCGAGATGGGGAAAAACTATAGAAATTACAAGTGACTTCCTAAGTTTAGTCGATAGAGCATTTTTGTTGTATTTTAGCCCATGTAGAACAGAACTTACGCGTTTCAAAATCTGATTTATTTGCGCATTCTATGTTAGCGAGGAATCAAGCTTAAGACCCAAGGTGGTGACTTCGTTTAAGATAGGTATAGTTTTTCCATCGATGCTGATATTGGGCTGTCTCATTCGGGAGATAACCCGCAAGTTGTACGACGAACCCAAAATGATAGCCTTCGTCTTAGCTACGTTAAGTGCCAGTTTAGTTGTTTTGGCATAATTCGATACAGATGCGGCATCAGTGTTTAGGTGGGCAATAGTTTGGTCAAGATCTGCTAATTTACATTGGATCATAAGTTGCAGATCATCTGCATACAGTATGTGGGACGCATGCACCAAAATCCCAGAGATGTCATTTATGAGTCCTGAGAAAAGCAGAGGTCCCAGTATAGAACCTTGTGGTATTCCAGCGAGAACCTCAGCCCATTTCGAGCGTTCACCACTCGTTCCAGTTACTGCTTGCCTTCGATTTGATAAATAGGAGGCAAACCATTTAAGCGCTATTAGTGAGATACCTAACGCCTTGAGTTTCGACAGAAGAGTAGGGATGTTGACCGTGTCGAATGCTGTAGAGAAGTCGAACAAAAGAAGGATGGTGATCATACCGTGTTCTATACCCTTACGGGCATAGTCCACTATAGATATTAAGGCCGTCTGCGTGCTGCAACCTCTCCGAAATCCCGATTGCATTGGGTCCAATAGATCGTTTATTTTCAGATAGTAAGACAATTGATAGTGGACAATGCGTTCGAGTATTTTAGCAAGGTAGCATAGAATAGCAATTGGACGGTAGTCTGAGGGTGTTAACGGAGATGGTATTTTATTTATAGGTCTGATGAGTGAGAATTTCCAATCCTGCGGAAATACTCCAGACTCCAGACTAGTATTCAACAAATCGAGAAGCGGTTGAGCAATCACTGGCCAAGCAGCTAGGATGCAGTTGTAGTCGATGCCACCAGATCCGGCAGACTTGAATGCAATTGATTTAAAAGCATTCGTCAAATTATCCATATTTATTGTGCAGAAGTGAAACTTGTCAGATGAATCAGGAAAATCGAGTGTGTCTTGCAGAGGGTGAGTAGGCTGAAGGGAACTGTTTGAGTTGGAGATGCTACAGAAGTACGTATTTAGATCATCTAAGGAGCATATTAAAGGAGGCGGAGGTTGTTTTGGTTTTACTAGTCCAAGCTTTCTAAGCTCATTCCAAGTTTCTCTAGATGACGTAAGAGAATCTAGGCGGTTAGCATAAAAGTTGGTGTGCGCCTTAAAGATCAATCGCCTAGTTCTAGTACGCAATTCCTGAAAGTCTCGGTATATAATTAAGTCTCCGCTTCGTTTGAACTTTTTGTGCTATTTGTTGCGCTGTTTGATCAGAGATCTGATTTCGTTTGTCATCCAAGGATTATGATGTTTTGTAGCAGTTATGGTCACTAACGGGGCATGTTTGTCGTAAAGATTCGTGAGTACTTTTGTGAGGAAAACTTGCTTGACATCAATATTCTCCGAAGAGTAATAAGCGTCCCATTCTACCTTGGTTACATCGTCACAAAAAGATGAAGATGAGAAGCTTTTTATATTCACACTACAGATAAATGGAACTAATGGTGGCGAGGGAATTTTGAAATCAATCTCTATAGATATCAAGTCACGGTTGGATGTTGCTGGTCCAGTCAGCTGACTGAAAGGCTGTACCTTGATGATGTCGCTGACAAGACAGTGGTCGATCCAAGAAGACGAATTGCTCGTAATGTGAGTTGCAGAGAATGGGATGATGGATAGATTGTACGTAGTAGCAAATATTCGCATATAGTTAGAAGCATAGTCAGTAGGGCGGTTCTTGTTTTGCGAAGTTTCAAATTTCTTGCGGGCCCCCCCCCCCCCCCCCCCCCAGAATTTCTTCATTTGTGTGAAAAAATGAACTGGTGAAAATTTTAGCCCGATCGGTTAAAATTAAGAGGTCGCTCAAGAGCTTTCAATTTTAACATAGTTTTCCCATAAGAGAAACAGTTTTTTCAGTACTTTACGTAGCATTTTTACCGTATTCGTTCTGAATACCTACAAATTTCGGTATCTTTTTTTGGATATTTTCCGAAGGTAATAGCCCTAATCCGATCAAAAAATATTTATTTTTGGTCGAGTTATTATGTTTTGAATATTGATAATTTTTCGCAAAAAAAAATTGTAAAAGCCTAAAAATCGCAATTAAATAGCTATAACTTTGTCGGAATGCATTCTAAAATTTAGTTCTTCGTGTATATAACTAAAATTTTATAAAAAGTTGAGAATAGTAAAATTCAAAATCATATCTCTCTAGAACCGATCCGAAAACGTTACCAAATCCGTTGATGGAATCGAAAATCTGGAAAATTGGGGAATGTTTCACGTATTGTTGATGTGCATTAGAATATAGTACTATTTGATAAAAGAGGGTAAAATTTTTTTCTACGAATGTGCGGATTGCCGGCTGAACCGAAGGCGAACAATATCTTCAGTTGTATGTTTGCGGAATTCACAGGGTACGCACACTGTAACAAAAATGAAATTTTATTATGTTTGAAAATATGCAATTGTTTATTGAGTTACCATTATATTCCGCTCTCTGTCGAACCCGGAGTCACGAATCGAGGACGTGGCGGTTATCGACTCCATTTTTTTTCATTTTATGATTATTTCCTTTTTTATTTCATTTTTGGACTATTTAATTTTTTTATTTTTTCGCTATTATTTTTTGTAATTTTTTTGTAATTTTCTTTTTTATTCTTTTTTTATTTTTGGGTTTTTATTAAAGTTTTTTTATTAATTTTGGGTAACTGTTTACGGTGATCGGAAACAACTTGTAACAGATATTGCAGTTGTTCTTCATCTTTTGTTAATCTTCCAGAATATTCCTGAATCAGCGCTACGCCTCGTTCCGCATCATCGTTTACTACCTTCAAAGATGTTAACTTTTTTTTAGCTTCTTGAAACTCAGCACTTTCCTCCCATTGGGATGCAGGTAATGAAAGGAAGCCATGAGGTAAGCCTAGTTTTATAAATAATGACATACTGTTTTTTGTGGTAAAATCTACAAGACTTGTATCTTTAATATTTTCTAGTTCTACACTAGCGCGCTTCAGAGGTTCATCTTCCCCTTCCTGATTAAACATAGCTTCCACCATGCCATTTTTTATTTCGGTACTGACATTATTATCAAATATTGCAAGCCCCACCAGAGGTGTTTAGACACTTTTTTGAGATGTTACTTTGGAAATTGCTGGATTTTTTGCCTTATATGCTACAAGAGACTGAAGAAATTTCAAGTCATCGTGGGGAGCTCTTGTAGCAATCGGTGCATTTATCCAAGCTCTCACATAAAGTGTAGCAAAAAAAATGCAAAGGTTTCGGAGGCCTTTTTCTTCACTTTGTTTTAAGGTGAATTGTGTACGAAACATCCACACCTTAAAGAAGTAAATAATTTTCGACATCCACCGAGCTTGATGCATTGGTCCTGGTGCTGAGAAATGTACACCACGAACTGGTGGCGCGCCAAGAAATACCAAGGTGAGTTCAATCAATTCGCGATAATCATCACGAGGTTGTTTTTCCATTAAAACAGCATTTAAAAGATTCACTGTTTCTTCTTTGGTTTCAGCAATTGCTTCAAACGTAACCTGACCTGTGGAAGCATCATTATATTGCAGCTGATTTAATGTATTCCACTGTTTTTGGAATCGTTTAAAGAGAAGGATCTCTGGAGACGAGGAAGGGCCCATGATCTCCGAGAATGCTGCACCAGCTATCAATTCCAGAATATGATGTCGACAGGCAAGGTGAAGTAAATCACGTTCGAGTAACTATTCAAGAATAATACAGGCCCCAGCCTTTCGGCCAGTATTAGAACTTGTTGTATCGAAGCACATCCCTTGCACTTTTTCATGAATACTCCATTTATTTAAAATTTCGAAGACTGCTTCAGCCTGCGCTTTTCCAGTGCCAGACTCAATTTTAGGTACAGCCAGAAGTTGTGAATCTCCATCTAAACCAGATACCAGTATTGGTAGTCGATCAACGTTATCTTGAGTAGTGAGGTCTTGCAGAATCTTCCCATCCCAATGAACAATTAAGGCAACATCAGGTTTAAAGTTTAACTGTATATTGGTAGCAACGCTTTTTCTATACCTCTGACGTTCTCGACGAATGGTGCTTTCATTTAAAGAAAAATTATTAATGTCATGACCAAGGGCTTTGGCAGTTTCTCCAATAATCATGAATGCTGTTTGATTCGAAGTCTTCGTTCGATCTAATGTAGCCAGTAGAGATGGAGTCAAAATTTTTATTCGACCACGTGCAGGAACAGAAGGACCGGGAATAGGGCTCCAAGTAGAATTACATGTTACTGAACTTGAAGTAAGAGAACTGCTATTAACCTCACTGACTTCCATACAAGACTCTTCTTCTAAACTATCATTGGTTCCATTTATTTCCCGTCTTTTCTTTATAAGGGTATGTTCATCATTTATCATTTTTCTTTTAAGAACTTTCCTTTTGGTGGCAGATGACAGTGAACCTTGGCGACTTTTTTCCCGTTGTGCTAATAAGAACGCTTTCACTTCATCGACTTTTATAATATTTAATGCATTGTCGTCAGCAATATCAAATAATTCGCGCAAATATTCACGAAATTTATTTTCATTTTCCATTTGGGTTTTACTATGCCGTAATGAATTCTTTTTCAACGCAAGCCAACGATTAAACAGTGCCTCTAATTTCATCACTGATTTTACTTGTCGGTATACTGGAATACCAATCTTATTCCATATTAATTCGATTTTTTCGATACATTTTTTCGACGCATCCCGTACAAACTCTTTATTAATTCTATGGAGAAAGAGAAAGTATCCTAGGACTTGTTTATTAGTATTAGAGTTTTGATCCATCAATATTTATGTCATCTTCGTATTTTTCCAACAAATACGCTTTTTCCCCGACTTCTAAGATTCATTTTATAAAACAATATGGGAAATTAAAGTAATGTGAAATTAAACGAAATGTAAAATTAAATATTAGATATATGAGGAAATCCGTTTCGTTAGCGGGTGGAAAATTCAGCCGCGAGCGCCGCGTTCGCTCCTAGCGTCTCGGCAATAAACTACCGTTTATCGTTCCGTTCCATCGTTCAAGTGTGTGACTACTGAGCATTTAAAATCGACGGAATCAAAAATCTGGACAGCTAGTATGTATTTTATGTTCAGGTGGATTCTATTTTGATGACCCAAAAATGATAAAATTTAACATCTCTCATTCTTCAAAATGCCGGAATATTCAAAGTACATATAACCAGATACCAAACATGGAGGAATTAAAATACCGATACATAGATGAAAAAATTTCATTATAAGTCACAATTAGGTTATTCGGTGCGGTAAAGGTAAGGAATTCAGTGCATTTTAGGGTAATAATATCATTACGCAATTTAGAGTATATATTGTGCAATAGAGTCGGCGTGATGGTCGTGCGGGCTAAGGCATCAGTCTTAGTCCGCCCGAACTGAACGTCGCGAAGGGCCGAGTTCGAATCCCCGTCCTGCAATTTTCTCTGCTTATGTCCAGTGTGGAATAACCGGGGAACCTTACTGGGCGAAGGTACGAATTTGGGACCGCTGCCGACCCCCGTCGGCATTTATCGGTACCGTCAGCGTCTTATCCGCGGTCGGTACGTCGTGGGTCTTATCTCGGATAAAGAGGGGATAAGCCCCGCGTCGTACTCGCTAAGGCACAGACCGCCGAATCTGCTAGTGGTACCGATATTGGGGTAGGGGGGACTGGCTCTGGGTGGGTGTTGTGTTGTATATGCCTAGTTCTGTCATTGTACTGTCCGTCTCTGTCCTGTACCTCTCCACCCGAGAGACGACCCGCAAATAGACAAATCGTCATTAACGCGGGGGAAAATAACCTGTCCTTTGTCCTTTTTTGTATATATTGTGCAATGAAATTTCCTTTTCCTATTTTTAGATGAGAAAATTTGTATATTAAAATTACGATTACTCAGCTCTAAAGCGACATTTTTAATTCTACCAGTTCCTTTTTGTCATACTAGTAAAAAAATCCCAGGAGGGGCCCGGACGAAATTTAAAACTTTGCAAAATAAGAACGCCCCTAGCTCCTACTAATAGTATTAAAAATTTTATTCGAAGAAATTTTTTTTTTCTTATGGAAAATGTAATGTAAGAAGAGAAATGCGATAACTCTGCTCCAAGTTATCGTTTTCGACACAATTGGAATTTATCTTAAGCCACAATCTACAAGAAATTTGAAAATGTAAGATATTGGGTAGGCATTAAAAAATATTACAAACACACAATAAAAACATTAATGCTGTAAAACAAGAATTATTTTTGCATTTTTATGAAAATGCATGTTATTATTATGCGAAAAGCAAATATGCTCTTGGCGCATGCTATAAAATTTAATTGAACTCGCATTTTACGAAACGTTATGAATAAAGATTCAAGGTGGAACCTCAATAAATAAAAATAATGCAACAAAAGAAAAATGCAAGCTTTAAATAAATTAAAGTAAAATGGCTATTTCCACATTTCGTGCACCAAAAGCGAAGCAAAATTCAAGTGACCTCTACTACGTCAGAATATCTTCGAATTTTTTTCTTCTGAATTGTAGTGAATAAACTAGAAATTTATTTCTTTTACCTGATTTTAGCAAAAAATCTTTCGGTTAAAAATTATCATCTTTTACTCAACCGGGGGTCATTTTAAACGGAAAACAGTAAGGAATTCGAAATTCCGGGATACATAATTTTAGAATGCATTCGAACAAAGTTATAGTTATTTAATTGCGATTTTTAGTCTTTTACGATTTTTTTTGCGAAAAATTATCAATCGGCTTCATGGCTCAGGCGGTTAACGCACTGGACTACGGAGTCGTAGGTCGTGAGTTCGATCCCCGTCCGGTGAACAATTTTTCGATTTCGTTTGCAAGCAGCAGCTCGCTGTTGGTAAGACGAGCCACGTTGTTTGTTTACATTTCGAAAATATTGTTCATCTGGCGGAAATCGATTCATGACCGCTACTGTACTTGGTGTAGGTATCTGCAGTCCTACATTTCATACACAAATGTGAAGTATGGCGCCATCTTCGTAAGTCGATCTGCAGCTCTCGCAAAAATCTCACGATTAATAAAAATATGGCAAAAATTCAGTAAAAAGGGCAATTCCGCTCGTTAATAAAAAAAAAAAAAAAAAAAATTTCAAAACGTAATAACTCGACCGAAAATTAATATTTTTTGATCGGAATAGGGCCATTGCCTTCGGAAAACATCCACGAAAAGATACCGAAATTTGTAGATGTTCAGAACGACTGCGGTAAAAATGCTACGTAAAGTACTGAAAAAACCGTTTCTCTTATGGGAAAACAATATTAAAATTGAAGGCTCTTGAGCTACCTCTCAATTTTAACCGATCGGGCTAAAATTTTCACCAGTTCATTTTTTCACACAAATGAAGAAATTTCGGGGGGGGGGCCGGTAAGTAATTTAAACTTCGCAAAACAAGAACCGCCCTATTAGTCAGTCTTATTAAGGTCAATGTTTAGATCACCCATGATGACTATGTCCGCGTATCGATGGATTGTTCTAGCAAGATCAGCCTCAAGGTCTTTAAACGACAGTGCATCTGGAGGTCGGTATACGGAGATAAGCAGTAAAGGCGAGAATGTTTGAAATGTGAGTTCACTAAATATATATTCGGTTTTATGACTTGACGAGTTTTGAGGGATGCTAGATGATGAAAGAATAGTGCTCACTGCTAGTGCTTTATGAACGTAGATCGCAACTCTGCCTCCAGTCCTGAGAGGCCGATCTGCGCGGTGGATTCGATAAGAGTGGAGGTTGACCATGTGGTCTGGAATATTAGGAGTAAGCCATGATTCGGATATGCAGATGATATGGTATGGGTTGGATGTGAAGTAGGAGTTCAGATTCGCCATGCGACCCTTAGTTTTGAGTGATTGTTCATTAATATGACATAGACGAAGATAATTGAAAGATAAACCGATTATATAAGATGACGAATTTCTATTTCTATTTCCGGTTACAAGGTTTGGTTGATTTATAATAAAGTTTGAGTTTACACTAGTTTGACTCGATTTAAGTATGCTCTCTTGACGTAATGGTGGTGATGATATAAAAGGTGAGTTATCCGTTGAATTCGGGTGATGTGATTTGTTGACAGATGCTAGGGGCTCTTTACCAAATAGTCATGGAAGGAGTTTAGTCAGATCATCTACCTTATGAATAGACTGCGGTCTTGAGTCAGCTTTATCGTCGAGTCGCGCAAAAATAGATCCATTTCTGTGCCATACATATTTAATGCCGAGTTCTTTGGCCTTGGCTTTACAGCTCATAAGGGTGGTGAATAGTTCAGATGGTAGCCATTCATTTAAATATATCGGGTGTTCGGGTCGGTTTGGAAATATCTCGGTAGAAAGAGTTCTTTCAAAGAGTCCATTTGCGCCTGAATTTAGTTAATAATGCATCAGTAGTGGCTGGGTTCGCAAATTGAACTCTGATAGCCTTGGGATTTAGGTGTCCTTTCTTAACGTAGTTTGCACACGAATTGCATTGGAGATATCGTCAGCAGTTATATTCAACTCAACAAGAGATGCAAGTGAAATAATATCGTCGATGAGTTTGTCGCCTTCTGGCAGACCGGAAATAAGCAGAATATTCCGATCTTGGGCTACTTCAAATCGACGAAGTCGGTCATGGAGCTGATTAACATAATTTCTGAGGTCGCGGTTTTCTGCTTCTAGTTGACTGCATCGCTCCAAAAGTACATTATGATTAGATTTGATATCTTCGATATCTTGCAACCCTTCGCGAAAATCCTCTGATAGTCTGGTGAATTGGCTCGATAATTTCGAAATGTCACTGTCTTGCTTGGTCGAACGCGCTTGAAAGTCGGAATTCAATTTAGCGATAGCAGATAGTACTGGATCCGAATTTATATTGGGATCAGTTTGTGTAATATTGCCGGTTTCAGTCTGCTGTGATACCAGGGATGATACTGAGGAATTTGAAGATGTTCGACATCGAGTCACGTGAAGGGGGGATTCTTGGTTCACAAGGGTTAGACAATCCATACACAGTGATTATTGTTTTGGACTGGCCATACCGGACTTTCTTAAACGAAGTGCATTTGGGGTGGTAAGGCTGTTTGCATTTTTCACAGAAAGTGGGATTCTTAACTACTCCTTTGCAATTTCCTGCGCATACATAAGACGAAGTGGACATTTCCGTAGACAGCCTTTAGATAATAATCCTATGTAGAGCTACGCTTAGATAGTGCCTTTTCAAGTAAGGTATCTAGGTAGTCGCGTAAGTGTTGATAGCAAGTGACGCGAAGAAGCTTGTTATGCACGACTGTCCAGACAACGTGCCAACTGATACGCTATAGCGGGTAACAACTAGTGTAGAGTGTAGACCGTGTGCGGCCACACTATTATGTATGGACTCAATAGAGGGGCAGCTACTATGGTGGTGGGGAGCGGCAGAAATCCCACTTACTCAAGCTTCCGAAGTGAAGCTCGGTCGCCTTCGCGTCTCGCCGGCACACACGCACACACAGCTTTGTGTCCTTTTGTTTACTTGCTACCAGTCTACTGATCAACAAATTTATTTTCTGGACGTGAAGTATATGTTCCAAATTTCAATACGTTGGAATTGATGATAGTAGGTATCAATGACCGGCCGAAGTGCGCTTGCGCCGATGAGGTCGAGAAAATGTGCCTCAGCAAGTCAACGGAAAATGAAAAATTAGAATTTTGAAGAAACGGCACAACAGCTCTTAAAATGCGCAGACAGTAGTAAAAACTTACAGAAACTAAGAGCCGATGCTTGGCGCCGAATGTTGATGGTGTTTAGATGCGTAAAAACAGAATTATTAATACAAAATTTCCAATAATTGAGGAGCGCTGAAATTGCATGCAAGTTCGACTCACCGTTAATTGTAGAATGATAGTATTGTTTGTTTTCGAAAGCTTCTTCTATTTTTATGGTTAGTCTATTTACTGGTTCAATTGTAGAATGCTGGTTACGGAAACCGAATTGATGATCTGGAATTTTCTTTTTAGAACCAATTATCGGATTAATTCTATATAGAAGTAGTCTTTTACAAATCTTTGCTGGCTACGTACGAAGGTTCCATCGCCTTTAATTGCCAATTACGTGAGTGTCGAAGTCTGCACGCTCAGGAGCACCGTCGCTCGGTCGTCCTTGCAATTGAGTCAGTCCTGTATGGAGTTCGGTAAATTCCTGCACTCGGTGAATTTAGTCGTGCGAATCGGAACATTTTCCTTCGAAACGCTTGCTCTGTATCGCTTTAAATATACAGAATTAGTAAAATTCATTCGTGAGTTCTTTATTTTTGGAGTTACCATACGGTCGAGGTTTCGATCGGCGTTCGTGCGGTACGGCGTCCGGCCATTTTCAGTCAAGTAACCAACCTGAATTCTTTGTGAGAAAAAGATGTGTTGCTTGGTCGCTTTACGTGTTCGCATACGTTTCTATTTGCCATGACTTATTGGTCAATAAGAAGTAACTAGGTTAGGCGTTTTCCCTGTCTCAGCTATGAGAATAATTTGGGCGACTTTCAACTGTTTAGGAAAGTGGCATAAACGAAAAACTCTATTCATTAAGATAGTGAGGTATCTAACAGCTTTGGGTGGTAGTTCTTTTAGTAATTTGCCATTTATTTTATCATATCCTGGAGATTTTCTGTTCCTGAGATTTTTGAGTAATTGTTGTACTTCGTTGAATTTTACTTTTTGTATTGGAGGATTGTCTTGAGTGAGGTTGTCTTCAGGAGTAAGTAGTTCTCTTTCTTCTTGCTCAGAGATCTCCCAGTCTATTGGCTTAAATACTTCACAAAGGTGTTCTGCGAATGTGTTTGCTTTTTCCAAATTAGTTCTGGCCCAGCTCTCGTTGGCTTTTCTCATGGGCGGCATATGTTGTTTCGGCAGTTTGAATGTTTTTGTGACTTTCCATAGTGAATAATCAGTTGCTTCTGTTGCGGTTAAGGTTTTGAGGTGATTTTGAATGCCATTGTTTTTCTCTTTGATCAGTCAAGTTTTTAGTTCCTTAACTGATTTATTCAATTTGGTTCCGACATGTTTAGATCTGGTGTTTTGCCATATTTTTCCCAACTGTCTTTTGTTTCTTATTTTATCCATAATATGCGAGGAAATGTTACAATGTTTCTTCTGGTAGTTGATAGTTGAAGTAGCTTCATTGACCGCGTTAAGAATTTGTAAATTAAACTTTTCTACAGCATTTTCTAGCTTTTCAGCAGATTTTAGTGAAATATTGCAAGAAAGATTGGCATCGAGATATTCTTTGTATTCAATTAGCATTTTTATTGAGATGTGTTTTTTGTTGCATTTTAAATTGTTTATTCAAAGAGATAATAATTGGGGAATGATCGGAAGAAAGGTCGAAACATGGGTCAGCGTTGAAGCAGTCCGCATCTATACATTTCACAACGGCAATGTCAAGTAGAGTGAGGTCTGGTATTTTGTTCTTGTCCGCAGGCCAGTAAGTGGGCTCTCCGGTTGAAATTGCTAACAGATTCTCTGCCTGCATTGCTGCATACAGTTGACGTCCACGTGAAGTCGGAGTCGTGGATCTAGACCCCCACCATGGGTGTTTTGCGTTGTAATCCCCAGCGGTAATGAAGTCCGAGAGTTTTGAAAAAATTGGAGTACATTTCTTGTTTTATGTTGTGCTTAGGTGGGCAGTATATAGCTGACAGTATACTAGGACCCGTAGAGTCTCCCAATGTTACACTCGTTGCTTGCAAATGGTCGTCTATGTTTTTTTCGTTTTTGTAGTGTCAGATTTAGTTATTATTGCTGTTCCACCGTGGGCTTTTCCATCTGGGTGATTGGTGTCATATACATTATAGTTTGGTATATTTAAATACATTTTATTCGTGAAGTGTGTCTCGGATATTAATATAATGTCAATTCTGTGCTCAATCAAAAACTTTTTTAATTCAAGACTTTTCTGTGCTAGACGATTAGCATTCCAAACTGCTATTTTCATTTTTTTATTGTATTTTATTTACTAAACTTGTGAGTAAATTTAATATTATGTCCATTCTTGTCATCAATTGTAATAGCATTTCTTCTAATTTATTCATGTTTGAGGTTTCAGGTGTTTTTGTTACGGATTGATTTACTGCTTGTGTTGGTAAACAGTTTATTTTGAATTATTGCTGTTGACTGTTAGAAGCTTGAGCAAACGAATAATTTGATTATGTGACATTATTTTTGTTTGACGTAATATTTTGTGTGTTTTTCTAACGTTTTTCTCTGAGTTTAGGAAATAGTCTTTGTTGCAATTGTTTACGTACCGGACATCCTTTGTCGCTTGCGGGATGATTACCTTCACAATTTGCACATATAACATCTTGAGTTTTAACTTTTATCTGGCAGTCCTTAGTTAGGTGTTTTTCGGCACATTTGACGCAAACTGGGCTTATGTAGCAGTAATTTTTAGTATGGGCGAATCCTTGGCATTTCATGCATTGCCGGATATCTCTTTTTTTGTATGGTAGTTCGAAATTCACCATTGCGTTTAGTAGTCTGTGTATTTTGTAGATTGATTTATTATTTGTAACATAAATATTAACTAAATTAATTATTTCTGAATTATTGTTATATTACTTAATAGTAAAATAATGCAGCAATTATATATTTGTGATAAAATGATGTAATTTTCAATATTATACATTGATTGCTTTCTTTATTTTTCTTGTTAAAGTTAATTATTTTTGCATTAAACAAATTTCTTCTGCCGATATTCGTATATAACATGACTACATATATATTTACGTAATGCTTGGTAGCCTAGTGGTTTAGGTGCTGGAATGTTGCGCTGTTTTCTGCAATTTTGTTGCAATCCTAATTAAATGAATTATTATTATTATTATTATTATTATAAAAACAGTTTCGTTGGATTCAATACATTACATATTGTTATTGATTAGCGAAAATTTCCGTATTAAAATCTCGAATAATAAAATTTTGATTTTTTTGATATGGAAAATTTATAAATTAACTTCTGAAAACTAAATTTATAATTCTTTGGTTCGATGTATATGACTTAATCTCATTTTATAGATTTTCAATATTAAAAACACTGTAATTGGTTAAAATACATTAACCTTGATATTGGATTGCACGAATAAATTTAATACATTGCTTTTGCATGTCTCCTTAAAAGAAGTAAAGTTCCTTCAATATAATAATTAAGAAATTAAGAATTTCGGACATATCAAGAAGTCAAAAATATTTTTGAAAAATAATTTATTAAAATAATTTCGTATAAATAATGATTCTTTTAGTTGGGGTTAGAACTAATATAGTTTTATAAAAATAATTCAAAGCCATAATTAATATTATTCAATCGATCAATTTTGGGGGAAATAAATTACGGTATTTTTTCATTTGCTTTAATGTTACATTTGTCAAAATAAATTAAAAAAACATAAACATATATTAAATTGTTATATGCATAATCTTTATTATGCAAATAAATAAGGAAAACAGAAATTTTGTTAAAAACAATAATAAATCGTCTCGTACTGGGCGCGAACACTAAAAAGCAGCGCAACATTCCGCCACTAGGCTACCAAGCATTACGAAAACATATATTTAGTAATGTTGCATATGAATGTCGGCAGAAGAAAGAGCCTCTGTAAGCCCCATACAAAAAATGCCCCTTTTTCGTACCTCTAATATTCAAACTTTTTTATGCCAATTGGTTACATAAGGTAACTCAATAATCCCTGCAAAATTTCAAAGTTAGCATATGCCCCGTTTCGGAAATATAAGGGGTCAAAGTTGACCATGCCCAATATAAAATGTACATCAATTTCACATTTCTACTCGAATAATAATATTTAAAAAATCAGACGATATGGTTCTTTACAGATTTTTGGCTGCTGATTACGAATTTGAAGTCAGATTTAAAAAATTCCAAATGGCGGATCCAATATGGCAGACGACTTTTATGAAAATCGATCTAATTTGCCTAAAAATTATTACTCGGGGTTTTTTGGGGTCGCTGATTGCGAATCTGAAGTCAGATTTTAAAAATTCAAAATGGCGGATCCAATATGGCGGACGACTTTTTTGAAAATCGATCTAATTTGTCTAAAAATTATTACTTGGGGATTTTTGGGGTCGCTGATTACGAATCTGAAGTCAGATTTTAAAAATTCAAAATGGCAGATTCAAAACGGCGGATGACTTAAAAAATCAAATGCAATTCGCTAGAAACACGTTATTCTGGGGTTTTCGGGGTCGTTGATTACGAGCCGAGGGGCCAACAAATTCTCCGGCGTTTCGCGCGTATCTGCTTTTGATCGCCAGGCGTTCAATTCGAATCAGATTGATCGTAAACTGTTAATTTATTTCCCTATTATCGATACAAATTGTTTTATTCTAGAGAGAGAAAGACCAGAAACTTAATTCTTGAAATAAATTTATCCATAACCATATTTCTAGATACGGTTTGATCTCAGAAACTTGGAGAAACTTTGTTCACGGCGATTGGGTGAAGTTATCACCTTGAAAACCTTGAAACAAAATAATAAGAAATTTAAGGTCGATGCGACATTTTGAACACTTGGGTACACAGGGGCCATCTCATTCAATTTGTAATATTTTATATACATACTTTGAAAATGAATTTGTGGTTAAATATCAGATACATATTTTGAAAATGAATGTGTGGTAAAATATCAGAAATTAGTAACAGTGATCATAAAACTATTAATTCATCCCTGTGATCGACCAAAGTTGTTTTATTGTGTATTATATAAAAAATGTAATTCTTGCTTTACATTTATCCATAACCATATTTTTAGATACGTTTTGATCTCAGAAACTTGGTTCACACCGATAGGTTGAAGTTATCACCTTCAAAACCGTGTAACAAAATAATAATAAATTTAAGCCTGACACAGCTTTTTGTACATTTGGGTAATCTAAATTAGTTATGAGCAATTTACATGGATTTGTGTTTAAATATGTAATTTAAAACTAAATTGGTGGTAAAATATTTAAAAAAATTATTATATAACTTTCATTTCATTTCACTGTTATCGATCAAAATTGTTTTCTTCTATATTCGAACCAAAACTATCATTGCTGCCTTAAATTTATTTATGGCTTAGAAAGATATGTCTAGGTCTAAAATTCTCTGTCGATGATAAACCGTTTATCAAAAGTAGATTTTTTATCTACAACCTTTTGACCATATTAACCCTCCCGTGCATCATGACCAATATATTCGTCCAAACTACATTGTTTCTGTATGGGAAAAGAAAAACTAGTACACATTAGGGGTAAAACTCTTGTCTGAAGAAGACTTTATGTCTACATTCTTTTGCCCATAATAAAACTCTTGTCGAAAGAAGGTTGTAAACCTAAAATCTTCTGCCGCTAGTCGGCAACCTCGCTCACTATGAAAATTGTCCTCAGTATTCCTTAAAAGACCAAACGTATTTAAAATTGAGATTCAACGGACATATTTTAATTGGCATATTTTAACTACAATAGCACGATATTTTATGCAACATGAATCACGGCGAGAAAAGTTCTCATGATGAAAATAGGAGAAAAGTGTGGTAGCAAGATCGCCTTTGGAAAAATAAATTCAGAAAAGTTTTATATTAATATACTCTCCGAGAAACTTATTAAAAAATTATACTAAATGATTTTGATGTTACAAATGAAAAATTTCCTGCATCTATTTGCAGAACTTGTTATTTGACCCTATGTGATGCAGAAAATGATAATTTTAAAAGACCTTTTCAGGAAATGCCACAGTATTTAAAATTAGTATTGTCTAAAGAAGCGCGTAAAGGAAATATATGCAATTGTTATATATGCTTGACTGGCAGATATAAAGGTCACAAAAAAGTTGTGAAAGGTAAAGGACATAAAAGAGATTTGAAGAACGTAATTAGAAAAAGAAAACTCTATTCTGAAGGTGGCACTATGAGTAAAAAAGGCAAACGCTCTAGTGTGAATAGATTAATATTATTATGTGTAGTTCCTCCAATAAAGGAGACGTACGAAAATGTCAGGCTTCTGTTTGATTTAACAAAAATCAATAACATCCCATTCAAATTTGTAGCCGACTTCAAGCTCCTTCTTGTCATAAATGGACAGCAGACGGCAACAGCAACAGCAACATATCCCTGTCCATATTGCTTCATCTCTTTAGGTGAAATAAGAAGTGATCAGGATAGTGAGGCTGAGTTATACAACGTTGCTCATGCATGTACAACTGAAAGTACCGAAAAAGAAACTTGTACTAAGTTAAAAACATATTGGGATTTAAGAACCGATTACAACAAATTTTGCAGTGCGGGAAAGAACAAAAAGTACAGCAAAGAGTGACACAGCACAGTTAACCTTCCTCTTTTCAGTGAAGAGGATGATATTACAATATTGCAAAAGTGCATAGTACCTGAACTTCATGTTCTCCAGGGTTTCGTAAACCATCTCTTCTGGAATGTCTTAGTTCCCCTTTTGCGTCAAGAAACAACCCTATTGTGGCCAAAAAATTTGAAGCTATAGCAAAGAATTACCATGGAGATTCATTTGAGGGAAAAGCGTGTAAAAAGCTTCTGAAGGAAGCTAATAAACTTGACGATTCAGAAATTTATAAAGATGTGGGATTATTCAGTATTGTACCTTTTATTTCGGCTTTTAAAGCTATGAATAAAGTCGTAAGTTGTTGTTTCACTTCCGATAAAGTTGGTCCTAATTTAGATGCGCATATAAAGGAATTGAAGAATACTTTGAAACGCATTGACAACGTTTCTAAAACATTAAAGATTCATGTAATATTGGCTCATGTAAAAGAAAGCTTGAAATTTATCGATAATAATAATGGATTAGGATTTTTATCTAAACAAAGTGGTGAGTCGGTTCATCACGAATTTTTGAAGTACTGGACTCGTCATAAAATCAATAACATACATGACGAAACGTATTCGCAAAGACTTTTGAAAGCCGTGGTTACATTCTCGTCACTTCATATTTAATTTCAACACGATATTAAATTTTATTTTTATTTCCATAATTGATTAAACGTTGCTGACTTACGAATATAAGACAAAAAACATTATTCCCCAAAAAGAAGAGAAACTTCTATTCTGGAACAGTTTGTACGTGTAAGGTAGAGAAATACCAAAAAAAATACCAAAAAACAAAAAAAAAAAATAACAAAACTACAAAAAAAAATAAGAAAAGCAAAAAGTACAAAAAAAAATAATAAAATAACAAAAACACAAAAAATAAGAAAAAAATAAATAAAAAAAAAAATGGGGCCAGATAACCACTACGTCCCCGCTCGTTGGTCCCGGGTTGCGCTGAACGTGGTTTGACCTGATTCTGGGTCTAAACAACCAATGCAGCACGCACGCACGCACGCTATCACGCACACACACATATATATTTTCTAAGTAGCAATAATTATTGTAAATTTTTAAGAATTAAAATATAAAATTTCGATTTTCCAACGAAAGGGATCAGCTACGATTTTAACTAAGACGGATTTCTAATCTAGAAACTATGCAGAAACTTTCCCTGAAAGTAGATTTTGGATCCATTTTCATCAAACCTAAGCCTTCTTCAAGACCACCGTGATATTATTATGTAAAGGAAGTTTATTAGCAATAGTAAAAGGCATGTAAATGAAAACATTTAATATGTATAAACGCGGCACATTTAGTTTTTACAAAATACATACATACAAAAAATAATCGGAATATTAATTGTCGTATTTGCTGCGCTTGGCTAGCGGTTGGACTTGCTCGTCATCTTTCGGTTGGGGGTTTTTTACTTTCTCGATCTGGATTTAAATTTGTTACACTTTCAAATTCTTTTTTATGCAATTTTAATTTTAAATTCTTCTGATAAAGAAATCTCATCCATGAAGTGTTCTGATTGGCTGTAATGAAAACGTAAACGTAACAAATACTCTATGCAAATGACCCCTTAATCATCTGAAACACTTTCTAGAATTTACTTTGATGTTACATTTCCGTTATCAAAATATTAAGACATAAATTTTTATTGTATAATTTATTGTAATTTACACTGATGTTATGAAGTTGTTACAAAATGTATGTATGTTACATTTCATATTTAAGGGAAAAGCAGATACCTGGACATAATGACTAACGGCAAGAACTTATGCAGTTGCAAATAAAATTGTGAAAGACGTAACGGTGATATATGCATCGAGTATCAACAGCCATTGCTGCATCATCGTTACGTCTTTGGAAATCTTATATGCATCTGCTTGCGTCTAAAGTTCTTGCCGCAAGTCACTGCTTTATTCTGTATTCCGTTTATAACAGTTAATTTTAGTAACAGTTTCAAAACGTAAGAACTCGGTCACACAAGTTGTTGTCGAACCCTGGTTGAAAGTGAAATCAAGCAGCCCTATTCCTCGTTAGGTTCTTGTCAGGGTTTAAATGGGCTAATCTGAAGAAGGGATCCGCAGTAGCTGTTTCGTTCTGAGGGTTCCGAAGTATCCATCTTGTATGTACGTTGTGTTTGTGTGTGTACTAAGCGATGTATGTACCATACTGCATTAGAAAAATTGCAAAACATATAAGTTTCGGTAAATTTATACGATGCAAAAATTTATTTCAATGGTAAGTGGAGAAGTATGTAAATGAATTTTTAAATTATATAAAATCTCTTATCTGATATTACTATCGGAGTACTATTATTTTATATTATAAAAGAAATAGAAAAAAAAACAATCTACCTACCAACTGTTAGTAATAACAGATAGGAAATGAAATTAATTTTCAATAATGTATTTTAAAATTATAAGTTTGAGAGAAAATACTACAAATGAATTAGAATACCACACTTCCGTGTAATGTGCCAAAAGCGGAGTTCAGCTTCAATTTTCTATTATTTTGTTTCAACAGTTTGAAAATGACAACTAAAAACAATCGGTTTTAAACAAATTTATTTAATTTTGTAAGAGCATAAGGTATTCAGGAACATAGTTATAAATTAATATATAAGTAAACAGCTAGAACACAATTTGAAGTAGCATCAGATTCACATTAGTAGGCATATTTAACTATAATTTAATAATATAGAAGTGTTATTGTATTATGCGACCTGAGTAAAAATGAGTGTACTGTTAACAGAATAGTAAATTCAATTTTTTTTAGCTTGTATTAAGTAGCAACGATACCATACAATTGAATATTACAGTACCCATCTGATAGTAATATCGGATGAAAGATTTTGTATGATTTGAAAAGTCATTTACATACGTTTTCACTTACCATTGATTATAATCCACACTGTATAAGTTTAGCGAAACTTTTGCGATTTCAATATTGTGGTATGTATGTATATATGCACATCGCTTTGTAGAAACACACACACACACACACACACACACACACACACACACACACACACACACACACACACACACACACACACACACACAAACTTCGATTATGCACACAGCCCAAAAAGTTCCTGCGTTATGCGTGAATTATTTGTTTCCGTACATGAAGTAAGTTTAGAAATACAAAAAATGATGACATGTTTTGGACCTGCTTTTTCAACTGGTCAAGGAGGAGAAGGCCGATATCGCCGTCATCAGCGAGGCTTACCGGGATCTTTGTAAACCGAGCTGGGTGAAGGATTCTACCAGCAAGGCGGCCATCTGGGTGTGTGGGAATTTCCACATATCCAATAAGATGTCCGACCCCCTGCCCAGCTTCACCTGGGTGGAGGTGGCTCGTATAAGACTTTACAGTTGCTACCTCCCTCCCAGTCTTACCATCGACGAGTTCCAAGGATCCCTGGAGGCCATCGTCGCCAGTGCAAGAACCTCCCGACTCCCATTAGTGATCGGGGGGGACTTCAATGCATGGGCGACAGAATGGGGTAGCGCGAAGACCAACCATCGAGGATATGCCCTCATTGAGGCCTTCTCGTTACTGGAGTTGGAAATTGCTAACACGAGGGGAAATCCGACCTACTCCAAGGCCGGCAAGTCCTCCGTAGTCGACCTGACCTTCGTCGACCCAAAATTGATGGGGAAAGGGTTGGGGTCGAATGGGCTGGAAAGTTAGCGACCGATACACGGGCAGTGACCATCAAGACTTGGTGTACCAGCTCCAACTGACCGGCAGAGCAGCAAGAAAGGTGCAGAGCGCAAGCAAAGAGAGATGGGCACCGGCCACCTTCGATCGGGAAATGTTCCTCTACAGCTTGGAACAGACGGAGGTGGAGGGAACAGCAGAGGAGAGAGCCCGATGCCTCTCCCGAGCCATAACAGCGGCTTGCGATGCCTCTCCCGAGCCATAACAGCGGCTTGCGATGCCTCTATGGCCGTGAAGTCAAATCCTCGCGGCCGCCCCCAGTTTGCTGGTGGAACGAGGAAATCGCAGATATCGGTCGAGAGTGCCTTCGGGCTTGAAGGCTGCACCAGAGAGCAATTCATAAGCCCCGGTACTACCAACTGGCCGCGAACTATGACAGAAAGAGAAAGAGGCTCAAGATTGCCATCAAGGCCGCGAAAAGAAAGTGCTGGCAGGACTTTTGTGAGGAGGTGGACCGCGATCCCTGGGGGCGATCGTATAAAACGGTCATGAACAAGATCAAGCCCAGGGGACCCAACGCACCATCTTGTCCATCCTTCCTTGGCAAAGTCATCGGCCATTTATTCCCAGAACAGCGGGAACGGCCGATTGGCACTGTCCTGATGGCAATTGCTGGTGCAGCCGAGCCGCCAGATGTTACCGAAGCCGAAGTAATGATGGCTGCTAAGAAGATCTCTACCCGTAAGGCCCCAGGAGTGGATGGGGTACCTGGAATGGCAGTGAAGATCGCAGCGTTGAATGTACCAACCATTTTCACATTGACATTCAGTGCTTGCCTGAAGAAAGGATGCTTCCCGGCGCAGTGGAAGGAACAGAGGTTGGTGCTGCTGTCTAAGAGAAACAAACCTCCGGACGACTCATCCTCATTCCGACCGCTCTACATGCTTGACATCTCCGGGAAGCTATATGAGAGGGTTATCTGTGCCAGACTGGAAGCAGCCATCGAAAATGCCGGAGGTCTTTCCGAAAACCAATTCGGATTTCGGAAGGGGCGCTCAACCATCGATGCAATCGGCCGAGTGAAAGCAATAGCCACGGATGCCATCAGTGGCAGCCGAAACACCAGGTGCATGTGTGCCATCATTGCCCTGGATATCCGGAACGCATTCAATTCGGCCAGGTGGAATTGCATCATGCAGGCACTCGAAGATCTGAAGGTGCCTCTCTACCTAAGAGAAGCCATCTCAAGCTACCTAATAGAACGAACCCTGTATTATGACGCCGATGACGGCAGGCACTCCTACAACATCACGGGAGGCGTGCCACAGGGTTCGGTTCTGGGACCCTTGCTCTGGAACGTCTTATATGACGGACTGCTCAGCCAATCCCTTCCAGACGGGGTGTCCATGGTAGCTTTCGCAGACGACCTTGCACTAATCGTCGTCGCGAAGACCATCGACGAGGTGCAATTTAGCGGAGATGAAGCTATCGAGGTAGTAGCTAGGTGGTTGAGCAACCATGGGTTAGATCTGGCGGCTGATAAGACGGAGGCGGTGCTCATCTCTCGAACGAAGAAAAGGGTATACGCCACCTTCACGGTGGAAGATACGCAGATCAGGACGGTGGACACTATTAGATATCTTGGAGTCACTCTAGATGCGCGGCTGTCGTTCAAAAAACACCTGATGCACGCAGGCGCAAAGGCTTCCAAAGTGGCTCGTACGCTCTCCAGCATCATGCCCAATATGGGGTGGCCGAAACAGCCGCGACGGTGCCTCCTTTCATCGGTAGTAAGCTCCGTTATACTTTACATCGCTCTCTCGGTGGTCGCGGGACTCCCTCCCATAGACCTTCTTGCTACGGAGAGGGCAGCAGTACACCGCGAAGGCAGGACATCGCCGACCAGGAGCCAAACCACGACAAATGGTCCATGAGGACCATAGAAGAGTGGCAAAAAAGATGGGATTCAGCGGATTCGGGGCGGTGGACCCACTGCGTCATCCCAGATGTAGCAAAGTGGACGGGCAGACAACACGGATACACCACCTTTCATCTCACCCAGGTGCTCACCGGGCACGGCTGCTTTCGCAGCTACTTACATCGTTTCCGCATTTATCAAAGTGCGGAGTGCCCGGCATGCCCTGGTGTCGACGAAGACGTGGCCCATGTCCTCTTCCACTGCCCGTGATTTGCAGCGGAACGGGAACAGTTCCGGATCTCGGGAGGAGGGCCACTAACACCTGAGGGCATTGGGGAATGTCTGCTCGTCTCACAGGAGGGATGGGACGCGGTGGTCATCATCGCCACCTCCATCATCCATAGGCTGAACGCCTTCAGAAGAGAAGAAGACGGAAGAGGCAACAACATCGCCCAGACTTGAAGAGCCAAAACATCGGCGGAGGGCCTACTGAGGCAAAGACTGCCCCCCTCGAAGTAATGCCTTGCGGCGGTTTCCGAGGGGGGAATCACAGTCTGAGCGGAGGTGGTTTTAGCGGGTGGGAGCCCCGCACTCCTGCTGGCACCGGCCGGCAGGGATGACTGGTAGAGCTTTCCATCGTCGCGTCGGAAAAAAAAAAATAAAAAAAAACACACACACACACAAACCTCGATTATGCACACAGCACAAAAAGTTCCTGCGTTATGCGTGAATTATTTGTTTCCGTATATGAAGTAAATTTAGAAATAAAAAAAATGATGACACGTTTTGAACTTGTAATATAGCAGAGTAATTCTCTATTTATTCGCGAATTTTTTCATAATTAAGGGACTGCTAAATACGACTCGCAATTTTCAACAACGAAAGAGAATTTACAAGAGCACATTTCGTAGGTAACAACGCAAACTGTATTTGCACTATACACATATGTGGAATTGGGTCCCAAATTGCCCGCGTGAAACTACAAGTACGACAATGCGCATGCGCGCGTATCTATGTCGATGACGAAGCGAGCACGCGGGGACAGATCACGTCGAGAGCTCGTACATAGCGCGTCGCGAGAACCGTACCATTTTGTAATTGGAAAGAAAGCAAAATGTATTAACACCGGTTTATTGTTAAATATATATATATAATAAATATATATTAGATTGCTCATTAGTAAATCGCGTGTTTTGTTAAATTGTCAATTACCCATCCCTACACATATATACTTGTAAGTTCTCGATTGTTTCTGAAGACATTTCGCTGAAATTTAACGTACATTCATAAAAAATACATAGCCACGTTTAAATAAATGTAGGCTTGAAATCGTATACTATTTTTCCTATTAAGTGCGCAAAGTTCGACACCTATATACAACATTTAAAGTGGCGGTGCAAGGGCGGTGGAGAAGGGGGGGGGGGCTCTGCCCCCCGACCGAAAACAGTATTTGTAAATGCTTTTGTAATAAATAGACTAAATTTATAAATATCTATGTAATACATTATTTATTATCGTTATTACTGTTAATTGTTATTAATATTTTATATAAATTTTAATGAATTTAAATATTCATTCGCATTTGCGTTTTCGGGTACATTTTCAATTACATTACTATTTTAGATAGAATTAACCTATACCTATCGTTTTCCGTACTGAAGAACAGCGATTGAAAAGTAAAACAAATGAAAGTTTTGACAGGTCTATTCTACATGTCTGGTCTATTCTACCTATCGCGCTACTTTACCGCACGCAAAACTTCATTACCGCACGCAAAACTTCATTACCGCACGCAAATTTTCTTTACCGCACGCTAAATTATAAGATCAGTAAAGCGTGGGAAAGTGGCACTTTGCACACGCCAATACGTGCGCAAAATCGAACTTTGCGCACTATAATAGAAAAATATATTTACTTTCTGTTTAATTTGCATATTTCAGGTCGGGAACTAAAGTTATCGACGGGCTCTGTTTAGTAGCCCCTTAATTTTAGGTAGAGATATCGTGGGCTACAACTGCCATAGTTATTAATCAATTTTTCCTACCCTCCTTTCCTTTCCTCTACGGCTGGATAAGAATGTATTTTTGTAGTGTATGGAATCATAAATCTGATAGTATTAATTCGTATGGCGAGCATGTAGCAATACACAAAAATGAAAAGGATATAAATATAACTTGCTTTCATTCCGGTTGCTGCAAAACATTTGTCTGTTATGACGAATTTTATTTGCATATTTGCAGAATGCGTGGTAAACATAAAAAGGAAGATGTTTATGTTTGTTCAGTAAAAAACTGTTCTTTTAAAGTGAAAACCACTACGGTTGACACATCGTCGGATAGAGAAGATGTCGTAAGTGCTGAAAATGATGTAGAAACAGTGCAGTGCAAAACAACCAATATTGAATTTATGGATATTGAGAACGAACCCGCAACACAATCTTTCCATCATGGCATTGAAGAGCCTCATATCAAGGACAGTGAGGAAACATTGTTCAATTTATTCTCAAATTTAACGCTAAAGCATCACTCAACTGAAACATGCATTGACGAAACGGTGCAAGGGACATTTGATGCTTTTTCATTAGCAAAGGATCAATTTTTCATTGGTCTTAAAAAATGTTCTTTGTCAGAACAACGAATAAGAGCCGTTACAAAAACATTCAATGCCAGTTTTTCTGGAATCTGTAATTGTTTAAATAAAAATTCCGGTACTTTAAGAAATTCTTATAGTCGCAAGAAATATTTTGAAAAGCATGTTGATTTCGTACGTCCGATAGAAAAAGAAATAATTGACAATGATGGCAGTGCTACTTCCGGTTTTTATAGTTACGTGCCAATTTTAGAGACATTAACATCACTCGTATAAAAAAAAAACACGTTAATGACTATTGCCAGAACGTAATTCGATCTGATGCTGGTAAAGGATTGTATGACTTCCAAGATGGTAATGTTTACAAAAATAATGACTTGTTTCAAAAAAACTCGACAGCTTTACAAGTTATCTTATTCCAAGATGGATTTGAAATATGTAACCCGCTTGGTGCTTCTAAAGGGAAATGTAAACTAATTGACGTTTATATGGTGTTGGGAAATATACCGCCACATTTACGATCAAAAATTGATAACATTAAATTAGTTTTATTATGCTACGAAAAACATATTAAAAAGTTCGGCTGGGAGAATGTCTTCATCCAATTAGTGACAGACTTGAAAATATTAGAAACTGAAGGCATTACTGTTAACGTTGACGGCCAAGAAAAACATTATGTTGGAACGCTATTAACAATGTTAGGTGATAACCTGGGGAGCCACCAAATCGGTGGTTACACTGAAAGTTTCACTAATATTGAATACTTTTGTCGTTTCTGTGAAGTGTCGAGAAAAGAATTTATTTCAAACCCTTTTCAGCTAAAACAATTACGAAATATTGACAGTTATAATGCATGTGCAATGGAAGCAAAACAATAAAAATGTGCAATTAAAGGTATTAAAACATCATCATGTTTGAATAAATTACAATATTATCACGTGGCGAACCCTGGATTACCCCCTTGCATTGCCCATGACATTTTCGAAGGGATAGTGCCATATGACCTATGGCAGGAATGGTTTGATTTAAAACTATCAAACTATCGTGTGAACGATACAAAATTACTACATTCACTTATATTTATTGCTGAAATAAAAATCAAAGGAAATAAAGCCATGAAATTATATGGTTCGGCTAGCCAGATGAGAAGACTTCTTTTAATAATTCCTGTAGTTATAGCAGAGCATGTAAAAAATTGTTACAACCCAGTTTGGAAAATGCTCTTGCATTTGCGAAGAATTGCCAGCATTGTAAGTGCACCGACTTTGAACACAGGGCAAGTTGCTGTGCTGAAAGAGGAAATTTCACAATATTTACTGTTGAGACTGGAGTGCTTCAAAGATATGCCATTAAGACCGAAGCACGAATTCGTAGCTCATTATCCGACCCTTATTATGCAATTTGGCCCACTAAAACATTGTTCTACATTAAGATATGAAAGTTTACATCGAGACTTCAAAATTGAAATGAAATATGCAATGAATTTTAAGAATGCTACTCAGACACTCGCCCACAAACGGCAAACGAAACAAGCGATTTTCTCAAATGAAAATGATGCATTCTTAATGCCTGAAAATGCCAAAAAACTCATTCCAAACTCTTCATCACAGCCATGCAAAGTAGCAACTGCTGGTAACATTTTTGAAGATCTGATTGAGAAATGTTTCAATCATTCAACTTGCGATAAGTACACTTCTGACCAAATTAGTTTTCGTGGCATTTTATATAAGAAGGGAATGTACGTATGTGTCGATAAAGATGAAATTGATAATTTTGTTATTTGCAAAATAGAAAGAATAATAATTAAAGAAGATTGCAGTGATATAGAATTCATTGGATATACAAAAAAATTACACTACAACAGTTTCGTTGGTGTTTACGAAAATGCTGCAACATGTGACCAAAACGCATTATTATCCTTCAACTTTTTCACCTTGTTACCCCCGACCCTTTTCCCGAGCTACATATTGGTTCAATTCAAGTCTTTGTTCCCAAGTACGAGCCTCTGGATCCAAGTATGCGTGAATAAAGTAAGTGTCATTTGCGGGAAAATCAATTAGCATATTATATTTAGTTTCATTAAATATTTGAAATAAACGTTTATTTTCATTAAATACCTGAAATGAAAATGTATTTTCCATAAATATCTCAAAGTGAATATCTGAAAGGGTTTGCTGTATTGAAATACGTAAAATCTCATTCCCTATTACTTTCTTAAAATAATGGGTTGTTTTCTGATATTCTATTTAAAATGTATACAATTGTATGAGATGTTACATTTTATAATAAACTTGAAAGTTTGAAATTTTAAGATGTTCATTAATAATGACTAGTTTTTATTTGCAATTGTCGCAAATATTTCCCCCAAAGAATATTAACATAATACTTTAATTTTGCTAAACGTGAAGGCACGTAAATTTTTCTCTGCGTTTCAGATGACGCAGTGCGTTAAATTCTGGACTGCTGATAGGAGACAAAAAACTGCACTTATTTTGAAAGACGATAATTTGAAGGTTGCTTTTGTAATTTCTGCTGTCAATAAAAAATTAAATATGCGTGGAACAGATCTCGTCTTAGAAGAAGACGTTACCAACGTCGATGAAGATTACCTTTTGGAATATTGTGCGAAAGAAAACAAAATTTTTATTTTACTAGAATGTAATGAACAGTGGACCGAGCATGGGGAGTCACATGCTGTTTCGTCAAATGGAGGATCTGAATTGGCAAATGTCCCACAGAGAATTGGTCGGTCCATAAGCGAAATCAGTGGAAGCACTGATATGATTGCTCATTTGCAAAAAATGAATGCCACTGCAACCGTTGAGAAACCCGATGAAGGACAGCCGCAATCAGCAAAATCAGCAGATTCCATGGATGATTCGTCAGATAATCAGAATGCCTCACACTCTATAGAGGAATACAAAATAAACTGGTCAGGTGCACCTGCGATACTCCTGTCAAATTTGGATACGGGCTCGCGGACAGCAGACACTGTAAGTGCAGTTCGCTACATTATTGATGACGTTTGGTTCCACAACCCGCATATATCTAACTCTCTTTTGAAACGATTAGCTATCGAAGTGGTCAATAAATACCCTGACAGGTTTCAAGATAGAAACGAGGACGGAACGCCATTCGACAATGGGTATAACATTACTTATAGTAAGCTCCGTGAGCGAAATAATTATTTGAATCGCCCACACAAGCGTGGTTCTTTAGAAGTGGAGTTGAAAATTCCACTAAAAATGAGCAAAACCGCGAGTAAAGTGCAGGTGGGTTGTCCTAATTGGCAACCAGTGATAAACCACAGTGATAATGATGCTTCTATACAAGAAAGAAAAAAACAATTAAGATCCGTTTCGGATGAAGAGTTAAACTTGGAATTCGCCGGAAAGGGAGAGGAGCAGTATCTCTGAAAATTTAGACGCGACATACCCATATCAGAGGGCATACTTAAATAACATTCGAGACATGCCTACAGTGTCTTCCAATAAAAATGAGTGGCCAGTGTTGTTGAAAAAACATTGTATTTTTTGGCATTTTAGTAAGCTGAGTGAACACTCAGTACTTAATTGTCGGGTGAGATTTCGAAATAAATTACATACGGTCTACGAGTATAGCAGACTGAAAGGATATGTGGGGAGTGGAGCAGAAAATAATGTTAATTATCATGATAGCTTTATTGCTGTCCATAAACACTACCAAGAGAACGAAAATACTATTTTTATTTTGGATTCCGTACGTAATTGTATTGTAATTTGTTTTAAATTTTATGCACGTCGTAAGACATTATAATTTCAGCATTTCAATATTACACTTAATTTATACAATCATATACTTTTCGTTCCTTTCTGTCCATTATAAATAGTATTTTTCGTCATAAGGCCGTAAAAGTTGATTTTATGCTCGATCACATGAGGCCGTCAAATCTTACGGCCGTATTACGAACATTATTTTTTGATATTCTAACCGCAAAATTCATAATTCATAAGATGCGATGTGTGTGAGTGAAGGAGGCGATTCGGGCGGGAAATGGGGGGGGGGCGAGGCCCCCCGATATAAAATAAATAATCTATGAAGAATATTTTTATGATTTTTTTTCATTTTAATCAGTTTATTATAATATGAGCAACATACAGGAAATCAGGAAAATTTTTTTATCATATAAATGTAAGAAACACAGTAACATTACTAAATGTTCAGTATTATATATATATATATTGGTAACTTATACTAAATATTAAGTCCGTAAATGAATAAGTATCACTCTTTTCTGTTGTTTTCGCCATTTTTAGTAATAGAATTATTTATTGATATCTTGGAACTGAAATGTGAAGTTGAAATTATTTGTGTTTGTTGAAGGCTGTGAATCTTGTTTCGGTTTCTGATTTATCCTATCGTCAAAATCATTATTATAAGAGGAAGAAGATTTTATAGCAGTTATTATTTGATTCGAAATTTTTTTTTTATTTTGTCTGAGTCTTCGACATAACCTTCCGCTACTGTTGTGGACTTCCACCCTCCGTGCCTTTTTAGTGCCGTTATGTCAGCTCCTGTTTCAGCTACAATTGTAGCTGATGTTCTTCTAAAACTATGGCCAGTATATAGATGAGTATCTGGTAAATTTAGAAAATTTGCCGAGTTTTAGGCATAGATCCAATTGTATGTATTCCGATAACTTGGTTAATGCATTTTTCACGTCGATAACTCAAGAATAATTTATTCGTTGTGGCATTTACCGGCCTTGCATTCACATATTTCTTGATGTATTCAAGATGTTCTCCTTCAACGGTGAATGTTTTTGAAACGTGTGTCTTCGTGGTTGGCAACGTCACAATACATACAGTATCAAGTATTTGAATATTTTCCATCGTTAACCTATACATTTCTTCCCTGCGACATGCACCAGTAATTCCAAGAATGATTCCTACCTACATCAAATCCAAACTTATTTCTGTACATACTGCATTATAAATAATATAGACCACCTTATGACTAAAAGTACTAACCTTTGTAGGAAGATGAATACTATCGGGTGCATTCTTCAGGTACTGACTGATTTGATCGGTTGTAAAAACTTTTGCCTTTTTAGGAGTGTAATCGGTGTGTTGCTTCTTAAGAAAATTTTGTAATTTTGAATAATTTTTTATGTCAATGCTATTTTCCATAAGTATCATTTTTTTAAGCATCAAATACTTAGACCAAAGCGTCGCTGAGCATAACTTTGAAGACATTTCATTAAAATACGCCAATAAAACTATTTCGTCAACTGATTTCGTTTCATGTGTGGTTTGCCATTTACAAAACTCGTCGTAACATTTTTCGTACATGTGCTCCGATTTTGCGGGTAAAGAACTCCGTGTTGCTGCATGGGCAGCCTCGATCAATTCCGGTGGTATATAATTTTCATCTATCCAATGATCTTCACTCATGGTAAACTAATATTTATACATGATTAAACTTGCGATTAGGTAATGGTTACGCCTGTCAAAATCCCCACTGAACGTATTGATCATACGTTGCTTGAAGTGGGAAAATGATCGTCTTTTGCGAGTTTTTATTTTTCGTATCCACGTCCGTAAAATCAGCTTTTACGGCCGCAAAGGCGTCCGTAAAGATGAATTTTGCGGTATAGGATATCAAAAATGTGATTTTTGTAATTAAGCATGACACTTATAGAAATATTAACTTCCTTAAACCGCAAGACTAACAGATTATAATTCTTTCAGGCAAATAACGATGCAGAGGTTGCAACGGGCATCAATTATCCCCATTATCCGTGCATGACGTACAGACGTGAGCATTGTTCTTTTTTGTTTTAAAATAAACTTATTGTACAAGATATCAAGTGTAACCTATGCCTATGGATCACTGAAAAACTGTGTTTTGGTTCAAAATTTAGTTCATTTTAGAGATGATAAATTTCTACCGGTGACTTTGATGAAAATATAAAATAAGTCTTGGTATATAATGGTCAATAAAAAGGATCCAATGGTTGGTAAGGGGTCGACCATAAACCACGTGGACAGTTTTAGGGGGAGCAGAAGAGGGGGGGGGGGGGTGCGAAAGTCCAGGATTGTCCCCCAGGGGGAAAGGGAAGGGTGAAATGACTGAAAAATTGTCCATGTGGTTTATGGACAACCACTAAGGGGTCATTCAAATATTACGTATTCAAACATTATCAGCATCAGGGGGGGGGGGGGAAGAATCCTGACAGAAAGCTATCTGAAACTTGCTAACATGGGGGTGGGGGGAGTCAAATTTGCTGAAAAACTTGCTGACGTAATACTTGAATGACCCCTAAGCAAATCTTTTGGAAAAAATAAAATTAAAAAGGTTATAAAGGGGGAAACAGGCTTTTAGAATTTAAACAAAAAATAATAATTTCAAAACAGATATTAAGAAAATAACAAGACGAGGTTTCGACTCATGTTCGAGTCCTCTTCAGGAAGTTTTGAATCTTGCTCATTATTAAATTTATAAAACCAAATTGCCATTGCAAATCTCTCATCGGAAGCTTCTTTGACATGTGGGTGTGATTACACGTAGTAAAGATAAAGAGCAGGGCTCAGAAAAATGAAGCGCAGCCTTGTATGTGACTTTTTATGTTTATACGCTGGAACTGGTTACATTTTGTTATTTGATGTTTCAGATAAAAATGCAATTTTGGCTGCAAATTGTAATTTAGGCACGTTACTAACTATTTTGCACCCCTGAACCTAATAAGTATTGTTGTGCATTGAAAATTTCATTTTTGGCTTCTTCGCCCCAAGTCGAGTCGAACCACAAATTCACCAATATTTTGTATCAACTTTTTCTCTGTCTTTGAAGAAACTGGTACATACTAACTACTTGTATTAGTTTCAAAAGTGCAAAGTGTACTTAGTAATATGACTAAATTACAATTTGCAGCTAAATTGCATTTTTTGTCTGAACAGCTCAATAACAAAAATTAAGCAGTTTCAGCATATAAATAATAATATTTTTATCAAACCCGAGTTCTTGAAACCAACGTTAAGTCGGATGAATCAATATTTGTTCTAATAATTTCATTACTCTCATTATAGGTGATCGTTCCTCATACCAAATGATAATGGACGGAATAAAATTGATGGAATGTGACGATTTCGTTGAGGCAATTACAAACGCTCTTATGTCTGTATTTTGTGTTTAATCGGCTCTACCCAAAGGCTCATGTATGTTCAATGCTCTTTACACAAATGTATTTGTGTAAGATTTCTGACACAAAACACCGAGGTACTGACATAGAGAAAAGGAAAGTCCTAACTTTATTTAATAAACTCTCCAAAATCACCTAAGAAAGAGCATATGGAAAGAGCATATGGTACCGTAATCGATTTTTATATTATTAACTACTTTCGTTCAAAATATTGAAAAGAAAGTGTAGTTCGTGTACATTTTCACCAAAATGTTTCAATTTTTACTTAAACATGCAACAAATTTATTTTCAGATTTACACACAGGGGAATAAAGATCCCATTCGTACAGGTTCGAGTACCATATCAGTAGTATAAAATGTTGCTTTTTTCATACGAAGTGAGTATAAAAGTTCTGTATAATTATATTTAGTTAGTATAATGCCATTCAGTACATAATATCGTATGAAATATTTCAGGTGAAAATGGAGAAAGTGATTTATCACTTTTGTGAAGATTGTTTTGGCATAAACTAGCTCAGGTAATCTACGATACTGGCATTTCTGTTATTTCTTCTGTCAACTGATAGAAACAGTGTTATGCATTATCTACTTATTCTGTATTATTGGTTTTACTTAAACATGCAACAAATTTATTTTTCAACAACTTCATTCTGATATGCAATTAATGATAATAATATATATATATTTTTTCTGTTACAGAAAACTTGCGTCGTCAGCAGTGCATCAAGTTTCAATGCAGTTGACAATTAATATATTAAGATATGTATTATAAAATTGTTCCAAATTATATTTTAATACGTTTTTATATTGTTCGGTGATGTTTTATAAATATGCGAGAAATTTATAATAAAAAAAAATGTATGTGTTCTAATAAAATAAAAAGTATTTTTTGACTTCACATTCTAAATTACTCCAAATTAAGTATATAAAAAACAGAAACATTCAATACGTACATACCCACTCGTTTGTCAAAAATCAAAGTAATCTCGGTAGCTTATGCATGGGACAGAATTATTAAGCTACTAAATCTTTATATGATTTCTATAATTTAGTACTTGGTGGTAAATAAATGATTTATATAATCTTGATTCTATCACTCGATGAGTTTTCATTATATTAGAGGAATTTATCGATGCTTCAAGCCAAGGTGTCACCTAGTACAAAAGGCTGCATTTTAAATGAATTTTAAAAAGAAAACCCATGATGATAACACATAAAATGCTATAGTAAATAGAAAACAAAGAGAAGATGTACTTGTATAACCACCCTAAAAACTAGCTGCGAACTGACGAAGAAAATTACCAAGAGCAATTGAAAGTGCATTGTTGATATTAGACATAATGTAAATATCACAAGAAAAGTAGATTTTTTTTTTAATTTTAAAGACTAATATTGTAATGTTAAACTTGAAATCAGATTATAGTAGTTGAGTAGTAGAAATGAAAAACATATTTTCTTCTTAGCTTTTTGAAAATGTAATAAAAATATAGGCCTTTCACTTAAGGCTCTAGTTCTTTCGATCCCAGTAATTTCGAGCACAATTTTGTTTTGTATTATATAAAAATAACTATTTACGTGTATAAGGGCAAAAAGATCCTGAAAAAAGCAACTATAATCCTTAAATGAAAAAGCCTTTTCAATTCTCTGCAAAGAAATTAATTATAAAATTAAATTGTAGCAGGCAAGATGTTGCATTGCAAAAACAAATAAAATACAATGAAATTGAACAAAATAAAATAACATTAAATTAAATTAAGTAATGCAGAATTAAATAATTAGTTACGTTAAAAAAAATCATCATTCATAGTAAAGGGACTCATTTTGCTATTATTAAATTAATCACGAAAATAAATTATATCAGGTAAAATATACTGGTTGCAAATAAAATAAAATAAAACCGAAAAAAAATTAAACAATATGAACTGAACTGACATAGAAGAACATAAAATGAAATAAATTTAAACGGAAAAAAGTGAAAGAAAATAAAGTAGAATAAAATACATTAAAATATAATCTAATTTAATTAACTAAATAAAGTAAAGCGATATAAAGCAGACAAAAATAATAGGGGAGACGGGCCCAACTCGGACCCCTAATATTGTTTTGTTCAGAAGAAATATAAATTAAAATCGATTATCACAAAAACAAATTCAATTCAAAAGGAATATATTTTAGAAACATTCCTCTGCAAAAATCAAGCTTCTAAAGTTTGTTTCTGTGAATGAATGAATCAAAACAAAAATACTTCCTTTTTCGGCACTTTCAAAACCGGGTCCTATCTCATGACGCTGAAACTAGCAGGAAATTCGTAGCAGGAAATTCGCGCGCCGGGTCCTCTGACAGGAGTTCTCAACGCATCTGGAAAACTATGCAATTACGCTCGCTTCTTGTTATTCTGTTATTGTTTCTTAGTATATAATTATATTTTGAAGAGAATCAAAGATGTTTTATTGTGATATAGTACCTGCAAATATTTTTTAAACTAAATCCTGTCAGAAATAACGCAGTAACTTATAAGCGTGTACGCGTCCGTAAAAGTATCTTTGCACTCGATTTTGATTATTTATTTCATAGTTTGTTATAGTTAATGATATTCTGAAGGGAATGCAAAAGGTCTCTTTGTGATGCGGTTCGTCTAAATATTGTTTAAACAATTTTCTAATGGAAGTAATACAGACACCCCTAGGCGTATACGCGACCGGGAAAATCGATATAAAACTATCTTTGCACTCGATTTCTATTATTTATTTAATATTTTCTTATAGTTTATGATATTCTGAAGGGAATGCAAAAGGTCTCTTTGTGATGCGGTTCGTCTAAATATTGTTTAAACAATTTCCTGCTGGAACTAATACAGATACCTATAGGCGTATACGCGACCGGGAAAATCGATATAAAACTATCTTTGCACTCGATTTCGATTATTTATTACATAGTTTGTTATAGTTTATGATATTCTGAAGGAAATGCAAAAGGTCTCATTGTGATGCGGTTCGTCTAAATAATGTTTAAACAATTTCCTAATGGAAGTAATGCAGCCACCTATAAGCGTATACGCATCCGGGAAAATCGAAATAAAGCTATCTTTGCACTCGATTTTGATTATTTATTTAATATTTTCGTATAGTTTATGATAATCTGAAGAGTTAAATATCATTATTATTTAAGCAATAAACGCCAATTTTTTGGACTATTCAATAAAGTCGGAGGGTCAGTAGTACAACAGCCGGAAATAGTTAAATATTAATATATACTGCATTTCTATAGAAAATGTTGAATTCCCTTCATACCATGATAAACTATAAGAAACTATGAAATAAATAATCAACATCGAGTGCGAAGATGTACTTTTATATCGATTTTCTCGGTCGCGTATAGGCTTATAGGTGGCTGTATTAGTTCCAGCAGAAAATTGTTTAAACAATATTTAGACGAACCGCATCACAAAGACACGTTTGAATTCAGTTCAGAATATCATAAACTATAACAAACTAAGAAATAAATAATCAGAATCGAGTGCATAATACTTTTACGGACGCGTACACGCTTATAAGTTGCTGCGTTATTTCTGGCAGGATTTAGTTTAACAAATATTTGCAGGTACTATATCACAATAAAACATCTTTGATTCTCATCAAAATATAATTATATACTAAGAAACAATAACAGAATAACAAGAAGCGAGCGTAATTGCATAGTTTTCCAGATGCGTTGAAAACCCCTGTCAGAGGACCCGACGCGCGAATTTCCTGCTAGTTACAGCGTCATTCCCAACTCGGAGCCTCTTCCTCGGCCATCGTCCGACCTCCTTGTTTAAAGTGAATTACAACAATATTCAATCGAAATTTAAGATTGTTAATTAATATCCTTTTTAATAAAAATATAGTTTTAACTTAATTGATTTGAATATATGAGGGTCGGCCTTAACAATTTTGGGAGTCCGCGTTGGGCCACTCTCACCTACTATAATGCGTGAAATACAATTTTGTTTATGTCTAGACAAAGGCGCGATTTCGTACAATGCTACCTCTGGCTAGATTAACACAGAAATGACTTCTTTTTCAAAGACTGTAAGTCACGTGAGCATAATTACAGTCGTTACGGCTGTAGAGGGAGAGGTCCGACCTGGGCCCGTCTTCCCTACATAATATTATATATTATAAAATAAAATAATAATATAGTAGCTTACTATGATTTTGCGAGAGCTGCAGATCGACTTAGACAGATGGCGCCATACCTCACATTTGTGTATGAAATGTAGGACTGCAGAAACCTACACCAAGTATAGCATCGGTCATGAGTCGATTTCCGCCAGATAAACAATACTTTCGAAACGTAAACACAAACAACGTGGCTCGTCTTACCAACTGCGAGCTGCTGCTTGAAAACGAAATCGAAAAATTGTTCACCAGACGGGGATCGAACTCACGACCTACGACTTCGTAGTCCAGTGCGTTAACCGCCTGAGCCACGAAGCCGATTATTAATAATAAATTTTATTAGTAATAAAAAAAACAAAATACAATTAAAAAACAATTCATTAATTTTATTTATATAAAATGTTATATAAAATAAAGTAAAATAAAGCCAAAAAAATAATGAATAAAACAAAATAAAATGCAATATAATAAAATGCAATAACGTATAATAACACAAAATAAAATGGAATCAAACGCAGTAAAATATAATATAACGAAACAAAAGTAAAGAAAAATAAAGCAAAAAATAAAATAAAATAACACAGAGTAGAGTAAAGTAAAGCAAAATAAAACAAAATGAAATAAAATTCAATGAAAAAAACAATTTAATCTTTTTTATATTATATGTTTCGCTGATAAAATATAAATAAATAAAAAATAATTGTTTGCGGAGGATTTGAACCTGCAACCTTCGTTGCAACAGCCAGAGCCCATACCTACCGAGCCAATAAGTAATTTGTGAAACTCGCTATGTATGTCGCATTTGATCATCTGATAACCGGAAAAATTTGTTGATATTAATATCAATTAATTAAAATAATTTACTTTTAAAATTACTTTAAATTATAAACACGGTTTTAAGATAGGCTTGATTTCTTCTGTTACGACCCAGTGAATATCTCGAACGAGATATAAACCGAATAGTAACACGGGCGTGTAACTCAGTAGAATTACTGGGTTCTTTAGGTGAGTGGGGGCTACTGATGACACAGGAAAGTCGGGAATAAGGGTACAATAAGGAAACACTTTATTTGGTTGAAATTAATTAATTTATTGCTGGTTCGATAACATTTCTTTAGGTGTACAAAGTGGTGTTGTTGGATGAGGGGAAAGAGGGATAAGGGAGGTTCTATTAAGGGGAAAAATTCCTCAGCAGTCTGTCGCTCATTTTCCTCCAGGATAAGGTGAACGACCTTTGGCAAGTTTGGGCGCTGACACTTTTGTCCTGCTCGACGGCGTTTGACTGAAAAATATTTGTTTCTTTTTAGATATTCATTTTTTTATTTTAGAACTCGCGAAAGTGAGAAAACAAAGTATTATAAAACTAATCAATTGTATTGTTCATTTAGTTAACGCTCTGCTAGAAATCTTTGGAACATCGAATGTGAGGAAGGTATTTCCCTAAGAATTGGTCTTTAATATTAAATATATATTTATATTGTCTCTATTTTTAGAATTAAAAAAGATGAGTTATTTAGGAAAAAATAATGATAAAAACAGGAATATTAGTCGCGTGAGAGGGGCGACTTCGTCTCGGTGGGCTGTGCGCAATATGTAGGAGAGAAGGAGCTGTGGTTTCGCAGGCCTACCCGCTATGCCACAAAAGAAAAGGGGGGGGGGGGTGCGATTTCGCAGGCCGACCCGCTATGTCGCAAAGGGAAAAGGTTTGTGTGATTTCGCAGGCCTACCCGCTATGTCACGAAAAGGAAGGAAGTGCAATTTCGCAGGCCGACCCGCTATGTCGCAAATGGAAAAGGTTGGCGTGATTTCGCAGGCCTACCCGCTATGTCACGAAAAGGAAGGAAGTGCGATTTCGCAGGCCGACCCGCTATATCGCAAATGGAAAAGGTTGGTGTGATTTCGCAGGCCTACCCGCTATGTCACGAAAAGGAAGGAAGTGCGATTTCGCAGGCCGACCCGCTATGTCGCAAATGGAAAAGGTTGGCGTGATTTCGCAGGCCTACCCGCTATGTCACGAAAGGAAAGGAGAAGAGAGGGATCATTTGTTTATTTATAAAATAAAGAGATACTTACCATTTCTTTTCGCTGGTCCCTTTTTGAACGGCGATCAGTTGTTCCGACGGACTCGTTCTATGGAAATTGGTTGCTTGGCCAGATGAACTTCTGTGACTGAAGAACTTGAATTCTTCTCGTGGTAGTCCACTCGTCCTCTCTCTGGTACTCTCTAGTCTACACTCTAGTCCTCTCTCTGTGGTACTCTCTCTTCTACACTCTGTCTTTCTAGTCTTCACTCTGTCTTCTCTCTGGTCTACACTCTGGTCTTCTCTCTGGTCTACACTCTGTCTTCTCTCTGGTCTACACTCTGTCTTTCTAGTCTTCACTCTGTCTTCTCTCTGGTCTACACTCTGGTCTTCTCTCTGGTCTACACTCTGTCTTCTCTCTGGTCTACACTCTGTCTGATTTTCTGTACGCGACAGCGTATTTATCGTGAGCCATAGTTTTATCCCCGCTTTGAGTTTTTCCCCTTCTATTTTGAAAATGGTGGATTTGTGTGTTGGACAGGTTTTGGAAATAGGCCAAGGAGGAAGCATGCATTAACTAATGCTTTTACATTATTGTTATAACATACGGTGTCGTAGATAGCTATTTAGAACGTACTCGTTTTCTCTTTTATTCTTAGAAAAGTCAAAAACCGGTAACTTGATAGTTATAAGAAAAGTTTTTCGGCTTAGGCAACGCGAGCCATCTTCTGATTTATGGCTAATGAAAGTTAAAAGAAGGTCTAATTTGAAACGGTTTCGTTCCAACATGCTACGTCTACGTGATCTCAACGCTATATTAAAAAAAAGGAACTCGTTTGTCCGACACCGACATACAATTACGACAATTTTCGGATTTGTCAATACATACAAAAAAAAGGGTAATCGCGCTAGTTACGGAGACGTAACACTTCAATAAAAATAAATTTTATGGGCTCTGCCTATCACTTGAAAAAAAATTAAAAATTTCTTCTTTCTTCCTTCTTCATGAATTTAAAGACACTATCACTTTTTAAAATTAAGACTCTATTTAAAATTGAAAACATAAAAAAATTTTTTTTTTTTTAAATTATAAATAAAACTTAAAACTCTTTAAAAAATATACATAAAAAAATAAAAATTAACTTTAAAACACTCAACGTTTCGGACCTCTCGGGTCCCTCTTCAGGAGTCAATAATTAAAAACTGTTTTGAGCGGTGTAAAATTACCTCGTTTAACGTAGGCTCCACTTTTACCACGTTTAGCGTGGTAAATTTCATCAGGATTTTTTTACAGTGTATCTCCTAAATGTCTTGTAGGTTAGGCACTTAATGACGGTGACTTCGGCCAGCGATACTTGCTTTTCAGCAAAGATCGACAGCTTGAACTGACGAGCTAAAACTGACTGGGTATCAAAGCATCTTCCGCTCAAGTTGGCCTGCTTGACAGTGTTAAGCAGAGGTAGCCGCAACGCTCGTCAATTGTTACTTAAAATGTCTTTCCGTGTAGCGAAAAAATGCTACACCTGCGAAGGCTGCCATTTAACTTTAATACATTTTTCCATCCTCCGTAAACGGTTTTTCCTGGTGGCGACCTGTTTGGCTTCGGAAGACCAAATGCATCATATCTCTCGGTGTATAAAGTTCAACTCTCGTAAAACGTCATTTGTTTAATGATTTCGCGCGCTCAAACATATAATTTTCCTCTCGCTCCGCTCCCCTCTCGAGGGCCATATACTTAAAGCTCAAACGCTGAACTGCCGAAGCAACCTACACGCAAAGAAATTTTAAGTCAATGCGACAGCATTTTAGGAAGTAGTAGTTACAGTACAGATTCTGACGAATTTGAAATGACGGTTACAATTCGAATTCGTTAAAAAGAAAATTTTTATAAACAGATTCAATTTGAGTGCACCTTTAAGAATATTTATTCATAATTTCTAGACGATATTGTTATTAATAATTATTTGTAATGATCTATAAACGTTGTTGAAACGGAAAAACTGGGTACTTTTTCATTTTAAAGCTTCCTTATTGAAAACCGTGCAAGATACACTAAAAATGCACTCAACCTTTTTTTATAGAGCACAAAATTTCCAAAAAAAAAATCAGCAAAAGCCATAGTCTAAAATTAATAGATTATCCATGAATAATACTGGAATTTTGTCTTACAAGTTAATTATGAATATTTTAGAGTTTTTGTAAAGTATGAGGCATATTCCATTGTTGCTCGTGGTTAAGCTATTAACTTTAGTCTAGGGCCCTCGCTGACTTTTTTTGTAGGAATTTTTGTGCTCTACAAAAAAGTTTCAGTGCATTTTTCGTGTATCTTGCACTGTTTTCGATACGGAAGCTTTGAAATAAAACGCGTGATTTGATAGGCCAAAACCTAAAAATCAACTTTATTCCGATCCTGCGGTGACGATCCGATCGCGACGCGGACTTCCTAACCCGACGACGTCCCTAAACGTTCTGAAAAAACCCGATCGTCAATTTTTTACATCTTAGTCCCACTTTTCAAATTCTCGAACGTTTAAATAGACTACAACGTCATATTATATGAGGCGTCTCACAACAGAAATGGCTAAGTCACAATAAATACGTTTTGAAAAAAAAACACAAAAACCTGTATGTCTTTAATGTATCTAAATTGATTGTTAATGCATTCCCAAAAATAAAAATCGATTTTTTATAGAGAAAAGTCATTTTTTAATATGGACTTAGCCAATTTTGGTGTGACTTTTGGACTTGGCTATTTTTGAAAAAAAAATTTAAGGACTTAACTCATTTTGATCTGAAATTATGACTTAGCTATTTTTGTTTCAAAAATTTTAATGGACTTAGCGATTTTAGATTTGCAATTTATAAAGTTGTAAAATAATGTAATAACAATGCATGTATTTTCATGATTACTATTAAGGGGAAAAAATTTTAAAGAAATATCTTTTAGTTTTTATCAAAAAATGGTTACCTTTTTTTTTTATCAACATAGTTTTTTAATAATTCATTAAATAAATTTTATTTTTAAGTGCCGTATATACACAAGAAAATTAATCAAATAATTGGTTAACATATAACAATATAACAATTTTATAAAATTTCAACAAAACAACCGTTTATTCACTTTCATCTTCATTTGTATCGTCTACTTCATTTATATCAGAATTATTAGATGTGAACAATGACAAATACCAACTTAAATTTTCAAGTGATTTCCAATTTTTACCAAAATGTTTGATTAAAAGGGTTTGAATGTCCTGCAACTTCAACTGTTTCACTGCTCGTCCACTGCCAACCAATTCGGGATTTACGGTGATAAATTATATCCACGTTTCAATATCGATTGAGATCGACCTCCGGATTCCGAATACGATTGATAAGCTTGTACCATAACCGATTTACTTTTTTTCACTCTACTGATCACCAGTTTTTTTATTTTTGAAATTTGAAAATGCAAAGATGAGGTAGATTTAAGCACTCGTTGTGCTTCATTTTTCCAATCATATACATTCCAGTCTTGTTCTCCACGTAATATACTGCATCCAGAATTTTCTATTTCACGTGCGTACTCGTCAGGAGTAAGAATAGTTTCTATTTTTTTAAGTCGCTTCTCAATGTTTCCAAAAACTCTGTCAGCAGGCATAAAAGAATGACCAGTTACTGGAAATACAAGTTCCACAGTTTTAATATGAGCAGGTGCCTCGAAGAGCCATTTACTGGTCATGAGCAATTCAGTAGAATTTTTATTTTGACCAGCACATCCGTCTGCAATCAATCGCACAGTTTTAATCTCAGAATCAGACCAATCATAAGAACTCAATCTATTATAGACCGCTGACGCTATTTCGTTCGATCCTTTACCATATTCGTTTTCCATCCATAGATAAGAATGTACAGTCTCGTTTGTTAATTGTTCATTAGAAGAACCTTGTACAATAGAAAAATTATACATATATAGCTGACGCTTATAATACACGATTTGATCTGGTATTTTTGTAAGAGGCAAGTTTTTTTGACAGTCATAACTAAAAATAATCAAATCGTCTGGAGACTCTCGTAAGTGATCAAAAAAACATTTAGCTTCGGCGATGTGAATTTTCTTTTTTTCAACCAATTTTCGTTTTCTCTCATTGCCGAGACTTCTTTTTATTTTTTCGTCAAATGATAAGCATACAGAACAAACGTCTTGACGAGGGGAACCAAAGCCAATGTTAAAATTTAAATTAAATATATTTCTGAAGAAAGTTTGCTTAACTTGAAGGTCGCTCTTTGCGTTGCGATTGTACATTTTCCACAACCTATTTATGTTCAATTCACTAGATAAAGAAACACGCATCGAGCTTTTACTTCTAGCATAATGACTTTTATTTCCTCGTAAAGATTTGATAAATTCTTTTACACTTTGTCTTTTATGTCGGTACAAAAATTCTTTGCGATTACCTCCGCGCTTATCTAGCTTTTGTTGACCCGTTATTAAAAAATTTTTCATGATATTTTGTATTCGACCTTTTTTAACGTCCAATATATGGCAAAAACACTTTTGACACACCTGTACACACTTTTTATTTTGTTTCACGAAATAGCTGATTGTCATACCTTTGACATTTCTTTCATTTGTACGTGAACGGTGACGATCAGGTGTTCGAACAGCAGTATTTCAAAATGTAAGCATCTTGATCTTTTTTATTTGGTCTTTGATAAAATCCCGAATGAAATTTTCTTATATCTGACAGAGTCAATTTTTCACATTTATAAGTAGATGCTTTTGTCGAATGTTTGCAGGTTGGTAGTGTGGGGAGACAAGTAGCACTGTACCTGTGAACACCGATATTGAATTTTAATTGTTAATATTTTTTCTCATTTAATATGTTTTTAGATTATTTTTATATGCACGAAAAAAAGTTGATCCAACTATTCAATGAGTCATCGATTTAACTATAGTTGGGATAGCCATGTTTCTAGTCGTTTCAACTATCATTTTTTCCCGTGTATAATTAAATATGGAATTACCTTTCTCTTTTCTTCCTTTCTTGTAGCCAATTAGAACGTTTACCAATTTTTTTTCGACCAGATGCCGAATTTACTTCTTGTACTAATTCACTTTCCATTTTGATTTTATTTCAATCGAACATCCGAGTAGGTGAAAAGTAAACGAACGACTGAGGGCCTTGCAATGTTAAAAATTCACAAAGAATGTAGACGACGAAAGTAAAGTTTGTATCGGTTTGTATTCTCGGAAGTTCGCACATCCATTGTCAATAAACATAATACGTATATATCGAAGTAAATTAAATTTATAAAATATATAAATGTAGTAAATTAAATTTATAAATTTTATACGTACAATATATTATACGCGTTTATTGTATACACGTATATAGATAATAATATAGTATATTATTATGTACGTGTATACATATTATTGCGTACGTACGAGTATGTATTTGTGTATGTATATTTTATTGTACATGTATATTTTATTCTTAAAAGTAACATTGGACTTAGCCATTTTTAATAAACACGTTCAATGGACTTAGCGGTTTTTTTATTTGCATCAGTTTTCTAACATGCGAGAAACAAACGAAAAAGCACATTTTTTGTCCATTTTATAATGAAGTATAACAAAAAATAGACTAAAAAATATGAATATCTGAATAACTCAATTTTCGAAAAAAAATGGACTTAGCCATTTCTGTTGCGATGTAACACATATATCGATTATACTATTCGAAATACAAATACTTTTATCGAGATCGTCACCATTTCGAAGGGCCTTTTACATAATTTACCTAACAGGCCTGCTTCATTTTGAGAGGTACCCCCATTCGGGTGTGCAATGGCGTAGGGGAAACCACCTCTGTGGGAAAAATCCTACGCCGGGTACCGCAGTTGATAAAACATCGATTCCGTCCGTAACACTCTCCCCCCTTTACGAAGTCCACGGACTCGTACATTTCGCTAGAATCGATGTTTTCATAACCTATTCAAATCATCATCGAAGTTTTCACACGTCACGCACTTTGCATTAACATCTTTCAACTCGCATGGTACTATCAGATAGTACCATCATCATAACTTAGCAACCAAGTACAATATCTTGCTCATTCATTTCCAATTCTCTAATATTATTCCATTCGATTCCATCAATACAGCTTCCAATTAGCTTTCCATAAACTAAAACTCACCACAACATCATGTGACATTTCACATCACCGTTCTGTCGTGATCATCAGTATTTGTGCCCAAAGTCAGTAAAAAAGACAAAGCAGGTAGATCCACTAACTACTACAATATTACTTAAATAATATCAAAAACAAAGGTAAACTTATCGATCATAAAGCAAAGTCAAAAGAAGGCATATACCATGCCAAAGAATGTTCGCTATCAATGTAAGAGGCTTACAGATGTCTGTAATACTACTCAACTACTATTCAAGGTCGTCAAAATACTACTCATATTCTATCAAACTACACTACGTTAAACAAGTCGGGATTTTCATAGTAGTGTTGTAAGTCATTCAAATCAGTCTTATAACGAAGATGTACAGTCTCACAAGACATCGTACTGCATACCGTATTACTGCTCCCCCTGCTAAGGGAGCATCATCGACGAAATTCGCACACAGCAACCACACATCTTCGCAATCAGTACGGACACATTGCGCCATGACCATGTAAAAATCACCACATCTTAAGCATTCAACTATAAGAATTATTTATTTACAAGTTGCATAATAATTCTGATGACTACATGGATTTTCGACGAAATCATTCCATGTCGCACATGGTGTTTATAAATATCACAAAACGAAAGTTAAGGCAGCTAGGAATGCAAACATTTCAATTGTCGTCTCCGTCGATTGATAAAACAATTGTCATCGAAATAAATTTTTTTTTTTGCATCTTTTAAAATAATTTCTACCGATATAGCCGCCGTATGACCTTTTCTGAAATCTGGTGAAAATCTGACGAGTCACGTGATAAAATAAATTCACTTGAATAATATTTCAGATTACGGCTCTGTTCAAGTGTCCAGAAATAGCGACAACCTTTCACTTCAAGTTGTCGAAATAACGTAATTTTTCCTTTTGGCAAATAATTGTTGTAACAACACGGGACGAAATAAAAACTCCGGCGGTGTTCAAAAAACAGGAAATTTATTTCTCCAAACCCATTTACGACGCGATTGGCGACGATACGAACCTTTTCAACGGACGCGAAAATTCACTCTCGGCTCGCGAGATTCTGCCTAAACAAAAAACGCTCCATTGCGAATGATAGGAATTCGCTTTATCGACGGGTATTTGAATTTTGGTTTACATAGAAGGTCCCACCTTACGAACCTCCAAATTTCTTGTTCACTCAAAGGCCAGCACTGACCAAAATTCGAAGCGCGACTTCGAATCCACGTGCTCGAAACCAAAGAGCTACTGTCCATTTAGAAGTGAGACAATGGCCACATAACAGAATTTCAAAAACATGAAACTGAAACTAACCACATACTCGCAGCCACATATTAGGAATATTAGTAAAAATTGTTATTTATTTCATTGCAACTATTTAATTATTGTTACTTATGAATGAATTGACGTTTCAGAGTTGCTGGTTTTTCGAAAAATTAGTATTTTTAATTGCGAACCATTCTTTTTTCGAATTTGCGTCCAGTTTCAATTTCATACATAAAGCTTTATTCCACACCTCATAATAAACATGCATTATATTTATCCTTTATATTTCACGAATCGCCTTTAAACTATTTTAAAAACAGTTTACACAGCGTAATAATTCATATCGTCGTCAGTTTAGGACCTTTACAAATGTACCCAGTACCTTTACTTATGTTTATGACAATTATTGTCCGTAACAATTGTTGTTCCTGACTGCCTCAACTTATCCGATTACGTTTGTGTATCGTTTTCGACGTCTACCAAATTACATTTCTTAAAACACATCATGTCGTAGATCTGCAAGCTTTGTTTATATTATATTGCCATAGTAACATTATGACATTTCAGAAAACAAGAAAAACATATATAGACATTTGAAATGCATTCCTTTAAAAAGTCGTCATAAGCGAATCATTTCGCATAATACAACCGTCTCGTAAAGTAGGTAGGCGATTTGCTCGTGACCATCGACTCTTGCGATCGTCTCGAGGAGTTTTCATGAAAATTCCGTAAAAAAACAGAAATTAATAATTCGAATATTAATAATTCAAAGGCTCATGTTTTCAAATACGAGTCCAAATTATGTAAGGAAATTTTAATTAATTCAATTTCGATTCATCATGTCATCATCATCACCCAAATAATGGGACATATCAATCAAAGGCAAGGGCAACTATAAAGACGACAAACATGAAAAATCATTATATGTATTATGATTTATATTAGTTATTACCATTCAAATTGTCATTCGCGCACAAATTTGACTTGAAATCGATACCAAACCTTTCATGAAAACGTCGAACTTCTGTTTTATTTGCAATTAGAATCATATTCATATTACACACCCATCGTGCTACTTTGTTTCCATATTTACAAACAAATCAAATTTCTTCAATCTACATGATAAAGTCAATAATCAATCGCCGTCAAAAACTATTATTTTCTATCAAACTTCTGTTCGAGAAAATGCGGAGTTCTTTCGATTATCTTTCAAAGTACTGTTTTTGTGCAAAACGGGAGGAAAATTAAAAGACATGATTCGGTCGTTGAATACAAGTATCCTTTTTTCATTAGGACCCTAAGGACATAGGCAACAATTTCCACAGTACATAAATCGGACCGACATACCACTGTCAGAGCTCACGATCAATTTTCTACTGCCAGCCTCGAGGAGATTTCCAGGGGACCCAACTAAAACAAGAGACAAACGTTCCCCGGCCAAAGCCAAAAGGCGGCGCTTTCAAGCGCTCATATCGAAACACAAATCGATAAAATTCAAAAGATTAATTATTTTCGAATTTGCACCAAAGACTACAGGAATCGAATTCCAATTCGATTCGTCCACGCTCAGATTCTCAAGACTTCTCATTCGCCAAAGGCCTGTATAAGACACTTAGTCATACACATGTTCCTGCCAGGTTACTATCCATCAGGAGATTGAGCATCATGTGGACCAAATTATGTCACGCTTCGAACCTCCGGACTTCTTGTTCACCAGGAGGCCAGCGAGGGCAAAATTGGAGTCTGCCTCCAATCCCCGAACTCGTAACCACACAGGTTACTCTCCATCCAGAAGCGAGCCACATGTGACATCAAAGTTCGAGATCTAAAACAATATCTGCTCTCAAAATATTTTGTATTACAAACTGAGTCAATATAGAATTTCGCCGTTTACGAAACAGTCAGCTGTCCCGCTCCGAAAACAGAAAATCGACCTTCAGTAATGGCTCCATTTGCATTACAAATATCGCGAGAGGTACAAACAGAGATATCCAAAGGTGATATCTGGCAAATTCGAAAAGGAGGCTCAAAATCAAACCAAATTCTCAACTATTATGTCTCGTCAAGGCTTGCAATCTAAAAATCGGTACTAACAATAGTGCGTAACTTTCAGGATCTTTACAAATATATATGTAACAGGTCGTCGGCGACCGCCGATTTTCAACAGGGGTACCCCCATTCGGGTTTTCAATTGCACGGGAAAAATCTCACTCATGTGGAGGAAAAACCTGTACCGGGTACCGCAGATTTCAAACATCGATTATGTTCGCAACAGTTTTGTTTCAACATTTATTATGGCGCGATGTTCTTACGGACATCTAGTGAAAGACGATGTTCGTCAGAACACCTGTCAAAAGCGCTGACTGGTACTTGACAGTCAATAAACTCGAAAGGATCGATATTTCGGCTTAAATTGCCGAATTGCAACGTTGAATAAAAACTTTGCCAAACGTATTGTAGAGTGATTTGTACGTAATCGGATGCCTAACATTTCGTCATCGAACTTCGTACAATTCACACTTTTAATGATTAAATTTACAATTATTGACTTAATGATTTTTCGTTCTATTTCCCTGCATATATGCCCGTATTTATGTTCGATTCTCAATATAATCGAATTTAGAATTTAAAATTTATCCTCATTCTAAAATTTGTTCGAATTCTTATTCGTTATTAATATAGATTATTTAATTCAACCTGTGATTTGAATAAATTAATCATCGTGAATATTGGCGAATTCAAACAAAGCTTGTAGAACTAATTACATTTCAATTACCTTATTTGGATACATCACAGTTAGTACGCTACTAATTATCGTACATTCTTAAAGGTAAAATTTTAGTAATAGATATTCGCGTTGTGAGGGTTCCAAAGTAAATAAACCATTTAAGATATAAATTTCAATGATTTCTTCCTTACCGACGAACTATAGGGAAGTCGATAATTTCGCGTTAATGTCTGAATATGAGTACTGTACATATAAGATTTAAATTAAACGGAGACCACTTATAATGGTAACGAATTTTTTCGAAAATCTGGAACATTTGGTGTTTATGCCGAATCACTTTTATCGTGCCGCACATATTATCAAATTCAAATAAACACATTGATAAAACTTTATTCTTATATTAGACATAAACAGGTATCAACATCATACTGATATCTCGGCAATAGGAAAATTAATGGTATCGAACGAAAGAGTAATTTTTTCTTTTATTTATTTTGAACTTCCAAATGAAGTAAATTATTTCCGAATTATTTTCAAAAAAGGCATTAATAAAATTAGCGGTATCTATTTAACTTTAAAACCCTCCAACATTAAAAGGCGAATCAGACAGGGTAAGATACATGTACGTGCAGACGAAGCGCGTTTCAACTTTTAACTGTTTCTTAACGAACTACCCGAACTCCAAAAGCAAACAGAGGATATTCGAACGTATTAGATGTAAAATAAATTAATAAAGGTGGAAAAAGTCGTCGACATAAAACAAACACTATTATTATTAAACAAATACGACCGTGAATTAACAAACTGTCAATGAAGCGTCACAATTATTTTCCACTCTCAAATCGAACGTCGCGGAGGACGACAAAACACGATCGCGCGTCAAAGCATAAAATGGAGTCGCAAAGCGAACGCGAAACCAAAAATGGACAAAATGCAAATTACTCCGTTACAGAACCCGAAAAAATGTACAGCTGGACATGCTTAAGTCCATTTTACCGATGTTGCGTTCTCATCGCATTCCGGTAACTGATCGCTGCAATCCACATGTAGCCACGGAGGTTGATGATGGTGTTGTCTTCTGGAGGCTTCCTGTCAAACGGTTCCCAAGTCTCACAGACGACGTACGCAGCAAATTCTTAGCGACGTCCACGACGTCCAAGAAATCCCGCGACCGCTGTCACATCTCCGACCGCTCACGAAAAATGCTGCAACGTGGAGTCCAAACCCGGTGTGAAGTTCCACACATATACACGACACAATGTTCGGCCGCGAGCTCGCGAAAAAGGCACTTCCACCATACCCGGGATTGCTCCCGGGTTTCGGCACCATTTGTTAACGAATGATGGAAGGGCTTTGAAATAAAACGCGTGATTTGATCGGTCACAAACTAAAAATCAACTTTATTCCGATCCTGCGGTGACGATCCGATCGCGACGTGGACTTCCTAACCCGACGACGTCCCTAAACGTTCTTAAAAAAACCCGATCGTCAATTTTTTACATCTTAGTTCCACTTTTCAATTTCTCGAACGTTTAAATAGACTACAACGTCATATTATATATCGATTATACTATTCGAAATACAAATACTTTTATCGAGATCGTCACCATTTCGAAGGGCCTTTTACATAATTTACCTAACAGGCCTGCTTCATTTTGAGAGGTACCCCCATTCGGGTGTGCAATGGCGTAGGGAAAACCACTTATGTGGGAAAAAACCTACGCCGGGTACCGCAGTTGATAAAACATCGATTCCGTCCGTAACATTTAGAATGAAAAAAGTACCAAGTTTTTCCGTTTCAACAACGTTTATAGATCATTAAAATAACTATTAATAACTAAATAGTCGGAAAATTATGAATAACTATTCAAAAAGGTGTAATAAAAGTGTATCTACTTATAAAAATGTTCTTTTTAACGATTTCGAATGTTAACCACCATTTGAAATTCGTCAGAAATCGTGCGGTAGCTGTTACTTCCCTGAGCAGTGGCATTTACTTAAAATTTCTTTCCATGTACGCGAGAAAGGTGCGTATTAAAAACGGCTCCTTTCTGACGGCAGCGGCAGTCTAATCTAACCCAGATTTATATGGGAAGGATGTAAATTCATCACAAGGAAAACAATTTTTGTAATATAAAACGACTCCATCGCCTTTTGGATGGTTTCTATCCGCTCTTAAAATCTTATGACCTAGTATAAAACTATCTTCAGAAGCTTATCAAGCTATTATGCCACGATTCAGAGATGCAAACAATATAGTCGTTATGTATGAAATAAAATCTTTTACATCTGGAAAGGGCGCAGAGAGTAACTGCATATTCAAATGAATAAATATGAACATGATTTTCAAAATAACAGTTTGCATATCTTTAATATTAAGTCTTCTGCTTTTTTAAACAAATCTAACGTCTTATACGGAAGATGCTCGAAAATGGCAGAATTAAAGCTAGCACAGAGATACTTGTTGCTTGTTAGAACAGGATTGCTGTACTATTTAATTTGGATATTTTATATGTATAACACCTAGTTTTCCTATAATAAATGCAACAATAAGAGAGGAATACCAACATTATACCATATACGGTGCACAAAAATATATATGTACGGGAATCGAAAGAAAAATTGAAAACAGAATTTGATTAAAGTCTACCCATAACGTAGTGCAACTTTTTTCATGAGTTTGTGTTTTGGAGACGCCTGTAGGGTTAGAAGTTAGAGTATTTTAAATACCTATACTTGCCATAAGGTCGAATATGAAATACATACGAGTCGCTTAAGGGGCAGCCTTTTACTTGTCTTTTTGTATTTAAAAGATGCTACAACTTCAGGAGTATAATGATATTTTTTTTATCTGCAATTGTTTGCAGTTATAAAAGAACCCAGTCAAAAATTAGTCTGTTGGGAATCTAATTCGTTAGCGGAGTTATTTGATAATAAACTCTGGACACAAGTGTAGTAACAAATTTGCAAAGATCTACTAATCAGCAATTTCGATATGGTATACTTGAGGGTTCAGCGAGTTGCTAAACACGAATCCATTGTTTACATTTACAAAAATAAAAATTCAATGAATATGAACAAATATGGTTTTACGTTATTGCAGAATTCAAAATATCAAATTATTAGTGATATAAAGGGGTTACAAGGTTGCAAAGTAAAGTGTCACATTTTTAAGCCTACATTTTGAATATCAACAATAGAAACTACAAAGTAGCTATTTTGGTCATAATTTGCTGTTTTAGATCCGAGGTATTAAATTTTAATTATCTGATACCAGTCGTGTTACATAACACCAAAAACAGTGTTTAATTATATACCTATTAGTGAATTGAAGGGTTAATACGAATATACGTGCATATATACAAATTGCTTCTTTGGTTTTAGCACTAAGAAAATATGTGTAACATTTTTATATGGTCACAGTATATTTTCAGATTCATTTTCAATAACGAGGCGTTACTATGAAAATGGTAATCATTTTCTTCTTATTTATGATCATTTAATACTTTATTATTAAATTTTACAGTTATGAAATAATGTATAAATATATAACAATACACAATAACAAAATTTCTGTATTCATATGATATTAAATAAAGAATTATTTTCACTATACAAATAATAAAAGTTCAAATACATTAAAATAAGATTTCGTACATTTCTCGTGGTCAATTTTGCTGTTATTTTTTAACAAAATAATTTGCATTTCACTATGCGTCAGACAATCGAAATACTGCTATAAATACATTGCCATTAATCCAATTTTAAAATGTGTAAAATTTATGCATATGTACAGATATCATAACAGTTCTACTTCAAACATTGTACCTGTCATTTACTTTTACATGCAGTTCGTCATCTAACAATATTGCCTTCAATGCTTCTATTTCGTCGGTAACCCTGTGAAATATAAATTATATTTATAAACATGTAAACAAACAAAAAAAACACTTTTTTACATATTATAATTTACACTTCAGTTTTGAAAATTAACTTTCTAAAGAGCAGGTACCTTTCGTCTATAACTGACTTTGACATTTTTTATATTCAGAAAATTACGCTATCTCAATTGGAATGTATGCCAACTTTTTTGTCAAAAGATAATGAAATAATGTAAAATTCACCAAGGATAAATAATGCAATAAATAATAGTGACCATCTATATTCTGAATTGCAATTTCAGATTAACATCTATCCACTTCTTAATTAATTGCATTCAATTACATTAGTCGTACATGACAAATCGAAGAGATCACTGAAGCATGCAATCACATGCCATGCGCTGAAGCTAAACTGTGAAGCAGAATTGATTTGAGAGATACTACTGGTCCTGATTTCTGCGTAACCATAATTAAGGCCGTGCAGTGGCGCCTAGGGTACTGAAACGGCAATGTTAACTTTCTTCAGAGGGTTCTAAGTGGTCTGCCGGCAAGGTAGTTAATTGCACTAAAAAAAGGAAAATACGGATGACTGAATAAAATTTGCAAAATTCGGGCTCTGTAAAGGCAGTTCTAATTACTGTAGACGGGTTTTTATAAAATACCCATTAATTCAGAACTCGCCAAGAGTTTTCGGAAATAAATAAATATTATTTATTTCCGAAAATTCTGAGTCAGTTTTCAGTTAATTTCTATGGCATTTTCTACGATATTGTCTACAGCAATTAAATTGCCCTTACAAAGCCTGAATTTTGAAAAATCGATGTTTTTCTACGTTTTTTAAAGAAAATTCCTACCTTATCGACAGAGCACTTCAGAACCCCCTTAAGAGTACTCCGGACCTCGGAAGTTGCGTCCCGCTGTGGTAGCGTCGGAACTATGGCAGAGGTGAAAACCCACGAAAAACCGACCATATTTTGGCCACAAACAGGAGCCTTTGTGCTGTATCTAAATGCATTGAATTTTTATTTAAATTGGAGCTATGCAACAACGTATATGCTAAACGTATACAACAAAATAAATGAATTAACAAATAAATAACATTAACATTTAAATAAAGAGCATTATATTTCGACCTTTTTATAGGTCCTCTTAAGAATAAAAAATTGACAATTTAAAAAACAAAGTAAGAAATATATCTCTTTGTATGGTTTTTATTTACCAATAGAAAAGTAATTCATCGAAATACAATGCTTTTTATTTTAATGTTAATGTTATTTATTTATTAATAAGTTTATTACGTTGTATACTTTTAAACTGTAATATAATGTTTAAATGTATCGGTTATATAGTGACCGTTTTTACAAAAAAGTACAAAATATTAAACACTACGGTCGACAAACCTGAATAATTTATATTCATATTTTAATTTAATTATAGATAGTTTCATAAATTTTACAAGGTATACTCCTCTGACAAATAGCTGCTTCTGCTGCATCACTTTAAATACTTGAATTAGAATGCATAATTTGTATACTTTTTTCATCGAATCGACTTGAAAATAATTAATAAATAAAAAATTCTTTTTAAAAAACACGTTTTTATAAATGGACTAAAAAGGATAAAATAATTTTTTCCCATCCACACAGGTCACTAACACCATACCGAAATAAATACGCAATAATTTTTCATTTTATTACGAAATAAAATATTTGTACGACTTAAAATAGAAAACGTGAGGCGCAGTAGAGGTAACAGAAATGACTAGCATGTCTAAACTAGCGTGTCATATTGTTCATTTAAGCATAAGTTTCTCATTTGTTATTATTCGTCGAGGAGGAGTCATTTCTGTCACCTCTACTGCGCCCCACGTTTTCCATTTTAAGTCGTACAAATATTTTATTTCCTAATAAAATGAAAAATTATTGCGTATTTATTTCGGCATGGTATTAGTGACCTGTGTGGATGGGAAAAATTATTTTATCCTTTTTAGTCCATTTATAAAAACTTGGTTTTTAAAAAGAATTTTTTATTTATTAATTATTTTCTGCTTTTTAGTTTTAATAGGTCATATTTTACAATCGATTTTAAACTATTACATTTATAAACAATCTGAAAAGAGCAGTTTCAAAATGAAAAGAATACGCAAGTGGTTTTTTATGACAGGCTCCTCTGGTGGCTTACACCGTCCAGAATTGTTGAGAATCCTGATGAGATTTTCTCACGCCAGAATCCGTGAGCTGTTGCAGCACTTATATATGACACTAATCCACTATACTTCTCAACTTGCCGTCGTAGATGAGTATATATAGGCAAGGGAATTAATGACGTCAGTGGAGGACTTTTCCCGATTGCGAAAAGAAAACAAAGGACAAGCGCGACGAAGGAAGGGGGGACGCCGGGCCCCCCGCTAAATGTTAAAGGACAAAACAACGAAAGAAAAACGAGTATAAAGGAACGTATAGATTCAACCAAGAACGGAAAATAAGCGCATTAAACTTATTTTTTTTTCGTATAAAATTTAAATTTGCTGAAAATTTTCTTAAAACTGATTGAAACTTTGAATAAACGGTAAAGGAATGCATTGTCATCCAATTTTGGGCGATCCTAAAAGTTTCAAGTCTCTAGCTTATCGGTAAGTTAGTTTAAAATCGGTTACAAGATTTGCACCGGACAAACAGACAGACAGACAAGAATACGAGTTAATAAAAACGTGGTAAAAATTGCTAAAATAACTGCATTGAGGCAGGAACGTGGCAGTTGCCTTAGTTTTCACGAGAAATGCGATTTTAACACATAAAAAGTAAGTTTTGATATCCGTGCAAAGCTCTCACTTTTCCCGATTGCCTTTTTCGTTCCACACACATTCTCAGACAAAGGTTGTTGGTTACCCACGTGCCGACCATAGTGTTCACAGATTTAAATGCGATCTCGGGCATGCGCAATGCGACGCGGAACTGACTGGTTGGCCGAATCCCCGCGACGCTGCTGGAATTTTAATAGCACACCTGATTGAATAGCGGCCGAGCTGCGTAATTAAATAATCACTTCTTACTTAAAAATCAATTTAAAAAATTCGAATTTTCAGTAGATTCATTTTAAAAAATTTTGCTCTAATTAATACTCCCCCGAAGTGTTGCCACCTTGTCGGGGTGGGGGACGACCCGCGTGTCGCCCGTGCGCGGCAACCCGAGAAGGCGGAAGAGGGGTGTCTTGGCCATTGAGGGAAGCGCATCCTGCGGGGTGCGTGGACCAACACATGTCTTTGGCCTCAATTCTACCGATGTGACGGGTGGTCCTGGGACCGAACCCCACCCAGTATCAATCGGGCATGGTCAAAAACCTCCACTCCCGTGCCATCCCGACTTTTGTCGCCGTTCGGCCTACTGTGTCGACCCCAGAGCTGGGGGGGGGGGGTCAGTGTGGGGAAGGCGGAGGCCTGGGGGAGCCCCGGGGAAAGGTGCGGGCCGGCGTGGGCTTCTCCAGAGCAGGGACCTGGTTTTTGCGGGTCGAGAAACTGCGAGAGGGCCTGTGCTTCGGCAGCTGCTCGGACCCTGGGACTATGTCCGAACGTACTCCGTCGCCCGGTATCGCCTGCTTACAGGCCACTACCGGGCGCCCCGTGTATGGAGTCAGAGTAGGACGCTAGAATGAGATATAAACGCCCAATCGTATGGATGTTGGCAATTTTTCCGCAGTGGGTAAGGGTGAGGGAAAGGGGACGAGGGATGAGGCGAATCGGATCAACTTGCCCCAGAGCGGGGCAGCGGCATGGAAGGCACGGAAAGGTGCCGGTGTGATGGCGTGACCGCGAATCATAGGCAGCGAAGAAGCGCCGCCCAACAGGGTGAGAAAAGCAGGCGGGCCACCAGGCAGCTATAGTTGGCATATAGCACAAGGTGCCGCAGCGCCTCAAAAAGACTGGGCCCAAGCCGACAACGGCAGGACCCAGTGTCGTCGCATGCGAGACGGTGGCGGGCCCTTCGAGGGCTGTCACCACGAGTGCCCCTTCCGCCCTAAGCGACGGAGTGAGTCCGACGTGGTGGGCATCGTGGTGGCGGCCACGAAGAAGGCCTACGTGGAACTGGAGACGGTAGGGTCCGCGGACTCCGATATGGAGCTGGACGTCGTGACGATGCAGTCTGGACTGCATGAGGAGGGCGCCGAGGCACCAGAGGTCATAGGTGCCAAGGCACCAGAGGTCATAGGTGCCAAGGCACTGGCGAAGAAGGGGGACCCTCCCTTAGGGGAGAAAAACCCTCCAAAGAAAAAGAAGAAGGGCGAGGAACCGGCGGGCTAGAGACCGCAAGGCGGAGCCGAGCTCCTCGGCAACCCTGCGAATATAGACCCGATCGCGGCGACGAGGAGGGCAACGGGAAGCAAGAGCGATCTCTGGGAATCAAGAGCCTCCTCGAGCCTTCCAGCCTCTTCACGCGGAGCGTCACGAACACGGTCCTGGAACATCTCGGGGAGCTGCGTTCGCTCCTCGAGCATACGCTCGGGCCGTTGTGTCGCTCCAGGCGGGGATGGCTGGAGGGCAACGACGGTCGGCCGAAAAGGGTCGCACGCGGCCGCGGTGGTAAGGGGCGTGGCTAACCGACAGGTCTCCCCCGGAAGTATCCGCCCCGGCACCAAAGCCGCCTACGCAGTCTCGGTGGAGTCAGGAAACGCTGGGTCCAGCTACACCCGTAAGGCCGCCGACTCCGAAGGCGAAGAATCGGCGACCGCACAAAGAAGGGGTCACCGTAGTGCCAATTGGGCGGAAGGATGTCCCACAAGCCACTTCCGCCCAGACGAAAGAGCGCCTCCAGCGCCTGGCCGACCTCGGGATCATTTCCGTGAGGAGTATCCTGGGGACCGAGCGCGGGGGCGTGAACGTGGAAACCGGATGCGGGGAAGACGCCACCCGGTTAAAAGAAATGATCGCCGGTCTCGGGGCTGAGGGCGGGCTAAGGCTGAAGAGCCCGAGCCCCCTCGCCCTGAGATCATAATATTTAGGGTGCCCGACTCCACGGACGAGGCTGGCATCCTGTCGGCCCTCCGGGGATACAATCTTCGGAATCCGTCCCAGGAGGAATTCGACCGGGAGGTCCGGGTCAGTCGAAAAATTGGCCCGCCTGGGGCCGAGTCTCCGTGGGTGCTGGGGGTCTCACCCAGAGACTGGGCGATGCTAGGGAAGGCCGGAAAGGTCTTCCTCGGCTGGTGGGCCTTCGGCTGGCGGGACTATGTGCCCAGTATCCGGTGCTTTAGATACAAAGGATACGGACACATTTCCTGGTACTGCCGGGTCAAGTAGGAGACCTGAGGGCATTGTGCGATCGAGGGTCATCCCCGCTTCCAGTGCCCTCAAATACAAGAACCCGCCCGATGCGCAAATTGCGTAAGGGCGGGTCATGGGAGGTCGGGCCACGCTGCGACCTGTAGGGTCTGTCCGTCCTTCCGAGAACGGCTGGGTACCAGGACCAGCTATGGCGGGACCCAACCATGAACGAGTTAGGCTGGAGGATATATATATATATATATATATATATATATTGAATATTATATTCTAATATTATTCAAATGTGACTGTTTAGTAACATATCATGAATAGAAATATGAATTACAATTACAGTAATATGCTTCTAAAAAGGAAAAGATATCGCAATGCATTTCTCATAATGTATGCAAGATCTTATCGGTAAAAAAATATTTGATGACATTTTAAGAAAAAAGTTACAAGCAAATTTCATAAATGCTACAAACAAATGTTTCATAACAATCCTTAAATACTTTTCATTACGTGTTATTAAATTTAATGAACTTTTGTTATGTTTAAAGAATTTTTATTAAATTTAAGAAACTGTTATTAAATTTAACACATTTTTATGAAATTTAAGATATTTTTATTAAATTTAAGACACTTTTATTAAAACTGGAGGTCTAGAATACTGAGAGTTGAACTTTAGCATTCGAACGAAGAATTAATTTACGTTAAATACGTGACTTTTTAAAATTATCATTAGTCCGTGTCAACAGAAAGCTTTCAGGTTAGTGATTTTTTTTTGCATTTCTCATTCGGATGTTACTCAAATATTATTTAATTTTACATATTTATACGTGAGAAATATGTTTCGGACCTTTACTAATAACTCCATTAACATTTTTGGTTGAGTCGATGGAAGCAGGGTGTTGTCGTGTCGAATTTGGTACACTCTTTTATTCAGCTTTTTGTAAACTTAGAAGTTAACTGACCTGATCCAAATATTTTTTTTTTAATTATTGAGTGTTAAACATAACTCAAAACGGGATATGCAATTTCTTTCATGAAAAATTGAAAGAGATAAAGATGTGATAGTTTGTGCATTTTTTGGCCAATTTTAGCAAATTTGCACAATTTGTCATAACAACTGTCTCTTCCAAATTTTCACGAAAGAGATTACATAATCAAGTCTTGAGTTATGTCTAATACTTAACAATGTTAAAAAAATTATTTGGTTCAGGACAGCTAACTTCTAAGTTTACAAAGAGCTGAATAAAAAAGTGAATCAAATTGGACTACGACAACACCCTGCTTTCAACGACTCAACCAAAAATGTTACTGGAGTTGTTGTATATCAGAATTTTATTAGTACAAGTACCAAATACATTTCTCACACATAAATGTGTACAATTAAATAAAATTTGAGTAATTTCAGAGGGAGAAATGCAAAAACTCACTAATGTCAAGAAACTGAACTGTCGACTCTGATATTTCTGTATGTGACTACACTTGCTTCACTATTTCAGTGATGTTTTACTTATATTATGTAATGACTCCAATTAAAGAAGTGAAATAAGAGGAAATTCATGATCTGTCCAGAAATAGGTATTTCATACTAATATAACTTAGATTTTTTCGTGTACACTGTTTTTAATGGTTTTAAATGGTAGTGGCCGCTATACATATAAACTTAACGAATCATATCCCAGTATATTGTTGCTTTTAATTCAGTTGTTTAATTGTAAACACTTCATAACATACATAAAGCATCACTGAAATACATAGATGCAAGTATACTAACATAAGGAAATCTGAAAGCCGACGACTTAGATCCCAGAATAGAGAACTTATTGCAACACATCTGCTACTCGTAATTACTGTGAAATATTCTAATTACTAGTATAATCTTTTGCACTATATACGTACTACAATAACGTTTTATGAAATATGCAAAATATTTTTAAAATGATATACTTAAACAAGACAAGTACACCTACTTCCGCCTACAAAAAAATGATTGACATGTACAGCTTGCGTTTCTCTCTTTATATAAATATTTTTACATGTTTTTTACATTGTACTTATCACTTGTGCAGTTGTTTGTCGTACGTACACTACCCTAACATAGAGTCACTATAATCAGAGTTAAGACATATGGCCGGAAGAACGCCATTTATCAGCCTAGCCGGAAGTGCCTGTGCGCGCGGTGAAATTTTTCAATGTTCCAATTTTTCATGAAAGAGATTGCATATCAGGTCTTGAATTATGTTTAACACTCAATAATTTAAAAAAAATATTTGGTTCAGGTAAGTTAACTTCTATGTTTACAAAAAGCTGAATAAAAGATTGAACCAAATTCGACTACGATAACACCCTGCTTCCATCGACTCAACCAAAAATGTTACTGGAGTTGTTGTCTATCAGAATTTTATTAGTACAAGTACCAAATAAAAAAAGCTTCCAATGAAATTGTAATAAAATATTAACTTTTACATTTTAAAAATGACTGGATAACCTTATAAAAATTAACAAAAAAGATGAATGAATAAATAAAAATAAAACGAGATGCTCCGAATGAATACTAAATGGAATTAATACAAAGACTTCTAAATAAATATATATTTATATTGATACAAATTCTTTTCAAATAGTTCTTCACGCAATTCTGACAGCAGGTTGATTTTAGCGCCAAATCGACGGACTGAGCAACTTCCACACAAAAAAAAGATGACGTTCACCTATTCACCGACAGTCACTAACACCGACGTAGTATAAGAAAATGGCCGCCGAGCTCTCGGCCAATCAAAAACCGAACCGCATATGTCTTAACTCTGATTATAGTGATCGTGACTCTATGTTATGGGTCACGGAAGCGCCGTCTGCTGGCCGAAGTTCGAAGCTTTGACTACCCCTTGAGGGTGCATTCCCATAAGGAGCGGTGTTGGACGTTTTGGCGGTTCGGCGGTTCGAGAATTTACCAATCACGAACAAGCCGCCGTTCTCGATACGCGAGGCGGAAAATCAGTGTGCGGCGGTTCCGCGGTTCGGGAATTGTCCAATTCGTCATTTTGAAGCGTATGTAAAAATATTCCGTTAATATTTGATTAATCACCATTACAATGAATGATGAAAATGAAAACGTGAGTACATTATCCTCTTATTTAAATATGCCTTTATTTATAGGCATCACCTAATATTTTGAGGTTAGAATGAAGATTTCTTATCAAAACTATATACATATATTATTACCTATATAATTATATTTCATTTTGTAACAAAACTTGTACAATGTTTCGAAACGCTGAAAATGCAAGTATTTAAAGTGAATGAACTTCTAGCTACAAAATATGAAATATCTGCCAAAGGTCGGCCTACGTTCAGATATTAAGTTATTTTAAATGTTTACTTCAGCCTATAACATGTGAATACTGCAGTTGTAAACTGAATACCATTTTGAAAGCCCAAAAGCTACTGGAGCATAGATGTTTCAGCATTTATGACAACTCTAAACATGTGCTGCGACAAGGAACTGACAATGCTATCGTCATCGGTAAGTCTTGCTTCGGAATGATGTTTGCACTATATCATATTAAGCACACATTTCTGTATATGCGCTACCGTCTCTGTTTATCACGTGTGTACTTTTAATGAAGAATGTTTGGAATAACTTTTTACATTTATATAGCTGAAAAACTGTCAGTGAATATGACTTTACAAATACCTAAAGTCAGTGAGTACACTAAATTGTTTAATATATGTACCTCTTATATAAAATTGTATTATTAATTCATTATGTATATCCTTTTGTAAATTTATAGGTGACGAAACACCATTAATAAGCAATGCTACCAAAGTGAATGCAAATGAATATAATGAAGCATTGATTAACGCAGTATATTCTAAACCGCCTTTATATAATCATAAGTTACCGCTAAAAGAAAGCACTCCTTTAAAGAAAAATGCTTTGTGGAAAAAAGTCGCAATAGAAGTGGGAGGTATGTATATACCAGTACAAACTTTAACAATAAGAGACTAAAATGAAATACTTCGTAAAATTAAAATTGTCTACTGTTACCATGAACTCGCCATGGTTCTTAATGAGTTTCCGATACAAAGTGATTTTATTAGTTTCGGGTTCTTATGTGTACGTGTTTGTGGTACGAGCGGAGGCGCAAGCCGATTCCCGATCCACGAATAGCACCGGTTCAGTTCGATTGTGGACTGTATTTTTTGGTAGGGTTCGGATCAGGTGAATTAGGTTCACTTGGCTGCGGGAATGAGTATATTAACTACACTACACACGGTTTGAGGTTTACCAACGTATATTTGTATGAACTTTACAAAGTACGGGAGTGCGTTGCGAGGGCGTCGGTACAAAATGGAGAATCGCGTGTGTGGGTTACAGGTTCACGACGAAGGAGATCCGTTCCCGTTCGCAACGAAAGGCTATCTGGCCCCCTCCGATGTACGCTAGCGACGCGACGCTACGCTTCGTTCAATGTTGCCAGCTACGCGAAGACGGCAACATTGGATACAAGATTCAATATTAATTCACGAACAAACCGCCCGCCATTGCGCGATGACAGATCGCGCAATTAATTTTAAATCTATGCTTAGACTAATACTTAAACTAGAACGTGTGAGTTCAGAGTCAGGGAACCTTCGGAGTCCCGTGTTCTACAATAGCAGAGGCTTGAGTAACCGGCAACAAACAAATCTGAGTTTTGGGACGCTTGTAGGTAGATTTAGCAGTTTTAACTTCCACGACTCTAGTGAGCGAATCACGTCCGGGGAAGCACTTCACAATCCGGCCTAACTCCTATTTCGTGGGTGGAAGATCTGGGTTTCGTATTAAAACTATGTCTCCTGTTCGGAGATTTGGATTGGCAGATTGCCACTTATAACGGTTTTGCTAGGAACTCAGATAATCCGATGCCCAGATTCTCCAAAATCGCTCTATGTATTTCTGTAAGCATTGCCAACAGTTCAGACGCGAGTCGGTTACATAAAAAACGGAAGGTAAGGGCACGGCCTTAATGGAAGTCCCGGTCAAAAAGTGCCCTGGAGTTAGGGCATCGAAATCATCTGGGTCGTCTCGCAAGGGAGCTATTGGTCTCGAGTTTAAACAACCTTCTATGCGACAAAGAAGGGTGGACATTTCTTCCACCGTTGGAGTGGCAGCTCCCAAAATACGCCGTATATGTTGCTTGACGCACTTTACTCCAGCCTCCCAAATACCTCCGAAATGAGGGGCGTATGGAGGGATAAAGTGCCACTGAGTTCCGTCCGACGCGAGTCAAGAACTCAAGTTAGGATCTTGCGAGATGACCCAGAAGTTATTTTGAAGCTCCTTGTCGGCCCCCAAGAAGTTTTTCCCGTTATCGCTGTAAAGGTCTGACGGGGTACCCCTGCGCGAGGTAAACCTGTCGAAGGCCGCCAAGAAGACTTTTGAAGAGTAATCGTGCACTAATTCAATGTGCACGGCCCGTACACATAGGCAAACGAATAGAGCGACATAACATTTGTGCGATTTGTGACCCCGGCCAGAGCTTGATCGAATATTGTAGGGCCCTGCGTAATCTAGCCCCGTATGAGTAAAGGGTCTGGAAGGGGTAATCCGATAAGGCGGCAGATCAGCCATCTGTTGCGTATTTAATTTCGCTTGTACGCGACCACAAATTGCGCATTTGCGTATGTAATCCTTTACGCTGCTTCTCGCCCCGAGGATCCAAAATCTTTCGCGGAGAGTTGGGAGCGTTAGTTGTAACCCACCATGAAGGGCACGTTGATGAGAATCCGCGATGATCAACAATGCTAATCGTCCGGCCGGTAAGATGAATGGCTGTTTTTCAAACTCCGAAAGGACGGCGTTCTTCAATCGTCCGCCCAACCGTAAAACTCCATGTTTGCCAATAAACGGATTTAATGATTTAAGCCTGGAGGAGGCGGGGGAGCAAGAATTTTTTAACGCGCGTAACACGAAAATGTCAACAAGCGCGGCTTCGGCGCGTAACAATTAGGCGATCAACGTACGTGCTCTAGGTGATCCGAACGTTGCGAGAGCTGGGTGCAGAATGCGTACAACGACGGAATTGAGTCGCGTGAGCCGGTCTTCAGGTGGGAGAATGACGCGCTAGACACAAGCCTTTGCCGATTCTTCACGGAAAAGAACTGCACCGAATTCCAAAATGGCCAATTTCCGCAAAATTTTCCACGTTTTTCCACGTGTTTGCACTGTACTCGCATTTCACGGAGCCACTATGAAAACGAATGCTCTTTTTTTTTCAGGACACGTCGTATTTGTCTTTAACGATTTGTTTTAGGTATTTCGCGCACAGCACTGCAATTTTGTTAAATCGCACTGATCCGAAATTCGATTTATGGACTCACAATATCAAAAAAGTTATTATTATCCGGCTCGAAGGACCGTGTTTGTGGTACGAGGGGAGGCGCAAGCCGATTCCCGATCCACGAATAGCACCGGTTCAGTTCGATTGTGGACTGTATTTTTTGGTAGGGTTCGGATCAGGTGAATTAGGTTCACTTGGCTGCGGGAATGAGTATATTAACTACACTACACACGGTTTGAGGTTTACCAACGTATATTTGTATGAACTTTACAAAGTACGGGAGTGCGTTGCGAGCGCGTCGGTACAAAATGGAGAATCGCATGTGTGGGTTACAGGTTCGCGACGAAAGGCTATCTGGCCCCCTCCGATGTACGCTAGCGACGCGACGCTACGCTTCGTTCAATGTTGCCAGCTGCGCGAAGACGGCAACATTGGATACAAGATTCAATATTAATTCACAGTACGTTAAAATGTTAAGTTTATGGTATTTTTCTTATAATAGTTTTTATTGTAAACATGCAAATTTTGTATTTATTTGTTTTCAACAATTTATTGCTCCTGAAGGGCATACACATATTTTAGTGTTCAAACGTATAATATAAAAATTAATCTGAACCTAAAACGATGGAAAGAACTTCGTGATAAATATAAGAAAAAGAAAAATAATGACAATTCGTACGTACCGAGTGGATCTGCAGGCGGAACAAAACCGAATATAAAATTCGCATTATACGAACAAATGAAATTTTTAGATGATGTCGTAGCATATGCACCGTAAGTTGTATGTTAAGTTGTACTTGCGATAATAATATTTTATAACATTCTATTAATTGCGTTTTCATTATATAGCACAGTTTCAAATTTTGATAATCAAGATGTAATCACTCCTAATGCAATGTCTTCAATTATAGCATCGACTGACAGATCTGGTGCATCGGAAAGCAATGCTTATTTCTCCCATTCGATATTGGATGATCCAACCCCAGATGAATCAATATTTAATGATTCATTGTTGGATGATTCTTCAAAGCCGCGATCATCAAAGAAAAAAAGTGAGTTGGTTATATTTCTTTTCATTGATTTAACATATTTTATGATTTTTACATGAATTTTTACAGTTTTAAAAAGAAACCTGGTTTTAAATAAAGTCTGTTATATTTCAGAGGTTAAAGATTCTGACGAAAATGTTGATCAGCATTTTAAAAAGGCTGTACTGTCAGCAATACAAAGTTCTCCCAAACAACCTGATAGCGTAGATGGTTTTCTTATTTAAATTGGATATAGATTAAGAGCATTACCATTGACGGCACGTTACCAATTCGAAATGAAAATAATGACTGAACTTTTTAAAATCGAAAGTAGTTTTGAAATTCATTAATTGTTTGCCGAATGAGAATCGGAATGACAAAAACATGTTAATATTTATATGCTATAAAATATTGTAATTTTTCAGAATCTTTCTACATCAGGCGAGTTTGCAGGTTCAGTATAATAACATTTTAAAGTCTATGTAGTAGACGAAGTTGTAATGGTGGTAAAGCTTTGTGTTCATCGGTCTATGATAAATATAAACAAAAATTACTTTTTTTATTTTCTGCCCAATTCGTTCTTACTATATTAACATTTTGTTATTTCATAATGTCGTATAAATGTTAACATTTTTTTAAAACAAATTACTTTTCATTAATATCTTGATATATAAATTTTGATGTTTCAATTTTATTGAATTGTTTTTCGCTTCTACGCAATTAAATCATTCAAGGAGCGTTTCATTTATTAAATGAATGTTATTGATGATTCATTTAATGATTATAAGTAATAAAAATTATTCAAAAGAAAAGTCATAATTTTATTGATTTCAATTCTGCGCTCTGTTGCAAGGGTAAAAATTATATTACACCGTAATGTTAATGAGCTTGTATGTGCAAGCACAAAAATGATGTCATAACAAAAATAGAAATATTTAAAAGTTAACAAATTTAAAAATCGTTATTCCTTGCTTTCTCTCACTGATACGGCAAAGCACCTTTTCCGCAGAAATATGCAACGCATTGCGAATTTGAATTCCAGTTTGAGATGGCATTTCAGGATTCGCGACGAATGATTGCAACCCTTTGCAAGTTCCAGCTTCATCTCTTAATCTCTCGGAAGTTATAAACGGTTTTTCATTACTAATTATAAAATTATGCAACACTATTGCAGCTTTTACGATTTTTTTTGCATTCTCGGGGGTCGCCTGCAGCGTTTTTCGAAAAATTCCCCATCTTTGGACTAGAAGGCCAAATGCACATTCTATTATTCTCCTTCCTCGAGACAATCGGTAATTAAAAACTTTTTTTGCCATGTCCAATTGTCCACTTCGTGGATAGGGTCTCATGATATTAGGCGACAGAGGAAAGGTTTCGTCAGCCAGCAGCACATATGGAACTGGCGGTCCACCTGCGTACACTTGAGTGTAGGTTATTTAAGGTGTCTTGCCTCCCTCGCGGGTTTAAGGCACCCCCCCCCCCCCCATGGGGGAATGGGGCCAAATTTTAGTGATGCGCCAGCACCGCTGGTTGTGCACACTTAAAAAAGATATACAACAAGTCAGCTACCACATTTATTAGCAACAAGCTGCCTGCCTTGATGCTTCTGTTGGTTCAGAGAACCTTTCTAACGTTGCCACGGCCCGCTATAGGCCAACCCTTTCTGCGGTTACTGCCTGCACGGACACGGCACGCCGTAGCGCTCCCCCGTGTGGAACCCGCCGGCAGGGGCTTGACACCGCACCCTAGCTCCCCAGTACGGTGGGTCTCTCGAGTCGTTTCACGATCAGGCATTCGTCGGCACAGACCAGCCGAACGATCGGGTCCGTGAGGTCGTCAATTCTCAAAACTTGCTAAGAGAAGCGGATCTTTCAAAAGCATTGCTCCTCTTCGAGCTCGGGCACTTCGACCCCTCACTCTTCCACAATTAAATTGTGGACGGAGATAACCCGCTCCGCTCTCTTCCACAAGTCCCCTGCGGGGGGTCCACCTGCGTACAGTGGCTTTGGGTCAGGGAAATTGAAATTACCCCTGTCAAGATACTTTCCCATGGTACTGTTGCGGAAAACTCCTCTATCACTGGGTCTACCTTCAATCCCGATGTCCACCATAATAAATCGATAATGTGCATCACTGACTGCCATTAAATTAATGCTATGGTAGCCTTTGTAATTAAAAAATGCAGATCCTGAATTTGGTAGGGCCTATGATAAAATACATTACTTCATAAACTTTATACGAAGCAAATGACATGTAATTTGAAAAAATATTTGTTGTAAAATATAATGACGTATCAAGAAATATAAGAAGATTCACACTTACTTCAACAGGAACATGTTTTCCATCTACTGCTCCGATACAATGTGGAACATTCAATAACTGATTAAAAACGTCAGCAATAGCTTGCCAACTTTCTTTATTATCTTTAATAAACATTTCATCTTTTAGATGAAACCAAATTGCATCACGTGTTGCAATAATTATGTTTGAAACAGTAACATGTCCAACACGAAAAACATAGGACAAAGATCTTCTACTATCTCCGGTTGCCAAGAACCGGAGTGTTATTTGGAGACTAGTCTCGGGTGAGATTGCTACTCTTATTACAGACGATTTGATGAGAGAAGGCCTTACAATATGTAATAATTTTTGGTATACCGCAGGTTTCATTCGGAAAAAGTTTTTAAATTTATCATGATCTTTCTGAAGCATTTCGAGCACAAGATTATGCGTTGCACCTTAAGCAAATCGTCTCTCTACTGTAAAAAGAGGATTTACCCACCATTTCCTTGTTTTATTAAGATGAATGCTCTTATCATTACGTTTTTCAATCAAATACAAGGTGTAAATTTGAATTAATGTTGTTTTTAAATCCTGATATTCATATGGATCATGGGTCTGTTTCAATCGCTTGAGCAATTTACCAAATTCAATTAATGTAGTGAGAGCCATTTATATTTTCTTCTGTATTAAAAATGTACTGCTATTTGAATTAAAATAAAGAATTAAGTCACACTTTGAAATATTATATTTTTTCATAATTCTATCGTGTTTTTTAAATAGAATTTATATTTCAAAAGTAAAATAAATCGTCGAACCGCTCCTTGTGGGAATGCACCCTGAGACGCGGTTTGAAATTTAAATGCGAAAATTGGTTAAAGGCAAAATTAATCCCTTAATCAATTTTAGTGAATTAGTCGAATATGTGGGAGACGGAACACGTTAATATGTGGAAGGTGAAAATGTAATGAAAGCTAATTACCTCATGTTCGTAGGAATTACTTCTGAAACAATAGCCGAGATTAAAATTATGGCGTTGTGTCTGAAAAGCAGCGACCTGAGTGGGACTCCACATGAAATTAAATTAATTTATTTTATAAATAATGAAACCAATAAAATAGACTGCCAACGTTCATATAAAGCAGGGCAGTCTGGAAAATGCAAACATTGCGTTGTATTGCTTATGCATTTGTCAAGGTAAAGTATTTGACGTCATATTGTATTCGTAAACATTGTACTCATTTAATGGTACTTCAAATTACAAAGTATTCTGTAAATTTGTATTTCACGTCAGATGTCAAAAAATGTGATATATAGAACAAGCAACGTGCACAGATATTGCACAGAAATGGGGCAAGCTGAATATAGACGCAAAATTGATGTACCAAGCAGTTCCCCTCGGTGAATTTTGTCATGGGGAACAAAAAACACAAATAAAGGAGGATATTCCAAATTGTTTGATATTTTATTGAAAGGTAGTTGTAATAATGATTTATTTGCATGTTAAAGAGAAAATTATAATAGATGTCCATTTAATCAAATTGAAATTAATTTTATTCATAAACAATTACAGGAGCACCTAATAGCGACCTTGCCAAATTAAAATTGGGATACAGAAATGCGGTCAACTGTGAGGTGAATAGAACACATAAATTTCTAAGTCCTTTAGACTGCAGACAAATACTTGAATTTGAAATTTATCATCCTTGTCGAGTATTGCACTAACTCAACTGCAGCTGGAACTCACTCGACAGAGCGCGAGTGACAATTAATGCCGGGTGGGAATGGGAATTTGCAAGCAAGAATGAAAAACATTTTTCCAACTTCTCCAACACTAAATATATTAATGGCACCAAGCACCAAAATCTCGATCGATTGCAATTCTGCTACACGATCGTTGCACGGCACGCCGGTTACGCGATGCCAATCAATGGCGGACACTTGATCACCGATCGAACGAAATTGCAAGCGTCGCGCAGCGACACGATAAAGTCCACATATGCAGAAATCCCAGATTATTGCGAATTTGAGCACCCAAAACACGCAGATAATGGGGAATTCAAAACGCGCACGAATGTCGCGAGTAAGCAGCACACTTTTGTTGCTTGCATCGACCGAATTTCCCCAGCGAAATCGGATTGTAGGAAGAACTGATTTATCGAAAAACGACGCCACGAGAAATCTAGCCCGCCAGGACGCTTCCCCGAGATGCTTCGTTTCGACGATATCGAATTGCGCGAACAACGAAAACGTCTCAAATACAATTATACGCAGTCGCGCGACGATGAATTAAACAATAGCGCAACGCAAAATGAACAAATTTGATGCTCGCAATGGCGGACGATCATGTTTTGCGCCCGAGCCCATGAATCAGGGCCGGTTCTCGGATTCAAGGATCCCGCACTTAACAAAAATACAAAACAATCCTCTACATGAAAAAAGTATCTTGTATGCCGTTCCTGCGAATACTGTGAATATGGAAATACGATATGAAGATTTACCAAAGGGAGACAGGAAATTTTATGAAGAGAACGTTTGTGTATCATTGGAAAAAGCTGTTAACGTGTGTAACGAAACACAGACACAGAATAACAGTAAGTGGTATCAGCAACGAAGCATTAGAATTACTGCCAGTAGAGCATTATTCTTTTTTAACTTATTTGAAAAGTAAAGGGTCGGATTGGAATAAACAAATTTTAATTCATACAGAAAATAAGTTTAAAGGTTGTGCAAGTACTGCGCACGGATCATGAATGGAACCAAAAGCCAGAAATTGTTATGAAAGACTTACTGGTTTTACTGTTTGCCAAACAGGTCTGCTTATTAACCCGACAATTCCATGGCTAGGATACAGCTCGGATGGAATTATTGTGAACGATCGAATAGTAGAAATTAAATGTCCTAAAATTGGTAAAAAAATGAATGCATCCGAGATGATTTCCAAAATCACATAGGTTGTCATCAGTGAAGAGAAGATTGCTATTGAAAAAAACCATTCGTACTTTTGTCAAATCCAAATTGGCATGTTTCTTACTCGAATGGCAAAATGTGACTTCGTTCTGTACTCATCCTTTGGTGATGATTGCGTCATTATATGAATTCATTCATAGTTTATTAAATTATAATTACTTACCGAACTTCAGTCAATTTATTTCATGCACTTTTTAAAACATTTAAGTCGAAACAAAATTGAAAATGAACCTTAGAATCGATAACCTCATTAATCAATGTTAAACATTTTTCCTAATCAGCGTTACTTTCTAAGTTTATTTTCAAGAATATGTAGTTTATTATATTCATGTATAACGTAATTTACATTGCTGATTGTTCTTAGTGTGTACATTTTTAACAAATGTTTATTTTGTACGTACAAGTATATATAAATGGTTTGAAATAAAAACATCATCTTAAAATATACGTTTCTATATAATATATTTACATTTCGTTACACTCATTTTAATATTTATCGTCAGTCATGATGGGATTTTGCAAATTAACAATGCCACCGACGATTTGACAGATCTGATCAATGCAGGGAATTAATTTCCATGGTATTTTATGTTTTACGACGTTGAACATTTTAAATCGTTGTATACTTCTTTCAACATGGACAGGATCAGCTGCTATTTTATTTGTGTGATCGACTTCACTGGCACTAATTTGTTGTCGTTTTTCCAGTTTTTAAGGTATGATTAAATGTATATAATTTTCTAGGCATTCCGTTTCTATTGCAAAGCCTTTATTTACCATGATGGCATCTGTGTTTACTTCCATCTTCTCAATAATCTTTGATCGGTTGAAAATGGCTTTGTCAGATGCTCTTCCACCGCTAGCATTGCTCAAATAAGTAATCAAGCCAGATGGAGCAACGCCAATTAATATATTATTATATTATTATTATTAATATTAATATAGGATAAAGGATTTAGAATTTTCCCCGCTTTAATGAATTTTTAATTCCTGTTCGCGGGTCAGCTCGGACATGATACATGACGGAACAGGACAACACAACACCCACCCAGAGCCAGTCCCCCTACCCCAATGTCGGTACCGCCATTAACCTATTCGGCGGTCTTTGCCGGGGCTAGTGCGTAATGCCCACGACGCATTGACCGTGGAAAAGTCGCTAACGGTACCGGCAAAATGCCGACGGAGGTCGACAGAGGTCCCAAATTCGTACCTTCGCCGAGCACTGTTCATTTCGTCGATTTTCCAAACAAATGAAAAACAAACAGAAGAACATTCCTCGACGGGGATTCGAACTCGTGACCTAGAGAATGTTCAGATTATAAGGCCAGTACACTAACCACTTAATTATCCCGTTCTCTTTTCCTTTTACATTATTTATAATGAGAATATAAACGTAATCTACATTGCAAACAATTAGGTTTCTCCACTGGAATTTCTGTGCAATCGAGTATTATTCTTGTCTGGTTGAATGGATAAAAGCATTTTGGCATACTGCTTAAAATTTCTTCATTGGTTGGCCAATATATTGCCTGTTTAAAAATGTTTGATACCATTTCTACCATATAGTAAAAGTTCTTCGCAGCAAACTGCCGGGACAAGTCGAACAATGCAGCTAAAGCGCATAAAGATATATTGAGGCGAATTTTACTCAAACACAGAACCATTCTTTGATGCACAGAATTTGAAAATTTATTCGCTCTTGTTTCTGTCTCGCCCAATCACTGCTTCAACTAAACTATTTAGAAAATAAAAACCAGTAACTATGAAAGCCACTAAATGATCATTATTTTTTATAAGGGTCATTACAGTAATCTTTTCATTCGCTTTTTTGCTACTGAATACTCTGTAAACAATATCGTCAGCAGATAAAACGAGTTTATCAGGTTCATTTTCAGCAGACATGTCTTCATCTTCGTTTGTCAATATCAGTTCGTTAGGAATTTCTTTTTCATTTTCAGTGATGCTATTTTCTGTAATATCTGTTATATTGTCAACAAGTCATTTTTATCACAGACATGCTTTTCTATTTTATTCGAATCATCATCGTCTAAAATATGTGAGGTTCTAGTTCCAGAAAACCTTGCAGGATATGCCAAGCTACAATCTAAAAAATTAAAACACTCACAACAGAAAATGCGCAGTTACTGAGACTCGTAGAGTCATACGAAGCGTGCACCACAAAATGTATACCGAACGAAACAGGGATTGAAGAAGTTTGCATGTTTAATAAAATCGAAAGGTCCCGTATGGAAAAAATCAACGGTAATCTAACTCAATTCACCGTACGATTTTGACACATTTCGGTACGTCTGTATAGAATTATGTACGGTGAGGTACGTTTACGTACGTTCGCGTACGATTTGGTTACGATTCGAACATTTTGTACACCATTGTACAGAAACGTACGCAAACGTACACAAAATTGCTAGAACATACTGAAGCATGCGGAGATGTACAGCATTGTACACTGTAGATGTCAAACAACCATTCGTAATAAAATATTTTCGTACAAAAACGTCCGGAATCATATGAATATGTACTGAAACGTACGCAGACGTACGCAAACGTACGCAATTGTACGGATATATGTAGCCATGTATAGAAACGTACGAGATTTTGGAACTATTTACAGGAACGTGCCCGACTGCACGAATATTGAATATCCCAGATAGGTGCCCGTTTTTCTTCCGTTATTTTTTTGTGATTTTTTGTCCACAATTTTTCACGTTATTTTGGAGAAAAATGACCCAAACCAATTCTTCTACATTGGACAAATATTCCAAAAATTTGTCGCGTTTTGTAGGGATATTTATACATTTTTTCATATTTTTCGGGCATTTCTGACACATTAAAGTAAATACTTAAATGTATCTTTTCTGAATTCAAAAGTTTACCAATCTTTCCAAGTCCTAATAAATTACAATTATCAACTTTTTCAAAATTCTTTAGTCGATTATCATTACATAAATTCATATACATATTTTTCGTATCATCTGAAATATAATTTCGTTGTCGTAGTATGGGTATTTGCTGATACAGTATCAATCTATAAACAATTTGTTGCGCGATCCGATTATTACATTTTTTTTTTCAATAATAATCTATTTTCGAAACAAGGTTTTAGACCTAAACTCATTTGTCAATGGCGAAGCTCTTATCGAAAGAAGGTTTTAGATCTAAAATCTTTTGTCACTTACCAAACTCTAGTCGAATGCTGGTTTTATGCCTAAAATCTTTTGTCAATGGGAAAACTTATTGAAAGGTTTTAGATCTTATATGCAAAAGCATAACTTTTACCAAAAAATTGTAAGATTTTTAATTTTTGAAATAATCAACATATACGTAACTGACGATTTTGCGCGTAACGTTGAATCCAATGCCTGGAGCTCGTAGTTTATTGTAAGGCAGTATGTACCTGAGCCGTCCAGCGACACGTCAACACAACGGACGTACTGTTAGCGAAATCTACCCCTTGCACCAGTGTTGCACTTTTGCATCAAAAGGGTGTAAATAAACACCGTCCGGGTGCAAGTCTCTCGGCTAGAGACGGAGGTTAGGTTTCGTTTGTTTAGTTATTTTCATTTAAAAACCGATATTTTTGAAGATATAATTTTTATATAAGAATATTTTATATATCTAGCGAAATTGTCAAGGTGACAGGTGTCTCATATAGATAGATAGGCAGAAAAAATTTAACGGGGATTTTAATGTAGAGACTATATGCGTTTTGAAGCCAGCGCTTTTTGAGTGGAACACGTGCACCGTTACACCGGTGCAGTGGTGTACAAACGGTGCAGGGGGTAGATTTCGCTATGTACTGTTGATGGTTAAACGAACTTACCTGTAAGTGAAGTTCGACCATAATTATATGAGTAGCTTGTTCGAAGATATTAACTATGTAGTACGGTGACTCGCCGCACGATGACGACCCATTTTAGAGTCCAATTGGAATTAATAATTAATAATATTAATATCTTCGAACAAGCTTAACGAAATATAATAAATGGATTTGATAATGTTTTAAAACTAATTGGATTCTATGAATTATTTTCGGAGCTTACATGTGCTCCTCTAAGATAATTCACGATGATGCACATTTGCCATACGTTTGCGTACCTTTACGTACGTTTAGGAATATTCTTTGATGCATTTTTTCTCGTAAGTGACGTTTCTGCAGGATTCTACAGGATACTGTACCTTTGCACACTTTCGCGTACGTTCGCGTACGTTTACGTACGTTTACGTACGTTTACATCTGTTGAGAAATATTCTGTTATGCATTTTTTCTCGTATGTGTACATTTTTGTAGGATTCTGGACGATACTGCATCTTTGCATACTTTTGCATACGTTAACGTACCTTCGCGTACGTTCGCGTACGTTTCTGTATAATGCTGTAAAAATGTTCGAATCGTAACCAAAACGTACCTAAACGTACCAAATCGTACGTAATCGTACGGAATCATGCTTAAATGTAACGAAAACATACCATTTTTATTTCCATAGGGGGTATCATGTATGTGAAAACCTTACACTGGACCTGATGCGTGATATCTTCGAGGGTACTGCAAATTATGCAATGACAAATATTTGCAACGATTTAATTTTTATTAAAAAAAAATTGTCATTGGATTATTTGAATGGCAGATTCCAGGGTTTAAAGAATAATCAGGAAGGAACTCAGATCAGAATACCTCCTATAAGAAAGGAAAACATCCAGAAGAACAAAAAGTTTAGAATGTCAGCATATGACATGATGAACTTCTGCAGATATTTTGGGTTACTAGTAGGCGATAAAGTAGACAGCAATGATAATTCTTGACAATTGTATATTTTATTTCGAAAAATAATATCAATCACAACATCGCCAAGGACATGTAATTGCCTTGGAGAATGTAATTCCACCGTTTCTATATTGCAATTAGCCTATGTACGATTCATGAAGAATTTTGAGTTTCAAAATCTAATAATTCAACATTCCACTCCTATCGACCACATTAGTAGAAAAATCTATTTTCCAACCAGGAAGGATGATGAAGAAATTATCTCCGCAAAGCATGAAGAGTTAAATTGAATTCTGTATGAAATTAATGAAGTTCTTATTGTTGATGTGGATGACGACGATTTATTAACTTTCGGAAAAATAGTGGAAATATTTATAATGAATCAAGATATTTATTTGCTTGTGCAATCCCTTCAAACTATATTCTTCGATGAACATTATTTTGGGTATAATGTAAAACCATGTCCATAGTTGGCTCTGAAACTTGTCAATGAAGTTTCAGGCATACATCAATGTTTACTTGTGAAACATGGAGAATTATTATATGCTGAGACAAAACATGTTTTATAATGTACTAATGATCATAAACATTAAGATTGTAATAATAATAATAATAAGTAGATTTATATTTTTGTATTATATATTCATAATATTTGTAAAAATGAATGATACGCTATATTAGGTATGCTTCAAATAGAAATTTTGAATTAAAAATATATCTAGTTTCTCTTTAACCCCTTACGCCATGATGGGACGTTCAACATCCCACCTTCGATTGGTTGGTTATTTCCCAGTAAACGAAAAAATATTAAAAGTTATTCAAAATTCTTAATCCCCTTTTTGTTGGTATTGAAATTAAAACAATTCTATCTTTTTTAATCCCAAATCAATAACTTAAAAAAAAGGCAGATTCGCTTCGACCGAGAATCGAACCACGGTCCTCTGCGCAGCAAGTTCGAAGTGCAACAACTCGGCCACACTCACTGTTGTGAAATAATGAAAAAATAACAAATAGTTGAAACAGAAAGTAGAGAATTTTTCTACGTGTTTATATAATAATGTATTCGGGCAGGCTAAAATACATAGACCCGCAAAGTCCCAAAACGGAATAAATTCCACCCGTTTTTCAACGTACGACTACAAATCCAATTCTCAGATAAATCTTAATCGAATTATATTTCCTGAAGTATTTTTTGTGCTCTTTTCAAATCCGTCGTTATTTTTGCTTTATCTCTCTTAAATTTTCCAATATGGCGGCGTTTTCCTGGAAAAACGTGTTAATTTTCAATTTTTATTTTCATCAATCGCGATTTACATTAAGTTAAACAGCTCAGTTTTGTTCCAAACTCTGCATCCGGTGGAATTTTTGGTTGTACTGTAAGGTTTTATTGGTATTTTTAAAAAATCCAAGATGGCGGATGAATGGCACGGCGATTTTTAACAAAATTTCTTCTTATTTTCTCATAAAAAAAAGTTCGTATATTACAGTTTTTGAGGTCGCTGAATCCGAATCTGAAATCAGATTTTCGAAATTCAAAATCGCAGATACTCAAAAAACTGTAATATATAATCTTTTTATAAATATACAATTTTAGCGAATTTTGGACCGTCATATTGCGCCCGTCATTTTGAATTTCGAAAATCTGATTTCAGATTCGGATTCAGCAACCTCAAAAACAGTAATATACCAATTTTTGTTGCAATCCAAATGTTTTGGAGAAGTTTGGTCCGCCTTATTGGATCCGCCACTTTGAATTTCGAAAATCTGATTTAAGATTCGGATTCAGCGACCTCAAAAACTGTAATATGTCAACTTTTGTTGTAATCCAAACATGTTTGCGAAATATAAATACAATAGAAGGCAAAAAGAATCCCGTATGGAAAAAATCAACGGTAATCTAGCGCAATTCACCGTACGATTTTGACACATTTCGGTACGTCTGTATAGAATTATGTACGGTGAGGTACGTTTACGTATGTTCGCGTACGATTTGGTTACGATTCGAACATTTTGTACACCATTGTACAGAAACGTACGCAAACGTACGCGAACGTACACAAACGTACGCAAACGTACACAAAATTGCTAGAACATACTGAAGCATGCGGAGATGTACAGCATTGTACACTGTAGATGTCAAACAACCATTCGTAATAAAATATTTTCGTACAAAAACGTCCGGAATCATATGAATATGTACTGAAACGTACGCAGACGTACGCAAACGTGCGCAATTGTACGGATATATGCAGCCATGTATAGAAACGTACGAGATTTTGGAACTATTTACAGGAACGTGCCCGACTGCACGAATATTGAATATCCCAGATAGGTGCCCGTTTTTCTTCTGTTATTTTTTTGTGATTTTTTGTCCACAATTTTTCACGTTATTTTGGAGAAAAATGACCCAAACCAATTCTTCTACATTGGACAAATATTCCAAAAATTTGTCGCGTTTTGTAGGGATATTTATACATTTTTTCATATTATTCGGGCAATTTTTTCCTCTTTGTATACAAACAAATTTTTTAGTTTAGGTTTAGGAATATTCTTTGATCCATTTTTTCTCATAAGTGACGTTTCTGCAGCATTCTACAGGATACTGTACCTTTGCACACTTTCGCGTACGTTCGCGCACGTTCGCGTACGTTTACGTACGTTTACGTACGTTTATATCTGTTTAGAAATATTCTGTTATGCATTTTATCTCGTATGTATATATTTTTGTAGGATTCTGGACGATACTGCATCTTTGCATACTTTTGCGTACGTTAACGTACCTTCGCGTACGTTCGCGTACGTTTCTGTATAATGCTGTAAAAATGTTCGAATCGTAACCAAAACGTACCTAATCGTACCAAATCGTACGTAATCGTACGGAATCATGCTTAAATGTAACGAAAACATACCATTTTTATTTCCATAGGGGATGGTTCGCGCGAATGCTGCTGTAGCGCGTCGCTGCAGAACTGTCTCCCATAAGAGAAATCGATCACCGTTTAATACAATAGAGAAGCGTGAAGCGATTAAAAAAACCAACTATTAAAAATCGTCTGCGAACCATTGATATTATATTTCTCGTCATACGGGTATATCTGAGATCATTCGATAGTAATATTGAGAAATTTAATTTTTTCAAATAATAATAGGAGTAAGATTATTGAGGTTTGACACATCAAATTTAATCTATACGAGCAAGACCAAGAATAGCTGTTCTATTTGGTGAGTTTTTTGTTTTGAAATGGAAAAAAAATAGAGGTTGTAAAAGTGTTTCTTCTGAAGAGGGAAGGGAAGAAAGAAACAACGATAAGAGATCAAAAAAAGAGCAGTAGTCGAATGTGAAATTGATGAATTTGATAGTGTTTATGAAGATCACGTTATTTTACATAATACTGAGTATTCTGGAGAGTCTGACACAGATGATGAGATGAGTACTCAATCTTCGAGCCATAATTCATATGATTTAGATGAACGCAAGAAGCGAGATATATCTTATAGAAACAATTTTGAAAATTACTCTCAATCGCAGAAATTGTTAGAGCCTGAGCATGTGTACGAGTGGAAAGAAGAAGAAAAAATATGCGTTGGCAATATAAATGATGAACTTCTTCTGCCTAGTAGTATGCAATCAAAAATTCGAAGTTCTTCCCTAAGTGAAGTATTTGAATTATTTTTTTCTCAAAATTTGAAGCAGTACATGGTTGATTCCACTTGTGACCAGGGCTTTGATCTGAATATCACTGATTTTGAAGTATTTGTTGGAATACTATTATTATCCTGATTCAATATTCGATCAAATCAGAGAGACTATTATGGTCTACAGATGGTGATCTACGATGTGATGGTGTCGTTCAGGCAATGAGTAGGAATACATTTTTCAAAATCAAGTGAAATCTGAAATATTCAAAACTTTGTGATGAAAATGGTATTGATAAGGAATTGAAAGTAAGGGCGATAACTGACATTTTCAGGAAAAATGCTCTTCAATTTGGACATTTTTCAACGGCGCTTTCAATTGATGAAATGATGGTAAAATTTTACGGTCGCATGAGCTTAAAACAGTTTATACCATCAAAACCAACAAGGTTCGGGATTAAAATGTAGGCCCTTTGTACGTCTAAGGGATATATCCTTGACTGCGATATATACTGTGGGAAAAATAGCAGCCAGGATAGCAATATACCAGCTCTCTGTTCGTTAGGCACCCGAGTTGTCTTGCAGATGGTACATAATCTTTTATTGACCGTTCCGAAGAAAAAAATAGCCTTGTATCATTTATATTTTTACAACTTTTTCACAAATCCTGATTTAGTCATTCATCTGTCAAAAAATGGTTTACGATCAACAGGTGTTATCCGAAAGGATCGAGTAAAAAATAAGCATGAATTTGATAAGAAAGCACCGCGACGTGAATCTAAAGTCAGTCATGAAGTGAACAGTGGAGTAAATCATACAAGTGTAATTGATTCAAAGCCCGTATCAATTCTATCTTTAGCTACTGGCCTGACTCCAATCACCTCAATGCAGAAATATTCAAAAACTGAACGTAAACAGGTGGATCTTGGATTCCCGCATACTTTTGTGCTGTATAATAGGTACATGGGACGAGTTGATTTACATGATTATAGGTGCAATAGGGTCATTCCGAGTATAAGGAGCAGAAAGTGGACTTGGGTCATTTTTTTTAGACTTACAAGCCTCAATAACTAATGCAACAGTTGTGTGGAATCTTTTTTGTCAAAAGAGACAAGAAGTTTGTAGGAAAGATGTCCGCAAGTAGGTAAGTAAATACTATCGTAGCAAAAAAGGAAAGAGCAATCTTTCTGCTCATAAAAATGGAACTCAATCCAGAGGAAAATGCTCGTTTGAAGGTTGTTCTCAAAATACAATAAGAACTTGTATAGATTGTAATGCATATTTTCGTTTGACATGTTTTGGAAAATACCATGGCCAATAATAAAATACTGAAGAGGAGTTTCATGATTGAGCTCCAAGAATAGTGAGAGACAAGGGGACTCACTGTAATCAAGCACCCCGAATAGTGAGAGGCAAGCGGACTCACTCTTATCGAGCACCCCAATGGGGTCATATCTCCGTTACGTCCACGTCGTTGATCCTGGGTGATGCTAAAAGCGGAAATAGACAACACAAACATTTTTGTTTCGAAAGATTTCTTTTTTTTTTTTTTCGTTAAAAAAAGGAGTAAATCGAAAATGGTTTGTTTATATTCTTTAAAGAGGTTAGTGACCATAAAAACTGTAATATACCAACATTTGTTGTAATCCAACAATTTTAGCGACATCTGGTCTGCCATATTTGATCCGACATTTTATATTTCGAAAATCTGATTTCAGTTTCGGACTTAGCGACCTCAAAAACTGTAATATACCGACTTTTGTTGCAATCCAAACGTGTCGGAGAAGTTTGGTCCGCCATATTGGATTCGCCATTTTGAATTTCGAAAATCTGATTTCAGATTCGGATTCAGCGATCTCAAAAACTGTAATATATAAACTTTTGTTGCAATCCAAACGTTTTGAAGAAGTTTGTTCCTCCGTATTGGATCCGCCATTTTGATTTCGAAAATCTGATTTCAGATTCGGATTCAGCGACCTCGAAAACTGTAATATACCGACTTTTGTTGCAATCCAAACGTTTTGGAAAAGTTTGGTCCACCATATTGGATCCGCCATTTTGAATTTCAACAATCTGATTTCAGATTCGGATTCAGCGACCTCAAAAACTGTAATATACGAACTTTTGTTGTAAGCCAATCATTTTTGAGAAAATAAGAAGAAATTTTGTTAAAAATAGCCATTCCATTCATCCGCCATCTTGGGTTTTTCAAAAATACCAATAAAACCTTACAGTACAAGGAAAAATTTCACCGGATGCAAAGTTTGGAATAAAATCGAGCTGTTTAACTTAATGTAAATCGCGATTGATCAAAATAAAAATTGAAAAAAAAACATGTTTTTCCAGGAAATCGCCGCCATATTGAAAAATCTAATAGAGCTAATGCAAAAATAACGACGGATTTGAAAAGAGAACAAAAAAAAAACTTCAGGAAAAGTAATTCGATTAAGATTTATCTGAGAATTGGATCTGTAGTCGTACGTTGACAAACGGGTGGAATTTATTCCGTTTTGGGACTTTAGCGGTTAAGACACGACCAGTTTGCCGAAGTCGTTAAATGGTCCATATACGGAAAACATAAACAGAGTGCTGTCTTATTTTCCGAATGGCTTATGAGCAGTTTTTAGTATCCGTTTATAAGGGTAATAAATTTAGGAAGAAAATATATAAAATTTAGACACGGCCACTCTGTTAAAGTCGTTAAACGCCCCACAGTCGTAATAACTATAAGGAGAGCTGTCTTATTTTCCGAATTACTTATGAGCATTTTTTAATATCCGTTTTTAAGAGTGATGAATTTTGTAAGAATTATATAAAATTTAGACACGACCAATCTGCCGAATTCGTTTTAGAGGTCTATATTTGAAATACCTAAAAGGAGCGCTGTCTTATTTTCTGGATGATTTTTGAACATTATTTAGTATCCGCTTTTAAGTGTGATGAAATTTGAAAGAAATATATAAAATTTAGACACGACCACTCTACCAAAGTCGTTAAGCGGTCCATATACGAAAAACACAAACGGAACACTGTCTTATTTTCCGGTTTACTTATGAGCATTTTTTACTATCCGTTTTTAAGAGTGATGAATTTTGTAAGAAATATATAAAATTTAGATACGACCACTCTGTCAAAGTCGTTTTAGAAGTCTATATTTGAAATACATAAAAGGAGCGCTGTCTTATTTTCCGAGCGGCTTATGAGCAATTGGTAGTATCCGATTATAAGGATAATGAATTTAGGAAGAAAATATATAAAATTTAGACATGGCCAGTCTGTCGAAGTCGTTTTAGAGGTCTATATTTGAAATACCTAAAAAGAGAAGTAGAATACGACGGGATCGCCTCAGCGATCGCGCTACCGAAAATTAATGGCCGATTAGTACAGCCGTCGCCCTCAGCGGGGTCCGGAACAATACTAATTCCTACAAAAAAAATAAAAATAAGGAAATTATTTAAACGATTTGCACGCCGAGATCGCCCAAGTTCCTCTCAGCGAGGAGACCTAGTGCGAGGACCTAGGAAAGCCGTGCCAGGATCCCTCAGCGGGAGTCCTGGGCGAGACTAGGACCGGGAAGAGGCTTCAGGCCAGACACCTCTCAGCGAGGAGCTGGACGGGAAGTGCTCGTCTTGAGATTTTCTTCGAACAGGTCGACTCCGATCCCCTCTCTTGATGCCGAGACGTCATGCCCTCTCCCTGGAATCGAGCATGCGCACCACAATACATGACGAGCAAGACTACCGCTCGGTCCCACCCGAAAGCCTCAGGGACGCAACTTAAAATAAAAGTGCCCCGGCCCTTAAATTTAAGACAAAAAACCCAGAGAAATACGGCCCTGCCTTGTGGCGGTCACAAGTTTTAAAGAAAATATATCAAATTTAGATACGACCACTCCCTTAATGTCGTTAAACGCCCCACTGTCGAAATAATTATACGGAGAGCTGTCTTATTTTCCGGTGACTTATGAGCATTTTTTAGTATCCGTCTTTAAGGGTAATGAATTTTGAAGGAAATATATTAAGTTTACGCACGACCACTCTACCAAAGTCATTAAACGGTTCATACTCGAAAACCTTAAACGGAGCGCTTTCTTATTTTCCGGTTGACTTATGAGCATTTGTTAATATCTGTTTTTAACAGCGATGAATTTTGTAAGATGTATATAAAATTTAGATACGAGTACTCTACCAAAGTCCTTTTTGAGGTCTACATTAGAAAAACCTAAACGGAGCTCAGTCTTATTTTCCGGTTGTCTTATGAGCATTTCTTATTATCCGTTTTTAAGGGTAATGAATTTGGAACGGAATATATAAAATCTAGACACGACAGTTCTGCAAAAGTTGTTTTATGGGTCTATATTTGAAAAACATAAATGGAGCTCAGTCTTATTTTCCGGTTGTCTTATGAGCATTTCTTATTATCCGTTTTTAAGGGTAATGAATTTGTAACGGAATATATAAAATCTAGACACGACAGTTCTGCAAAAGTTGTTTTATGGGTCTATATTTGAAAAACATAAATGGAGCGCTGTCTTATTTTCCGGATGGCTTATGAGCATTTTTTAGTATTCGTTTTTAAGGGTAATGAATTTGAAGCTAATATATAAGATTTAGACACGAAGGAAAGGTATTTACAAAAGGTACATCGCAATAGGAGAAACAAGAACAGACAAACTTATTTATGAAACAGTTGTGCGGCAGAGGGAGGGACAGAGACGCCGACCGGCAACCCACACGAGTGCGACGAGTGTCGCCTTCCCCAACAAGGACATGAGTCCCTTGTGCGGGAAGAGGGGCATTCCTCTCCCACTGCGACGCACACCACTACACCTTACGTATGCGGCCCCTGCACGCTAAATGTATGCGCCTTGAAACGTCAACAATGAGTGCGACAGGAACTAACATATCCAAGGGACGAAGACAAAACGAAAACATGCATTGGCAGTTTTCGATCACAAATAAAAAATTACATGTATACTTAATACAATTACGAAACAAGGAAAACGCTATAGGAAAGAAAGGGACAAACGAAATATGTTTACTTATCGATACCAAAAGAATTAATTGACGGAAAAATGAGCGTATTGAAATGAAATGAAATGCAATTTTCTATGATGTTCAGGACAGGGGGTAGATTGACAATATTTCGTCACAGCGCCTATTTTGTATTCTATTTTCAAGAGGTTATCTAGGGACTTTTTGACGGTTTGCCGAACCGTTATTTTCTAAACGTTTTAAAGTTCTGAGCTATGTGAAATGTACAGTTCTTATTGTTTGTTTAAAAATAATTATCATTACAAATGTTGAATGAAGCAAGGATATTAAACAAATACCGGCACCATTACCTTTTACAAATAATTGACTCACTTTTATAATCACATATAATATATAAAATTAAAAGTATTGTGAATATTATAAGGGAGTATTACAAATATTTTCTTCCTAAACTAAATTTCTTTTTACGATAGTTTCGTTTCTGTTAAATAAACGGTTGTCGTGTGATTTTGATGAAAGGTATACATATTTGAAAAATATCAAAAAATTAGTTATATTAGATTACTATTATTATTTTCAACCGCTTTTCAATATCATGAATAAAATGGTAAATTAAGTGAGTTTGAATGATAGAGAAACTAAAATGAAAACTTTGACTTTCTTAATAAATTACCAGCTTATCAAGAGTTGGGCCTATAAAACAATAAAAATATTGTAAAAGTTAATTTTGTTAATAACAAATTAATGTTTCAATCGCGACTGTCGGAATCCGCGTATGGGCAGCTTAGCCATCAAAAAGTCTGTGGGGCCCTTTCGATTTCAAAAAACTTCGAGCGAGAGATTTGTTCCTTACTTGGAAAGGAAGTTTTTTTTGAAAAATTTGAGTTCGATTAGAGTTAAATTCGCCAAGTTATGGTGATTTTAAATAAAATACGCGCGAAGCGCGGTAAAGCGATATCGTTCGGTATAAAGGATGCGCGGCCAGCGAATTCAACAATATATCTAAGTTTTATCAGGATTTTATTTATGTTATTGAGAAACCATTAGGTTAAAAATTAATAATTTGTAAACAAGTGATATAATCATGAACTTTGTGGCTTCGTAAGAACAATTTTTGTTTATATATATACCTGTTAAAAGAAAAGTTAAAAGAAATTTATATGTTTAAAGTGACTATATCACAGATAGTATATTTGTGCTAACTATATTCGCAAAAAGTTGTGAAATCTCCCAAAACCTAGTTTATGTAAAAAAAACTCGCCAAGTCCTTATTCTACAAAAAAAACAACTAACCATGTAATAAAGCCAAGATCTTTCTACCGAACGAAACCATTGGCTAATGCTACATACAAAAATTGGGAAAACAAACTTTCTGTACATTGTTAACTACACAGTAATCCTATTCATTTCTTTCATAACAATAAGATTTAATGAAATATTATTCCATTAAATCTTACTTATTGGAGTTTAAAAATGGATACAACATCGCTAGTATATTTATAGGCCCTTATTCCAAGCATCCCTCCAATTAACTTATTAAAACATTTTTTCGAAGAATTTTGATCAGATCACATACAAGGGCACTTCGCCTTTATGTAAATTAACGAAGTGATGTATGAATTCTAGAATGTATTCAATAGCTAGTTTTTTGGTACACTCTATATTGCTGTGTTAAGTTGCAATTCCTTATTTTCATTAATTACATATTACGGTGATTTAATAATGTACTAGCTTTATATCTTCACTCGCTAACGCTCGCTCAGGACATCCGAGTCCCTGCTTATTTTTTTTGCTTATTTGCTATTTCTTTGCTATAATATTTGAAAATAATTTCATATCCGTATATTAACAAGGAATATCAAGCAATACATATCCCGAGCGAGCCCCAGTGATATAAAGTTAGTAATAATAATATTAATTTTATTCAAAATATAGATCTTCTAAAGGTTGAAACATGATGAAAAGATTAGTTTTATGACCGCGACCGCGAATTTCCGACAGGCGTGACAAAAAGTACTGTACGTATATCGGGCAGAAAGGCACTGCACATACTCGGGGGAGGGACCCTCGGGGTCATCGCTCTCGGTGCAATGCTCCGGTTTCCGCCCTTGATACGTAATGTTATTTCTAACTCGGAGAGTGGTGCGCGCGATAGATAGCCCCCACGTTTTTCTGACCACGCCTCTATATGCTTCAAAAGAAAACGAGACCATTTGAATAAAGGAAAACGGTATCTTTTTTTCTCTTTTATTCCCAGGTCACTTTTTTTCAAGGTCTCTTTTGTCCGTCTTTTATTTCCAAAGTCAGTTTCTTGCGGCGCTTAATCTTTAATGTTTAAACTTTTAAAAGCATTTTGCTATTTGATAATATTTTATCTTCCAAGTTTTAATGCGTGAAAACGGGACACGATCGTCATATCGAAATAGTATGTAAATATTAGATTACTTTAATTTGAACAAAGTTCGTACCCAAATCGTAGTGAGTAAATACGAGATCAGTAGCTTTTTCCAGCCTCCATTTTTTTTCGGGTCCCTTTTTACCACGCCTTTTTTTCTTTTCTCTTTTATTTTTGAAAATGTATTTAGATACTTATTTATATAACAATCTCCCTTAAATTTCAAGATTTTCTTATTCCCAGCGGTAATTCCTCCACTCCTGCATCAAATCTCTGCAATATTCGCCAATCACCCACCCATTTTTCCATGCCTACTCCTCAGGGTACCGCCCAATGTCCACTCTCTTCCTCTTCTTGTACACTATTCCCAAAATTATTTTGGACTTGGGGAGAAAATTAGACATCGAAGGCTTAGGCAAAGCTTTTGCAACAATACAATAAATTCAATACAGGGTGAGTCTGGTAGAAGTGAACATAGGGAAACCCATGTTAAGGCTACGCGCCTCGTGATTGGTCGATTCCGGTGGAACGTCGCTTGTCCGCCGATTGGCTGTGAACGGTCATATGCGTCAGACGTAATTTAGAGCCACAAGAATGTAAACCAAATACTGCAAGCTTTGGATTGTTTTAAAACTATCTTGCTTTAAAATAGTTTATTCTTGCCCACTCTTGCCAATTGTTTTTTGAAAACCTTTCAACTTATTGGCTGCATCCGGTTGTAACAAAAGTAGAAGATTCACGAACTGTGTCTTGAATTTGGGATTGTGTTACACATTTCATGGATTTGACACATTTTACATAAGCCCAAAATGTGGTTATGTCACACAAGAGATTTGCTACTTCTTTTCGAGTTTCTTTTTTTATTAAAATATTATTTTAAAGCAAGATAATTTTAAAACAATCCAAAGCTTGCAGTATTTTGTTTACATTCTTGTGGCTCTAAATTACGTGTGACGGGTAGAAGTGAACATAGGGAAACCCATGTTAAGGCTACGCGCCTCGTGAACAAGCGACGTTCCACCGGAATCGACCAATCACGAGGCGCGAAGCCTTAACATGGGCTTCCCGATGTTCACTTCTACCAGACTCACCCTGTATAAATGTCACTAATTAAATATGACTGAAATAGATATTTCATACTTCTCACTCGATCTCTGCATCGTTTATTGCCAAAATACCTGCGGAGAATCTGGATCAAGTGACCGGAGATTACTGATCAGCTATCCAGAATGCCTGTTGGAGACTGAACGACATCAAATGAGAAACCACCTTATATAGGAATGGTAAAAGATAAATGCAAGAGAAGGGTGAAAGGGCGATCAATCGATTAAATGGAACAATGCAAAAAGGGAAACCCATTTGGATAAAGGAAAATGGACCGCGATTGGGGGGAACAAAAATTTTTTGTTTAAATATATTTTTTTTTGTAAAGACATGGTGGGAAACGACTTTTCACAGACATCGATTTTAGAATGTGATATGGTGGGATAAAGTCAAAAGGAAAAAGGAAAGCTTGAAGTTCTATTGCAAAAATTATTTCCTACCAATATCCTACCAGTGAAACAGGCAAATTAGAGAGGGTGGAGCGTCAGCTTTTCATTATCCCACCCATCTTCACTTTTCACCAGACAGAAAACATGTTTGCTGGGTTATTCAGAAAACATATGGTTACTGGGAATTCTCTGCTACGTCATTGCAGAGAATGATAAGAAACTTTCTCGAGAAAGTAGCTTAATATAATAAAGGATTATAATTAGTTTAATGGATCGTATTTCATTTAAATTCATACAATATTAAAAATTCAATTGCTATAACCTCAAAAACTGTACAATTGTAATTAAAGTGAACGTGTCCCACTACTTGGGACAATTATATGTTGCTTTTGAGTACCATTATACAATTAGAAAAAATGAAATCACACTAAAAAGTAAACGAAACGTCTGACTTCGTGCCGGTGAAAGTAGCATATTAGGTTGGCTGCCCTTATTAAAAATATTTTGAAGATAAGAACAAAAATTAAAGTCGCATATCTACGTGATAGTGCAAATGAATATAAATTCAAACAAAGTAGAGTTTGTATAGAAACATGAAGTTTATCATTGAACTTACATATTTCTCATTATAAGCTGCCCTGCAAACATTGTTACATTATTACATAAATGTTACATCGCTGTTACATAAATGTTACTTTTGTGTTTGCAGGGTGAAGGCTCTTTCAGATTTGCATTAGCCAAAATTATATGAAACTGCAGAGTTGTACATTTAAAATATGGCAGCAATATTATGAGCCAGTTTTAGGTCGACGAACCATATTTTGAAACGTTAACAAAGTATGTATGGTGAATCTTACATGGAACTATCAAAAAAACTATTATGCCTCCGATGCGCTACCTTCACAGGCACGAAACCGGAAGTCACGTTTACTTTTTAGTGTGATTTCATTTTTTCTAATTGTATAATGGTAATTAAAAGCAATCTATAGTTGTCCCAAGTAGTGGGACACGTATAGATGTTTCACTTTAATTGCAATTGTACAATTTTGGAGGTTATAGCAAATGAATTTTTAATGTTGTATGAATTTAAATGAAATACGATGCATTACATTAATTATAATATATTACTAAATCACCGGAATGTGTAATTAATGAAAATATGGAATTGCAACTTAACACAACAATATAGAGCGTACCAACAAACTATCTATTAAATACATTCTAGAATTCATATGTGACTTCGTTAATTTACAAAAAGTAGAGGTGCCGTTGTATGTCATATGATCAAAATTCTTCGAAAAAATATTGTAATAAGCGCAGCCAAATGTTTGACAAGTTAATTGGATGGATGCCTGGTATAAGGGCCTATAAATATGGGCAACTCTACAGAACTTTTCATTTTAGTGTCGCCATCGTTCTTCTCGAACTGAAACAATTTTTCATTAGGTATAAGGCTACAATCAGATAAAAACGTACTCGAACAACACATTTAAATATATTTTCATGCTGAAATGTCTGCATTTCATAATAAATTTTAAAAAATTATGTGGAAAAATTAAGAAAACATCTAAAATTTACGTGTCGCCGACTATTTTTGAAAAAGACTTTTTATTCTACTGATCTATGTAGTGCGTGGAAACAAATGAACCGAATATTTTTAGTATCAAAAAACAATACTCTATAAGATATTACAAGTTGTAGATCCATACCAAAGGTTTGCACGGTGTGCCACCATCTGGAAGTTATGTCGCCAATTTATTGTGAAACACTATTATTATTACTTTTTTCACTTTTTTTGCCTCGAACAATCCTCTTAACGTCAAACCGCCTATAGTATTAGAAAGTATTTATAAAAACAAAGAAAATCAGCCGTCAGAAAAGTGTGTGCCCTAAAAAATGTTGAAAAGGCAGCATCTGCAAAATGAAGAAAATTCGCGTAATTCGTAAAAAAAATGTTATATTTTTAGCGACACAGTTCCACAGTTATTTATCGTGTTTTAAGACAGATTGTAAATGGTTTTTGACACGACATCTTATTACAAAAATGATTCTTCATGTGGGTAGCATATGTAATACTTACTACAAAACAGTCAAAAATAACTAGAGAAATGTATTGTTAAAATTAATAGTTCTAAAATTATTACAAATAACCATGTATTGTGTTTTTTTGATCGCTGACCATAAATAGCAGTTTATGATTGATGTATGATCATCTCATTAAAGTTTTTTCCCTCTGGAATGTGATATTTAGCAGAAGAAAAATATTTTGAGCATTTCGAGATTATGAAGTTTTTCAATATGATTTTGAATTAATAATAAATGTCAGGAACATTGTAAAATATCAATACACGTAAAACAATATAATTGAGAATTGACAAATATATGTAACAAAATGTAATATGAATTACAGTTATTAATTTATTTATATCTGTAGATTTATTTTGAATAAGAATAATATGTAAACAGTACAATATGCGGCAAAACTAAAAATGTAATTGAAAAAGCTACATCTGTCGCTCAAGAAATGTCTAACAAAACAAAGACTAACAAAATAAATAAACAATAATAAATAAAAATTTTTTTTACTTAACCATCAAATGACCTTGATCCTGACCTTATAAAGGTTAACTGACCTTAGACTACGATTTGCTGGCCTCGAACACATATGCATGAATTTTTTCAGATTTTTCAGATGGTTTTTTCTCCACTTGACCTTTAAATGACCTTGAATCTAACGTGATGGAGGTTAACCGACCTTCTCATCGTTATCAGCGACTGTGTACCAGCACCTAAGCGCTTTCGGCGATCTCGCGTAGATCAAATGTTGACCTTTGCATTATCTACAATTTTCTATTTTTATAGTAGCTCCAAAATTTCTTTATAAACCCCCAAACCTCCACCAAAAATGAATTACGCGCATAGAACCACACCTTGGTATGTCATCTCCATCACCAGAAAAAAATTGCTGTGCCTTCAAAAAAAATTTGTCGTTTTTTTACTCGAAAATGAAAAGTTCTGTAGAATGGCATATATGCCAATTTTTTTATTTTTTATGGTATCCCTAAGGCATCCCCTGAACCTCCTCCAAAAATGAATTACGCGCATAGAACTTTTTTTTTGCATCTCATATCTATCATCAGAAAAAAAATTTAAAGCTGTGCCTTGAAAAAAAAAATTTACGTTTCATTTCACTCGAAAGTGAAAAGTTCTATAGAATTACCCATACACTAACGATGTTGTATGCATTTTTAAACTTCAATAAGTAAGATTTAATGGAATAATATTTTATTAAATCTTATTTTTATGAAAAAAATATTTAGGATTACTGTGTATTAATTGTTTTGAATTTTCAATATTTTTTTAAAAAGATTTAGTGGAGTAAACAATGTACAGAAAGTTTGTCTTCCCAGTTGTTGTATATATCATTAGACAATGGTTTCGTTCGATAGAAAGAACATGGCTTTATTACATGATTTCATTTTTTTCTTTTTTTATAATAAGAACTTGGCGAGTTTTTTTTACATAAAGTGTTTTTTGGGGTACAGATTACAAGGTATCCTTCAAGTGTGTGTCAAACGGGAACATGAGCAGCTTGCCAGTGCCAGCTACATGCTCTAATGTTACCATGCTGCAACGTCTACCCGTCCGTTGGCGCCGCTTGAGGTGTGAGCAATATGGACACGCGAAAATCAACGCGAGGGATTTCACCCAAATCATCTAATCATATGCATGTTCTGTTGTAAAAAGATTTTGCTCTCTTGTCCTAAGATGCTACATATATGCCTTAGATATTGTATGTATATAATTCACTGAGCTTCGTGGTGTGCGATACTCCACAGCGAATAACGAAAATTTTCATACCGTAATTCAATAAGATCGTATAAATTTGTTATAGTGTGGAAAATGCTGTGGGAAATACCGGAATCACAATATTAATATTAAATAATTATATGAAGTGTAGACATTACTTTGATTGGCGAAATTAATCATACATTTTGAAAATATTTGATGCGATGGCGGCGCAGATGGCAGACGTAGGTTGGTATTGGATACAGTATTTAATGCGAAGGACTTAATGTTTTAATCAATGCTAAATTATTCAAAATTGTAAAAGTTATTTACAATTTTCAGCTGTAGTTAAAGTCTATTTTATTCATTTTTACGCCTTACCCAGAATGTATTTATGTAAAAAAAAATATTCAAATAGTATTATATAGAATAGGAATTGTAAATCGTAAAACGATCATAACAAGTCTGCTTTTTACGTTATTTACTTTGAATAATGATTTAAATAATGTATATCAAACACAGCAGAAAGCAGAGTATGGAAAGTTTAATTCCCTTATTACACAATTCTTAAACAAAAATCGATGAAAAAGTTTATGTACTGAAATAAACTGTTAGGGAATACAAAATCATATTTCGCAAAGGTATTGCGCTACTGTTATCAAATTTTAAATGGATGATGAAGAAAAAAATGAATATACTAAATATTTGTTATTAATATTGGTTAAGTTACATTGTATATAATGACGAATTTAAGCTTTTATTTGTTATTTTGGACGTGAATTAAAGTGACTATTAAGAAATTAAGAAATAAATACACACACAATTAATCTTTATTGACAAAGAAATGAATTATTTACTGTGTCTGAGAAAATTGATATTTTTATTAACATTTTGTAACAGTAAATTTGAAATAATGTTTAAAACAGTCGATCAATTCTCGCATTATCATTTGTATTGTATTTGAAGTATAGCATATAATTAATGCTAAACTGTGGTTTAGATTATATAAGCATGTAGTACTGAACCAGTCAATTCTCTTACATATAATAAAATATTCTCTTTACTCATATCAAAAACATATACTTTTCTTTCAATATTACTTTTCCATTCTTTCATGGAAGTGAAGAATGAAAATACTCGACTTGTCTTGAATGGACCTTTATTTCTGTTACCCATGGTATTTTTCACTATTTGTAATATAATCTTAAAAGCAAACCATACAAGTATGCATTAAAAAAAAATCGATTACAAGATTTGCACCGGACAAACAGACAGACAGACAAGAATACGAGTTGATAAAAACATGGTAAAATAGAACAATTTTTAGGAATTGTGGTAGATCAAAATATTAGTAATGTAAGAATTTTTTTTTTAATATTATAATTTAATAAGGTTTCTTTCAGTTTAAATATCTACGCTTTTCAACAAAAGTCAAATAGTTTGACAAAAGTCAAATCAAAAAAGAAAAAAAGGCTTATCGTCACCATTGTCAAGATTATGAGTTGTCAGACTAGTCATTCGCCAAACATGAAAACGTACAGACAACTACAATTGCTGAATAGTCAAATTGATGATTAAGTACCAAGAATGGGAACCATTGCAGTGGATACTTTTGCCAGCCATCTGCTTCAAATTATTGGCAAATATGCTGTAAAAATACATCCATACCTATTTTTACAAACAGAGACATACCGAAAAATACTGCTTGTAATTATCAAATGAGCTACTGCACACATGCGGATGCATTTCACATGTACGTTAAAAAATTTGTATTGACCATTCAAACGTAATTCGGAGGTGAATGACAACCACTCTTTTTCTCTTACAGTATCCCCTGTCCTAAGTTATGCAGTCCAAATTTATATGTCTATCCTAAGTTATATGTTTGCCTTCTCCAAAGTTATACCAGGTTCTTCCTCTCCTTCTTCCACCACATTGTTTCCCCGAGCCACACTTGCTTCGCGACACTCACACACAGCAGCACCCATTGCACGGATATAAACAAAGATTCGGAAATGGGGATAGTAAGGGGCTATAACTTTGGAGAATCATCCGCCATTTTGAAAGAACCGACAGCATAACTTAGGATGGGGACTACTGTATTTTGAAACCCATTTTGTAAAAAGTGGACAATGACAATTTATTTTTCTAAAAGAACGATGTTAACAAATACAAGTCTTATGATCATTTATGAATTCTTAAGTGCTCAAATCTCTTTTCATTCAAAGAACCAACATGAAAATAGAATATTTTGCAGCTTTAACTAGACTGCATATTTCAATAGATAACTTTAAAAAAACTTGAAAACAAGTAATTTCATTGTTTAAAAATGCTTTGTTCAAGACTAGTACGTTTATGGACCATCCCGAAGGAATTTCGAAATCAAACTGTTAGCATTGAACACATTTCTAGGTCCATTGTGGTTGAAAATAACAAATGCCATTCATGTATGTTTTCGCTGAGTCTGAAAACATTGGCAACATTGAGACCTAATAATGGAATGCAACATCTAATGTTACTTCCAATATTACGTCCTAAAAGACCCAAATTGGGATAACATTTATGATATCATTGTATGTATTAATGGACGTCATATTTCTGCCATGTTTTAGAAGAATACCTGTAACTGCAAAATTATAAAAGCCCAGAAAATGAGTAAAACATTTCAACTGATAAATAGGCATGGTTTACTCATTTAAATTAACTTTTTGCAGTTGTTTTAATCCTTTTTAAATATTTCGACTACGCTCTTTTCAATGGCGCTAGCAAAAATTTTATTAAACATGTTTATTGAAAACGCTGGTAACTGCATCCTTCGGAACAATATAATTGTACAACATAATTTACTACTTTGATCAATTAAAAAAATGTACTTAATATTAATATATTAATATTAATAAACTTGCATTTTCCTTGTGTGTAAAAAAATAATTCTCTTTAAATTTGATAAAAATAAATCGAATTAAAATGTAATTATAAATTCTTTAAAGAAATTATGGTTTTACAGGTTTATTTTTCAATAAAAATAACACCTAAATAGTATTTGTCGATACAAGTGTGCAAAATTTTTTTCTGCGAATTGGAGGGTTGCGACTTGAGCCGAAGACGAGGGTCCTAATCACATTCGCATAAAAATACTTTTTCACTGTAACTCGCGAACAATTTTGAAAAATAGTAAAACGATTATTCATTTCGCAGCAACATGCCATATTTTCTGCCGTATAAACTTTGATACTATATAAATATCAAACATTTCTACCCGGGACATTAAAGTTGAATACTGAAGGCAAATGAATAATGAATAATCAATAACGATTATTTATTGAACGAGCACACACTACACATATATGTTTATTCATCATTTGAGTTAATCAAATCTGTCACATCGTCTACACTTAAATTATTTAAAAAATGTTGTCGAGATTTAGGCATTATCGGAAGTAGCTTTTTAATAATATCTTCTTTCTTTAAAGATGGTATTCTTCTTTTTATTTATTTACTGGAAATAAACGGGCGTTAAACACCCCAGAATACAATGTTTTAACGAAAATATATTGTTTGCGTAGGAAGCGCGGAAAAAAAAGGTTGCAGGATCATACGGAGTAGTTTGGAGGCACAGGGATCATTTCAAATAAAAGAGGCACTGTCTTCACTCGCAACTTCTTTCGTTTCTCTATTTTAATGCACTCTTGTCGTGTACAAAATGAACTCACTGTACGAGATCGAAAGCGACGTCACTGTGCGCATGAAATTTTGTTATAAAAGGAAATTCGATTGTCGTCACAAAGAAAAATTTTCACAAGGTCTCGCCTTATTACATTCGAGTTGCTTCGATTCGGATGCTTGATTCCGACCAGTGCCGTCAGAAAGGAGCGGTTTTCAGCTGAAAGGAGCGATTTTTAATGCGCACCTTCCGCGCGCAGGTTGCTTCGGCAGTCGTCGGCGGTCTGAGCTTGGTGGCCCTCGGGAGGGGAGCGGAGCGAGAGGAAAATATATGGTCGGGCGCGCGAAAGTATTAAATATTAAACAAATGACGGGGGGTTGAACTTTATCAGATACTTCCAAAATTAAAATCATGTATACTCGTCGTAGTCGAGTGGTACAAGCGCATGGGTTGAAGCGCAGCGCGTTATTTTTTTAGTTCGATTTCGATGTCGGGGATTTTTTTTTTTTTTTGTTTAATTGTTCATTTACTCAACATTTGTAACGAAAATAATTTTTTACTTGTTTACTATTAGTTATTTTATTTACAAAAATGAATTGTGAAAATAAATTTTAAAAACATTAAACAATATGTTTTTGCAGAATGACATTTGTAAGAATCGAATTCTCTCTATTATTAAAAAAAATAAATGTACAATATTTTATTGTAATTTCCGAAATAATATACAAAAATTACAAGTCGTACATTTTTTCTAAAAAAGTTATTGTAGTTAATATAACCTTGTAATTGTAACAAAAAACTAGTTCACTTTTCGGCAACTCAATTATGTATTTTATTTGTTTTTCCGTGACATAAAACATAAAACGGGTTTACAGCATAGGCTTATATGTAACCTGATAAAAGGTACCTTTCCATTCTGGTTTCTCTTCCAATTTCTTTTGCAATTTACAAATGTGCTCGTGAAAATCGGGACTTGCATCGTCCCGACAATTATTGATAGGCAGGAACTGTGGAAGTAAATACGGATTCGATGGACGGTTGAATGGTATTTCGTTTTATTTATTATTATTCGTCTGGCTTCTCTTTCTTTCTTAATACAGCAGTCTTCGATCTATGCAATATACTCTCACACTCTTCTCTTTAAAACGATTGCGTTACATCCGTCCGTCGCGGATCGCGGTCTGCAGCATACTACCGGTTCTGGCGCTGGGAGCGTAGTAGGACAAAGGGAGAGCGCCATCCGGCGGCGACCGGCGAAAACCGCAAGAAACGTGCATAACTCAACAATTATAGTCACTTGCTGCTTTTTGCAAAAGTACCTTCGACGGTGTGTTATTCAAACAACCCGCTTGAAGTTCATACTCAGGAGCTTTTGCAAGTTTATCCATTACCATAAAGCATGAAGGAACAATTTGTAATTCTTTACCTAACTGCAGCCGATCTTTGCCAGTAATATACCGACGACTTGTAACACTGTGCAAATATTTCCCTGTTATGACTACTTGTGCTGTTGCATTCTGGTACTGAGTAACCGGATCTTTTAAAGAAAAAATAAACTTACGTTCACAACCTTCAATGGTACAATGAGCAGAGGCTCTGAAAAAATTAAATTTTCTTTTTCTTGTTCCAACGTAAATATCGTGATTTCTAGAAGCCAAAACACAAGTGCTGTGAGTTGTCCCAAAGTGTTTACTCATTGCACTAGAATGATGAACATGGGGCGCCGTTGGGCCCCGAAAGTTTTCACAATTATCGGGTAAAAAATTTATGAATTTCATAATACGAGTAATCCTACTATGAAAATATTTGATAAATACGAAAGTCAGTCTCCTTAGACGCACCGCAAATAATACGCCGGCTACCCCCACCCCTTTTAATCCCGCAATTCACAGTTTTCTCGTTCCGCAGAATTTAAACCATGAAATTAATTTTGCAAAAAGTACTTAACTGTTACTCAATAACTAGACAGGAAACATGAAACCTCTTAGTCGCTTTGAGAACAATATGGGGCCTACTCCTAACTCTTCAAATAAAAAAAAATCGCCATATTTTTTCATTTTTAAATTAGTATGTAGACCACAATTTAAACTCAAATTTCGCGTTTTTTTTTCATTTTTAAAGTATGTAGACCATAATCGATTTCCCTAAAAAAATCCGAATATACTACATACATACATACAAGGTGATCCAAAAGTATGGAAACGGCCAAATATCTGAGCGGGAGTGCATTTTCTGGGAAAATGTTAAATACAAAAGTTGAAGGAGTTTTCCTCGGCTATTTAATGGTACCATTGAAATTGACCTTGAACATGGCCTTGAAGGTTATTCCAAAGTCAAGTTTATTTTTTCAAATGGAAACCCCTATATGACGCTGAAGCTAGCAGCAGATTCGCAGCAGCGGATTCAAGAAAAGTGTGGAAATGGATAATGTCTTATTAAAAATTACTTGTATTTAAACATTTTTAGACAAATTTTATACAAATAATTAGTTTTTGGCAATTTTAGTGGCTGAAAACCATAGTTTTTTCGAATCCGCTGCTGCGAATCTCCTGCTAGCTTCAGCGTCATAACCCCTATTTGTTTTTCATGGAGTCAGAAAGAGCACAAAATTTTACGTCCGAATATGATATGGTCGATTTTTCCGGCAAGGTCATTTCAAGGTCAAACTTAAAACTCCCGGAACTGCGAATTAACTCAGCGGGAGTGCATTTTCGGGGAAAATATTAAATACAAAAGTTGAAGGATTTTTCCTGGCTATTTAATATCATTGAAATTGTCCTTGAATGTTATTCCAAGGTCAAGTTAATTTTTTTAAAATGGAAACCGCACGTACGAAAACGGCGAAATAACTTTGGAGGAGTGCACTTTGGGGAAAACATTTTCAGACAGGTTTTAGGTTTTCTTCTTCGCTATTCAATCATGATTTTAGATCTGAACTTGAATGTGACTTTCAATATCATTTTAGGGTCGAGTATAATTGTTTACATAGAAGCACATATTTTTGATAACAGGAATAGAAAGAGCGGCAAATTTGCCGTCCGGATATGAGATTGATCATGGCCCGGACCACGCACTTGAAGGTCAAGTTAACTTTGGCAGTGGAAATTCCTGTAAATTTCGCAGTAAATTGGTATCTGAGGGTTTCGAGGTCACTCATTACGTATGTGAAGTCTATTTTCTAAAAAACATAATCGATGGAGATTGAAAAATATCGAAGGTGATTCAAACGATGGAAAAATATCGAGATAGATCAGAAAAGATCGAAAAAGATCGGTAAAGTTCGATAGAATACAGCTAGAGGAAATAAAATAAATTGATAATTAATTTATTTTCTTGCAACTAACAGTTAGTCTACGGCGGCCGGCGACTAGCTGTTCTTTTCCTTCTGCTCGGCACACTATTCGGACGTAATATCTTGTGCTCTTTCCAAATCCACGAAAAAAGTGGAGGTCTCCATTTAAAAAAATATACTTGACCTTGGAATAACCTTCAAGGTCATGTACAAGGACAATTTCAATGATACCATTAAATAGCCGGGGAAAAATCCTTTTGCACTTAATATTTTCGCCGCTGTGATATTTAGCCGCATCCACACTTTTGGATCATCCTGTATAGGTGTAATCTAAGAACCGTGAGATGCTTCTACTGTCACCCCCACCACTTTTAATCTCGTATTTCACGTTTTTCGATTTTAAATTATATAGATCATAATCGATTTTTCGATTGAAAAATTCGGAAAAAATACTACGTACACATTGAATCTTGAAAGTGGGATTTAAAGTCGGATGGGGTGAGTGGATCGGTATTAAACTGGTTCACTCATTTAAAGCTCGTGCCCGGTTCGGCTGCCCATGATGATCTGTGGGCCGAACTATCGGCGGAAAATTGGGAGCTACATCCTGCTACGACTTGTCAAGTCTTTGCCACGAATGCACGAAACAGAGATCTAAATCGTTACATCAATTCTGTAAACATTCAGTTGCCTTTGCTCGGACAATTTTCTGGTGGATTTATTGGTCGTTATCCTTCGCGTTGTAATTTAGTTTTTACGCGTTTAAAAATGCAGCTTAGGACTGCTACTATTTTTTCACGGGCGATTTTAATTGGCAATATTCTCCATCCATATAATCCATCAGAGATTTGTACTGTGTATAACTTGGGTACGGAGGAGACACTAATCCACATACTTTGTGAGTGTCTCTTATCTCGTCCATCTAGGGTTAAATTGTTAAGGGGTTACACCACCCTGAAATTTAAAAAAAATCTTTTTTTTTTCTACATAATTTCGATGCCTATGTTCTTACGGTCATTTTAAGACGTCGGGTTTAAAAATATCTCATCATTTGTGGATTTTACAGTCTGGCGCTTCCCAATAACCTTAGCTCTTTGAATCGTTCTGATTTTGAATCGTTGTGATTTCCGAAGTTTCATAGAATATATCCTCCAGGTGTAAATTCCTTCCCAAAATATCCGCTCCCCTCCCCTCTTCCTATTTTGCACCTGCTTGTCAGAAACGAAAACTGTCATTCTGTACTCTTTTATCTTCTTTTACGTTTTTCTCAAAACTACATTTTTTGGAGCGGTGTACATGATTTCTCAAAAACTACTCGAACGATTCTCTTCAGAATTTGTACACAGCTTCTCTATAATATTCTCTATGGCATGACGTAGGATTTTTTCGAGATAATTTTTTTTGAAAAAGTTATGCATTTTGAAGACGGTTCTTGTTTAATAAATTGTTTAAAAAATTTGTGCTACAATTTTTGAATCGGATTCGCGTTTGGTACACTTTCAACTAATTTTCTGTAAATTTACAAGGCTCTAGTAAAATCGCAACTAGGCAGCAGGTCTAATTGTTTATACGAAGTCGGTTATTGCTTGTTAACTATTGTTTAAAAAATTTGTGCCACAATTTTTGAATCGAATTCGTGTTTGGTACACTTGCAACTAATTTTCTGTAAAAATCCTTAAAATTTGAAAGTATTGAACATTTTCCACAAAAATACCCTCTCGCTGAGTTAGTTCGCCGTTACGTTTCACTTTCAAATGACCTTGACTATAATATCGTAACATTTTGTGCTCTTTCCAAATCCACGAAAAAAGTAGAGCTTTCCATTTAAAAAAACAAACTTGACCTTGAAATAACCTTCAAGGTCTTGTTCAAGGCTAAATTCAATATTGCCATTAAATCGCCACGGAAAAATCCTTCAACTTTTGTCTGAAACATTTTCCTCGAAAATGCACTCCCGCTGAGTCTGGTTAGTCTGGTAAAACAGTCTGGTTATTATCGCGACATGTTTATTACTTTTTTTTTTTAAATGCAATACGATGCTTTTTTTTGTTATGGGAATCATATATTTCTCTTATCATGATCGTTTTAGTGGATACATGGCGTTATAATCATCGAAATTAAAATTATGCTTGAGTGTTAAACTGGTTCAAATATTAAAAATTTAGTACGAATTTCTTACATTAAGTGCAGTCAAATCACGAAATCTTGTGAGTCTCAATAAATAAAGTATGTGATCCTGCTGAAAAAGATGCACGTACGCAAAATCGTCGTTTGCGTTGAAGGTAACACACAGAATAAACATTAGAAATTTCTATTTGCGTGTGATAGAACTTTCAAGTTTTTCACGAATATTTCGTACAATATTTCGTTAACAGATGGCAACATTCGTGTTTCGATGGCGGATCGAAATCTAAAAACTTACTTGATTGAACTGAAACTGGGTACTAGGGTTTTTCGAGGTCGCTGAGTACGATTCTTACCTGACAATGAGATTTGCAAAATTCAAAATGTCGTAATTCAAGATCCTGGATCGAAATGTAAAAACTTACTTGATCGAGCTGAAACTGGGTACCTGGTGGTTTTTGGGGTCGCTGATAACGATTCTGGCATCAGATTTGCAAAATACAAAATGGCGGATCCAAAATGGCAGATAGAAATCTAAAAACTTACTTGATCCAACTGAAACTGGGTACCCGAGCGTTTTTGAGGTCGCTGATTACGAATGCGGTCTCAGATTTGCAAAATGCAAAATGGCGGATCGAAATGTAAAAACTTGCTTGATCCAACTGAAACTGGATACCCGCGGGTTATTGAGGTCGATGATTACGATTCTGGCCTCATATTTGCAAAATTCAAAATATCGGCTCCAAGATGGCGGATTGAAATGTAAAAACTTACTTGATAGAACTTACACTTGGTCCCCAGGGGTTTTCGAGGTCGCTGCGTACGATTCTTGCCTGAGGTTTGCAAAATTCAAAATGTCGGAATTGAAGATGGCGGATGGAAATGTAAAAAGTTACGTTATCCTACTGTAATTGGGTACTCAGGTGATTGTGGGGTCGCTGATTACGATGGCGGCATCAGATTTGCAAAATTCAAAATATCGTCTCCAAGATGGTGGATCAAAATGTAAAAACTTACTTGATCGAACTCAAACTGAGTACTCGGTGGATTTCGCGGTCGCTGATTACGATTGCAGCCTGAGATTTGCAAAGTTCCAAATATCGGCTCCAATATGGCGGATCGAAATATAAAAACTTACTTGATCCAACTGAAACTGGGTACTCGGGGTTTTTTGCCATCGCTGATTACGATTCTGGCCTCAGTGCTGACAATGATGATGATGGTAATGTGAATAATGATGGTGGTGACGATGGTGATGATGATGACGAAGATGATGACGATGACGATTGCTGTGACGCTGTGGATGTCGATGACGTTATTGATGCTGATGGTGGTGATGCTAATAACTCTGACGAAGATTATAATGATGATGATAATAAAGTCGATGACGGCCATGATGACAGGGGTAATGACGACAACGACAGTGATAACAATGATGATGGTGATGATAATGACGATGTTGATAGTGGTAATTATTATGGTGGTGATGATGATGACAGTCATGATAATGGCGGCGATGATTATGGCGATGGTGATAATGGTGATGGTGATGATAGTGGTGGTGAGCACGATAAAGACAATGATGGCGTTGGTGGAAATGATGATATTTAGGATGATGATGACGATGGTGTTTGTTAGTGATGATGATGATAGTAATGATGGTGAGAATGGTGATAGTAATGACCATGATTTATTTTATCAGTGGAGACTTTCGAAATTCGCTGTGTATAAAAATATCGTATGTTACATTATTACACGTGCAAAAGTGTGTAAGGGCCCTCGATCCTGACCGGAGGAGGTCAAATATCGAGAACGGTTTTAAACGGTCACAGCATTTTTTTTTAACTAAAATATTCTTTAACTTATTGGCCTCCGAATTAGTGATTTTTGATCGATTCTGTCACTGGGAAGCATTAGAAAATAAATGGAGAAGTTATGAATAGGAACTTCGAATTACAAGTTATATGAGAAGTTCTCAAACCTGACATTTAATTCATCATATCTCCATTTATTTTCTAATACTTTCCAGCGACAAAATGTATAAAAAGTCAGTAATTCGGTGGCCAATAAGTGAACGAATATTTCTGTTGAAAAAATGATCTGAAAAGTTGTTCGTAATTCTTAAAAATCAGCGCAAATCGTTTTCAATTTTTGCCCGCTTCCGGTCATGCTCGAGGGCCCCTTAACGAGTGTGGCTTATCAGTCTAGCTTTGTTGGGGCCGGAAATGCCTCACCGATTAAAACCGCCTTATTTACATTTGTTTTATAATACACTAATGACATAGTCCGAAATGTCTGCAAGTGAAGTAGATTTTTGTTTGGGATCCTGAAGAGTTACCTCGGTCAAAATTTGTCAAACCTACGCAGTCAAAACTCTGCAATAGGATGATGATGATGACGATAATGATAATGATGATAACGATGACCATCATCATCACCATCATCACCATTATCATTGTCTCCGTCATCGTTATTCTCATCATCACTATTGTCTTCGTCATTATCATCATCAACATCATTGTCATCATTATCGTCATCAACATCACGGCCGTCGTCATCATTATTGCAACAACATACATTAAGTATAATCGAAAATAATGTGCTATACTTAAATATTCACCAAAAGTTTGATCGTAGGTCAACGGGTTTCTAAAGAATGTTTTGTATTAGCGTTATTCTTTCACCAAAAAATTAATAGTTGTAGATCATGTAAGTTTTCACATTTCGATCCGCTATCTTGGAGCCGATATTTTGAATTTTGTAAATCTGAGGACAGAATCGCAATTAGCGATCTCAAAAATCCGCGGGTGCCCACTTTCAGTTGGATCAAGTAAGTTTTTACATTTCGATCTGCCATTTTGGGTCCGCCATTTTGCAATTTGCAAATCTGATGCCAGAATCGTGATCATCGACCGCAAAAACCCCCGAGTACCCAGTTTCAGTTGGATCAAGAAAGTTTTTATATCTCTATCCGCCATCTTGGATCCGCCATTTTACATTTTGCAAATCTAAGGCCGCAATCGTAATCAGCGACTCTGAAATCCGCCGACTACCCAGTTTCAGTTGTATCAAGTAAATTTGAACATTTCCGTCCGCCATATTGCATCCGACATTTTGCATTTTGCAAATCTGTGGCCGGATTCGTGATCAGCGACCTCAAAAACCCATGAGTAAAAAATGTCAGCAATTTTCCGTGGAAAGATAGATGAATGCTTCAAAGGGTTAAATGGAAACACTTTATGTCCTCTGCGCGACCTCTAAATATCATCCGATTGTCTGCAGCCAGGTACCAAAATGTTTGTTATTTTTTGTGCTTTCGATTCATGACTAGACGTTTCCACAATTCGAAATTTCAGATTTCGTGAGCCTCCCTAATATATATAAGTTAAAATTATTGATACAAACCTTATAAAAGTATTATGATACCCAATATGAACTAACCGAATTTCTTTTCCGTACTTGCCTTTTGTATCATACAGGGTCATCGAAAAGTATCGGACCCCCCTAATATCTTCAGTTAGAATGCACTTAGGAGAAAATGTCCAATAGCAAAGTTGTATGGTTTCAAGCGGGGAGTAAGATGATGACCTTAACTTTGACCTTGACCATGTCCTTCAAGGTCATTTCAAGGTCAATCTTATTTTTTTAAATAGAACCCCCTACATTTTATTGCATATTCTTATAGCTTATCTCGAGAGCTTTCCAAAACACTATAATAAAATATTTTTTTATTAAGTACTTTTTGAGTTATAAAGGTTTGAAGTTAACAATTTGTTAAGTGGTGTGCGAGTCCGACCAGTTAAGGCAAATTTAATTCCAATTGGTTAGCTTGGGCAAAATATTTAATTGTACCAAACAATTCACAACAAATGTTCAAATTGTTGCCCTTCAACAGCCTGGCAATGTGCCAATCTGTTATAAACAGCCGAAACCGCATTCCGGTACGTTTCTGGCGGTATTAGTTCTATCTCTCGAGTTATTCTCCCTCTTAAATCATCTAAATCTTGAGGCTTGGTGGCATAAACTTTACTTTTCAAGTAACCCCACAAAAAAAAGTCAAGTGGGGTCAAGTCCGGAGACCGAGGTGGCCACTCAATATGACCCCTTCGCCCTATCCACCTGTCCTGAAAGACCTCATTCAAATATTGACGGACAATGACACCATAATGAGGTGGAGCTCCATCCTGTTGGAAATAAATTTCATCCATATTTCCACCAGCTATGTCTCGAATAGCTGGAACAATTTGTTCGCGAAGCATGACTAGGTATACTTGTGCTGTCAAATTGCCTTTAATGAAGAAAGGGCCAACTGGTCTACCATTAAGAATACCAGCCCATACGTTAACTTTTTGTGGATATTGAGTATGATTGTCTCTTTTCCAGTGAGGATTAACGTCACTCCAGTATCTACAATTGTGTCTATTTACATTTCCAGTCAGTTCAAATGTTGCCTCATCAGAGAAAACAATATTATCAAGTAATAGAGGATCGTCGACAATCATCTCCATCATAAGATCACAAAATTCGATGCGTCTATCAAAATCGTCTTCGGAGAACTCTTGGACCAAATGGAGTTTGTATGGATGCCATTTATTCAATTTCAGAACTTTACTGACAGATGCATGACCGATTTCGTGTTCTTGTGCAACGCGATTGAGGGAAATATGGGGATCTTCAACGAAAGACTGTAAAACATCTAATGCCTTATCATTATTTGTTGATGTTTTAGGTCTACCAGATTTTGGGCGGCTTTTAACGCTACCAATGGCCTCGAAACGTTGAATAGTACGGATTACAGTACTTTTGGAGATCCTATTATTTTCATTCCGAAAATTTTCATTAAATAATCGCGTTACTGTTTTATACCCTCTTTGTTGATCTCCCCATCCTCGCATCATTAACAGTGTTATTCGATCTCTTTCAGAAAGCTCCGCCATTCTTAATTAGAGCGAATAAGAATTAATCAGGTAAGTGATAGGAAATTGATCTAGATAATTAAGTAGAGAAAAATACTAATTATTAAATGTTGGTCCAACTATCGATTTGTTTATTTTAACCAGCACTAGCAAAAAGCTCGTTGAGCAACTGAAAATCTAATAGATCAATTAATAATATTTACGAAAAATTTCTGGGCTATTGGAAACAAAATGAAGATGTTTGGGATAATCAATTGAAGCGCAATGGTTTCTTTTGTTACAGAAAAAATTTTTGAGGCTGTTCGTTTTCGTCCACGAGGTGACTGCTGCTCGCTAAGAAGAAGACAGCACTGCATCAAAGTTTCAAATCAGTGATCCGTATTGTTTGCTCAAGAGCTCGTACATTGGTGCCTGCGAGAGTGAGAGAATAAAGATTGGCCAACGCTTTCGGTCAGATTCCCGCTAACGCCTTCGGAAATCGCGCATTCGAGCAGCTTCTCGCAATTACGTTCGGGCTGTTTTTCGCCAGAGCCTATTAGCATAATTGCTTGAAGCCGTACAATACTTTGCTATTGGACATTTTTCCAAAATGCATTCTTACTGAAAATATTAGGGGGATCCGATTAATGTATTTTCTTTAAACCAATTAATTGGTCTCATTATTCCGCGCACAAAAGTATTAAGGTTATGATAAGGTTCAAAATTTCTGTGAACCGTGTACAAGCGTCTGTTTTTGCTCAATTTTTCAGAAATTCAGAAACAGCGTATTGCCATGTTGATTTACGACTTTTACGATCATTGTCAGGATAAAAACAAACCAACAATGCTCGAATACTGTTATCAACGTCTACAAGAAGACATTCTAAGAAAAAAAGAATTAAAAAATTAAAATATAAAACGGAAATATAAGTTAAAGTTATTGTATCATATATGATGCACTCGGCGTTGAAGGGTTAACTAAATTTTTCTGCAGTTTCAGTTAATTGGCAGGGCATCGAACATAGAGTACTCGAAAACTGCAATTGTAACGTTAAAGGGTTAACGATTTCGTATTTTAATCTCCACTTCAGAATTGTCAGAGTCCGCGCGATAATTATTACTTTCCGAATGCGGTAGACTTAACTTAAAATTTCTCTGCGTATACGTACTTATTCTTTACGTACTTATTCTTTATTCGAAGCTACTGTAATATAGCATCTGTCGATAGAGCAGCGAATGATTTTACCAAACTGTATCGCGTGTAATGTTCGTAATGTAGCCTGTATGTACTGCGGCAATTTATGTTTAAGAGAGAGAGGGAGGGAGGGAGAGAGAGAGAGAGAGAGAGAGAGAGAGAGAGAGAGAGAGAGAGAGAGAGAGAGAGAGAGAGAGCGATGGAAATACGAGAGATGGAGCGCATACGTTGCAACATCATTATATAGGCATCTTTTATGAAAAAGAAAATTGGCAACATTGCTAAGTTAGAAACAATTGGTGACGATCGAGGTGAGATTGACATTTTAGGAAGGGGCAGTCTTCAAGTAGGCATCGAAGGGTTCACTGTGCGTTGCTCTTCTTTGCTGTGGTTTTATGGAACAAGAGGTTCCGTGCATCGCCATTTTGTAACGACGATTCCATTCATGGCTTTGGGCAGTCAATCATTAAATTTGCTGGAAATGGCCGTCCAATGATCTACGTCGAGCAATAATTGATGGCAACTACGGTGCAAAGCTGAGGCTGCATAAATTATTCAACGCTTTACAAAACGGGAGACTTTGACTGCAAGTTCGTAGTCAAAGTCGCATGGTGAGTCTCCAAATCTTTTCTAATCATGGACCCGTGCATCTAACCTACGGTTCTTCTACGACATGTGTGACTGATTATTTAATAACCGTTGGACAAAATACTGCTGGAAAACACTTATATGTTTAGTGTGGCGTTTGTGGAAGTTCGCGCTGATATGCCATGCCCTGCCGCTTCCGGTTGGATGGTTTCCCGCTGACGATGCCACTTGGCTCCATTGCGTAGTGGCAAGAACTAACATTTTCAACAAGCCGTTTTTCTATTCGAGTGTTCGGAGGCATTGCTGAGTGATCGTCAGAGCCGTTTTTTGAATGCGCCAAATGACGATCAGCTAAGTCACCGGTCATCTTTTTTATTAAGTTCCGTTTCTCTCGCGCATATTAGACTTTTCATTTAACCGGTTGATGAAAATTTGTGTTTGAGGGCAGTGTTATTTCCCTCCCCCCCCCCTTTTTTGTTTGTTATTTATTTCACTTTCAGTTTTCAAATTCAGTTATGTTCAATTTTTTAAAAGCGAACTTCTTCCTTTGAAATTGTTGTATCTCTGTCTGGACCAATTTGCATTTACTTTTTTTTTGTACGCAAATTATTATTGGAAAATAAAATATTATTCATGTGATAAAATGGATTGATTTTAAAAACAGAATAGATATATAAATCAGTAACATTACACTACATAGCGAAAAAATCAAGAATTTAACATTAAAACTAGGTACCCTAATCCAAATAATTTCAAAAATTTCAATGAAAAATCGTTATTTCCGTATGAAACTATAGATGAAATATTTACATTGTAATTTTGTTTAGATTAGCCATTATTTGGAAAATATATGTAATATTACTGTATTTGTTATTTTCATTGATATAATATAATTAATATTTTTAATTTTTAATTGGATCAAAGGCTGTATATTAACGATATTAAAGTTTTCAACGTTGGAGTTCAACGAAAAAATTTTGTTCGACCAACTTCAATAATCAATTTCTCGAAAACGACGAAAAAAACATCGTTGCTAATTTTTTGTCAAATACATATATGTTGGTAGTTACTAAAAAAATTTTTTTTAGAATTTTGTATCATCTTTTTGGTTGTTTAAAAATTATGTAAAAAATATATTGTTAAATAAATAACGGATTTTTTTTGCACAAAGTTCATAATTTTATATTAAAATTCACAAACATTTTTCACACAAATCCCCCCAATCCAAGGCTCGTTTTATTTTCCGCGAAATTCTGATCTTACTTTGTTGTTATCTTCTCTTCAGCTTGTCCTCGACTCCTTATCAGACAAATTTCCGGATAGTGTGTTTATTTTAGGAGGAGATTTCAATTCGGGGACCGGTGACCTTGACGTTGAACGCGAATTCCCGAACTTGTTTCTGTAGACTCGATTTTTTGCTGCCAGGCAAACTCGAGATAGCCGATGTAATGTTCGTGGGAAATGTTTGTACGATTTTATGTTTCACAATAATTTTATACTATTAAATGGTTGCTCGCTCAGCGATTCCCCCACGCAATTTTCGTTTTTAGATGTTAAGGGGCGAAGCATTGTCGACTTGGTCTGGGTCTCAGTCAATCATTTCTATTTGGTTAAAGACTTTTTTATAGGCCCTGATGGTGGAGGCTCGGATCATTTTCCGACAGTTGTTTTGTTGTCTCTCTCGTTATTTAATTCTCCGTCCGTGTCCCATTTTTCGTCCAGCGTAGCACCAAGGTACGTCACGTCGTGGTCACCCGCGGCAAAACTATTTAAACACTTCCGTGAAGTTGACCCCTATGCACTGTTTTACGATCACGCCGCCCAAAGCCCGTCTTTCGACTTTTTCTGTTCGGGTCTTCACAGCCTTCTCATCCAGGAGGGTTTAGTGAAATCCTCAGGTTGTTTCCGGGGTACAAGCACTATAACGCGTTTACACCTCGGTGGTACGATGCGTCCTGTAAGTTTGCGAAAAAAGTCATGAACAGAGCCCTTCATCTCCTGCGGTCGAATAATTACGAGAACTCTTACGAAATTTCTTACCTTGCAGCCAAGAAGAACTTTAAACATTCAACTGTAATAGCTAAAAAACTCCATACTTTGCGTATAGCAGATGCCTTCGCTGGAGTGAGAGATGCCAAGGGCTTCTGGTCGGAGGTTCGGAGGCACAGGCGGGCTCCATCTTGTACTTCGCCGGTGTCCCTGGAGGCTTGGGCTCGTCACTTGAGGCTCCTCTACCCTTCGAGGCCAACGACGTCTTTAACATTGTGTAGGGCTCTTGATAAAGATCATGACGGCCCTATTCTGCCCCAGGAGCTGCGGGAGAGCATGAAGAGATTAAAGTCGGGTAAAGCTGTACTGTGTTTTAGACCTTTTAAATTTCATTCTAGTCAACGATCTGCCACCCGAGGGGAGCATGGTATCGGATCTCCTCATGCTCTTCAAAAAGGGTGACCGTTCTGGTCCCGAGAATTCCTGTGCCAAAGCCATAACTAATGCGTTCACGAAATTATTTATGCAGGTGTTTGCGGCGCGACTGCAGAACTGGCTCTCCCAGCGCAATATACTCCCGGAAGAACAAGCAGGATTTAGGAGAGGGCGCACTGCGGAAGACAACATTTTTACATTAAATGCAGCAGCCCAGATCCAGCTTAGAAAAAAGCCTCAAAGTATTATATCCTTTTTGTTGACTTCCGCAGAGCGTACGATTCGACCCTCACACAAAACTCTGGCACAAGTTTAGGCCAGTCAAATTAGACAAAAAAAAGTGAATACTTTCAAGTGAATGGAACAGCTCAATTCCTTTTTGGGGTTGTTCGGAGGGTCAAGGAGAGGTTATTTTGAGATTTGCGTTTTATGCGAGGTTGTCGAACTTGAAGAGGGGCTCGGGAAGGGAAAATCGCGGTTTTTGGCCATAACTCGGTCAATTCTGACCGTACAGGGCCCACTAAGTGCTCCTTTTGAAGCGTTTTTAAAGCCCTATAATCCTTTTATACATTAAACCTAACCTGAAATTAATATTTTTCGAGATATAGGCAAAAAAATGAAAAAAATTCATTTTTCGCGGTATTTTGCATTTATTTCATTTCCGTTAATATATAGTGATCTGCGATACAAGAAAAAGTTGTAGGGCTCGAAAAAACTAACAATTTGACCTCCTAGTTGATTGAAGTCGTAATTCCTGTCCGTTGTCGATCGTCGCGACTCGGCGACCGCAGCAACCGTGCGTTTCGTGTCCTCGCGACTCCGCGTATTTTCCGCTTTTATTTTTTTCGGTTATTCAATTAAAATATAATTAATATGAAGGTAGTAAAGGATGAAATTACCTACCTGTAGCCGCAAATGTTATCGAAGGTCGTTGAAAGTAGTATCCAATGAAGACTCCGATAGTGATTTTATCAGCAGTAAATAGCGATTTTAAATCATAAGAATTCTCAACTGCATTTAATATAGCAATGTTAATATTATAGTATTACAAAGGAAAATATGTGATAAAAAATGAAAAAAATAAAATTACAGCAACAAGAACGTAACTTAAATGCTTCCTAATACAGTTAATAATGCAATTGTATTAACGATTTCCATATTAATTTTCAAATACAAAACGATAGTTTTTTAGCGATTTATTTACAAGAACACTGGTATACTTACAATTACAAATATAATAAATTAGTAGTTTTCAAGTCAAACTGAGAACAAGCAAAATGAATTAAAATGTCAAATTTCTTTATCGTTTTTGCGGAGGTTCGCTGCCGGATGAGTGCTGTTCTTCGTCCATGTAATTGAAGGATGGCTCATCTTCCACGTCATCATCATTGTCATCGATGTCGGCGCAGTAAATTTTAACGTTCTCGCATGACTCACCTTTCCAATTTTTACAAATGGCTGAGCATTTCAGACCGGCCTTTCGACAGCCACATTTTCCTGTACATTGGCATGCCAAAATTTTAAGAAGCTCTGGTGGTACGGGATCCGCACTGTTCAGAACTGGTTCCAGGCCGTTATTTGTTTTTCTCCAACCCCACTCTTCTGGTTCTTTATAATTCCCTAGCCAAGTCTGAATTTGATGGTAAGTTCTGAGCACGTACTCTAGCGCTGCTGTTCGTTGGTGGGAGTGTAGACAAGTTGAATTTCGTTTTCATGACCGATTTTGCGAACCGTTTGTATCTAAGAGCATCCAGTGACGTTTCACTCATGTCACCGCCGTATACTGTAATCAAGAATTGTTCGCCTGCTGCCGTTAGAACTTCTACATTCACATTTTTTTCCTTAAACAGTTCTGCAGCTAATCAAAGGTCTGGATTTTTTCGAAGTGCCGTCATAAATTTTTTTTCCCCCATATTATAAAACGCTGAAGTTGTGTCGCAACCACTTATCACATGTAGGAAAAAAATGTTTTCAGCGAATGCCTTATTTGTCAAACTTGAAGGCGAAAAGGTAGAAGCCTTTGTTTTCCCTTTGGCAGGTTTGTGAAAGAAAATATTTTGCTGGTCCTGGGCGAGTCCTGTCAGCAATACAAGAAGGTCAACGTCTTCTCCAACGATTTCTACATAATCGTATAAAGTCGACTTTTCTATTCCAGTTGAAACGATTAAAGTGTCGGCGTCTTCAAAAGCTTGTTGAACACAGATACCAGCTGTAGCAAAGTACGAACTGATCATCTGCATTAGACGCTGCTTGTTTTTATCGTTGGCCAAGAAGTTTTCTTGACTGCTTTGCATCAACGTGTCCGCTGTGAAGGTCATTTCCTGCGTAACGTGCATCCTGGAACGTCTCAGCCTTTCCGACGATTTCGTACCCATGATGCTGGGGTCGTCTGGATAACCGTCAAAAATTACGATCGTGTCGTTCTGAAAATAATTTTTGACGTAACTTACGTATTTTTGGCATATCAGGTCGAAAGTTGCAACACGACCCCACACAACTTTATGCAACAAGTATCCTCCATCGATGACATGCAACGTTTTCTGGCCTTGTTTCGCAGCTGTTGTTACAGGGTTGAATTCATTGTATAACAATGATTTTGTGCCTTTTCGCATGCCTTCCGTATCGAATAACGACAGTGGAAAAGGCGCAAGCTCAAAACAGGTACTTTTTCATATCATCGTTATTGTGCTTGATTATACAAATCCGTTGGAACCGTAGCAACGGATTTATGGGAATTCTTTTGGCGTCGATTTTTATACTACTGTTTACTATAGCCAACGGCTGTACCTTATCTTTTCGTTTGACAGTTACAGAATCGAATGTTTTGTCAATGATCGAGGCCATCATTTCCCGACCGACTTCCAGCTTCGTGACAATTAACGTCACTTGTTCTAAAGATGCCTGTTCCAATAGACATCGGCTGATCGGTAACGGGAAAAGGTTGATGCGCTGCAAGCCACACGTTTATTTTTTCAACATCTTCGTTGTGGCGTTTTACTCGCGTTGGCCGCATGTCGACGTGTTGTTCAGTTGTTGCGCAAGAAACACCCGCAAAATTTTCAACTTCTTCGCAAATGTTGTGCATGTGCACCATTCCTAACGTCCATGCTAATAAGGCACTGTCGGTGGTTGCGCTGCGAACTTGTTCGGTCTTGAAGGATCTCATTGCCGTCTGTTCGATTGTCTGATCAGACATTATTCCTGACCAGAATTTATTACTCCGGCGTATCGTAAAACACCCCTTCGTCAACTTGTCATACTCATCGGCTGGCATTGTTTCACGTAACAATAACATGTCCTGCAGGTACAAATGTACCGATTTCGCATATGGGTGATTCTCCGGAAACAGGGCATTTTCGTGTCTTTACGTTATATCTTACAAAAACTTTGACAATAAATTATTAAATTTCGATAGAAATGTTAAATAAATATCCCTGGCCCATGTTAATTTGAAAAAATAATACTTTTGTTACAAAAAACTGGTGTAAAATGACATTCAAAGACTAAAAGTAGCATTTTTGAAGTTCAAAACTTTAAAATATTAGCGCTATTAAGAAACCGAATTATTTTAATTTATTCACATAATATTTCTATAGTATAGCTCAAACTGTACAATTTCTCTCTATATAATATTTAATTAAATCAATATATATACTTATAATTATTGAAATATTTATGTCTTAAGAAATTTCTATGAGGTAACGACAATGCGTAAACTGGTATAAATGAACTGGCAATAATTAACTATTTTACTAAAACTTATGAGAAAATCAAAGAAAAAACACTACACTTTACTAATCCTCCATAGAAAATTGAAAAAAGAACATATTTACCTCATAAACAAGTAAAAACTGTATAAAAATACTACGTATTTTTATTAAATTAATTGTCGTCACCCGTCCTAATTTTGGTATTTTGATACAAACAGCAATTAAAAAACTATGAAAACTTAAAGTTTAAAGGAATAAACGTTACTGGCAATTTGTTTTTAAATTTAATATTGTTTAAAATATGTAAAATTGGATTTTTTTTACAAATTTTCATTGTCGTCACCTTCATTGTCGTTACCAAACATTTGGCGTATCAGGTACGAAGCAAGAACAAAGTGTAACCCGTAGCAGAAAATATTTTTCAAATCATAAATAACGTTTATATTTCTCTTCCTCTTAGACATTTATTTAAATATAATTTAAAAAACCACAAAATTAAACTGTATATACTTTAATTAATAACATATTGAAAGAAAAAAAGTTTCTTTCGGTACCCTTTCTTGTTACGGCTCTACATGTACATGGTAAGTAAAGGTTAGTTGTTTGTTTTCATTCTAACAGTTATGTTTTTCAAGTTTTTAATAAGCAATTGTTGGTTTATATAGCCGTATGAAAATGCGGCATAGTAAAAGTCTTCCCCTTTCCTTTAAAATAATTTTGTAGCGTGATTACTTTAACAATAACTTAACTTGGTGCTAATAAGCAAGAATCCATTAAAAAAACGAATTTATAGTAACTAAAAAAAAAATGTTCATTCTTGAAAATGCCCTGTTCTTGGAGAATCACCCATATAGATTATGACCGCTGGAGTGAAAAAAAGGAAGCATTTTGTAGACAGTATCCAGATGGAGCGTCCAGTTTCAAGATCTCTCAGCCTCAACAAAATGTTTCAGCACGGTTACCATACGGTGGTACTGCACCCACAATTTTGTAGTTGGTCCTCTGCTTACCAGCGAAGTTAATGGATCACGATACTTCTGCGGTGCATTTTTTACAATTTCACTTCGCTCAGCGGTTAGTACAGATCGACGGTTGATAACATCCAAATTCGTCACGTTCTGTGTCAGTGAAATCAATTTCTTCCATAATTAATTTCGATATCGAAAGGTGGGTCAAAAAGTGTGCTCGAACAGCCTTACTGTATGCGTGACCAAATAGAATCTTTTGCACGCAATTTTCGGCATATATTAGGTAAAATATCTGTTCGATTCCACTGCCCATCATTATGGCACCGATGGATCCCATAAAGGACATAACTAGATGGAATCCTCCGAGTATAAATATGACATTATCGAAATCATATGATGGATTATTAGTTGCAACGATGTCATATGCTTTCCAGTATAAAAGCTGGTCGAACGTTACTAAGCACGATTTTTGGTGGCTTTCTTTGCATTTTTCGACTGCTCGATCAAGTGACGTAAGGATCGTGTTGTAATCGGACGGCGGAGCGTTTACGAAAGGCAGGCAAATCACTCGTGACACTTCATACGGCAAATCAGTGGTTACTTCCTCCATAAAGCTATTCCAGCCTGGAGTGTCGTTTAAGCAAGCCCACTTACCATAATGCCACATCATATCAGGTATGGTCGGCACAATTTCGCGTGAAAACTGGTGGAGGTTGTCGACTTCTTTGTCAGCTACTTTGATGGTTTTCAAACCCGCGGAAGCCTGATTCGTGTAAGAAAGAAGTGGAATCGTTCCCATCAGTGCGACTTTTACAGCTGATTTCTGTTCCATAATTCGTGGAATTTCTTTGTCTGGAGCAACACCGGTTCTTGGGGTGACACAATGAATACCTCCCATTGCGTGAAATGTTCCGTGCCCATCTATGGTGATGACATTAAAATCTGCGTAGTCAAAGACGAACTGAGAAAACGAGCCTTCCAGCACTTCACTACCGTCTGTGTGAATGCATGAATTTTCGTATGCTACGATATCAGCATAAGACGCCAAAAATTCTGAGTTCGACATTATATCGATCAATGTTCTCGAGCCAAACTTTTTATGCATAAATGCGCCAATGCCAATTTTTACAGAAGAATTAAAAGAGCGAGGACGGACAGCCGATATAATAGCGGGCGCTTTTGATATACATTTCGTCGGTCAAACCTTGAGATGAACGATCATTCTTGCCCCGTTTATTCTTCTTAATCACTTCGGATAAAAAAACAATTAACGATTTCGGTATTTCCGTTTCGGCAAACTGCATAAAATTATCGGAGAGTGGATAATTGCTTGTATCGTAGACAACGTGATCGAATGTCCTCTAGAATAATCTTGGCAGATTCGCGGACAACTCGTAGTCTTTCTTCGGCGTTGTCAGCATTTCTTTGCTTGTACCATGCATCCGAAATAAGTTTGTGGCCAGTATTTTTGAAACACACCACAGTGCCGCGTCCCGAACCAATAACGATGATTCAATGGCCGTACTTTTTCTTCAAATGGCTTCGAACGGTATTGTAACTTGGAGACAAATCTCCTGTAACTTGATTCATCAAGTCCATCATCGAAAACTGACATTCTTCGCTATTTTCAAGGAAAGAATAAATTTCATTCGTAGCATCATCAATTAGGCAACAATCTCTATGATATCGAGCACCGGCGTTAACGAGATCGGGTATTGATTCAATTCGTTCCAAAATTGATCGAGACAAATTATCGCCGCCTTCTGCAAGGATTTTTTTCACATTTGTCACAGTCTCGCTTTTCGTGATTGTACTGATGTTTACTCTATGGAGTGGATATTTGTGTCCTTTTTGTGGCAGTTCTTCGCTGCAAAACAAACATTGTTTGACAACATCAAAATTAGATTCGATCACTGGTTGTTCGTTCTCCGTTACACTTTCTTTATAACGATCAATCAACAGTCTCTTATCGATGTAACGCTTGTAGCAATTGGTGTGCACAGTAATGATTTCCGCTGTTTCCAATAAACGCTTGTGTTCTTGCATTTGTATTGCTTCGATCGTTTGTAATAAAGTTCGCATACCTTTCGATTTCACATCGCGTATATTATCGCCGACAAGCGGGTTAGTACATATAAAAGACACTCTCATAATCGCGCGGTTTTACTAAAATTGTCTGCTCGAAATACGTACGAACGCTCTGTATGACACGATGCAACACGACTGACTGAAAACGGCTCAAAGCAGATATTTCCCCTGTTCCCGAGGGATTCAGGTTTCGACACGTTCCGAGTCCCTCCGATCTACGAACGGCCCGGCTAACTGACCTTCGCATTCCACTGCGTGAAAACCGTTACGTTTCTGTTTATGAATATAAAGAAATGAATACTATACACTTTGCCATACAAGAATAGTATGAAGGTATTCAAAATTCTACGCTATAAATACAAATATCACATTTTCGTATAACATTCAAAGAATAATTGTTATTAATGTTATTAAATATTATACTTACATAATAAATTTAAATACTACATGTTTCATTAAAATATTATCATGAACTATTCATATAACATTTTAAATTTCGATATTACATATTGATATAACATATTGCAAAACGATAAAACATATTGCAAATTGTTAGTATTAATATTACACTATTGTGAATATTTTTCATTCAATATATTATATAAAATTAAAGTGTTAAAAATGTTTATTAATAATGCTATTGCAGAATAAAAAACATTGTTTTAAATTAAATTTATTATTTTTTTTACTAATATGATGAAAATAAAGATCATTCTGTACTTTTGTAAAAATACTCGATTATTATTATCATGATTAACAACATTACAATTTGCAAATTATATATTTGTTACATATTAATTATATTTTAATTGAATTACCGAAAAAAAATAAAAGCGAAAAATACGGAGTCGCGAGGACACGAAACGCACGGTTGCCGCGGTCGCAGAGTCGCGACGATCGACAACGGACAGGAAGCACGACTTTCGGAGGCTCCTCTGGGCTCGAATTTTTATCGAATTGAATCAACTAGGGGGTCAAATTGTTAGTTTTTTCGAGCCCTGCAACTTTTTCTTGTATTGCAGATCGCTATATATTAACGGAAATGAAATAAAAGCAATATACCGCGAAAAATGAATTTTTTTTTCATTTTTTTCGCCTATATCTCGAAAAATATTAATTTCAGGTTAGGTTTAATGCATAAAAGAATTGTAGGGCTTTAAAAAAGCTTCAAAAGGAGCACTTAGTGGACACAGTGCGGTCAAAATTGACCGAGTTATGGCCAAAAAACGCGATTTTCCCTTCCCGAGCCCCTCTTAAAGTTCCACAACCTCGCATAAAACGCAAATCTCAAAATAAGCTCTCCTTGATCCTCCGAACAACCCCAAAAAGGAATTGAGCCCTTCCATTCGCTTGAAAGTATTCACTTTTTTTGTCTAATTTGACTGGCCTAAACTTGTGCCAGAGTTTTGTGTGAGGGTCTAATCGTACGCTCTACGGAAGTCAACAAAAAGGATATAATTTGAGGCTTTTTTCCTAAGCTGGATCTGGACTGCTGCATTTAATGTAAAAATGTTGTCTTCCGCAGTGCGCCCTCTCCTAAATCCTGCTTGTTCTTCCGGGAGTATATTGCGCTGGGAGAGCCAGTTCTCCAGTCGCGCCGCAAGCACCTGCATAAATAATTTCGTGAACGCATTAGTTACGGCTTTAGCACAGTGATTCTTGGGATAAGAACGGTCACCCTTTTTGAAGAGCATGAGGAGATCAGCAACCATGCACCCCTCGGGTGGCAGATCGTTGACTAGAATGAAATGTAAAAGGTCGAGTACAGCTTTACCCCACTTTAATCTCTTCATGCTTTCCCGCAGCTCCTGGGGCAGAATAGGGCCGTCAAGATCTTTATCAAGAGCCCGACACAATGTTAATGGATGAGAAGGCTGTGAAGACCCGAACAGAAAGAGTCGAAAGACGGGCTTTGGGCGGCGTGATCGTAAAACAGTGCATAGGGGTCAACTTCACGGAAGTGTTTAAATAGTTTTGCCTCGGGTGACCACGACGTTACGTACCTTGGTGCGACGCTGGACGAAAAATGGGACACGGGCGGAAAATTAAATAACGAGAGAGACAACAAAACAACTGTCGGAAAATGATCCGAGCCTCCACCATCAGGGCCTATAAAAAAGTCTTTAACCAAATATAAATGATTGACTGAGACCCAGACCAAGTCGACAATGCTTCGGCCCTTAACATCTAAAAACGAAAATTGCGTGGGGGAATCGCTGAGCGAACGACCATTTAATAGTATAAAATTATTATGAAACATAAAATCGTAGAAACATTTCCCACGAACATTACATCGGCTATCTCGAGTTTGCCTGGCATCAAAAAATCGAGTTTCCACAAACAAGTTCGGGAATTCGCGTTCAAAGTCAAGGTCAACGGTCAAATTTTGAGAGCCTTAAATGAGCCTTAAATTATCCCCGTAAATTATATTGCTTCCGATGTTTCTACGGCCCCCTTTCGTCTTAGCCTAAAACACGCGCATGCCCGTAGCACCGGAAGTAACAGTCGGGGGAAATTCGGACTAGGTTATTTTGAGAGCCTTAAATGAGCCTTAAATTATAGCTCTAATAGAATTCTAAAATAACTTTTGTTTCTTTGGTTTTACGCTGTGGATGCGCCAGTTTGACGTCAAGCTGGCCTATCCACACATTTTTTGACAATAGCGAAGAGCATTAAATTCGGTATAGGGGCATTAATTTAGCCTTAAATGAGCCTTAAATTATGCTGTACTTTATATTTGATTTTGATAATGTGAATGCGCCAGCTTGATATACCTAACCTTGGGGTATAAGTTCGTCGTAACCTCCGATCACCAGATTGAGCGCATCGTAAGTCCAACTCGCCCGATGGGCATTAGAAATCCAGCAGTTCGATTTCCAGGTGCGATACCGGAAAGGCGGCAGTAATTACGTCGCGGATGCACTATCACGCAGCCCTGTTGCGTGGATCGATAGCGCCCCTACAAAGAGCTAATCGTACGAGAGGATGTACCAAGGCATCCAGAATGGTAGTGTGAAAGACCTGCGTTACCGCATTGAAGACAAACGCCTCTACCGGAGGATAGCCAGCTGTTTCCAATATGAGGACATCTGCGAGTGGAAAATGTGCGTGCCAGAAAGAGAACGCCTTGTTATTCTATAGGAGTGCCACGATGCACCAACCGCTGGACATTTGGAATTAACCAAGACGCTCCACCGACTTTACCGCTTTTATTATTGGCCCGGCATCGCCAGGGATGTCCGAGAATGCAGACGATGTGCGGAATACAAGACTTCGCAACAAGGGACGCCGGACCTCATGCACGCGATATCCGTCAAGGAGCCATGGCAGCACGTATCAAATGACCTGATTGGCCCATTACCTCGTTCCAGTGCAGGCAACACGTGGCTCTTGACATAGCAGGACCGGTTCACCAAGAGGGTAGTGCCACTTCGCCGAGCCACCAATCATTGCACAATTCATTGGTAAAAATCAACGTACTTGGGATCGACTACTACCAGAACTCTAGGCCGCATATAACTCTGCCGTTCACGAGTCTACCGAGTACACACCGGCCATGCACTCCGGGTACCAAGAAAGCATTTCCGCCCGATTTCAGGAGAAATCCGTAGAGACCGTTTGGACCAGCTGTGTGATTGCATGGAGCTCGACCGCGATCATATGGGTAGATCCTACTCAGATCAGGAGCATCACTACAATCTCCGGTACCGACCGTGGACGCCTCAACTAGGAGACACCGTCTGGAAATGAGAACGGTCAATGTTGGACAAACCGGCTTACCAAAGCGAAGCCCTGTGCGCGCATTACAATGGACTATGCGTAGTGAAATCTGTGCGCTCACCAGTGATAGTAGACTTACGGCGGGACGGTAAGATATACCGGAATGTACACGTCTCGAAACTTAAGGCTGACTCGAACGAACCGCACATCGAGCCACCGATGACACCAGACGTGGTCTCACCATCGCATGGTGCACCGACCAGGCCTACGTCCGCATAACTACGCGCCCTCGTCGTCCGCCAACTACGGTCGCGTCCCCGCGAACAGTGAAAACGCGTCCGCTACAAGTCATAAGCGACATACGGGTCTACCATTTACGAGTCAAGTTGCTCAAGGGTCAGCTGCTACCCTAACCGTTTCCACGGTACCACGAACCTCGCCGACGAATGCCCGTTCGAATCAAGTTATTTAAGTCGAATACAATATCTACATCATTTCTGCATCACTAAATTCAAATATGAAGACATGATTTAAAAACTCAAAATGGCGCAACCAATATGTCCGACTAATGAAAGACTTTTTCAAACTATTTAGGTAACATTCAATATTTGCATGATTTCTTGATCGCTGAGTTCATATATGACATCACGATTTCAAAATATAGAATGGAGGATCCAGTATGGCCGACTAATAAAACGTTTTTTCAAGCCATTTTAGGTAACTCGATTCTGCATCATTTGTCCATTGCTAAACTTAAAAATGATAACCCAAATTAATGATCGACTAATGAACAATATTTTTAATGCGATTTAGGTATGACTGGATATTTTATTTTCCCGCTGAATTAAAAAATATCATCGCAGAATATAATTTCAAAATGGTGAATACAATATGCCAAACTAATGTAAGATTTACTTAACTGACTCGAGCGAAATTCGATATCTGCAACATTTCTTCGGCGCTAAGTTCAAATTTGACGATAGTAAAATTTGTACAGCCGCACCTACAGCTTCAATACACTGAGGGACTTTACGAAAAGAAGTTATGAACTAATTTCATCAAACTCAGATAATAAATTATAAAGTTTCGAGGACAAAATAAACGAATGATTTTCAAAAGTTGCGTTTTGTTTCATTAGTGAAACAGAAAATATTTAATAAATTTTAAGTGAACTGTATTAGTGCAATAATTCTAGTACAATAGTGACATATTTAAAGTAATTAATTGAATTAGTGCAATAGTATTCATTACTTTGAATCATAAATTTAAAACGCAACATTTGCATCCTGTATTTTGAATTTTTAATGTGTGACGCTATATTTGAATTTAGCGATGAACAAATGTTGCCACTGTTGAATGTTATTCAGTCGTTTAAGTAAATGTTAAATTAGTTAGCCATATTGGGTCTGCCATTTTGAATTTTGAATTTAGGTCGTTATTTTTAAATTGAGCGATGAAGAAATGACGCAAATAACGAATTTTACCCAAATAGTTCGAATAATATTTCATTAGTCGGACCTGTTGGATCCGCCACTTTGAATTTTTATATCGTGTCGTCATATTTGAATACAGCGATGAAGAAATGATGTTCATATCGAATTACACCCAAGGAGGTTAAACTGATCTTAAATTAGCCCGCCACGTTGGCTCTGCCATTTTTAAATTTAGCGACGTAGAAATGATGCAAAAAATCAAATTACACAAATAGCTTACAAAATCTCTTATTAGTCAGCCATATTGAATCCACCATTTGGAATTTTTAAATCGTGACGTTATATTTGAATTTATTGGCGAAGAAATGCTGCAAATATCGAATTACACTTAAATCTTTTAAAAATCTCTTTCATTAGTCGGCCATATTAAATCCGCCATTTTGAATTTTGAATTTCTGACTTGAGATTCCAGTTCCTTGACTCAAATGACCTAATTATGTGGTACTGTATTTTACAACACGGTCTTAGTCTGGATACACCAGTGCAATGGTTTATTTTCTTCACTTTTGTACATTGAGCTTCGCATTACGCAGACATTTATCACTTTTTCTGATGTGTAAAAAATCATGTATCACGTCTTGGTTTATCTGAAAAAGGATGTGATTGAAAATTTCACAAATACTCAAATTTTGTTTATAAAAAAAATTTGTGTTAGTATTTTTGGTACAAAAGTGGATTGTGCGAAAAGTTGTGAAGAATTATTTTTGTAGTAGGAGTTGTCACAGATTTACGAAATTTTCGTTCGCCATAGTGCATCCGCCATTTTTAATTTTGAAACAATGAGACCAGATTCGTATTCAGGGATTCAGAAACCCCCGAGTAGTGATTGTCGTGATTTTTGCGAGAATTTTGACATTTTTGCCCGTAATTTATGATATGGTATTTTGAATTTTTAAAAACTGAAATCCAATTCATATTCAGCGACTCGAAAAAAAAACCCAGAGTAGTGATTGTAATCATTTTTGCGGGAATGTTGAACTTTGTGTCCGCCAATAACCCCTCCTAGCAGTGATCATCGTGATTTTGTCGAGAATTTTGATATTTTTATCCACCATTTAGGATCCGCTATTTTGAATTTTTAAAACTGAAATCGGATTCGTATTTAGCGACCCCAAACCCCCCTCCCCCGGGTCTTGATCGTCGTGATTTTTTAGAGAAATTTGACATTTTTGTCCGCTATTTTGGATCCCCCATTTTGAATATTAAAAACTGAGATCGGATTCGCATTCAGCGGGCCTAAAAAACCCCAAGTAGTGACTGTAGTGATTTTGTCGTCGTGAAAACTTCTTTCTTGGAAGGTTTAAATCTTGTTTATTATATTACGATTTTGCCAGCATTTTTTAAGTAGAGTTAGTACTTACTTACTTACTTCGTAACGCTTCGACTATATTTTTTTTGTAATCTGTAGGGTATAAGCTTTCATTTCCATTTTGATTTATCCCGATATCTTTACGCGATCTTGAGATTTACGATTCACAGCCACATTTTTCAGTTTTCCACACCGCACGAAGCCATTAAAAATACCGCAACGTGTCAGCGCACCATCATTTGCGATTCTCCAACCAGGACTTCGCAGAGGTTATCGGATCCCCCGACTGCTGCATACCGACATAAGGGCATCAGTCGGCGCAACCTGCAACCTTGCGCCTGTACTGCCGGAACCGACACTGGTGCTACTGTCGCCGCATCGAAGAAAAGCGGATGTCGACGAAGCGCCCAACCGAGAGTCAGGTCGGCCTGGAGGATCCACAGACCTGCGACTCCGACAGCTTCGACAACACCTGCAGCACGTGCAGTACCTGCAGCCCCTGCAGCAGCACCACCGCCGAAACGACGCTAACCGAACGACCAGCAGCACTTCAAGCCGAATACCCACCGTCACCGACGAATACCGGAGAACCGAGCAAGGTACCGCCTGTACCAGAGACGACCGCCGCGGCAGCGACACCGCCGGCTATGACTTCGGCAGTCGCCTTCGTCGCCTTGCCCGATACGATTTTGGTAACGGTGGGCCCACACCAGCTGGCAGTACCTAGCCACATACCAAGATGGACCCGTCGTTGGCGCCGCATTACACCTACGGGAACATACGTGGCCAGATGACAACCGACGGGGCGTTGATGATCTTAACCTTTAACGCACGCCCTGAGACTACCAAAGATGAAGCAGCAACCGAAGCCCAGCAGAGTCGCTAAATAGTTAGTGGTGAGTTTGTAGTACCGCATTAAGTTTTATTTTTGTTTTCTTTTTCTTTCTCTTTTTGTTCTGTCCCGACGAAACGGGGAGTGTAACGCGAGTTTTTTAGTTTCCCGCGCTACGAATACCTCCGTACGTCATGGGCATGCGCACGGCGGTGCATCGCGCCTCACTACGGGTGTCGAAGACGCTTCGCCCACTCGTCCGGACGGACTATATATTGCGTAGCGCATTGTATAATGCCAGTTGCCGTCGAGCAACCAGCCGGAGAGGTTTGCTTCTCGAGTAGAATAAGGCGCTGAGCCTCGCTCACGGAAACCGACCCCTTTGCATCGTAGAGGACTTCTATACCATTCCTGCGACCCTGTGGAAGAGGAGAAGCCTCTTCGTCCACCTCCAATTCCGCATCCCGAAAGAAAAGGTATGCCTTTCCGCTACCGTACTTACTTTCCCGAGCCTCCCACCGCATATGCGGTGCCCGACAGCGTCACCGCCAAGAGCCGTTCCGTTCGGGGTTCATACCCTATGTATCCGTGCGACTAGGGGTGCAACTACTGTCGTAATGTACGTACCGACTATAATAAATCTATACATATAGTCAATAAACATTTTCGATCATTCGTTCTCCCTTCCCGTAGTCAATTCTACCCGTCGTTAACCTTGAACGTACTGACTGAGTGAGGCACGACGGACAAAAAACGGCTAATAATTTAAATGGTAATGATATGAATGCGGGTGATGAAAATATATGTAATAATTTAAGTAATGAAATAAGTAAAAATAAAATTGATGTCATCGTAGAGTTTCATAAAGAAGGGGATGATGATGCTTGCAGTGAAACGCAAATTGTGAATATAAATAATCCTGAAATTTATGTATTAAATAAAGGGAATGAGCGGTCAAATCTGAATGATTGTGAAAATGATCGACACTCTATCGGTAATGATCAGGATATCACGAATTTAATTTTGGAAAATAGATATGACAATTACTGGAGGAATCTTGATCCCGGAGGACATGATGGTCTTGTAGGTTCGAAATTAAATGATGATAATCCGAAAAATCAGTTGTTGGTAAATTTTGAAAGGCGCGTTTTACAGATGTCCAATTTTAGTTCTAATAAATTTCTTGATTTGTTGAAGGAATATAGGGATGTATTTTTGAATAAAATGAAACCTGCAATTGGTTATCAACAAGAAATTAAAGTTTTGACCCCTAATCCTACTATTAAAAAATGGTCCAGTTCCGTTTGTTTTCCGAGAGGCTGTGCGGAGAGCAGCCAGTTCTTATTGCAACCCCCTAAGAGTAGTCCGAAAAAACGATATAGGTAGTATTAGGTTGTGCCCTAGACGCGCTATAATTAAATCAGTTAATTCATGATGATCATGAGACCCCACCATTGATATCCGAGGTCGTGCAAAAACATAATGGTGGTAAGTACTTTTCAAAAATGGACTGGACCAATGGATATTGGCAAATTTCTTTGGGGCATGAATTGCGAGATTAAACGTTTGTTTTTCAAAATAAAATGTATCGATTTAAAAGGGTTCCTTTCAGATTAAAAACCGCGGGTAGCGGATTTATTAGGGCCCTAAGTTTGGCCTTTGGGGGTGAGGTGGTCAATGCCGTTGCTATGTATATGGATGACATTTTAATTGGTAACTGCTTCTGTTTTAGAACATTTGGTTGTTTTAAGATATATTTTTTCAAAATTAAGGGAAAGTAATTTTACATTAAAATTTAGTAAATGTGAATTTTTCTCTAAAGAAATAGCATTTTTGGGGTTTATTATATCAGAAAATGGGGTTTGCACTGATCCAATTAGAATTCAACATATTTTAATTTTGAGGAATCTAGGAATAAAAGGAAGCTGCACAAGTTTTTAGGGATGTGTAACTATTATAGATAGTTTCAGTTAATATATGCGAATAGTGTCGACCCCTTTAGAAAGCTCCTGAAGGGAGATAAAGTATGGGATTGGACGCCACATCATTCTATGGCTTTTGAGCAATTGAAACAAAAGTTTTTTGATTCGGTATATTTATGTCATGTAGTTCCCGGGGGTAAATATCAAGTAGAAACGAACGCGAGTGATAAGTGTATAAGTGCTCTGTTTTATCAAGAAAACCAATAGAGAGAAAAGTTTCTAATAATACTAGCCAGTTGTGGGTTAACAAATTCCGAATTGCATTACACGACCACGGAGAAAGAATTTTTGGAGATTATTTGGTATGCGCATTAATTAAGTTTAGGATTTATCTTACAGGGGTACGTTTTAAAATTATGACGGACCATAAAAGTCTCAGTTTTTTACATTCGGAGACCTTTCATAATTACCGATTAATTCATTGGTGTCTTTTGAAATAGGCCACATTAAGGGTTCTGACAATACAGTGGCTGATTTTTTGAGAAGAAATCCTGCCGGGAAATTCGGAGAAGAATGTCGTGAATCTCTTATGATAGCTGCCATTAACCAGTATTGTAACGTTGCGGAAAGAGAATTGGAGGAGACCTCCCATGCTTTAGTGTTTTTGGTAACCGCTGGCACAGAGCTGAAAAAAAAACAATTTTGTTCCAGTGGTGACTTCTCAAGAGAGCCCTGGATTTCGTTAGATATTTTATCACGTCCTCGCATTCGAAATTGGGTCATCCGTGTGTAGAAAACACTATGTTATTTTAAAAAATGTTATTATTGGAAGTCAATGCGGGTACATGTTAATAAATTCATTAAAGCATGTGATACGGGTCAAAGGGTCAAGCATTTAACCTTGTCAATGGAGGAGGAATATCAATACATCGATGTTGAACGTCCGAATGAATTGGTACTCTTGGACTTCTACGGTTCTCTTCCCTGGGAAGGTTCGGATTTAAGTACATCTTTGTAATGATAGATGCATTTTTCAAAGAATGTACGACTATATCCGTTGAAATGGGTTCGAACCATGGCATGTCTTAATAAGATATTTAAAGATGTTATACCGAAATGGAGAAAACCAGATAGGATTCTTGCAGACCATGGAACTCAGTTCACTTCCCCAGTTTGGAAATAAAGATTACAGAAAGAGAATATTAGGGTGTCTTTCAGTTCCATTCGGCATCCTCAATCCAATCCAGCAGAGCGGATTATGCGGAAATTAGGTATATTATCTGTTCTAAAAAACATAATTCTTAGGGTGACTATGTTGATAAAATAGAATACCTATTGAATATTACGACTCATTAAAGAACGGGATGTGTAGCTAATGAGGTGTTTTTTGGTAAACACATAACAGATCGGATACAAAAAGTACTCTCGTCCCCACAATCATCCCCGTAGGCGCATGAGTCGTTGATAGTAATGGCAAAAGATAACTCACGAAAAAGTTTTGAGAAATGATGCCAGCAACGAATTAAGAAATCCAAAGTCTGGTTAAGTTTGGGTAATTTGGTTCTTCTTTGGGTACCTTCATTTATCAAAAGCTCTGGATAAAACCACAATGAAATTATTAACTTATGTCACAACCTCTTTTTAGGTTCCCATTTTTTTTTTGGAGGACTATAGTAGTATCCAGAACTGATATCAATAATAATTACTGACGCGGCACGCGGCTATTAACAACATTATCAAAGCAAATAACAACACCGTTGTTACGTTTTTCAGGGATTTTTCGCTTCTATATCGTATTAACTTATGTCAGAACCACTTTTTAGAGTCCAATTTTTTTTCTGCAGGACTATAGTAGAATCCTGAAGTGATATCAATAACAATCGACGCGGGACGCGGACATTAACAATATTTTCTAAACATAAACAATTTCGGGCACAAGTTATATGAAATCGTTATAAACAATGATTATTTAAACAATCATACCGTCTTGAAAAGAGTTTCAAAACGATATTTTCCTTACTTCAAACTGTATTTTTGAAGTGTATGCAAAATTTGCACTTTATAAAGAACTTCCGGCACAATTTATCAGAAATCGTTATAATCAAAGATTATTTAAACAATGATTCCCTCGCGAATTGTTTCAAAACGATATTTTTCTTGTTTCAAACAGTATTTTTAAAGTGTTTGGAAAATTCGAACATTATAAAGAATTTCCTGCACCAGTTATACGCTTTTTACTGAATGCATTACATACAATGATTGTTTAAACGATAATTCCGTCGCGAATTGTTTCAAAAGTATATTTTCATTATTTCAAACAGTATTATTCAAGTGTATGCAAAATTTTGACTTTATAAAGAATTTTCTACACACGTTATACGCATTTTACAGAAATCGTTATAAAGAATGTTTCCATCGCGAATTGTTTTAAAACGATATTTTTGAAATCTCGTTTGAAAGTTCGCCTTCGGCTCGGGCCGCAAACCTCACATTCGTTGAAAAAAACTTTCTCGCACTTGTATCGAAAATTACTATTACGGATTTGTATCGAAAACTATTATTTTTTAACGACGAGCGGTAAATGCGTACTTTGCACACTGTTTTTTGTACACAAATAAAACCAAAAAGGTAGACAATAAGAAAAAAAAAACATTAAGTAGAGTCCAGAAAACAACAACGCCATGATAAACAAAAAAAGAGAAAAATAAGTACAATAATGCTTTCGATCAATATGTTGCGTTATTTTACTGTTTTTTTTTAAATGTGCAAATAACACTTTTTAGATTTCTAGGCAATACATGGACAGTTTTAATAATTTTTTTCAAATTACAAGGGAAGAAATCTTGAAATTTCAAATCGCACGAAATTTTGATGGTGGCGAATCTATTCAAACAAATCCCCCCGTACCCCTCCCTCTCATCCATACAAATTCTTGAATATATGTATATGTAATGCCATGACAGAATACTTTAGGAAACTGTCCAATTATTTCATGAGATTTGGTAAATGATTTTTAAAAAATACGGAGTTGGTTGCGCGTTAATCTTATGGGAAGATGATTTTCTCCATGAGCTCCGCAAAAACAATCGCCCATAGGCAGGCGAAGGGGGTATTACTCTTGATGCTATAAGAAACTATTTTCACGGGTGCGACGTGAAAAACAAAAAAAAATTGTTGTTTGACGAGGTCTAATCTATATATGTATATACAATGTACTTCCACTGCGTTACCGTCAACGACACTACCTTACCGCCTATGACGTCATTGTCACGTTACATCGATTCAAACCGACGTTCCGGTTTTGGAAAATTTGAGTAATTTATATCTAAATAATTACTTCGAAAATTGCACAACTGTACCGAAATTTTTCATTCTTAATAATTATATTTCGATTTAAATTAAATTTTAAAATCATGCAAGATCTCTACTCGGCACGCGTTCAATATAGCAATGTCCAATTGCCTTAAAATTTGCTAACAAATTAAAGATTACAAAAAGTAGGAGGCCCGATTGGCCAGACTGTAGTACCTATATATATTTTGGTCGCTGAATCCGGTGCTAGTTTGATCCCCTCTGGTGTCAGTTATGGAGTATTGAAGGTCAAATGTAGAAAATCGGTGTCCCTCAGACCGTGCCAGGCCTATGTTAGGCTCAATCAAAAGTTAAATATGGAGCATTCTACGTGAAATGTCCCAAAAAGTCTATGTATCAAATTAATGTAAAATTAAATTTTCTGTCTAAATCTGTTATTGAAAAAATTTGTATTTAAGTGGTTCTTATAGATTTTTTCATGGTCTTTCTATTGGTGAATTATTTGTCAAAATTCCTAAAATTGGACAATGATTTTGCAAAATAAAAAGAAATGCGATTTTCTAAAAAGAAAAACGAAAAGTTTTTTCTATATTATAATACTAAATAAAAGCTAAAGTTATCTCCTATCCGTATCCAAAATATCAGAATGACTTTTTTTTCAAAATCTTAAATAATAAATATTGCGTGAGGTGGTACGTCTACTATAATATTTATTATTTAAAATGTTGAGCTAATGAATTAGTTTATCATTTGCCAACGGGGGCGTAAAAGCTGCTCTTTTCCATAATGCTCCCCGTAGGGGACTTAGTGTAGATTTCTGGAGCTCCTACATTTCATGCACAAATATGAAGTATGGTGCCATCTATTAAGACGATCTGCAGCTCTTGTAAATTTAATTAATTGGAATTTATGTATAAAATGCCGTAAAAAAGGGCGCTACCGCCCGTTGACAAGGCCGTGTTTTTTTTTTCAAAAAAATGAATGTTGGCTGAATACATCGGTTGCCTTTCAGGTAAATATTTGATTTGATATACTTTAAGAATACGTTAAATATGATTTTTTTAATAAAAGCATTTATTCAATTCCAAATGTAATAGCATGTAAAATTGGATTAAAAGTTGTGGTCTGTTTTGTAGAATGCAAATTGCACGCAGCAGAAACGTTAATCTATTGGTGGTAAACCTTCACAAGAGTTTGATAAGGCCAGTGATAGAACAAAAAGATGAAGAACCGAAGAGAACCGGCAGAATTACCCCCAGGCGACTTAGCTTTCGCCGTACAAATGAGGTCTTTTGGATCGAACGATTGTGCAAGTGTTATTTATGACATATGCTAGTTCCTCCTGGCCAACGCTGTCAAAAATGTACAGAAATGCTTTGCTTTCCTGCGAATCAAATAATCCATAAGCGACTCTGAGTGAAGACGAAGCTCTGGCCTATTTCGTGAGGTCAAAATCTTTTAATAGTTGGATCCCAAAGATGGAGAAATTTGCAAATGGCTCATGGGGTAGGTCTTGTACGTTCTTCTGATGCTATATTACTTGCTACATCACGTTGTTATCCCAACGAAATAAGTTCAGCGAAAATTAGGGCAGTTGCAAAAGGTTCTAAATTACATTCCAGTGGGAGAACCTATTTTGCTTTTGCATTGTGCTGTGATTCCAATGTACCGAGAGAAGTTTTTTCACAGTTGGAATTGATGGTAGCTTGAGGCATAATGAGCATAACCAAAAATTCCTTTCTTCCGAATGTTCTGATGCTAGTCTCTTTCTGACGTCCATCGTTCTTTTTCAACTTGCCCCCATTGACCAAGAAAGGGGTCGTGATATCATAATCTCGCAAAATCTCTAAAGTATTGCAGGCCGATGAGATTGTAATTTCTTCACGAAACATCATCGACATAAGAATAAGCAAAATATATCACGGAGCAAATGTCTTCCTTATCTCTAGATATCACACTGGATTCAATGGTAAAGCTATCCATGTCATATGAATGACTTCTTACCGCGATTAACGGTAAAGTCATCAATGCAGTGACAGATGCTAATTCGTCTTTGTGCTGCCATCTTTGTGGTGCATTATTTAAAGACTTCAATAACATCGCTGAAATAAATTCGGCGAACTGACGATTTGGTATTTCTTCAATATATGTCTGGATTCGTCTCTTCGAATTTTTCTTACACCTCCCTTACAAAACAGAAACAAAAAATTAACAAGCGAGTAATAAGAAGAATAAATTGATTATAGCAGAACGAAAAAGAGTCGTTCAATAGACATTTAAAAACAAATTAGGTCTGAAAGTGGACTGCCCAAAACAAGCAATGATGGTAATACTGCTGGTTGTTTTTTTTCAAAACTCAGAAGTCTCACCAAGAATTCTAAGATTGGACAACGTAGTTCTGAACAAAAAGCATACAATTCTTCGGGTAATGGCAATTGGCTTTCGTGTTGAAATCATCGAGTTATACTATTGGTACTACATGCCGATAGCCGTACATAAAGTTCTTATTCATGAACATGAAATCGTTATATGGGCACCTTTTCACATTGGGATGCTGTTGGAAGATGCACAAGAGTTTTTTTTCTAATATTTTAGGTCGACTTTTCTGAACCCATATAGGACTAAATCGCAACGGAACCTACAGTTTATGAAGGTGGAATACGAACAACCTGAGCTTTGGCGTTATTAGACACTTGTAAATAAATACAGAGGTGTCCCGATGACAGATGGCAGAGGCCAGGATCGAACCAGGGTTTTCTGATTACGATGCCGATACTCTAGGGGCCATCCATCAACTACGTAGACCTTTTTTTGGCACTTTTGATCCCGCCCCCTCCCTTCCTAGCCAGTTTTATTATTTTTTATACATGCATTTTATATACACCGCAGTTCTTGGCCGACCAACCCCCCCCCCTCCCCTAAAATGGTAACTTAGTTTGTAGATAGCCCCCTACCAACTGAGCCACCGCGTCGGTCATGCACAAGAATTAAGAAATTAGATTGTGAAGAAATACTAAAAACTTTTTTCGAGAAAATGTTTTAGTGGGAAAACCATTCCTGAGATATTTCAAAGACTTTTAGTTTCTTCCGAACGGTATATTACTAGTTTTGAAACAATGCTGCCAAGGAAATCACAAAATCTTAACTAATTTGATTTCAATTATTGAGAAATCTCGAACATTGTAACTGTACTGATGTGTAATAAAAATAGATAATTTATAATCTCCATCCATTTTGGATCCGCCGTTTTGAATTTTGCATTTTTGACGTCAGATGTGTAATCAGCGACCCTAAAACCGTGTTAAGTCACATTTACGAGAAATTTTGTTTACAAACACAAAAAATAGATAGTTGATAGTCACCATTTTGAATCCGCCATTTTGAATTACGTATTTCCAACGTCAGATTCGAAATCAACGACCCTTACTAGCCATTTTGTTGAAAACTTCCTTACATATTTGAGGTCTTCACCAGGTCTAAGGCGCCTCTGACTAATGTGGGCCGTATTTTCAGTTCGGCTATAGTGTGAAGTGGAACGTCTGATATTTACGAAGGACAGTGATTGGACTGCTAGTAGATTTTATTTGCCACTTTAGTCGACGTGAAATCGAAGAAGCATTATGGTGACCAGTAATATAAATGCATCCAGACTTAAGGAAATACCTGATATGTTATAAACGAGTCACAAAGCTCCGAGATATGAGGTGCTTATAATTAATGACTGAGGCAAGATTTTAAAGCGTTTTAAGCACCTTTTAATTTTAAAATGACAATGAACAAAGTATTACATTTGATGACTGTTATAGATATTTATTTTCTCTAATATTGAACAATTTAAATTAATGAAAATTCAATCGTTGTCAAATGGATCTCAGACAGTATTTATTTCTTACTTCTATTCAAATTAAATGTATTACCTGAATAAGTGTTTCACTTCAAATACGCCCCACAATAAAGTTGTGAGGATGTAGATTTTTCGTTCGTATGAAATCTACATCACTGTACTGTTACACTGTGTAGATATCGTTTTCTATAAATATTGCGTCAAAATAAACTATATATTCGCGTTGCAAATTAATTTTTACTATAATTATTAAGAGCTACCTGAAAGAAAAGAGAAATTAGAATTTAAGAAATAATGAACAATCTAGAAAGGACGGTTACTTACCTTTTTCCTGGAAATTAGGCCTTTTCTAAGTAGCCAAATTCGGTTAAATTTGAACCATCCCTTAACCAAGTATAAATAAGGGCCAAGTTGCACCAGAAGTCATTTCAGTCCGGGACGTCAAACACTCCAGGTCAGCATCCTAACCTAAAACAAACGAAATTGCTATTTTGCTTACACTATTGATAAACTGTCTGAATAAAGAATTGCTATTCCTTAAACAAACATTATTGGAAGGACACAGACACTACAAACGGTTGACAGATCGCGACAGGACGTTCGTAAAGATCGCTATTTCCGTGACCGAACTGGCAAAAATCATTCACACGACTCTTCGTCTTATCGCTGATAGATTGCTATCCTCTGTAATACACGAAAGTTTCACGATGAACCGACAAATTAAATACTCTTTTCACAGAACATAACGAATAACGGCTACTGTTATGATACATACGTGGAGCACGCACATGGACTAGATTCTGTCTAATTGCACAACGAAGCGGAAACCAATTGACCAATCACTCGTGTCTCAGTAATAGTTCCTAGAACATTAGGTAGACTCAGTTTTCAATACCGACAACTCGTTGAAAGTAAAAAATTACCTTCTACCTTGGTGGCTGTCATCGAACCCAAGGTGATAGGAGATAAGCGCAAGGACTGACGTTCATTGGGTCACGAACAGAATTCGAAGACTTCTTAAACGTCGTTGCAGGTAGATGAAAATATACAAGAGAAAGACGTGAAACCACAGACGGCGTGCTACTGACTATACATATAAATATTGATAGAGACGAACTATACTCGCGATAAACTAAACATCGGAATGATACGAAAAGATAGTTACCACTATTAAGAGAAAATCCCGTATGGAATTAATATTAAAATAAATAAAGAATTACATTGTAACTTTAAAGGGGGGATATGGGATAACCGGTTTAAAAAATCGCATTTTTAATTTTTTATCTGAAAGTACGACTTCTTAGAAATCTTGTCCTAAAATCCTAGGTCAATTGGAGTTAAACTGAACGAGATACGCAGCCAAACGCCCCGCCCGTCGAGTGCGTCAATCAGGTAGTTAACATTAAGTATGTTGTCAAGTCCGTGTCCGCGATAACTCAAAAACTACTGCACCGATCGGGTTGAAATTTTACATACTTCTTTAATGTACAACAGGGTGTCCCATTTAATGGATACATGTAAATAACTTGTAAGGGAAGCCACCAATCGAAAAAGTAGAGACGAAAGTTGTATGAACGGTGATCTTGAATATGACTTTGAATTCGATTTTTAAGGTCATTTGAAGATTAACTTTAATTTTGTCGGTAGAAACCCTATTTTTGTGTTTCAGGAATAAAACGAGCGGGAAATTTTACGTTTAGAATTATATTTTCAGTAAGGACTTCGAAGGTCATCTCGAGGTAAAAAAATATTTCAAAGAGTACTTAGAGTCAAATTAAAATGATTATGCTGATGCATTTTTGAAGATTTCTTGACCGCTTGAGAAAAATTTGAAATAGTACTAGTATTTGTGGTCCGGTCGTTGGACATAAAATTCTTCGTATGCTCCATCCATCACTGTATTCTCCCGTGAGCAGAGGAGCTTCCTGGAATCGTGAGTACGGTGCCCATTTGTCTTTTTTTCCTCCTTTTCTTTAGCTGGAGCTGAAACACTAAAGCATGATGGTCGCTGCCCGTATATAGATCGCTTACTTTTCATTCCTGCCCACCCCTCATCAATTTAAGATCGATGAAGGTAGATTTGCTTCGCTCCGACGTTAGCGATCTGAAGCTCCAGCATGGCAAAGGCTTCGAGTACGGCGCGACCGCTGTAGTTATTTTGCGCTGCCTCACTCTATTGCCCAAGCGTTATACTCTCCCCCGATTACTACTGGTACTCGGAACCTCCTAGCGCTTTCAACAATGTCGTCTAGGATGGCCTAGGGAGGTAGCAGCTGCATAGCCTTATACGAGCCACCTCCACCTATGTGAATTTCGGTGTGCGTATAGCCATCCTGTTGGATATTTGAAAATTTCCACTAATGAAGACGGCTGCCTTGCTGGTAGTATCTCTCACCCACTTCGGATCCCCAAGGTCCTGATACTGCTCACTGATGATGGCAACATCAGCCTTTTCCTCTCTAGTTAGCAAACGGCAGATCCTGGGTCACAACAAAGTGTTTGAGGTTAAGCTGAAGTACCTTGGCCATTGTTGTTCGGTACTCCCTTCTCTTGTGCGGTCTGTTGTTTTGCCGCAAAATCCACTATTTTACGGCCCTCATTACTACTTCGAAAGAACTGAGTCTACCGGTTGACTGAGCTTTTACAATCCCTCGCCATATGCCCAAGTCGGTAGCAACTGTAACAGCGCGAGGATGCTCGGCTTAGCCGGAACCGACAGTTGACCCAGCCAATCTTGATCTTTCTAGAAGCGTTTTGGATCTTTCAAAGGAAAGAATAATATTGGCTGTATGTCATTGGTTCTTCTATAACTAATTAGAATAGATTTAACTTACAAAACTATAGTAAGTAAATAAATGAACTGTAAATTAAGTAGATAAATTAGCTCGCGAGATTTTAAAGTATTTAACTAGACATATTTTCTTATTCAAATATTACAATATCAATAACAAATAATAATTTGACGCAAGATAATTAGTAAAAATTTGAATTTTCATACTACTTGAACGCCTATAAATATCTATTCGATACGCTTACTATAAATAGATGGTTTTGCGATGCCCCCGATAACAAGTCATAGAATTTTCTGAAACACACGAGGTTGGAAAAAATTAGTCGTTTAGAAGTATAGCTCCTGATCAACGGTCCCCATCTATTAAAAAATTCTTTTTTAAATTTTTTACGGCCGGTTGAAGTAAAAAAACGGGTTTTCACTAAAAATGGCGCCATTTTGTCGATGTACAATCGGTCAAAAGCAAAAAATGAAGAAAAGGGACCGTTGTCCTATAGACAAATATATATATTAAAGAAGTATATAAAATTTCAACCCGATCGGTGCAGAAGTTTTTGAGTTATCGCGGGCACCGACTTAAAAACGCACTTAAAGTTTATACTACCTGATTGACGCATTCAATGGGGCGGGGCGTTTCGCTGCGTGTCTCGTCGGGTTTAACTCGAATTGACCTGGGATTTTAGTACAAGATTTCTAAGAAATTGTACTTTCAGATAAAAAAAGTAATAACAGCAATAACACTGGCAAATCATTCATATATCTTCGTTACAATTTTTAGGGCGATGAAACTGTCGCTCAGATAGATACACGAATACGCTGAGGTTGGATCTTTGCTGTTATTCATGGGAAAATTAATTGGTTTTATGACAATAACACTGTTCAACTGTTAAAATGCTTTGAAGATGAAATATGCTAGCATTTGCAACAATTAAAAAAATGGTTTGACCATTGTTTGCATCTGCTGCGCACTATCCCGCTGTGGAGTATTTTGTAATTCGGTGTTTCGCATGTCGTCATCTTTTTCTATTTTGGCGAAGAAAATTGTATGAGCATTGTTTTTTCGTATCTGGTTCATATTGTTGTCGCTAAATGGTAAATCTTTACCATTACAAGGGATAAAAGCCCAAGTGCAAACATGCACCCCGAAATTACCTCCATCAGTGTTTCGGGTTGTTTATGATGGATTATCGGTTGGTATAAGTAATTCCTAATTTGTACAATCGATTTCGGTATTTTCTAAATTGCTCATTAGGCAGCACAGAGTAATAAAACAATCATTATTAGTTTATTGTTTAAATATATTTAATTAATGCACAGTGATTGAATGGCATTTCAACCATCGGAAGTGCATAATACTCTTTCGTACCAGACAATACTAGTGCGTATAGCTGAATTGGGGTTCTCACATGTGACGGTCCATTGACTACTTTGCAGTGTAATTAAAAAAGGCATATACTGCGTCGTTTGTTTTGTGTCAATTGATTTGCAAGACACAGAGTGGGTAGTAAATCTTAAATACATTGTTTAAGTCATCACTCCATCCCTTTTACATTATTCCAGTACTTTTCCCAAAATGTGACAGGTAACACAAAATGTTTATTCAACTGTGTGGAGGGCAGTAGAGTGAGGGCAGTACATTGCCAAAATTGCTAAAAGATTTTAAAGGAACTACTGATAATTCATTTATATATTTATATATGTGTACAACCTTTTCAATATATCGTAGGTCGTGATCAATGTATCTTGAAAAGGATATTTTATTGGTACTGAGAAGACTATTCGTTAAAGATACATTATTGTCACTTCTTCAAAGTCTATATCAAATAATAGGTTTAGAAGAATCATATTTAGTCGGGACATCTTTTTTAACTTTCCTTGGAAAAATGTTGCTGCCAAATTATTCCCAATAGCATTCCTTACAATGGCTTAAAAGATTTAGCGAATAAGAAAATTAACTATACTCGAAAATGGTAAGTTTATAGAAGCGTAAAGCAAAAAGGAACCAGTCTGATCACGAAGATCTGGAAAATAGGATAGGTAATACAATTAGGTCGGTTATCGGCTCTGCACATCAATATCGCGGAAAGCAATTCTATATTGAGAAAGTAACAATGTCGAGAGAGGTCATTAAATATTGGTCGCCACCTGAGACATCTAACCGAAACTCACTTCTCTCGGGTTCCCTTTAACTTCGCCTATTTGCAAGATTGTGAATTATTTCATAATATATAATACGATGATTCCTATTCTGAATGAATGAAACTCTTTCAAATTTATGGAGTGTATTGATAAGAGTTATCAGAAAGCAACGAACATAACATAATTTTTTATTTTACCAAGAACGTGTGAATTTTCAGATAATCACATATCACACGTAAATCTCACTAATATTTACGATTCTTTCTAAAGAAGAGCTTGGGGAGTGAAGCAAAATTTTCGTAAATAAAATTGAAAAATGCAATACCGTAGCGTGAATGCAAGAAGTTTTTAGTGAAACAAACAATGTTTAACAGAGAAAACTAAACGACGATATGCACATTTTAACGACATAAAAACTAGGCGGGCGAACTTGTTAACAAACAACCGGGGCATCATTCCTGGCGCATTTTTGTATTTGACAGTACTTTTATTTGCTGTTTTGTACATTTTATTTTCTATTATTTTGTATAATTATGGATGAATAACTACCTACTTTGCAATTAGAACGAAAGATCGAATTTCCAAACAATTAAAGCAAATACTCGTGAATATTGGTATGAGAAATTTATAATTTTCTACCGTAATAGTTTAAACAAGTAAAAACGTTTTATCATATTTGTAACCTTTCCATAACTGATCTCAACCCACTGTAAAAATTTAACTGAGTTTAGTTTATTAATATACGAGTTATTGAAAGGTTATAGAGTTCGAGTCTGGTCAGGAAATTAATGCTACTTTATTCCTTATAAAAAATAGAGTAGTTATGAAAATGTTTAACCTCCCAGCACCTTTCGTTCACACAGCAGCCGTATTTGTTGCAGAAAAATGCCCAGATCTGAGTTTGTAAACAATTATAAACAATGAAAGGGTTCGCGTCTGGACGCGATGTTAATGCTATATTATTCCCAATAAACATAGACGATTTGTACAAATTTTCCACCTCCGAGTTATATAGCGTTTTGTTTAGCTTATGCAAGTGTCGTTGCATCCGAAGCAATCAATTTTATATGGCAATGGTTCTTTTGTTGGAATCCGTGTTATCAATTTTGGTGGCGTATAGTTTGTTTTCAAAGTTATATGATATATATTCTAAAACGGTTAGGCTACTGAGCCTAATCTATGCGATCCTATTGTGGCAACCTTCGCTAAGTTATAGTTCTTCCAGTAGTTTCAGCTTCCCTATGTAAGCTACAATATTACTGAATGAATAGTTCTTAATTTCTTCAGGTATTAAAAAGTCCTTTCCGAAAATCATGTATCTTTTCTAATAGGTTGCTATTACTTACGGTGAATCAGACCGAGCGGCTAAGGCGTTTTTGCATCCGCGACTCAATTACTTCTCTGAAAAAAATATGAAAAATAAGAACACGAAAATTTTGCAAAAATTGCATTGCTTATTATTGTGACAATACGTGTTAGAATGTGCAGCCGAGGAGAGAAGGCTATTTGTCAAAATGGCGACAAGTGACCCATGAGCGTGGGCTCGATCTCATATGTGTTATCCGCGGCGTCTCATATCGCCGCAGCAAGGTGGGGAAGATTCTCCAAAATGGCGAAAACTGGAGAAGGAGCGTCGCGTGGATATCACGCAGTTATCGGCAAACATACGTGGTAGGAACCTTGTAGGAGTTTGTGTAGTCGTAAGCTTCGCTGCGAAGGTGGGTCTCTTGCTGAAATTTCGAACGCTGCGTATAACGTCACTCTTATTAGTGTAAAATGATAGCGGCCTCCCCCTCCCTCCTTCCCAGCAGTAAGTTAACCCCAAAGAATGATTCCGTCTTCAAGGAACATATAAAATATATGTCTATAGCATTGAGGAACGTTCAGTAAATACTCGGTTGGTAATGTCTTATATGCATAATAATATCTCTCTAGATACATCTACATCTACACGTTTGCAGAATTCAATATAGCGGCACCAATAGGGTACCTGAATTCCTTTAAGAAACTTACCGCAATTTATTCTGATGATACAATGAAATTTAGTCCTTCGACATCCTAAACATGAATGCGTTGTCAGAATGTACGGGGTTTAGCGTTAAAAAGAGATAAACAGCAGTAAAAACGTGAAAGAATTTCCGCGAGAACTCCCATATACCTACATTTTTCAATCCATCTTTCCTTCCGTAAGGAGATCGGCTGAATCCTAATTCGTCTAAACTTTTACCGTTTCGTAATCTGAGAAATACCTAATACTACACCTGATTTTTTCTTTTTACAATGCTATAGTCAGACCACCTTTTAAATGTATTCTTTAGTACATTTAGAAGTAGTTCTAAAGCTTCTGTTCTTGACACATAAGTTTTCTTGGATGGCTTTTGTGCTTCAGAATTATTAACGCTACTGTCAGATTACAGGCACATTTTCGAAATTATATGCATCATTATTATCAGGATAGTCGTTTTGTATACACGACTATCTGCATTCAATTGATTAACACACCTTTTTTAATTCAACTTTTGCACATATCCTTCCTGGTTACTTCTGTTTACTATGTTCACAAAAATAACCGTAACTAAAATAAGCTGATATTGTGAAAACATCCTATATCTAAAAAAAACGGCTATCCTGTAAAGAATTGTAATTACTAGAAATAAAGGTCCAGTTAGAGTGAATAAGAAATTCATCAAATATTCTGCAAAGCCGAGAAGAAAAATGTTCACTATTTCATTAGCCCGCCCCACTAACATGATGTCTAACCCGGAAACGTTATTATGTATTCGAAAACTGTTAAAAACCGAAAAGATTAAACTGGCCAAGGCCTCTCTACTTTTACTACTGCGTAGCCGACTCGCAAACATTTTTAATTTTAACTCGCTATAACATAGTCAATTTTGAAGGCTTTGCAACGAATAGGAAAAGAAATTAATCAATAGAATTTATTATTCGCGCATCCAATGAATTAAGAATAAACGATATATCCCCGTAAGCACTAAATTTATTACTTTTTTTCTGCGCAACTGCAAAATATATGTTCAAGCGTTTCGTTTATCGAGCAAATTTCGAGTATCCGTAAAATTTAATCGAGAAAGTTGTTCATCGAGGTATGAACAAATTTTCTGGAAAGTTTTATCTTCATTGTATTAATCCTTTGAAAGTTACGAAAGTTTAAAGCTGGAAGCAGAGCTATACAGTGCCACGGGGCGTATGTCACGCTGACCATTTGGTCTATAAACATTCATAATTTTTTAACGATGTTTTCTTTTCTTTTTTTTTTCCCTTGCCCATGGTGATCAGGACAAGGTTTACCGACTAAACCCCTAACCTCCCTTGGCCCTCCATAATCCACTTGTGCAGTCTGCAACAGAAAAGTGGCTTCGATATCCATTCGTTCCGCTGCAGGCTGCACCGGGCCATGTCGATGGTAACTGCCATCGGGTTAGTGGCTGCTGGATCTCATTTGATCTCAGGAGACGGAGAGATCTCAGCAGCACTGCTTTCTGCATTCGGCCTGCGATGGAATTTCCATGTTGTTGGCAGGCCAAAATACTTTTGGTGTTATTAAGGAAAGTTGGTCTTATTGCTCCCAGCACTCCAATTATCAGCACGACGTGCTTGATTTTGAACCCTCGATATATATATATATATATATGTCAATTGTATGTAACTATATATAACTTAAAACAGTTGTATATAGATTACATATAATGACATATTATATATCTTATATATATCCTTGACCATACTTCACTGAACATAAGGTGCGCTCGACCGAAGAGTCGAGGATCACCATTCTGCAATTTGCGAAAATTGGCAGTTTCAAGTGGCTGTAACTCAAAAACTAGCCATCTAGGGACTTCGGGCCTATGGACACTTTTGATCTACATTATATGAACTATCATTTGCCCCAATTTCAGGACATTCGACTGAGAGCCATTTCCCTATGATTTCCTGCGGGGTCCTTTAACCTTATTATTATGATCGTTTTAGTGGACACATGGCGCTGTAATCATCGAAATTAAAATTATGCTAAAGTGTTAAACTGGTTCAAGTATTAAAAATTTAGTACGAGTTTCTTACAATAAGTGCAGTCGAATCACGAAATCTTGTGAGTCTCATTAAATAAAGTATGCGATCCTGCTGAAAAAGATTCACGCACGCAGAAACGTCGTTTTCGTTGAAGGTCACCCACAGAATAAACATTCGAAATTTCTCTTTGCGTGTGATAGAACTTTCAAATTTTTCACGACTATTTCGTACAATGTTCGTTGACAGATGGCAACATTCGTGTACTTCTTGATTACGGCTTTCTCGTAAAGGAAGTGCGTTTTGTTCAGAATATTCTAACTGGAAGATCGAGCAAAATTTATATTGAGTGTGTCTCGAGTGATACGATAGTACTGCGCTTATTCGCACGACGATTTTACTTTTAATTTTCTATCATAATAATTTCTTCTTATTTTTTCATTTTTTTTTCGTTTTATCTCTATTTACTCAAAATTTCTTCCATTTTCTAAATTCTCTATTCTGTTTCCTTGCTTTTGATATAAAATGTCTTTGACGGAAAAAGAAAGAATCGATATTCTTATTCTACGAGGATGTGGTGATAAAAAAAGATCTTACAATCAAGTCGCCCGTTACAAACAGTTTAATGATACCCATCCTGACCATCTACCCATATCCAAATCGATTGTTTGTAAAACTGTTTCTCGATTTCACGATACTGGTTCTGTCAGAGATCGTCCAAAATCGGGGAGACCAGAAACGGCTACAAACTAAGATAACAGTTTAACAGTCTGTGCTTGTGTTGTTGAGGAGGTCCATACTTCAGTTAGGAAGATTGCGTAACAAACTGGTATCGGAAAATCGTCTGTCCATGAAATACTAAAACAAAATAAGTTTCATCCATATAAAATAAAATTTGTGCAAGAGCTGTCGGAAGACGATTTCAATCGCAAATTAGAATTTTGTGAAGAAATGATGAGACGGTGTGACGAAAATGAGTTTTTCAAGTTCTGGATATGCTTCTCTGATGAAGCTACGTTTCAATTGAGTGGAGAAGTTAATAGACATAATATGCGATATTGGTCAGATGAAAATCCTCATTGGATGAGAGATACCTTCACACAACATCCACAGAAAATCAATGTTTGGGCTAAAATTTTGTGGAATCAAATTGTTGGACCTGTCTTCGTTGAAGAGAATTTTACAGCTCTGGCGTACTTAAATTTATTGAATACCTATGTTATGCCAGCAATCCAAAATATTGCTGGTACAGCATTTGACAATGTCTGGTTTCAACAGGATGGTGCTCCGTGTCATTTTGGTTTGATTTTACGCAATTAATCAACTATTGTCAAGGATATTGTCAAGTTGCTGAAGGACATCAATTTGAACATCTCATTCAGTACTTGGCACAAGTTTAATAAAATACTAGAAATAAAATACATATGGGTCATTCCACGTCAGATTTACAATTAAAATTTTAAATTCTGCGGCACATTTTTTTCATATTCTAGACAAAAAAGTAAAATACGCGTGTTTTTTTATTTTAATATGATATCTAAAATTTTCGAGTTATGATTTTTCAAATTTACGATATTATAAAAATGTATTTTCAAACTCCTGTAACTCAAATTCGTTTGAATATAGAAAAAATATTTGTTAGGATGAAAGATTCGTATTTACTGACGCTTTGCGATGAAATATAAAAAAATTTAAAAACAAAATGTTTGACATATTTATTTGGTAAATGTTATAAACAAATTCGATTTTCTGAAAAGCGGCATGATTTTTAAACATTTTTTTGCATTAAAAATATTCGTTCAACTATGTAGAAATTACTGTAAAGATTTCAGAATGGCCCGTTAACAACTTTTTAAGTAATTAATTATTGTTTAAAGAACTGCGCAAGGACTCGTCGTTTTGCAAGTCCGAGCGCTCATAGCGGTGCCTTTTGCACGTCGTAAGGGGTTGGAACCCCGCAGAAATAATAGATTTTTTGAAAAATCGTTTCACGTGTTTCAGCAATTTTCGAAATATCTTTTCTCTCAAAAGTTACAGGACCGTTTCCATACTTTTCGGACACCCTGTATATATACAGGGCAATGATGATGCAATTCAATTAACAAGCTGACCTCGGTAAACAGTAAGAAATAATGCTAGTACAACTTAAACAATAATAATTCCTTTTTTCATCGTTCAAAAATAATCACAAAGGCTTGTGTAATTTTTGTTGATCTAAAGTTAGGAAAAATGGAAAATTCTTAATGAAACATATTATCTTCATTTATGTGTAGGTTAATTCAATACTTATATTATTATTCAATACTTGTAACATTGCATCATCAATTCCAACATTGATCATTTAAAATTTTATTTCTTTACCGAATGTTCGAAATTTCTGATGATTTTAACCTCATCCGCAAGCGTCCAGTTATTCGAATAAAAACATCTGATTGTTTCGAAACACCCTTCCCGGCAATATCGATTTGGGTTTTCAACTGTTACCGGACCACGTGATCGACGTGAAACAGTCGACATTCACATACTTACCAATTGTCTCGTTGGGGAGGATGCCTTTAAAATAAATAAACTTTAAAATTCAATTTACAAAGGAACCATACCTTGCTGAAAATTAATTTTTGCGCCATCGGCTTCAGAAAACAAAAATCTTCCTCATGGTATATCTCTCATGCGCTATTACAACAACACCCTGTGTATTGTGACCCCCCCCCCCCCAAAATAAATCCCAAGATTTCTAAACAAAATTAAAATCCGAATCGATCCAGAAAATGCCCAAACCATCGTCGCCGTTCGTAACCCCCGCAACCGCAACGCCAACCAATAAAACATCAACCAACTAAATCCCTGGGGTCACAAAATCTTATGACGCGCAAGATGTTAATAAGGGTGCCAGGCATGCCGAAGCATACCGAATTTATAGGCGCGCCGCAAGGCGATGGTGTGCCCGCTATGCTCAGCCCCGAGATCACCTCGGCACGGGAGAGGGCGGTATTCGTGCGCAGTCAAAACCGAAACCAAAACTCGGCAATATAAAATGGCGGTCACGACCAACGAGGACGGAGTTCAAAACTACGAGTACGTCAATCGAGGTCCCAGACGTTGTCTCTCGGCAGGGACTTCCTAATCCTGGTGCCTTGCGACGGACTCAACCAGGAGTTTTGGGACACGGCGCCTGGCGACGAACTCGACAAGGACTTTTCGCAAATACGGTGCCAGTGCCGACCTCCCCGGGACTTTCTAAGAGGCCTTGCCCGTCGACGAACTCAGCGAGGACTTCCAAGACGCACTGCCTCGTGACGGACTCGAGCGGGAATTTATACGCGGTGCCCCGCGAAAACCCTGCCAAGAGACGACTAGTCCACCGACCAACTAAAACTCAATATTCAAACCCCACGATTCCACGGCAATATCACGCAAAAAAAAACCAAACGGAACTGAACCACCCATAAACTCTACGAATATATTGATTACTGCGGAGCGATATTAACTCTAGAAAACGCGCCGTATTCTGACGAAGCATTAAGCAAAATGGGGGTTACTCCTTAACGGCCGAGAGCCTTCCAATTAAAAGTATGCAAAAAAAAAAACACGAAACGCACCTCCACAGCGAGTGCCCGTAGCACACGCCAAGTAATGGCCGAGAATACCTTTATGAAACAGAAATAAGATTTAAGAGTTTTACGCGTTTGCACCAAGGAGACGCCCGTAACCATAATTATCACTTACGGGTAAATGTGCGACGTAACCGAAACTGGCAGACGAAAAAGAGACGATGAAACGGCAAAATGTTGGCTTGCCCCGTAGGGACCGAGAGCCTTCGAAATACAAGATACAAAAAGCGCGCCACACCTCCACAATGGGTGTCCTTAGCCGCCATGGCCGATAACTCAAACATAAGAAAAAATAATATTCAATAGTTCGGTGCACCCTCATGGGTGTCGGTAACCCAGATTCTTACCCGATCCTATCATGCCGGAACCACTGCGAAAGAGACGTAACGCGTCCTCTCGGTACCGACTAGGGGACCCAACTCTCCCTGTTTGTCCCTTTATTCGATCCTCCCTTTTATGTACATCTCTGGTCTTCTCGATTAATTTTTCGAACGCACTGCTTGGACATGCCACCACGGAAACCTCGCTCACCCGCACATAAACACTTAGCCGTGGGTGATTCTTTGTCTCACAAATTCAACGCCACCTTCCGAATTGTTATTATTTAGATCCCTGGTCAATTCAAGGTATGAATCCCCTTGAAGAAGTCCAAGGACGTGAACGGTTAAGTCTATTTTCTATTCAGTAACATTATTCCCTCTGAGCGAATCAAAGGCGATAGCAATATTACTTTTGTTTAAATTGTTTATTAATCTCTTTGAAAAAGTTTTAAGTGCGTGAACAGTTAAGTTTCTCTTTAATTAAGTAACATTATTCCCTATGAGCGAATCAAAGGCGCTCAGAGGGAATAATGTTACTTTTGTTTAAATTATTTATTAGTCTCCTTGAAGAAGTTTCAAGGACGTGAACTGTTAAATTTATTTTTAATTGAGTAACATTATTCCCTTTGAGCGAATCAAAGGCGATAGCAATATTACTTTTGTATAATTTGTTTATTAATCTCCTTGATGACGGTTCAAGGACGTGAACAGTTAAGTTTATTTTTAATCAAGTAACATTATTCCCTCTGAGCGAATCAAAGGCGGTAGCAATTTTAAGTTTAAAGTGATTAAGGCGTATTTTGTTTGACAAAGAACCGCTACCACGAGACAAGTCCGAAAACAAGAATCTTTTATTAATATTTATCTATTCATTTGATGACTATACCCGCACTTCGTCCACAGAAAGTTACACTCGCGAAAAGAAACAACGATGCTAATCAATTTGCGAAGAAACTAAGAATTACGGAAGAAGACACTATTTATAACGTCGCTATCACGTTGCATTAAGAACCCGAAACCATTTTAAGGGTCACTTCAGCCGACAACGCGAGCGAGAAATTATGTACGAATTCCGGAAGGCTGTTATCGAAACGCCCTATAATGAGAACGCGGAGCCTTCCAAAATTCGTTGTACCTGGACCTTCATCGATGCCCACCTGCCAAAGTCCAGAGCTCCTGCCGCTGTTGCAGACTGCACGAGAATGACCATTCCTCGGCCGCCGTCAACAATCATGCGGCGTCGCCCACTCCACGATCCTCGAACGGTGCCCGCTAATTGGCTGTCGCGGCCACGTGGGTCTTCCGCGCCCTAGCCGCCGATTGCCCCTTCCGCCCCTTTCTCCTTCTACCTGTTCCCCTCACACCTTCTGGAACCTTCGCGAAAATTCCAGAAGCAATATCCCTTGTAAACTCCGATTGTGTTGATGCGTTTATTAACACAATAGATGACTTTGTTTATTCCGTAACCGACCTGCGAGGTGACGAAACCCGTTTACAACGTGAGCTCTGTTTACAATTATTGCCGAGAAATGAAACTAGATACTATTATTTGCACTGAGAAACACAATATATTTATGAAATTACTAGAACGAGAACCTTCTAAGAAAACAAATAATGTGCGTAAAATTCTTGATTTGAATTATTGATTGAGAAGAACCTTCTCGGTGTTCTAACTCCTTTAATTAATTAAGCCGAATACGAAAATCTTTTCCAAATACAAAACTAAATAAATAAATAATACTTCGTATTAAATCAATGTTCGATAAATGAAGGTATGCACAGGGAATTTAATTGTTGAAAGCTACTTTTGAATCTCTCTAATTACTCAATCATTTGATAGCCGGTTTAGTGCTGCCTCTTTTCCAAAAAAAGATGTTTACTTAATTTAACTTACTTTTACTTATTTTAACTTAATTTAACTTACTCTAATTTACCCTAACTTAATTTAACTTAATTTAATTTACTCTAATTTACCCTAACTTAATTTAACTTAATTTAACTTGCTCTAACTTACCCTAACTTAATTTAACTTAATATTACTTAATTTAATTTACTTTTTACGATCCCGGAATCTCAGCATTCACAACGCAATGTAGGATATCTAAAAAATTAGCGCCTTCACAGCAGTCCCCCCTTTATATCAAAGAATATCCTTATTCCCCGGATAAAGCCTCCCGGCAAGACAAAGTCTATTATACAAAACGCCTACCGCCACCGAATTTCCTTGAAAAGCACAATTTTCTACGAAAAAAAACAATGATATCAAAAGTCTAGCGCCACCATAGCAGTCCCCCCTATAAAAATGTCATTGACCCCCAGATAAAGCCTCCCGGCAAGACAAAGTCCGTTTCGGTACGGAGCGATAATCCATCGCCACGGGTCAGTACAGTCCCTTACAAAAATTAGCGCCACGAACGACAGTCCCCCCTATTATGGAACTATACCAAACCTTGGTTTGGAGCCATATCCAAAGAACGAGCGCCACTACAGTAGTCCCCCCATTTACCCCTTGATATGACCCCGCGAGCAACAGTGCCAAGAAAAAATTAGTGCCACGATCGACAGTCCCCCCATTATAGGCTCTGCAGCACCCCTTCGGATTGATTCTCGCGCAGATCCACAGCTGTAACGTGTTGCCACAATTTGAGCTCTAATTCTTTTTTAGTACCTGTAGCTTTAAGTTTATTTTACAGGGTACCTGAAGCACGAGAGCAAAGCGAAACAATGTTTGGAGAGAGAGAGAGATTGATTGATTGTTTATATCCAATGGCTTGAGGAAAATTGTCCCCTTAGGCCAACTAAATTTAAATTACATTAGAGATTATCAAATCACAGTAATAAAAGATATATTCATACAGATACTATATATACGACAGATTAGACAGATATAATTTTAGTAAATAAGTGAAATACAAGGTAGACATAAGGTAGAATAATGCTTGTCCGATGTGGTTTGCACGCTTTAAAATAAGTAATTGTAAAACAAAATGTGAAGAGGAAAAATTAATAGGCATCACGAGGGAAAACGAAGCGAATTTTAAACGTTACGTGAATTTCTTGAAGTCATCGATATGAGAATTGAGGATACAGATTCTCGAACTCTCTAAATCCGGTTTCAGATTGCCCATATCTGCCGTCATTTTTTTACTATGGCTGTTTAAACATAAAAAATAGTGAATTTTGAAAAAATTTGTTCAAATAATCGTATTTTTGAACAGGAAACCGTGTTCGGAACAAGCTACGTCTCTGTATCTGGTGGAGTAATTAGTTACACTAAAAGATAGGATGGTTATCAATTCTCCATTCAAAATGGCGGTTCTCAATCAAAATTTAGTTGAAAAATTTCTGGACGATCTAACTCAAAAGCTACGAGCTTTTTAAAAAAAATGTTGAGAATGAAAAATTCTTAGAATTCATTGAGAAATATAGTGGAATTTTTTCAGATTTTTCAAATGAATTTTTAAGAAATTTTTTTTCAAAATTTGAGTTGGATCGCGACCGTGAGTTGGATTGAAGGACGATTGTTCACGAGTGAAAATCCGTTTAGTTTGAAATCGTAGCTGCTCCTTTTTTTGAGATATCTTAAAATTAGGTTTTGTGTTTTATTTACATTTTACTGCATATTCGTTCATATGACAATACAGTCTCAATTCTCCATGACTCTTGGTGGTTATGTTTCCTTTTGTGTATTTGTGTTGATATTTGTAGTATTGTAATTACATTTTCTAACGCTATTATTGTTTTAATTTAAATTATATATATTTTATATGCTTTGTGGTGCTTGTCTTTATCCATATTTTAGTTTTTTCCGTTTTATAATTTCTAGGAACTTTCTTGACAGGCGAAACGTTCGGAGCATGAACTGATTCACTGGCAAGCCCGAGTTAATCGTTTCAAACTTCTGATCAATTTGAATTCCGAAGAATGGAATCCATCTGTATTCAATTTTACGAATACAATCGAAAGCGTAATTTGCCGGATTAAATTTCAGAAAAAGTTATCCGTCTGTATTCAATTTTATGAACACAATCGTAAAGCTTTATTTACTGAATTGAAATGGATTGATTTCCAAAAATAGGAATCCGGCTGTATTCAATTTTATTAATAAATACGAATAAAAGCGTCGATTCGTGAATTCATCTGAATCCAAAAATAGTTCTATTTTTAAAAACTACAATAGGCATGCATCTAAATTCAACTTTTTTTGGATTGAAATGAATACACTTGGATAGTTTTGAGTCCGTAATATTGAAACGGATGTATACAAAGTTTCGTTTTTGAAAGAAAACTTTTCTTGCATAGAAATGAATATCTGTAGGGAGTTTTGAATCCGTAATATTGAACATAGATATATTCAAAGTTTCGTTTTTGATAGAAAACTTTTTTTGCATTGAAATGAATACGCTCAGATAGTTCTGAATCCGTAATATTGAATACGGAGGCATTCAATATTTCGTTTTTAAGAAGGAAACTGTTTTTTGATTGAAATGAATACACTTGACTACTTTTGAATCCGTAATGCTGAATACGGATGCATTCAATGTTTCGTTTTAAAATAGGAAACTTTGTTTGGATTGAAATGGATACACTTGGATAGTTTTGAATCCATAATGTTGAATACGGATGTATTTAAGATTTAATTTAAAAAAAAAAACTTTTTTTGGATTAATATGAATTCAGAAAGTAACCTTTTTATTCGTATGAACGAATAGAATTGTATTTACGTATTAAAATGGATTCACCGTTGACAAAAGTATGGATTCAGAATTTAATAATTGAATCCAATTCTATACAACTCTATCTAGATTCGATTGCTAGGATACCAAACGTCAAATAACAATAACTATGAGTTCGTCCTGGCATTAATTTCTTTAGAAAATTATGCTTTTTTGAAAATAATTTCTTATTAAAAATAATTATTTTACATAATTATGCAATATTAATTTTAATAACTTTTATTGGCCTCTTAGGAAGGGCAGGACGAAGAAACAGAAACGAAATCTTCGTCAAACCACGCAGTAAAATGTAAATAAATCACAAAACCTAATTTTGAGATATCTCAAAAAAAGGAGCACCTACGATTTCAAACTAAACGGATTTCCTCCTTTAAAGTCTGCGAAGCCGTTTTCGTTGTCATTTTAGTTAAACCTGTATGTGGTTTAAAATCACTGTGGGCTAGGCAAGTCTCCTCCCAGCTTACCGCGGTACGAACAATGAGTACGTATGGGTGCGTTCACGTGACGATTATGTTATATGCGACTATGTGTGAAACCTGTAACTTGCATTGTTTGGATGCTTGAGGAGAAGAATTGCGGCTCGATGACAGTTGTGTTAAAAGTGAAAAAACAGCATAGAACACTCTTACGATGACAGGTAGACGGTGTAGCAGGTGGCTGACATTTTTCTCCACGTGACTTCAACAAACATGCGCAATAAAGCCAGATCCAAGGAGAGCCTTTGACATGTGCCCGGCGAATATTGCCAAAAAAATTTTCTGGTTTCCAAATAGGCACACCGAGGACCGGCCAGTAGATGCAACCAACAAAATTTGCACTGAGATAAAGGTCTTCGATTACTGCTTTTTTTTAATTAATTAGCCCTTTGTGATACATTTCTGTCCAAAGCGGAAAAACATAAAATAACGATTCAATAATTCAATAATTCATACGTACAATCGCCTCCAACGTTTAATGACAAACTAAACGTAAACAATAGTGAGTTTCGGGAAAGAACTTAGTCGTTTTGTTTACAATTTTGAATTCGATTTGAGAACGACGGAATAATATAAACCAATGATAGCAAATATTTAAAACGTTTATGGTACATAATATAATGAAATTTTGAAATGTATATTTACAATTATAAAGTAGTTAATAATGAAATAATGTCGAATAAGAAAAATATTAATTAAATAATATTTAGTCATTATTAGAAAAATATAACGTTGAGGAGCTCGTCTCAAAATATATTCGGGGAATAAATAAGAAATGACAAATGAACGATTAAAATTGAATTTCGAATTAATTTTGTTTTATCCGCTGTGACCCTTGTTTTATATCCTGACGATTATTTATAAAATGTTGGTATTTATGTTATTTAATTATTTTGCTGTGTTAATAGTATACATTACGGTATACGTACTAAAGTCATTTTAAACATTAAAATTGAACGGAATTTGTAATTGACTTTGCAATATGATTATTTTAAAAATTGTTTTTTTTTTGTTTCATTGTTATGTTTGAATTGACATGATTTATTTTTTTTTTGAAATTGTACATAATTTTATATTATGATTTTAACAACTTTCTCCCTCTTTCATTCTTGTTGACTTTCCTCATATATATTTATTATAAAAATTGAGAAATTTGTGTTGTATTATGCGTATGTGTGTATATATTTATTAAATAAAATTTATAGTTTGATAGTGATTTATGTATATTTATTTTATGTTACATGTATATTTTATATGACATAGTGTTTTTTTTTTGTATTAAATGAAAGTTTTTTTTTTGTTAATGTATGATGTTAATTTTGTTTAATTGTTTATATTTGTGTAACGTAAAATGGCTCTTCCGACAAACGTGAATCGCGATTTATTGCGTCCTCTGGAGGACTGGGTTTTCGGTCTTATTGAACGCAACCTAAATATCGCGCTAAACAAATCCTAACCCCTTAAGTCCCTCCGATACCCGCGCAATCACAAATCCTCCCCACCTCTCTAAGGTCATTGATTCCCTTATCACTTATATGACTCTCAATAATATCATCCAACGGCCATTACTTACATCTCATCCAACTTTCCCCAATTCAATGTCATGAAATTCTCCTTAATCTAAACCTAGTGGAGCAAAAATCACGCGGGCTTAGCCCTGATCATATGCCATTAAAGCATCTTAAACCAATGTTTTTAAACACCATATTTAACCGCCATTTTCAATCTTTCACTCATCACTGGTCATTTTCCGCCTATTTGGAAATTATCACTTATTATCCCACTCAAGAAAACTGCAAATCCCTTAAGCCCCTCTGAGACTCGACCAGTTACAAACCCTTCTCGTCTTTTCAAGGTCATTGATTCACTTATCACTCAGCAAATTACCCTATACTTGGAGAAAAATAACTTATTACATCCCAGGTAGTGCGGATTCCGAAAACACCACAGTACTCAAACTGCACTACTACATCTCATGGATGACGTACGTTTGGGAATCGAGCGTGGGGAAGTCACTATTCTAGTGCTATTTGACTTCTCGAAGGCCTTCGATACACTAATCATTCATCAATTTAGTCTTCGAGACATCGGTTTCGACGAATCAGTGTTGAGATGGCTTCATTCACACTTCTCAAACCGTTCTCATAAAATAATTGGTCTAGATGGCCTATGCTCAGATCCCGAATATACAACATCTGGTGTACCCCAAGGTTCGAGCCTAGGACCAATCCTATTCATCATCGTCATCAATACCTTATTTGCCAGGCTTCATTATTGTCGTAACACTTGTATCATCTTTGCCGACGACGTGCAATTCTATTTAACGACACCAATTAGTCGTTTAAATGAAACAATATCCAACTTAAATAGCGATATCATAGAACTAGTAAAGTGGTCTCATGACGTTGGGCTCACCTTAAACACACGTAAAACACAGGCCATTATCCTTGGCTCCTCACAGAATCTTACTAATATCAAAGATCATGTCATACCGCAGATAATTGTTGTGATGGACGTAATACCTTACACACGTGAGGTGAAGGATTTAGGTGTAATAATTACTTCTGACCTAACGTGGAATCGTCATATAAACACCATTTCGTCCAAAGTGCACAACGTCCTGTATAGGTTAAAATATCGCGGTGCCTTTATTCCATCATCTATCAAGCTTTCCCTTGTTACTTTGTTGATCATTCCACATCTTGATTACGCATCCCTTGTTACCGCTGATCTGACAGCTTACCTTAACACCAAGTTACAACGCCTACAGAACGTTGCCTTACGGTATGTGTATCGTTTGCGGCGTGATGAGAGACTCGAGCCGTATCGAAAGAAAGCGAACTGGCTTACTGTTGCATGGCTCACAGTCTTCTCATTTAGCTGAAAGATTGATACCAATCAATGATTCCTTACGTCGATCATCTCGCCATCATTCATCTCGTTTCTCACTCCCTACTCCACGTACTAACATCTTCGCTCATTCATTCTGGATCACAGCTATTGAATTTTGGAACTCCCTTCCTCGTCAAATTCAATTACTCATCTCCATTGCATCTTTTGGATCAAACCTTCTCGCATATTTGGTTAGGGCAGACCGAACCTAGGATACAAGTTATATTCACACGGGAGTGAAACACTTGAGTAGCTCAAAAAAGAAATTTACTACTAGAATTAGATAGATATGCATCTATCTTAGTAGCGAATTATATAATCAAGCTCTCAGTCTACTTGTTATGTGCTTACCTTCTTTTCTAAATAATAGTTTATATATTATATTAATAAGTCTACGTTATACCGCCATATTGCAGAGACAACAAGTTTATTGTACTATCGCATCCTGTTCGAAAAATTGTAACGACAGGATGCTGTTTTGAACCTTGTCCGCGGCTCGTTGTGGCCAGGGCAATAATAAATTTGTTTTCAATCAATTAATCTCTATCTCTCTCTTCTTAATAGCTCTATCATCTCCATCCATCTGATTCCACTACCATCCTCATTTAATACATCCACACCTCTTTCTCCTTTCTCTCTCACATACTCGCAGTTTCTTCTTAAATGCTCAACATTCTCTCTCTCCCTCTCGCACAATCTACACTTTCTCTCGTCCTCATCCATCCAGGACCTATTCTCCCTCTCCTCGTTCCCACATCTCCACCTCGCTATTCTCACCAATCTTTTCTCCTCATTTCTGTTACATTGGTACCCCACTCACCCTTCCATAACTCACACATATCTTAGACGCTCTCACTTTCTCTCTCCCCTCTCTCTTGTTCATCCACTTCTACATCTCTTTCCCTCAAACGCTCCCATTTATTCTCTCCCCATTCATTCAAAGCTTCCTCACTCATACCTCCTCTCCACAAATAATTCCTCCTCGCAACACTCTCTCTTGTCCATTCACTCCTATTATTCTCTTTTTCACCCTTCCTTTTATCCAACAAGCATTTCATACCCAACTCCCCTCCTCCTTTCTCCAGTTTTTCCTAAAACCTTCCCACCTTCCATTTCATTTCCACCCTGAATTTATTTCTTTCCAGCCCTAAAATTCACTTAAGATATTTTTCTTGCAGCCCTTCCACCTCCTTCCATTCTTTGCATCCCAATATATCAACTCCATAAAATAAAATCCCATTTACTATCGTTTTAACCTCCACCTTACATCCCCTTTAAATGTCCTCTCTCCGTAACTGCATACCCATCCCACTATCACCCTATCTTTTCTCACCCTTTCTCTTACATGTTTTTTCCCTTCCATGCCTACTTACTACATACCCTAAATATTTGTATTCCTTCACTTCCTCTATTCTTTCTCTTTTTTTACCAAAATCTTTTCATCTCCCTCCGTCCCTTATTTTTAAAAACCACCACTTTAGATTTCTCCACAATCAATTCGAGTTTTTTTCCTTCTATATATGTTTTTACTCCCCTTATCATGTCTCTTAACCCTTTCTCTTCCTTCAACTCCTTTTCAATATCCGCCAAATATATGTTGAACAATGTCGGACTCATCGAGCAGCCTTGTCTTATCCCCTTCCCCACCCAGAATTCGCTTGATATTTTATCTCCTACCTTTACAACACATCTCGTCACTGCGTATACCTCTCTAACTATCTATTAACCTCTCACTTATCCCTCGCTTCCTCATCATTCCCCACAACTACTCTCTATCCACTCTGTCAAAAGCTGCCTTGAGATCCATGAAAAAATGCCCACTCTTTCTTTTTTCTTTCAACCTCCTTCGCACTACATGCTTCAGGATCTTATCATTTTCTACGGTCCCTCTTCCTTTCCTAAATCGAGCCTGCGTCCTGCACTACCCTCCCTTCTCGTCCAGCTCTTTGATCAACCTTTTATTCAAGATGTTCCCATATATTTTATATCCCGTGCTCGTCATCGTTACCCCTCCATAGTTTCCTGGCTCTTTTCTCTCTCCTCTCTTCCAAATCGGTACCACCACTCTGGGAAACCTTCCCCGTCCCACACCCTTTTCAACATCTCCCCTAATCTTTTCCCAACCCTTTCTTCGCCCTCCTTCAATCTCTCATTTCTAATGCCATCCAGTCCTAATGCTTTGCCCTTTGCCCTTTTTATTTCATTTTCTACCTCTTCCACTTTTATCACCTCATCTCCTATCCTATTTACTTCCCTTCTTCTACTCCCCTCTGCTATCATTTCCTCCACTCTCCCTGGCGTTTCAATAAAATGCTTTACCCATTTCTCCATTTGAATTTCTTTACCTACCCCTCCCTTTTCTTTCTCCCTTCGCTTATAAATCTCCACGCATCCAATTCCGTCCTTATCTTTGCCACCTGCTTTTCCTCCCGCATATTTTCCTCCTCCTTTTTCTTTCCACACAACTCCCTGTACTCCCTTCCCCCTTCTTTTTAACTCCACCGCCCCATTTATTGCTTTTTCCAGCTCTTCCCATCCCTCTTCTACACCAATCTCTTTCCATTCTACCGCCTCCATACCTTTCCTATGTTTCATGATGGTATCCTCTGACCAGTCCTGGACCCATTTCTCTTCCCCTCTCTCCTCTTCTCCCCTTTCATACCATGTCCCTAATTCCATCACAAGTGGCTGCTGGTCTGAATCCCCTCTGCACCCTACCTCAAATCGCCTTACTCTCTCCCACGCTTTCCAGTCAATAACCGATCTTCCTCCTCAAATTCCATAAAAAATTTCCAAAACTCCTTGTCTTTCTTTTTCAATCCTGCCACATTCCATACCACCCCTCTCAACCCCCTCCCCTTCCTTTCCCCTTCCAAATTCAGTGCATCCTTTTTTCCCCGCCACCCTGTAAGCACTTTCTAAAAATTTACTTCCCGCATACACCCTCTTTCATTCTCCCAAACATACTCTTTACCATTCAACCGCCCCCTCCCAAACCCTACTTTCACACGCATACCTTTTTCTCTTTCATTCTTTGCCCACTCTCTAATTGTACTCTGTACATCTCTCACCCTTCGTCATATCATCATCCACATACTCTCTCGATCCTCTAAGCATGCTCTTTTTCTCCATTATCATTCTTTTATCATCCATACTATACAATTTTGCTTACTCTCGTTCTCTTTCACTCTAATTTTAAAAGCATACTTCACTTTCATTTTCTTCTTACTCACTCCCATTTTCTACAAAACACCCGCCACCGCCTCTCTTACATTTCCCCCTTTCACTGCTACCCCTCTTATAATAATATCCAGTGTTCTTTCTCTTCTTTCTTGATTTATATTCTTCTTCTCCATCTCCTGTATTTTCTTTTTCATTTCTTTTACCTCGACCCCCAATTTCTCCCTTGCCTTTCTTTCTTCCTCTCTTATTTTTTCAATTTCTTCCATCATTTCTTTTTTTAATTTCCTCCCACGTTTGTTCTACTTTTTTCAAAATTTTCTGTTTCGTTTCTTCCAGCGGTCTCCTCATCATCTCCTCTACTTTTTCATACTTCCTTCCATATTCTCTTTCCGCTTTTCCTCTTCTATATTTTCGTATTCCTTTTCGATGGTCTTTACTCGCTGCGTTTTCTTTTCCTCCTGCTCGGGATCTGAAACGCTTCCTCGATTACTCTTCGAGTGTTTAGAAAATAAGGAGACTTTGTTGCCACTATAGATGCTGTCCGTCTACCGCGGCCTAACCTCTCTGCTTTCGTCAGTCTACCTCTCCTTTCTTTCCCCGCTCCGCTCCTATCTTCTCGCTTTGGTTCGTCCCTTCCCTTTACTCCGCTTCCTTCCCCCACTTGCCACTTAACCACTCTTGTATATTGTCCTCACTTGACTCTTGCGGCCCGAGAAAGGTCTCGACTCTCTCACTCTCTCTCTCAAACCTCTCGCTCATTCCCCACCGTTCCTCAATTCTTTGTATCCTTGCGCACTCGCGACTCGCGATCAATCAATCGAAACGATTCGAAACACGCTCCTGAATCTCGTCCCGCTAAATCGTCGCAGTGGGACTTTCCCGGGCTTTTGGATACGCGTCTAGTTGCTCGATGCCTTGACCACGTGCGCCCGAAATCCAAATTCTCACCGATATCCCACCGATATCGCGAGGAAAGAAAAAATGGTACAAAACTGACGGATGTCTTTCCACCCTACCTACGCCTTCCATGTTTTTTTTGATGTTCTTGAAATATTTTGATGTTTATAGCTTAGGATTGCGGCCCTGAGAAACCTCGTCTCTATAGCTTGTCTTCCGAAACGGCCTAGTTCAAGATTTGCCTGAAAGAACAACTCGCCGAGGGGAATATCTTTGCAGTAACTTGATTTTTTATATATTAATATGAATTAATTAATTCCTGTATCAGCTTCGCATGCACTCTCCCTCACCTCGAACCGGAAGTCCTAACACTAAACTACAACGCCTCCAAAACATTGCCTTGAGATATGTGTATCGCTTGCGTCGGGATGAAAGACTAACGCCGTATCGTCAGAAAGCAAACTGGCTATCCATGATCTCTAGTCGAACAGTCACTAGGCGACAGTACTTTCTCGGTAGCCTCACTCATCAAATCATCCATACCTCCCAACCTTCCTACCTTGCTAACAGATTCATTCCTCTAGATCATTCCATTCGCCGATCTCCTCGCTTGCCATCATCTGAATATAAACTTCCAATTCCTCGTAGAATCATTTTTGCTTAGTATTTTTGGATCGCAGCCATACAGTTTCGGAACTCCCTACCACGCCGGTTTTCATACATTTACATCTCTCGCAACATTTCGTAGCAACCTCATAACACACCTTTTCAGAGCAGATCAACGGTAAGTTTGTTACGTTTATATCGTACTGTTTTCAATTATGCGAGCGTCTTCAAATCGATTTAAACTATTTTACGTGTAGCTCAAGTGCAATTTCGTTATTTTTCATTTACAATATAATTTATATAAAGATGTATTAATGCGGTTACCGCCTAAGAGCAGAGATTCTTTCATGTTATGTTATGTATCGCTATATCCTGACCGAAACATTGTAACGGTAGGATATTGAATTGAATTGTCCACGGCTCGTAGTGGCCAGAACGCTAATAAATAAGTTTTCAATCGTTCAATCAATCAATCAATCTGGTTTGTTCTAGCCGTAGTTTCAGTAATAGAAACTAATGACCTGAGCCTGCGGGGGTGCGTGGTCCAGGATAACACCAAATAAGTAAAAGCGGCTAATTAGAATTAGATTTATTATCACTGAATTACTTACTACATCAAAGTATCGAGATGACCTAAAGTATTTTGAACATTCAAAAAAGGGCTATCGCGAGGCACGCACGTGATAAGCACATTCACAATAGCGAGTACCGTGATAAGTATTAGGAAAATACGTAATCGCGATCACATTCAATGAACTGCGGATGAGACGTAGAAATGGCGAATCTTCTGAACGGTATTAGCGAATTTCGGAGGACTTCTTTTCAGAGATCGGTTCTTACGTCCGAGATGCACGACGATACCGGAAAACTCACTCGGGTATTCCAGGAACTGAAAGGGCAAAGGAGCAAGTGGTTCCAGTTCACATTTTAATTCCTGGAAAACCGCGAGATTAGAAAACAGTTATTAAATACATATGCAACCGAGTAGTCAGTGTCATTTTACAGTAGAGCGCGCGTAAGTACAAGCGCTCGCCCAGAGATGGCGCGAGAAGTGACTTTGGCGACCGGAATGAGCGGCGCTATTACGACGCATTCGGGAACATCCCGCCCGCCCTGCGGTATCAATGTCGCAATAAACTTAACCTAGCTTATTTAACTAAATACAGCATAATTACGCATGAAGATCTGGCGTGCTGGATTTTCGATATCTATAGGCAAGAGCGCCAGTTTAGTAATTGGTCCATTTAACTCGGTCGTCGCAGTGGGCACAGTTACAAGGCGGATTAAACAATCGCTACCGGGATGGCATTTGATTACGTGCGCCAAATCCCCCTTAGCCGAAGGCAGATTGTCGTTGCGCAGGAGCACAATCTGACTAATTGCAGCGGAAGTGGAAGCGATTGGCCACTTTGAGCGGTGCTGGCCGGATGTCACGTAGTCCCTCGACCAGCGTGTCCAAAATTCCTCTTACATCTGATGATATAGTCGCCAACTAGTAACGCGATTGACCGAATAATCGGTGTAGAGTGGCGCAGGAGCTGACACTAGTGGGCTGCCGATAAGGAAATGAGCGGGAGTAAGCGCGTCCAATCATTCAATTTTGTTGGTGAGCGGATAGAGTGGTCGCGAGTTCATACAAGCTTCGATCCGTCAAAGAAGCGTCGTTAGCTCTTCGTATGTGGGATTATGCGGGTCAAGCACACGTATGAGGTGGAGCTTCATAGAGCGCACCCCAGCCTCCCACAAAACAACAAAGTGAGGTGCAGCAGGCGGGATGAAGCTCCACTTGATCCCTTCTTCCGCAACTCGAACACGAAGCTCACTCGACATTGTTGCTGCGCAGTATGCAGCACGCAATTCCTTGTCGTCGCCTACAAAATTCGCCCCACAGTCGCTGTGGACGATACTTGGTAAACCTCGACGCGAATAAAAACGTTGAAAGGCCGCAAGAAATGCCGGAGTAGAATAGCCTGATACGACCTCTAAATGCACCGTGCGAGACGCCATATATATATAAAGTGCTATGTACGCGGTGTGTGAGCGGCCGCCCGCAACTCGCAACTTGACAGGGCCGGCGTAATCGACTTCGCATTCCGAAAAAGCGCGCGTAAGACGTGTTATACTAGCCGGAGACAAAGAACCCATCAATTAAGTTGCTCTCTCAGCCCGTTGACGGGCACTCAAGTCACACCGCTCAATGACAGATCGAACTGTTTTCCTTGCTTGTAAGCTCCACATGTACTGATGCGTAGTGCTCAACGTTAGTGTGATTCCGCCATATAGGCAGCGCATATGAACATAGGTTGCCGAAAGGCGGGTTACATGACCTGAGGGCATTATCACCGGGTGATTGGGAGAATAAGAGAAGTCTGAATGATCAAGTCGACATCCTACGCGTAGAAAACCATTTTTGTCCAAAAATGGATGAAGTCGACGCAATGGACTGCGTCTAGGAAGACTCTGATCGAGTCGGAGTTTAGTTTTCTCTTTAGTTTTCGGACTTTAGTTTTCGCCGCCAATAATATGGTAGTACTGTGATCGGAAGCACTTTTTTTCAACCAAGAGGATCGAAGATCTTGGCAATCTGCGAGAGAATTATTCGCTTGGTGATAATAGGCGTATCAGAGTTATTAAATACCACTCTGTAGGATTCAGCAGCTGGCTGCCAAGAAATATCGAGAGTCTTGACGGTTTCGCCGGTCTGTAGTGCTTTGTCACACGACAGGCCGACGTTTGTCTCATCGATATCGGGACGTAAGGAAGCCGCATTACCGACCCATTTCCGCAACTTCAACTGTCCTTTGTTGAGTAGGGAAAATTGTCATTGGGATTGCCTCTGGTTTCATGAATCGAATCGGCGGCGCCAAATAGGGCGCCGTCCACAAAGAAATTATAAAGTAAGATGGATTTCCCTAATGGAAAGTCCTCGCCTTTGTCTTTAGCGAGTTCTCGTAAGGCTCGTAATGCCAAAACGGGGCGCTAGCTGTGCCATATGTAACCGTAGTTAGCTGATACGACGTGAGGGTATCGTGAGGTAAGCATTGCTAGACGATCCTATGGAGATCTACGTCGCGATCGTCTACGCGAATTTGCCGATACATTTTTTCAATGTCAGCTGCGTACACGTATCGGTGCGTACGCTACTGCATATATATCATTGATAGATCAGCCTGTAATGAAGGGCCTACGTATTATAGATCATTCAACGACATGCCATTCGTTGACCGTAATGAGGCGTTAAAGTAGTGAGGCTGCTGCTCTTAATTATCGAATGGTGAGGGAGATAAATCACCAGTTGAGCAGCAGCCTCTGTGGATGCGGTGCGCATGTGACCATGCTGTTCATACTCGAGCATGAACTGAGTATAAGCGTCACGTTCTTGTGAACGCAACATTAGAGCGTCCCTTAATTGAGTGTTGACACTGCACCGTGCGATTGAACGTGCCTCCAAATTTATCTACGGGCCGATGTGTGAGTGGGATGCGAATAACATTCCGTCCGTCCGGTTGTCGTGAATGCGTATCGCGAAAATATTGCTCGCATCGTTCATCATCCTCAGAAGCGGGCTTATAATTGGAATTCCGTCTCCCAAAAAACGCGTATAGGATTCACGAAGGTCATCATGCGCATGAGCATGATGTCCGTGCACATATACAGCTGGCGTAGAATCGTTGGGTGAACCGCATATACTCTAGGGCACCTATCCAAAGATGGTATTCATGGTCACCGGCTCGTTTGGTTTCCCGCGAATGATTCCTTCACGCATGGCGTACGCATAAAGATCCACGCCAATTATCAGATGTAACGGTATGTCACGCAGATGTGGCCAATGCGTGAGTCAACGATGGAAATTCGGAGATAATCGGTAGATAAAATTAAATCTCTATTTGTTATCGAAGAAATAGAGATAGGCACGACTTTATTTACCTTCGCAGATATACTTTGACCGAGCCCGCTTACAACCACCAACGTAGAATACGGCTTTGTTTGCAGTGCAGTAGCTACCTCCCGCGAGGTGAAGGTATGCATAGATTCTTGATCCAGCAAGGCGCGCAGCTTTACTACTCTTTTAGAAGGAGCGGTGACTAACACCCACGCAGTGGCAAACACACCCGATCGATTTTCCGATGCGAGATGGAAAGGAATTTGCATGTGGGTTCGGACTAGGCGCTGTCTTCGTCCGGGTAGTCGCGAGACTGCGAGCTTTAGGTGCTCGAAGCGAAGCGCACTAGGGGGGTACTCGTATCGAGATCTATCACGCGCCGATAAGGCGAGTCTGAGCCGTTGAAGCTCGAGCGTGGGAAATCGGTTTCCACTGTACCGAAGCGCGTAAGAAGGGAGTCTCCGAGACTACCACCTCCTCTTGCTGACATCACCAATCGGTGAGGTAGCGTCGCGTGTATGTAAGTGCGGCAAGCACTTGCGTGTGGGAATACAAGATTCCGCGCGTGGACGAAGGTGGCCGAAAGAGGCCGAAAATGCCCGAACTCTGAAATGGAGTTTTTGAAAATTGTTGACGGCTTTCGAGCCGTCCGTCGTGACGAAATACGTTCGAAAACAACCGAGAAAAAACAAATGCGGCCAAAGCGCCATTTAGAGCTTAATTATATGCACTAATTATGCGCGCGTTCAGATTTGAATTTCGAAATTGTCCTCTTTGACGGCATTCCCGAAGCACTTCTGTCTCACGAATTGTCATTTGCAAAAATTGTCGAAATTGTCCGTTTTTTTTTAATAAAAAATTGTCTTTTATGTCAACTTTTTTCACTTTACTTACGAATCCTGGCAGGATCGCTAAATGGTTAGTTCTAGCCGTAGTTTCAGTAATAGAAAGATATTGGTATTGGTATTGGTATTGGTATTGATTTATTTTTGGCTTGAGGCAGAACCTCTTTGGCCTACCAGTAAATAGATATTACAATTTATTTGATATTTTATAAATATAGGCTATGATTTATATAAATGAATTAATCTAAGATTAATGTAAACATAGACGTAGTACACTGTTTAAAAGGTTTCTATACGTTAATGATGAGTTCGAGTGCGATTACAGTAAGGTAAGTAGCCAGTGATACAGATGAAGATGAAGACTCTAATTGCAAATATATGTACATAGAGTAACGCAAGTGACAGAATCGTAGTTACATTATAAACATATTTACGCTACAAAGTGTTACCGCAAAGGTCTAACATCGAACGACGCGTTGACAAAAAGGAAGGTTCGAAGCTTATTTTTAAATGATGTTACATTCCTACTTTCGCGGATGTTAGAGGGTAACGCATTCCAAAGACGAGTCGAGGTAATAACAAAGGAGTTTGCATATGCCTCGAGTCGATGGGGCATTACACGAAGCTCCGAAGTTGAACCTGGTCTTAGTACTCGGTTTGTAGTATCTCTTCGCCACTGATAGCAATCGTACAAATAATTCGGTATACCGGTGGTGATAACATCATAGGTGATGATGCCAATCAAATAAAGTCGTCGCGCTTTTGCAACTAGCCAATATAATTCTTGACGGTACGGGGTAATATGCTCGTCCCGGCGCAGATTGAATACGAAACGTATACCCTTATTAAGCATCCTTTCAATCTTAATTTTCTGTGAAGCGTTGATGTCATTGTATACGGCACAGCAGTAGTCAAGATAGGGCAAAATGATTGAATTTACAAGACATTTTCGGATATCGAGTGGTAGCAAAGCACGATTTTGTCTAAATTGACGAAGAGTACTATAGACACGCCTCGACATTTGGACAAGATGTTCGTTCCATGATAGTGTGCTATCGAAGGTAAGACCCAAGTTTTTTGCCGATTTTACCCAGAGTAACGTGGTGTTGTTTACTGGCAGTGGAGGGATAGACTCTATATCGAGAAGATTTAGATGATATGTGCTACCAATAAGAAGAGCTTTCGATTTGCTAAGATTAAGTTTAAGTCCATTAGCTTCCGCCCACTGGCAAAAGTTCGCTACATCGGATGTTATTTTCTCTATGGCTAAGTGAAGATCAGAAACACAGCATTTTAAAAATATTTGGGCGTCATCAGCAAATATGTGTTCTGAGTATTGAAGGACCTCAGAGAGGTCATTTATAAAAATGGAGAAAAGAAGGGGTCCGAGAACTGAGCCCTGAGGCACCCCAGCACCTACGGGTACCCACGACGATCTGTCACCATCAACCCCAATTACTGCTTGCTTTCGGCACGATAAGTAAGAAGAGGACCATTGAATTGCCGTATCAGATAGGTTAGCGTTTTTTAATTTCATGATTAAAATTGAGTGACTAATAGTGTCGAGTGCCTTGCTGAAATCAAATAAGATTATGATGGTTATCATGCGGTTATCGATCGCTTGCTTGCAGAACTCAGAGACGTAGAGAAGTGCAGTTTGAGTACTAAATCCCTTCCGAAACCCTGACTGGAAGTGATCAAACCAGTTACAATTGCTGAGATAGCTAGTCAGCTCATTGAAGACGATACGCTCAATGATCTTCGAGATTGCAGGTAAGTTGGCTACAAGACGATAGTGAGCAGGACATGATGCATATTTATATGTATATATATATGTATATACTGAATCTCGCGCAGTACCACCGAATTACGGTGATTTATCGTGATTTTATTTCTTGAAAATCTTATGTCCACGTATTTGTACAATTATTTATGCTGTAACAAATACTTAGAATGTTTTGAAATATAGCAGAAATTGTGAGCTGAGGTACAGTATTGCACATGTGCAGTAGCGGCGTACGACATATAAGAGTGCGCAGTAGTTCGTGCGATACGTACATATGCGCAATAGTGAAAACGGGCATTTAGGATACCTAGTGGTTACGTTAGACATTTACGCATACGCTTGTGGCATACATTTACAGAAATGACTTATGTCTCCTTCGCATCCGCAGAAATAATGTAGTATACTTAGGAATACTCAATAATAACGCACGACACTTCTGCCTTATACGGGAATAAAGATGTCATCAAATTATGTTTTAAAATTTTCTTTTTTTTTCAGGAGGGATGGCTTTTAACCCTTTAACGCCCGACTTTTTTAGAACAGTCGTATTCTTTTGAAACTTGTTATTCGGAGGTTTTCGGGGTCGCTGATTATGAATCTGAAATCAGTTTTTCAAAGTTCAGAATGTCGAGTACAAACTGCAGAACAAATTATTGTACTTTATTTGCTATATATATCCGTTCGACATTTTCAGTTCCGATTTTCTCGATTTGCGACAAGCATTTCACTTTAATTTCGCTTATGCGTTAGGCATTTGTTTTCTCGATTTTCTCGATTTGCGATAAACAATTCACTTTGATCTCGTAAAGCGTTAGGCGTTTGTTTTTCTGATTTTCATCAGAGAATTCACTATCAGTTCGCTTATGCGTTAGGCATTTGTTTTTTTCGACTTTTTCGATTTTCGACAAACATTTCACCTTGATCTCGTTTATGCGTTAGGCGTTTGTTTTTCTGATTTTCATCAGAGAATTCACTTTTAGTTCGCGTATGCGTTAGGCATTTGTTTTTTTCGACTTTCATCAGATAATTCACTTTCAGTTCGCTTGTGCGTTAGGCATTTGTTTTTTCGACTTTTTCGATTTTCGATAAAGATTTCACTTTGATCTCGTTTATGCGTTAGGCGTTTGTTTTTCCGATTTTCTCGTTTCTGCTTTAGAAATTTGTTTTTTCGATTATCAGGAATAGTGACAATCATTATTGTCACTAGTTTCGTTGTAAAACATTTTTTCCCTAAATGTCATAATTTTCAACATAATTATGAATCAAAACGGGTTTTGCTATTCACTTCGGTCGAAAAAAGATTATGAACAATTTTTTTCACTCCCTGATAATCCGGAAGATTCGGAACATGATGGTAATGGCGAAACATCAGATGAGGACGATGTTGAAAATATAGATGTTAGTGAATTACATTCTGATTCAAGTAGTTCTGTTGATTCCGACGATGATGAATTTGTTGATATTGTGAGCGACCAATGGTCCCAAAATACAACCTCTTTTATAAAAGAAAATGACAATTTCGACAGGGACGTAGAAGTCCATTTGCAGTTTGCTCCGGGTTCTCCAGAAAGTAAATATTTTTTAAATTTATTTACTAAAAACATGATGGACTGGATAGTTCTCGAGACTAATATGTATGCTAAGGCCAAGGCATGATCAAGTGAGGACATAAGGTGGAAAGATATAAGTGCTGATGAATTGAAAGCATGGATTGGACTGCATTACGTCATGGGCATTCATCGCCTACCGTCTGTGAGGGATTATTGGAGCACGGATCCATTTCTAAGAGTACCAACAGTAGCAGAGGTTATGACTCGCAATCGCTTTTTGGAAATTACGTCAAACATTCACCTGAATTCCAATAATACCGCGGTACCTAATGGACATCCAGACTTCGACAAGTTGCATAAAGTTAGACCTCTCATTAATGAGATTAATAAAAACAAAAAAATATTATCAACATTCCAATACTTTGTCAGTCGGCAAATCTATGATACCATTCAAAGGGCGTTCATCCCTGAAGCAATACATGCCAATGAAGCCTATAAAACGAGGCTATAAAGTTTGGTGTCTATGTGATTCGAAGACTGGTTACATCTTAACAATTGATATCTACACGGGTAAGTCAAGTTCAACTGATTGTTCGTGTGACACATTGGGAGAACGTGTTGTCCTTCATATGACCGAACAATTGCGAAACTCTGGGGCCTTAGTTGCTTTCGACAATTTTTTTACGTCTGTTAAATTAATTAAAGTGTTGAAAGCCAATCAAATTTTTGCTGTTGGTACTGTTAAGACAAATTGAGTAGGCTTACCGGACATCATGAAAGAAAAGAAAAAGATGGTTAGACGGGAATTTGAATATCGATCGCAGGGATGTGTTGCAGCCATAAAGTGGATGGATTCTAAGCCTGTTACAGTTTTGAGTACAGCACATGACCCTGCATCTGTCATTGTAGTAAAAAGGAAAAATAGAGGCGGCTCTAGAAGTAACATTTCATGTCCAGAAGCGATTGCAGATTATAACAAATATATGGGAGGTGTAGATCGCTTTGATCAGCTAAAAGAACGTTACGCTGTAGGTAAAAGGTCGAAAAAATGGTTGTGCAGAATATGGTATTTTCTTATTAATTTAGCAGTAGTAAATGCGCATATTCTGTGTAAAACTCATAGAAAAAATAACTCGTTGAATCAACTTCAGTTTCGACTAAATTTGGCAAAACAGTTGATTGGTAACTTTTCTTCTTGCGCAAAAATCGGACGCCCTATTACAATCAATAACAAAAGATGAAAGGTTTCAGAAGAGGTTAGGACAACTGAAAATAAGCATTTGCCAAAAAAGGGATTCTAGCAGCCGATGATGCAAATTTTGCAGCATGAAAGGCAAAGTTGCTAGGACTAAAGTAACTTGTACTAAATGCAAAGTTTCGCTCTGCCTTAGTCCTTGCTTTGCCTTATTTCATTCCAAATAGTAAACAAAAGTTTCCCTTAATCCTTGCTTTTCCACGTTTTATTCAGAATAATAAACAAAAGTAAGTAAACAAAAAAAAAATTAAAAACCCCCAAAAAAAAACAAAAAAAATTTAAAAACCCAAAAAAAAACTCAGAAAACCAAAAAAAAAAAAATACAAAAATACAAAAAATACCAAAAAAAAAATGAGATCAAAGTTCTGTAACCTCCTCGTGGTTGATTTCGGTAACTACAAATAAGTAGGGTAATTACGGACCCCCAGAAACATATTTTTATAAAAATCCAACAAGTTTTAAAAATTTGTCCGCCATATTAGATTCGCCATTTTGAATGTTGAAAAACTGATTTCAGATTCGTAATCAGCAACCCCAAAAAACCCCCGAGTAACAACTTTCAAACGAATCCGAGCAGTTTTAAAAATTTGTCCGCCATATTAGATTCGCCATTTTGAATGTTGAAAAACTGATTTCAGATTCGTAATCAGCGACCCCAAAAAAACCCCGAGTAACAACTTTCAAACGAATCCGACCAGTTTTAAAAATTTGTCCGCCATATTGGATCCGCCATTTTGAATTTTGAAAAACTGATACCAGATTCGTAATCAGCGACCCCAAAAACCCCCGAGTAACAAGTTTCAAATGAATCCGACCAATTTCAAAAAATTTGTCCGCCATATTGGATCCGCCATTTTGAATTTTGAAAAACTGATTCCAGATTCGTAATCAGCGACCCCAAAAACCCGCGAGTAACAAGTTTCAAACGAATCCGACCAATTTGAAAAATTTGTCCGCCATATTGGATCCGTCATTTTGAATTTTGAAAAACTAACTGCAGATTCGTAATCAGCGACCCCAAAAACCCCCGAGTAGTCATTTTCATTAGCTTAACTTTATTCAATTTTTGATTTTCTGTTTTTTTTGTAAATCTTGCCACAAAATTTTTTTTTTTATGAGTGTAATAATTAAAAAAATGTTAATTTTTTATTGCAATATAAATTTTTTTCACAAAGTAGGATAAATTTGTAGGGGTTGGGTATTTGGAAACCGAAAATATTCCAATTTTTGTGAAAGTTGTGAAGGTTTGAAGTCAAAAGTGGTTTCGATCGAAACCGCTGGGCGTTAAAGGGTTTATGTAAAACAATATCAGAATCTTTTACTCAGAATTTAATGCATTATCAGTATCTGATTTCTATTACAATTCCGGAAATTAAATGTTTTCATTATTCATATGATATATTGGAGCGGCCATTTCGAAATTTAGAATCTGATATCGAATTCGTTATCAGCGACCTCGGAAACTCTTAAGCATGCGTTGTTCGATTTCTCAAGTTTAACTCACTATAAGATTAAAAATATTTATTGTTTGTTCAGGTTAGAAACGGCTGAACCGTGTTGTCTTGATTCTAGCGTTTGGTTAGGAGTTAGCCGATGTATGGTACAGAAGAAGAGAAGAATATGAAAAATGTAGATTTCTGAGGGTTCTGTTGGTACATTTTCCCACGATTTTATTCCCATTTACCTGTTTTTGAAAACGTGAGGGGATAACCATTTTCTAATAACGAATTCGTTTTTCGGATATCAAAACACATTCGAAACCGTGGCAAGCACTATCAGCATGAACCACATTATATTTTAGCAACATTTTCTGTTAAGGTATGTTTTTAAATCAATATCGAATGTTTGATTTTAAGGAAGTTTAAGACATTTTTCACAGCGTCCCATTGCTTTCACGCGTTATATTGGTGCCGCAATATCAAAATCCGCATCGAATGTTTTGGTTGTTTAAAATGTTTCTCGTAGGACCATTTCGGTTGACGTAGATCCTTCGTTTACTCGTGAAGAGCGCGTCAGCAGTGGGGAAGTAAGCCTTCCGCATAGAAATAAATAGATTCGAAGATACTGATGAACGCAATATGATTTTAAAGAATCATTGAGAAATCGAGCAAAGGAGCCTGGAAATACATTGACAAATACAGTGAAAGATAAACTTTCCAGTGACGTTTCGTTCTCGTTATAAGAATTTGGTGCAAATTCATACCTCTTAGTATTCGTTTGCAAATGCGTTAATACTTCTCGCGCCGTTAGAATAATAAGTTACAAAAGAGAAAAACTTGTTTATTTTAAACCTCTGGTTTTCGGAAGAAAGAAAAAAAAACGTATTGCAGAAGTTTTTTCCCCAATTCGTATTTGATAGTTGAAGTAGTCCAAATATTAACAAGAATGACGACAAAATCTGTCAGTGCCATTTTTTTTATAACTTAAAATTCTGTAAGAAAATGTATAAACCAAAATTTAAACTGCAGGGTTTCGTGTTTTTTAATTATTTTTTATGAAACAACGTATGAAATTTCAAAACACATTTTTATTCGGCTTTTGATTTTGAAGCCACCTAAGAATTTGATAATAAAATTTCAAAATGTAATAATTTTTACAGCTTGCCACGAGGAGTATGGACTACTCATATTCAAACATCGCGAAAACGTAAACATAAACATTTTCATTTTAAATTACCAGTGTTCACAAATATATTATTCGAGAGCTCTAAACAATAAAATAACACGCAAATTTAAATAATAGTTGTTTTGCTGCGGATAGTATATCCGTTGGGTAAATCTCTAATCGTACTATAGTTAGTTTCGTTTCGCGTTTTTTCGGATATTTTTTCTTTGTACAAAATTGACATTGACGTTGACTGGTATAACTGACTGACGTACGTAACATGACCCCTCGTTTGTCTCACAGTAAAAAAAGAACGAAAGTGTGTGTTGTTGTGGTGAAAAAATAAAATTAGGAAATAAAAAAACTGAATTTTACAGAATTAGTAATGAATGCTGTGAAGTCGTGAAAAAATTTTGTGACAATGAATTTTCTGTTGATGACGAAAGATATGCGTGTGGTATATTTGTATCTTATTAGCTGGCTTTAATAGAACAAAAAAAAACAGTACCAAGAGGCGTTTGCCATCATTGCATATTAATTATAAAAATATTAAATTAATGAGGGAAACAAGAAATATGAATTCGTTTGAGTGCGTGCGTCATATCTGTTCCAAAGCTCGATCTACTACTTCGAATGCGAAAACAAAAAAAGGCCGAGCACATATATGTAAATTTCAAAACGAAATTACTGCATCAAATGGAATGTATGGTAAAATTCGCTCCGAGTCTGCTTAAAATCTTGAAGAAACTATTGAAACCACAAAAACTCCTATCGAAGAAAATAATATTTTGAAATTGTGCAAAGATTGTTTGCAAACAATCCGCAAAGGTGTACGTCATAATTGTAACAAATCAGATTCGAAGAAAAAGGCAAATATTGAAGATTTAATCAATAAACTTTCCCAAAAACAAAAAAGGCAAATATCGGTTACCTTCCCCAAAAACACAAAAACCAAGGATTCTTCAAAACTAGTATGACAATTTTACCGGCGATCAACTACCTTGATGAAAATAACGACGACGATGAACCAAAACAGAAAATATGAAATTTTTACTCACAGCCGGAAACGAAAACTAAAGAGTGTTGATCGTTTAATTTTATTGGGTATTATGCCTGATATAAAAAAAAAACATGACAATGTAAAATTACTTTTCGATCTGATAAATACAAATAATGATTTTTTCAAGTTTTTAGAGGATTTTAAAATTATTTTGATGATCATTGGAGAACAAACAGCGACATCAACATTTTCTCGTACATATTGTTTCATGACTTTGGAAGGTTTCCAATAAAATTCAGATGAATTCGCTTCCGCGTGAACGGCCGAGATAAGAAAAGAGCTCGAGAATGCCGAAGTACAATTAATTCTTCCATTTTTTATAAAAGCAATAAGATTAAAGTATTAGAAAAATGCATTATACCGGTGCCAGTCATTGTACATGACTATGCAAATCCCATTTTTTTTTGTGTTGGTACCTATACTGTGACGAGAAAATGCGCTGAAATGGCCACGGAAAATGAAAGTAATTCACAAAAATTACCACGGAGAAATCTTCGAACAAAACGCTTCTAGAAAGGTTCTAAAAGGTGCAGATGAGCTCAACGGTCCAGAAATCTACACGAATTTGGGAAGTTTGAATTCCAAACAATGGACAAAGTAGTGAACTCATCTTTCGCAGTGAGATATGTCAGTATAGCTCTCGATAAACACATTGTTGAATTGGAAATAAAAAAACTCTCAAAGTTCACATTACTATTAGGACAAGGACAAAGGACAGGTGATTTTCCCCCGTGTTAATGACAATTATTAGTCTATTTGCGGGTCGGCTCTCTGGTGGAGAGGGTCAGCAAGGTTCCCCGGTTATTCCACACTGCAAATAAGCAGAGAAAATTGCACGGACGGGGATTCGAACTCGGGACCTTCGCGACGTTCAGTTCGGGCGGACTAAAATTGAAGACTGATGCCTTAGCCCGCACGACCATCTCGCCGACTTTTTATCACATTACTATTAAAGATTTTAAACAATGCCAATCATTTTTGAGAAATTATGGGCTCGGAATCTGGTCGGAGCCTCACTCCATTCACCGTTGTTTCCATCATTTTTGGTAAAACTATAAAACAAACATCCAGGACTATTCCGAAATTTCGAAAAAAAAGATTTAGAAGAAACTTTCGAAAACAATTTCGAAAATGAGATTTTAAAGGAATTATCTTATATATCTAGATTAAAAAGAGCTGTCGTCGATTTCTCATCAAGTTTTTTTTATTTTTTACTATAGCAAAAGAAATAACCGGGAAACAGATGTAGAAAACTTAATGTGAAGTTCTTCTTGACGTCCCTCAGATCTCCAGGTGGAAAATGGTTGCATCCAATTTTTCTGGATTAATGGGTTAAGAAAGGTGATAGATGGCATTAGCGATTTGTCCGAGATCAACGACCTCACTAGCACCAGGGGCATCACTTGAGTGTAGGTTATTTAAGGTGTCTTGCATCCCTTTCGGGTTTAAGGCACCCCCCCCCCCCCCCATGGGGGAATGGGGCCAAATTTTAGTGATGCGCCAGCACCGCTGGTTGTGCACACTTAAAAAAGATATACAACAAGTCAGCTACCACATTTATTAGCAACAAGCTGCCTGCCTTGATGCTTCTGTTGGTTCAGAGAACCTTTCTAACGTTGCCACGGCCCGCTAGAGGCCAACCCTTTCTGCGGTTACTGCCTGCACGGACACGGCACGCCGTAGCGCTCCCCCGTGTGGAACCCGCCGGCAGGGGCTTGACACCGCACCCTAGCTCCCCAGTACGGTGGGTCTCTCGAGTCGTTTCACGATCAGGCATTCGTCGGCACAGACCAGCCGAACGATCGGGTCCGTGAGGTCGTCAATTCTCAAAACTTGCTAAGAGAAGCGGATCTTTCAAAAGCATTGCTCCTCTTCGAGCTCGGGCACTTCGACCCCTCACTCTTCCACAATTAAATTGTGGACGGAGATAACCCGCTCCGCTCTCTTCCACAAGTCCCCTGCGGGGTTGGATATGTCACTGAGGAGACAATGATCTATCCAGGATAATGATGTGGAAGTGAAATGTGTAGAATAAAATGGAATAATAGAGAGATTATAATTGGTGGCCAATGTTCGCAGGTAAATATACGCGTGATTGGTCGTGCTAAAGTCTATGTTCAAAACACCCATGGTAACTATGTCCGCATATCTGTACATTATAGTGGCAAGGTCAGCTTTTAAATTTTTTAGCAATGATGCATTAGGCGAACGGTAAACAGATATCCATAGAATGGAAAGGAGTTAGATTAGGTATAGATTCAGATATTTATTCCCATACATAAGAATTGTACATGAATTCTATAGGTAGGAGTACATAAATTTTCTCTCGGGATTAACGCAAAAGAAGCATTTACACTTAATAGTATACACATTATAGCGCTTTACGATTCACATTTTTTACAAGGCTTTACTATAGTGATACGCTTTATACAAGACAGATATCGTTACACAGATCTTTACGCTATGGCTCTAATAAAAATTACCTTCTATTAAAACAGCTTTTTACATAGTAAAACAATAGTTTGTGAGCGACCGGGTGATTTAACGTCGTCAGCACTGACAGGAAGTTGCTCTCGTTAGCAGAACTCAAAAAATTGGTTTTAAACAGCTGCTGTCGACAAGCATGCGTGTGGGGCAGACACCTAGAATGTGTAGGAGAGTTTCATTAGCTCTGATTTTACATATAGTACAATGAATTGTTGGCGTATATTTATAAGAAGTATTGCCAATGTATATGGAGCGAGTATATGTTGTCGCCGATCAGATTTGCAATTTAATTCGAATGTAAGATAACGGAGTGTTTCCCAAATACAAATTTAAGAATCCATCTGTAAGTTGCCTATAAATGGGTAGTTGGTAATTTTCGGAAATAAAATAGCGTCTCAAGTCATGGCTACGTTGTGCTTGAGCAAATTCCTGGCATACCCGCACAATATTATTTTCCCAGTAGTCAGCTGTCAAGTTGGCCCATAAATCATCGCAGCTACAATTGCTTAAAATTTGCTTGACCCAATTTAGTTCTTGGGGATCACGTGATCTAACATTCAGTTCAACCAAACAAAAAAAAACCAAGTCGCGATAGATTAGTCGACTGCTGTCTCAGCAATTTAATTATAAATAAAAAAGTGCGGTGAACAATTTCGACAGAAATGGGGTGTAGACCCAATTATAAAACGCCGCTGTACTTGGTGTAGGTTTCTGCAGTCCTACATTTCATACACAATGTGAAGTATGGCGCCATCTTTCTAAGTCGATCTGCAGCTCTCGCAAAATTCTCACGATTAAAAACAATGTGTCAAAAATTAAGTAAAAACGTGACTTCAAGAATTTCCGGGTGACCCTTGAGCGGAATTACCGTGAGCGAACCGCCAGAAAATCTGCCTCTTGAGCCTTGACGTACCGCAGATGCGCAGATGTTAACGTATTCTTGTAGTGCTGGTGACGAGTCCGATGTAGAGCTCCATGTTTCGGAAAAGTTCGAGATGCCTGCTGGAAGCTGCGGGAGTGCCAGAGACAAGTTTTCTGGCCTTCGTATGTTCCAAAAGGTTACCGTGAGATCATGATGAGGAATATGCTTTGCGTCTTCTTGGAAATGTGCATTGGAAGAATTCCCTGGTGCCAAAGATGTCTGCATTATGGACGGTTGAACCATGCCGTAATTGTTTGGTCATTGACCCCTGTTCTGTGAAACCGGATAAACCTTAGCCGTTTTTTGAACCGGAAGTCACGTATACAGTGTCCATTTTTTGAAGTGGCGAAATTGGATGCACCATTTGTCCTGAATCCGTGGGACTATCGGTCTCTAGCTGAGTTACTCCGTTATCGGACCAAAAAAACCATTTCCCATCAATTTGTAACTTCTTGGCCTTGCGTATAACTCGCTTTCCATCTTGCTTAGCCAATCGAGACAGTTCACGTGCATGAAAGTCGATCTTCCTCTCGTAGCGTGTATAGTCTCCTTCTATGAATATTTGAGTGCCGGCTAGCAGTTCTCGTTTGTTTGATATCATATGCGATTTATCACGAGAAGAAGTTAGATCTACCATTATCATGGGTGGATGCTTTTTTAAATAATATGCAACGTCAACTGCATTGGCTATATTGTACTTCTTTAATAGAAATTTTTCCATAAAGTTAGTAACATCTTCAGAGCGGTTCGCACCTCTTATTACGATGTTTTTCTTGCGGAGCTGCCTATCCTGCTGCTCTAGTCTCGTGTACAAAAATTCAATTTCCTCATCTTTTTTTCGAAGCGCGCTTTGAACCCCAGCTAGCTCTTGCATGACCTTCGATTTAAATGACGAAAAAGCACCTAACATATGGGCAGACTCCTGTACCCGTTCCTCATTTAAAACGTCAATTATATTATTTGCAACTTCAATTTTATCAGAAAGAGACTGAATTACAACGTCTTGGAATTTTTGGAGTGCTTCTTGATCCATATTGGCACTAGTTGAGTTTAGATTTGATTCTTGCACAGAGTTTTGGCGGGTCCGCAATTTGGCAGGAGGCGAAGTTTCCGTGCTTGATATTTCCGAATCTTTGGGCGAGCACAGTCGCTTGGATACCTCGCAGTACCTCGTTATCGGCTTGAGAGTGGGGTCTCTAAGCTGCCGCCATTTCGACGCGGTCGTGGGCCTTCCGACTTGCGCAGGGACTGGTTGAGGAGTAGTGGACAATTCCTGCCTATTCAGTAATAGCAAGCGAGTAGGGGTGCTAAGTGGTGAAAGCAGCGATGCAGGTTGCTCCTCCTCCGACATATGCCGTAGACGGGAGGTGCTGTCACTTGCAAGCAGAGGACAAGCGAGAACTTAACTACCTATACACGTGTTGCGACGGAATTCGATGAAAACAAAGATGTGCAGTACAGACTTGCGCGCAATCACACAACAATAGAAACTTGGTCCCCACGCAATGTGCAACTCAATGATTTTTTAGGTAGTAGACTTGCAAAGGCAAAAAAAGAACAACACAATGTGAACAGGTGCCACACTATAAAATGCACCGACACGCTTTCTGGCACTTCCACCACTGTCGAAATCTTGTCAACTTTGGGGTTAGAAACCAACCGCCAGTATTAAAGCCAACAAAAATGCTTCTTAAAATGCACCGGCTGTAGAGATAATCACTTCAACTGCTGATAAATGTATAGCGGAAAGAACCGACAATATAAGCACTTAAGTCCACACAGTAGAATGCCAAAAAAAAGGTAAAAGGCTGAGCGCGCTAACTTTCCCAACTGTCACTTTCCAAGACCGGAAATGTACTCCATGTGAAAAGAGTTAAGTCCAATCATATAGTCTGGAATTGATGAAGTCAACCATGTTTCTGAAATGCAGATGATATGATATGGGTGTGACGAGAAGTAAGAATTAATATTTGCCATACGACCTTTAGACTTAAGCTTTTGTGAATTAATATGACAAAGACGGAGATAATTCGATGATACGTTACGTACGAATAAGATGAATTTGCTTTATTTAAAATAGAAATCTCGCTTGATGAGGCATTAAATAGTATTTTTCGATACAAGGGCATGAAATCCGATTTTACGCCCAGATATTTAACATGCAATTAGATAGAACCGGTACGTAAAATCGAGTCCTCACGCCCATGTATCGAACGGTATTTTTCGACGTACTATACATAAAATTTGCGAGCCATTTTTAGTGCGTGTTAAAGACGATGTTACGCACAAGTGCTGACCGCCGAAGTCGAGTGGCCGGCGAAACTGAATACGCGAGGCCCGCGGGACAGCAGAAATACGTAAAATAAAATTTTACGCATAGTATGTAAACAATTTATATTTTTATCAATATGATTTAGTGATGCGTCGCATCGGTCTGTGGGTGTAGGGAAATATATATATATCATGCTGCGAAGCCCGATGCTGCAGATGCTTGAAATTCAATGCAGAAAGTTGATTTTCGTCGATTAGTCATGGCAAAAGTTGCTGAAGGTCCTCCAAATTGCGGATATGCCGAGATCGAGATTCTGGCTCGTCATCCAACCAGTTAATGACCGATCCATTTTTATGCCACCCATATTTGATGCCAAGCTCTTATATTTGGTTTCGGCATTATTGAGGAAGAGTTCTGGTGGTAGCCATTCATTGATGTGAAACGTGTACTCTGGATGTTCAGAGAATATGTTGGTAAAGATTATTCTACCTTTCTTCTTAGAATTATTGAGGAGAGCATCACGATGTTCTATTTTATTGAAAAAGACCCTAATTGTTTTAGGTGCAGTGGATTCTTTCCGCCCTGTAGCATTCAAACGAGTAGCATGGAGTATATCGGTGGTAGAAAGATTAACCTCGACAAATGACACTATCGAGATTATGTCATTAATTAGGTTATCTCCATCAGGTAGACCAGAAATAAGAAGTATATTTCGATGTTGGTTTACCTTAATTTTACGTAGACCGTAATTTAAGAGTTGGACGTCTAGTCTGAGGGATCGATTTTCTGATTCCAATGCTGTACACCGTTCAACAAGAGCAGCGTGACTCGATTTTATATCTGATAACCCCACGTAAAATTTGGTGGGTAAGTCAGTAAATTGAGGTGATAGGTTCTGAATATTGGCATTCGGTCCATTCGCGCGTGCAAGAAAGTCAGAACTTAATTTAGAGATGGCCGCAAGTATTGTGCCTGTCCTTTCATTAGATGGTGACGTCTGTATGAAAAGTGATTCGCGATAATCCAGACGACATCAATGCCGCAATGGAGGAACTATTTGGCAATACCAAAGCAGGAACCGTTTTCTCCCCACGATCACCTGCATCACCTGTACCACCAATACCGGCAGTCGTACTTATTCCCCCGGAAGTACCGAACCCGCCCGTACTACCAGTTCCACCTGCGCCTGCACAGCCAATGCCGGCTGCTATCGACCTGATACGGAAATGGGGTTGCCACTTTTCTGGCAAAGAGCCGATTGCATTCCTGGAAAGAGTGGAAGAGCTACGCGCAGCCTATGGAGTAACGAGGGAACAATTACTGGCCGGGATACCCGAATTGATAAGAGGTGACCCGTTACTGTGGTACCGGAACAAAGAGATGGATGGGCTGATTGGGAACAGTTTTCAATCGAATTGATTCAGTGCTATGGAGACCCAAAACTAAGAGGTAATTGGGACCAAGTTGTGCGCGACCGTACACACCGGCCCGGTGAGTCGTTTCAGAGCTTTTGTAATGAACTGCAGACGTTAATGCGTCGAGCCGGAACATTCACCCCGACCAAACAAGTGCAACGAATTTATAAGAATCTACGACCGTGTTATAAATTATACATTCGTAAACCGGGCGTACTGACATTGGCGGAACTACGCCGCCTAGCGAACGAATACGAAAAGATCCGGCAAGCCGAAGCCATTGAGAGTCATCGGAATGATTCCGCCAGTTCTTTCACGACGAAATCTGAACATGGCCGCTGTGCAGCCGTTGACGTGGAATCGTGAAAGCATGTGCTGGCGGTGTGGTCGGCCAGCACATACCCGACGACAATGCCACAACCAACCCAAACGTTTATATTCGCGCTGTGGAAAAGAGGGAGTACTCTCCCGGGAATGTCCCTGCGAGACGGGAAACGAAACGAGGGTCAGGGAACTTAGTGCAAGTAAACAGAGTGCCATTCCGGGCGCTTATGGACACAGGAGCTTTAGACTCGTACATAGGAGAAAAGGTGGCTGGACTATGTATGAGCAAGAGCGGATAATTAAGTGTTGATCGGGGGATGGCTAGTTTGGCTGATGGACTCTTGGACGTTTGGACTCTTTTCCAATCCAGGGTAGCTTACTGGTTGAAATAGATTTAGGACCACGACAAGTTTTACATCGTTGTGCCCTATTACCGGGCCTTCAATGTGACTTGCTTTTTGGCATGGACCTATTACGTCAGATCAATATGCGAGTAAATTTATCTCCCGACTCTAAAGTCCGAACGATCCGGCAAATACCGGACTCGGCTAACGATACCGCTCCTTCTCCCGTAAGTGCTCGTGAATCGGACCGACTACAGACATTTTTAGTGGAAGAGTGGGCCCTATTCGACGGTGTGACAGGACCTACGCGAATGACTGAGCATATCATACGCGTAAAACCCGCTATTACTCCGATAAAACATCGCTACCGGCCGAGAAATCCTGCAGTGCAACGTATCATTGATGAAGAAGTACATGCCATGTTAACAGCAGGATTCATGGAACCCTCAGAAAGTCCATGGAGCTCGCCTGTAGTTATTGTTCGGAAGACCACTGGCAAACCGAGGTTTTGCATTGACTTCCGGAAGATGAACGCGGTGACAGTAAAAGATGCATACCTCCTCCCGCAAATACAGGCGACTTTAGACAAATTGAAAAGTGCAAAGTATTTGTCAGCTTTGGATCTTGGGAGCGAGTATTGGTAAGTACCATGGTCAACCGAAAGTCGATCTATAACTGCGTTTACGATTCCGGGGAGGGGATTGTTTCAGATCCGTGTGATGCCTTTCGGGTTGCACTCCGCTCCCGCGAGCTTTCAAAGGCTATTAGACCGCGTAATAGGACCGGAACTAGAACCAGCTGTATTTTGCTATCTAGATGACATTATAGTAGTCAGTGCAACACTGGACGAGCACTTGAATCATCTGCGTTAGGTGTTTCGACGCTTACGACAGGCCCAATTACAAATGAACCCCGAAAAGTGCCGATTTGGCCAGAATCGTATGGTATATCTTGGACATGTTGCCGATAATAAGGGTATTTAGACCGACCCGCAGAAAGTACGGGCCATTACTGAAATGCGTACTCCCATAACCGTAAAGGCTGTGAGACAATTCGTGGGAATGGCATCATGGTATCGCGGATTCTTCAAAGACTTTTCAGCAATAATTCGGCCCCTTACTGCGTTAACCCGGAAACATAGCTTGTGGCGTTGGACTGAATCTGAGGAACATGCATTCCAAACTTTAAAACAGCGGCTTTCGGAAGCTCCTGTTCTGGCCTCTCCTGATTTCACACGGAAATTTACGCTTCAGACCGACGCGTCTGATGAAAGACTCGGGTGTGTACTCACTCAGGAATCTTGTGCAGGTAAAAACGCGATAGTGTACGCTTCACAGACACTGCAGGGTGCAGAACGCAATTAGAGCGCAACCGAAAAGGAGTGCCTCGGGTAGTATGGGGAGTTCGTAAGATTCGACCTCACCTTGAAGGTTATAAATTTACGATCATGACTGATCATCAAGCTCTAACTGGGTTACAAAACCACAAGAATCCTTCGGGAGGTTAGCGCGCTGCGTACTGGAACTTCAGCAGTTCGAGTACGAACTCAAATATCGAAAGGGAGCCTCAAACTATATTGCGGACGCGTTATCCCGCAATCCGGTTTGCGAAATTGCACGAGAGCCTGCAGATGATCCAGAGCATCGAGACTGGTACAGCCGTAAGTATGCTGAAGTCCAGCAAAATCCTGACCACAGCCCTGATTTTCGGCTTCAAGAGGAGAGACTATACCGCCGAATACCGCGTTCGTACAACCGGGATGATCCTCAAGAGTGGAAGTTATGAGTCCCGCCCAATGATCGTAAACGAATTCTTTATGAGTGTCATGACGCACCTACCGCTGGCCACCTGGGCGTTACGAAAACACTGCATCGTTTATTCCAACACTACCATTGGCCAATATGTCAATTGTCACCATTGTGTCAATAAACCATATTTTGTTTATGCTAATTTTGTATTTTCATTTCACTCAATCCTTCACCCAGCGTCGCTCTCCGTCTCCGAGGACTCTGGCGTGCCAGAGCTGATCCGGTTGCGGAGAGCGAAACATCGTTACAGTTTACTTCCGGCTCTACAGCTCTTACATTTATGAAATATGTAAAAACTTACGATTTTCTAAGAGCTGGTGCAACGCGCCGGGTGATGGCCGTGTTTTGAGACGTCGAAAAAATAAAAGTAGTTAGTAAATTAATCGAAAATTCAGGAGCACCAAAATTCGTGACTATTTGATTCCGCGTTCAACTGACAGATTTATATGCATATTATATAAAAATGTTATTGTCCAGTGGTTTGGGTTGGAGCGGAAAATTTTCCTTGTTCGGTTTAGGACTCTCAATTATTTTTAGAACTCCCTTTAACCATTTGAAGCACGGTGTACCATATATGCTACACCTTTTTGTAATTCATTATTTACATATTTAAAGTAATTATTAATTAATTTTGCTGCAAATTTTTGCTTCCTTACTTCAAGAACATGTTAGGAAACGTAAATAAATCAATATTTTTAATTAATTATCATGTTATATTGTTTTTAAACATTAAACAAAGTGTAAAAATGGTTGATTTTTCAAGAAAAATGTATGCGGAGAAGACAACGTTCACTCAAATATGAGAAGACTGGGTACGCGGGGGTTTTCGGAGTCGCTGATTACAAATCTGACTTCAGATTTTTAAAATTAAAAATGGCGGATCCAAAATGGTCGACTGAAATTGAGGGTGAATCCGACTTGTTTTTACATTTCGGTCGGCCATTTTGGATCCGCCATTTTGAATGTTGGAAATCTGAGGGCTGATTCGTAATCAGTGCTCCCAAAAATCGCTGAGTACCCAATTTCACCTCGATCAAGTAAATTTGTGCAATTCGGTCGGCCATATTGGATCCGCCATTTTGAATTTAGAAAATCTGAAGTCAGATTCGTAATCAGCGACCCTGAAAACTCCCGAGTCACAAATTTAAGCTATTTTCAGTGTAAAGAAAAGTGTATGCTTCAAAGGGTTAAGCGTTAGAGGGGGAATATTTTAATTGATAATTGGAAATTGAACCTGAAGTCCGCGAGCAATTGTTTATTGCCCCATTCAGTAAAAAACGCAACGTTCTGTATTGTGAACTAGTACGCATGTAAGCAAATGAGTTTTCTCGCGAAAGTTAATATGATTTGCCGAAAGGATAATGATAATTATAGGATGGCAATATCGGAAATATTTTTAAATATAATTTACATACAAGTAACTTTGAAGGTTAGAACAATAGCAGTGGTAGTTACACGAAAGAGATAAAGGTTTAATAAATATTCAATAATAAACATCGAGTTGGTTGTTATTCAATTTGATGAATATATGGCGAAAATGTCATTTTTTATAGATGTTGAAGAAATAACGTGTTTGATAGTTATCCGAAACAACACCATTTCTATAATTAACGTTTCTGCAAAGGTACTTTTTAGGAAGTATTGAAACGAACATCACCTTTAGAAAATTGAATTGAATTCACCAACAAGATATGCAATGTATAATTTAAGCATTGGCCGTGATATTGGTGTTCTGATTTCGATAGTCCTTTGATTTAACCACAAAGAGGTTGGTGCTTCTTGAAATACTTCTCGAAAAGTCAGTGCAAATTTAAATAGAGATTCTATTGTCATTAATGGTAGATTTGATATTGATGTCCCAGGAGGTCTCCAAAGGAAAAACATTAGCATATTTTAAATACAATCGTACAAAAAAGTTGGTGGATTATAGAATGCAAAATGACCTAATGAAATGTTAATAGTTTTTCAAGCTCTTTTTGAATTATTTAATATTGACGATGAACACATTATTCTAATGATGCATTGAACCGATCATTCTTTGAAAAATTGAAGCAAACTCCGAATAGGCATACATGTTTAAATTGTAAAGTCTATTGAAATTGAAGATAATAAGAAGTTGGATGACAATATAATCGGCAAAGCATAAATTTATAATAATATATACTTAACTGGAAAAATCAAGGATTCCGGCGTGTTAATAGCACAAATACCGGAATATCAATGAATTTGACACTTCGCACTACGATGTAAATAATGTATTTGGTATGATGTTTATAAATTAAAAAAAGTTAGGATGAATGATCGGGTAAAATAATGACCGAGTTTGTTGGACTGAGGTCAAAGATGTTTACGTTGCGTGTGCTGGGCTGGAGTGAGAAGAAGCGAGAGAAAGGCGTGAAGCGATACGTAGTCGATAAAAAGACGTTTAACGATTATCGGAACTGTTTGAAAAACGGATGCGAGCATGTGCGCGAGCAGCGATGCATTCGAGAAAAGCTGCCCAATGTGTTCACTATGCATGAGAAGAAAATCGTGCTAAACCCTCACGACGACAAAGGTATTTAATACGAAATTCGACCGATACCTTACGTGGGGGCATTAAGATATTATGTGTGTCGGCGAGTAAAATGTAAGAATAATAATAATAAATGTACAAATAATAAATGTAAATTTATACCTATATCTTACCTCAACTTCTCCACTGACTTCCCTCTTCGCTCTCGCAGCATTTTCCACTTCGACGGTGATGGTGTCGTATGCCTGCAGAATCTTGAACCATTGTTTAACAATTTCCCAATGCTTTACCTTAAATGTTATCAACTGTTAAGATGCCTGCACTGGGTTTCCGTTTATATATAAGCAATAAAACAATTTTTTACACTACGACTGCATTTTGTTTTATCTAGCTGTTTTAGGACTTCTCGAATACTCGATCTTCTTTTCGTTTAATTATTTTTTCGATTAGTACATCTTGTAACATGTATGTAACCGGATTCATCTTTTCTACATTAATAATTTTAAATATTTCCGTAATCCAGTTTGGAGTATATCCTTTCGCGAATAAATGTTTAAATTTTCTAATACGCATATTTTCAACAAACTTTAAATCTACTGGATGCTGCAATTTTAATATTATGAAAAATAGTTTGTAGCAGTTCTTTTGCTCTTTTCTTGAGGAAGTATTTTTAAATATTTGTAGTAAATTTTGAGGGACGCGACTATGTTTTAAAATTTTTTCAAGGGCGCGAGTAACGTGTTTACCGTTTTTGGTCAAGACAGGTTCGACTCAGGCATATTTCGACCAAACGTCAATTACCATCAATAAATACTTGTTGCCTGAGTCAAAATGTGAATATGGTTTCATATCTGAGTCATTCCACGTCAATAATATCAAAACTGAGGTCGATGTCTCAAAATTCCTCCAAAATGAAATATTTGCAGGATATAGACTTGAAAAACATTATGGTAGAATATTTTTTTTTAAATTTCAAAATGGCGGCCGTGATATCACTTTCATTGAATTTCTTAAAATTACGATATCTATCTTTCGACTTTGGACACTTTAATTTTACAAGGATTATTTACTTCAGAAAAATGAGCACTTTCATGCAAAAATAGAAAAAAAAATTTGTGATTCTGTCTTGCCTAAACATTTCCATAAAATATTTTTAGTTTCATCCTCCTCTGGAAATGACGTAATTGTTTCCTCGAAATGCGTCGAGTCCATAGTTTCATTGTGTGCAATTTTAGCTGGTGGCATGGTTGGCAATATTAAATCTCCTCTGTTTCGCTTTTTAGCTTTAAAACAGACACTTTCACGTGAAATAACATAATGTAAATCATCTTCATCTTCTGGAAATATTTCCACTGGAAACTTGTACTTTGGAATTTCCTTTTTTACAATAGCCTTTAATGGTTCGGAAGTTGGGCGAAATTCGTAATCGCATTCTTCAGTCCTTTTCGTATTCAATTTCTTGTGTCGATCATGTTATTTCCTAACTGCCACGGCAGCAAATAATTAGACGCTCTTTTTAACTTCCATGATGTATCAGGGATAATTGAATGATTGAGACTTGTGTAAACTCTTTATATCCTCTTCTATAGCAACCATTATTAATTTCTTTATCCTTGTCTATTAGTAAAAAGTCATACTTTTCTTTTCAGCATAGGCTACACAATTTTAAAAATGCGCAAAACTTACATCGGTATTTACGTATTCGTTGTATGCATGTTTGAGATTTGTCAAGTCCTGACGAAATACAATTATGAGATTGGCATTGTCGCGAATCTACTGTAATGGTCAGTATGTCATAAAATACATACACTTATTTTAAAATAAGCAAAGGTTGATCAAATCCACGTAGGAATGTCGCGCATTGCATTTTTATTTTCGCATACTACGTCGTCGAATATTATTACAGAGTTTGGTTTTACTTTATCTATCACTTTCGGTTTATCTGTAAACTCGCTATAGTAGATTTCTAGAACTTGCGAAAAGAGTTTTCGCAAATACTCATATTTCGGTTGGTGGAGTGATTTCGAGTACGAAATCGAAACGTATAGATTGTCGAATGTTATACCATAGGGACTCTCGATCTTTATAATCAAGTTTGTGTTTTGATAGTTTGAAGAGCCGCACAGTAGAGCTCGAATGGTTTAGGATCCGAGTGTACCGTGTCTCTTTTTAAGACATTGTTTTTCCATTTTAGGATCAACATTTTTTTCCGAGATAGCGCACTTGACGAAGCGCATGTTGGTTAATGATTTTTCTATGATAGTGACTATATATATAAAGGTTGTAATTGTGAGATGTTTGTCAGCGTCTGGTCATGGCTGCTTTGGAAAAATATTAGGTGTCGAAAAAACGTAAAGTTCCAAAAACAAAGTAGTAAGTGGCGGCTTCGTAAACAAGAACATACGACGCAATAACCGCGTGGTAAAAAAGACTGGCGGTGTGAAAAAGAAATTAGCCAGCCGTAGTATTAATCGAAAAAAGAATAAGTCTGTAGCAGGACTCTTGTGGTACTCAATTTTGTGAGGAGGCGGACCTCGGGTGTATGCACTACAATGATATAATTAGCAATTGACATGCACCGTTTCCATTAGTCGGTTCCAGACTTTCTTAACAACTTCAAATGTTGATTTTCGCAGATAAGGCATTAAATAAAAAGAGTAGCCAAATTACAGATCGTAACCTTAAATTTCTCAAATCTTTTGGTTGGATTGTTAACCACGGATACTTTGGGCATAGAACAGCGTCCCTACATAGACGAACGGATCAATAAAATTGAATATCACGCAATCCTTAACACGACAAATTTGAATAAAGCTGACGAGGTTCTAATATTAATACAAAAGCAAGACTTGTGCATTAAATCATTCTTGAGAATTGAATGGAATCGAAATCGATTGCTGTACTAATTCTGGGATTACTAGTTCTTTGAAAAAATATGCGACTGCAGAACAAAATGCAGGTAATGTTTCGAAAAATCCGGTATTAATTGGAAGATTAAGCTTCTTATATCGGTTGATCATTTTCAGTTTACAATACCCCTAAATTCGATATTCGGATTTGCGGAAGATTATCAGCGTATAATGGTAGATGCTCGTCATGAAATAATTATGACGTTGGCGATAATTTCACTCGGGGTGAAGAGTTTAAAGTGACAAGTATTCAATTCTTTCCTGTACTGAATATAAATTCAATTTTAAATGTTCGCATACGCAGTTTCCAACATTTTCGAGATTTAACAATTGATTGAAGAATATTTGTAAAATATATGAAGTTAGGACGTATACTTTCAAATACCGAATGCGCCTTTGCAATATCCAATATGGCGGCTCCAATATGGCGCCTAAAAGCTCTTAATTTCAATAAAAAAAATTTAAAAACGTATTAAAAATAAAAATGTAGCCCATATGTATCATGATTATGATGCTTTCCGGAGTATTTTGACCTCCCAAATGCCTATCCGGTGTTAGAATTTAGCTGTCACTTTTTCTTTTTTTTTAACCTCGAAATAATCATCGATAAGTTTACGAATATTTTATTTGAAATTTATAGACTTTCGGAAAAAACGTTGTTGAATGAAATGTTCTTGGAATGGATCAAAGAATACGGTAAATTTTTTTCAGATTTATTTGAACACTTTTAATTTTTCAAAATGTTGGGATTTTGAAAAATTCCAAAGTTGTTAAAAAAAATCTGAAAAATTTCAGCGTGTTCTTTGATCAATTCTAAGAACTTTTTGTTCAGCAACGTTTTTGCAGTATGATGCGTTCAATGGAATGTGCTCATCCACGGGTTTTATCTACTAATTTACCGCGCGCTCCTTATATTTCCCGCGGCGTACTTCGCTTGCGAGAAACAAAGTGCCTGGCAATTTTAAGGATATTAGCACGTTTTGTATCTCATCACATCTTGCCTTTGTTGGTCGGATACTTCATTACATCTTACATTTGTTGTCTGGTTTCTCCATTATTTTTCGCAGCCATTACAATTTTTCAGATCTGATGACAGATTCCCAATAAGAGACTTAATAACCCCCTTAGGAGCACCTTGTAAAACTTTGAAAAATTCAACCGCTATTTTAGAGACCCCATTTTGAATTTTGAAAAATCTAACTTTAAAATCCAGTTCAGCAACCCGGGGTCGCTATAGAATCTTACTACGCATTACTATTAACCCTTTGCGCGCACATTTTTCTTTATACGGAAAACAGCTGAAAATTGTTACACGGGGTTTTTGGGGTTGCTGATTACGAATCTGAAGTTAGATTTTGTAAATCCAAAATGACGGCTCGAAGATGGCCTACATAAATGTAAAAATTTACTTGATAGAGATAAAACTTGATACTCTATGTACTCGGAATTTTAAATATAAAAGTCAGAGACCAGATTCGTAATAAGCGACCGCAAAAACCCCCGAGTACACAGCTTCATCAATATTGGGTACATTTTCATATTTTGATCAGACATCTTAGGATTGGAATGGATCCTCCATTTTGAATATTCAAAATCCGAGGTCAGATTCGTAATCGGCGACCCCGAAAACCGCCGAGTAACGAGTTTCAAGTAAATCAGATGAATTTTTCAAAATTCATCCGCCATATTGTTTCCGCTATTTTGTATTTTTCAAAACCGACTTCAAATTCGTAATCAGCGAACCCAAAAACCCCCGACTACCAAATTTGGTTCTAATTTTCCTTTTAGTTCTTTCAAAAACGATTTCTTTCTCAAATATCGACGATTTTTTAAATTTATTTATTTATACTTGTTAATAATTTTGCGTAATTACATTTATTATCCTTTTCGTTACGTACTAAAAAACCCCCTCTACCACTGTAAAAGGATTTTTTGAATATTGCTTCGAAAGCATTAAAATTAGACAGAAAAGATGTGATTTAAAAAGGGGTTAATGACGTAAATTACGATGACGCTGCACTATTCGAAGGACTAAATGTTTCAAAATTAGCCGCCTTGTAAGAAAAGATTTTCACGATCTTTTGTAATGGGGAATGGTTAATATTCTTTGTACGAACAAATTACTCGAGAACTAGAAACACAACCTCAGAATAATCGTTGAGAAGTGCAGGCATTTTATATTTAAAATTGATAGACTTTGAATTGATTGAATTGATCAAAGAACACGCTGAAATTTTTTCAGATTTTTTTTAACAACTTTGGAATTTTTCAAAATGCCAAAAAAGTGTCGTCATCTAACTCGATGGGCTGTGGAATATTGTCGCTCATGAAATATTCGGAGAATGATTTGCTGCTGAATAGTTTCGACCATGCATGATCTGAAATGTTGATTCGCGTATTCTATTTGTTGACCTGCGTTGTTTTCACTTTGAGGGTAGGGTAGATTTCGATTCTAAATTGCAGCCCTGCTAAAGCCCAGGCGTTCAATGGAAAGCTTAAATTGGGAAAGCTTCATACTGAAATTATAAGGATACACTTTATTATAGTCCTTAATATTTTTATAAACAATTTTAATACAAAGAACAAATTTTTACTAATTATAAGAATTAATGTAGCAGATGAAATTTTCAAATACAAATTTTAATAAATCCACATGTTTTATTGTGTGATTACTTTCCTTACATGAATTGACAAATTTTAAGCCTACTTAGAATCCTCTGAATTTGCTAAATTTTACTTATTAATGCATATTTCAACTAGACTAGGCAAAAAATCTTGACGTTTTGTTTTATGTTTATTTTCCTGATATGATTTGGCGAATTTTAAGCTTATTTAGAACATCCGCTTATGGTCCGATTAGACTGTAATCGATAGATTTTACATATAAGTGAGTATTTCAAATAGATTAGACGAAAAATTTTGACGTTTTATAGCGTGAGTATTTTCCTTTCATAAATTGGTAAAGTTTCAGACAATTTAGAAACTTCTGAATTTGATGGATATATATATTGACTTATATATAGACAAAACATCTTGACATTTTATAGTATGCTCTTTTTTTTGCTCTATGAATTGACAACTTTTAAGCTTATTTAGAACTTTCGCTCATAGTCTGGCTAGAGTGAAATCGATAGATTTTACGTACAAATGCGTATTATATATGTAGAAAAAAATAAAAAATATTATTTAGAACATCTGCTTATCCTCCGATTAGAGCGAATTCTATTGATTTTATATATACATGCGTAGTTCAACAATCTTCATTTTTTATTGTATGAGTATTACTTACATAAATTGACCAATTTTAAGCCTAATTCAAACCTCTTTCTATTTCCGGAGGGGCTCAAATTCTGATCGTGCGTTGAAGTGTACATTTCCCGAGCGGTGAGGGATGAAATTTATCATTTCATCTTCTTCGAAACCGAATCTCAAAGGTAAGGCGTGTAATTCCACGTAATCGGAGACGCGTATTCTACGTCATCAATAGGTCACACCAATCAACTGTCGCCGACTACTGGGTGAGGAACTTGACAGCTGCGAATAAACTGGCGGCCGTCGTACTGCTGGCTGTCGTCATGGTACTTATCTTAATGCTTAAACCTAAAAGACCAGGTCCTACATTGTAAAATAGTATTGTATCTATTTGTACGAAGTGTCGTAAATCATACAGGGTGGTGGGGTTACATGTTACCTCCACAAATCATTTGTTTATGCGATTCTACTCGGGTGGATCAATTCATTTCTATCGGGTCGGTCCTAGTCCATAATTGAACTAGATGGTCGGCCATCTGTACCTGAATCCAATACATCAGCTGTCCCTCACCGCACCAGCATAGCCGCTATCCTCTTCATTATTATTTTTAACACCTTATTCTCTAGACCCCAGTATGGTCGTGATACCATTTTTATTTTTGTTGATAATACTGTAGGGTTTAAAATGTAACCGAATTTCCCGCGTGTGCTTTGTTGGAGGGGAAGCGCTCGCGACACCGAGAGATGGCGTTGGGTGAGTCGAGTCGGCGAAACCGGCGAAGCGCGAACGAGCGGCGAGTCAGTCGGTACTCAGATACAAATGGTAAAAGACGCGCGAGCTGAGTGCGAGCGAATTTTGAGTACATTTCACTGCGCTGAGTGCGAAGAACTATTATAAGCAGGATTTTATATGATAATAAATTATCATACTTTACAAGAGTTTTCTCGAGATTCATTACCAATCCCCACAACTTTGGGGGCTCGTCCGGGATTGTTCGTGAATATTCTAGAGAACATTCGAGAAGACAAAGACGAGACGTCCAGTTCGTAGAACGAACGGTGAGTTTTTATAAATCGAACGCGAAATTTCAAGAAAAGACGCAATACGCGACGCGTTCTGAACAAGACGCGACCGGTTTCGGGCACGACGCGGCATGAGAAAACGTTACGAAGTAGCAAGTGCATCGTTTGCGTAACAAAGAGGTTCAGACTGTATCGAGTGTCGCGCAAAAAGACAGGAAAAGTGTCTCATGCGTCGTTCAGTGAAAGATCCACAATCTTTAACCGTGCTTGAACTCAAACACATTCTGAAGCAAAAAGAGCTAAGTACATCCGGGTGCAAAAGTGAACTGATTAGTAGACCAATAGCCGACGACCCATCTTGTGCGTGGTTAAACATGAGTGAAGAAGGTGCTGAAGGAACGACAGATCATATAAAAGAAAAGCCATATTCAACTGAAAATGGCGACCAGTGGAACAAGGAGAACCGACGTCGGAATAGCCTTGAGCGAGAGTCAGCGCGTCCACGAGAGATGGCGCGCGAACGAGAATTCGACCTATGTCGTCGAGAGAAAGAATTGGCCGAGAGAGAACTCGCGCTTGCACGTCGCGAAATTGAAATGCTGCGTAAAACGCATGGCGGTAGTGAACACGACAGCACACATGGTATGCCAAATATAACGGCGAATAATGAACAATCTTCTTCAAGGCAGGTACCTGAGGAGGCAATACCAGTTCCCGTTTCATCGACGAGGATTAATGTGACTGTTATAGCGGATTTGCTGAATCACTTTGATGGCAACTCTGAAATGTACGAAACATGGGAAAAACAAGTGAAATTTCTTAAAAACGCGTATAGTCTCGACGAAAATTTGGTAAAGATCTTAATTGGCATGAGACTTAAGGGACGTGCATCGGAATGGTTTCACTCGAAACCCGAATACATTACAATGGCATCCGACGAGCTTCTCGGCGGATTGCGAAGTATGTTCTACCATCGACCTAATAAGATTGTATTGAGGCGACGATTCGAAGGTAGAGTATGGAAAAGAAGCGAAACATTTCATGACTGTGTGCACGAAAAGGTAATAATGGCAAATCGTACTGCCGTGAATGACGATGAAATCTTGGGTTACATCATCGATGGCATTCCGGATCCAAGTCTCCGCGATCTAGCACGAATCAAAGATTTTTCAACAATGGATGAAATTCTGGAGGCATTCGACGAGATTACTCTACGGGATAGGAACAATTCTGCAGCAACGACCAGTTCTAAATTCGCCGATTCTAGTAGTGGCATAAAAGGTAAAAATATTAAAGACAATAGTGGAAAAGTTGAAACTAAAGATACGATCGTAAAAAAAGAGCGTTGCACGGGAAAGCGTTGTTACAATTGCGGATTGAAAGATCACGTGAGTGCAGAATGTCCGACAAAAGATAAAGGTGCGAGATGTTTTAAATGTAATTCGTATGGTCATATCGCACGTAACTGTTCGACGAGAGCTGACGCCGCGAAAGATAGTTGTGCGGTAGATTATTCGGGACAGCGGAAACGAATGAAGACAGTATTAATCAATGATATCCCAATAGAATCGATTATAGATACCGGTAGTGACATAACGATCATGCGAGCAGATGAATTCATAAGATTAGGCTCACCGGCTCTTGAGAAAACGACAACATCGTTTCGCGGAATAGGTACACAAAAGAACTCGACGCTAGGCAAATTCCGGGCAAAACTTACAGTCGACGGGAATTCATTCGTAATACCGATTAATGTTGTGTCGGGCGATGTTTTGAGGTATAAATTATTGATCGATAAAGATTTTCTTGACACGATTGAGTTAAATGTAAAACGCGGAAAAGTGATGATAAAGCCGGTAAACAGTGATGATTGCATTTTCGCCGAAATATGTCAAATCGATGTGGTTTCTGATCAAGGGATTAACGAAGTAAATCTTTCACACGTGCAAGACGAATCTTGCAAACAAGTTGTGCAAAAATACTACAAACTGGAGCAAACTCGTAAAGTCGGTATAAAAATGAAGCTCATTTTAAAAGATGATGAACCCGTTTATCAAAGACCACGACGATTATCATCGGTTGAGAAAGATGAAGTCAATGCACAGATAGATGAGTGGGTAAGGAAAGGCATTGTACAACCATCCGTTTCCGAGTATGCGAGCCCAATTGTACTAGTGAAAAAAAAAGACGGAACGAATAGACTTTGCGTAGATTATCGCAAAGATAGTTAAAGACCGATATCCCCTTCCTTTGATAGAAGATCAGCTGGATGCGTTGCAGAATGCGAAGGTGTTCAGTACACTTGAACTCAAAAATGGATTTTTCCACGTTCAGATGGACGAGTCAAGTGTAAAGTACACCGCATTCATAGTTCCCGACGGACACTATGAGTTTCTTAGAGTCCCGTTTGGCCTTTGTAACTCTCCTGCGATTTTCCAAAAGTTTGTGAACGTTGTTTTCCGAGAATTGATTCGCGAAGGCATTGTTTTAGTTTACATGGATGACTTAATAGTTCCATCAGACGACTGTAAAAGTGGAATTATTAATCTTAAACGCGCGTTAGAAGTAGCGACCCAGAGTGGTCTTATGATTAATTGGAAAAAATGTGACTTGTTACAGACAAAAGTTGAATATTTGGGACATGTAATTGAAAACGGATGCGTTAAGCCTTCGGAGCGCAAGACTGAAGCCGTAAGAAATTTTCCGACACCCGACAATATTTGAAAGATTCAGTCATTTTTGGGTTTGGCGGGGTATTTTAGGAAATTCGTTCCGAGATACTCTATTATTGCTCGACCATTGACTGAGTTATTAAAATCCGAAACAAAATTCAAATTCGATACGCTTGAAAAGGAAGCCTTTGATCGCTTAAAATTCATATTAACTAATAAGCCAGTGTTAAATTTGTATAAGATCGGCGCGGAAACAGAGCTCCACACCGACGCTTCTATGCATGGATACGGTGCAATATTATTGCAGCGTAACAGCGATGATGGTGCACTGCATCCGATATATTACGCGAGCGGTAAAACGACCCCAGCTCAGGAGAAATATACGAGCTACGAGCTCGAGGTCCTCGCGATTGTTAAGTCTCTAAAAAAGTTCAGAGTATATTTACTCGGTTTGACTTTTAAGATCGTTACCGATTGTCGTGCGTTTAACGATGGCAAAACGCGATCTGTGTGTACGTCTAGCAAGATGGGCTCTTCTGCTGGAGGAATTCGATTATAAAATGGAGCACCGTCCCGGAAAGAGCATGTCACACGTCGATGCATTAAGCAAGAGTCCACTGCCAACTTGTTTACTCGTTAACGAAAGCGATGACGGATTAACGATTCGACTGAGAACAGCGAAACAAGACGACGAGGATACGAAGAAGATTATACAACGAGCTACGATCAAGGAAATCCCTGGCTACGTGATACAAGGGGGACTGTTGTTCAAAGAAATCGAGAATGAGTATTTTCTAGTGGTACCAAAGGCGATGCATTACCAAGTAATTAGGAGAGCTCACGAAAGGGGGCATTTCTCAATTTCCAAAACAGAAGCAATCATCAATCGAGATTATTACATACAGAACCTCCGCCCGAAAATAGAAAAGCTTGTGAACAATTGCATTAATTGCATATTGGCAGAGAAAAAACAAGGAAAACAAGAGGGTTTTCTTTCTACAATCGATAAAGGTGAGGGTCCGCTCGACACATTCCACGTTGATCATCTGAGTCCACTGGCAACTACGAAAAAAAGCTATAAACATGTTTTCGCTGTAGTGGATAGTTTCAGCAAATTCTCATGGCTCTATGCAACGAGATCCACGGACGCAGTCGAAGTGATAGATCGTTTAAAGAAACAGGCAGCTGTATTTGGGAATCCCAGAAGAATCATCGCTGATCGAGGTGCGGCTTTTACGTCTGGTGACTTCGAGGAATACTGTAAAAATGAGGGTATTCATCATTCATCAACAACGACAGGAATTCCAAGGGCGAATGGGCAAGTAGAGCGCCTTAATCGCACGCTCATTCCGCTCTTAACAAAGCTAGCCGCTCCAAAACCAGAGGAATGGCACAAGTATTTAAGTATTGCACAGCAATACCTGAATACGACGAAACATCGGAGTATTGCAACTACGCCGTTCCATTTGATGTTCGGAACTCACGCACGTTTACGAGAAGATGAGAACATAAGGGAATTTCTTGAGAATGAATGGATTAAAACTTTTCAAGAGGAACGCGATGAGATTCGTTTACGCGCTAAAGAACAGATTGCCAAGATCCAAGAAGAAAATCGACGAGGATTTAATAAGAAGCGAAAGGAAGCACGACTGTATGAGCAAGGCGATTTAGTTGCCATTAAGAGAACTCAACACGCTCCAGGCTTAAAGTTTGCATCCAAGTTTTATGGACCTTATGAGATTATGAAGGTTTTACGTAATAATCGTTATCTTGTGCGCAAAGTTGGTGAACACGAGGGTCCACGTCAGACATCAACGGCAGCCGATTTTATGAAACTCAGGGTGAGCGGCGATGATAGCGATGACGAGGTAGAAAATCACTACGGGAATGAAGAGGACATACGAGGTCGTATGCCCAATCAGGACGGCCGAGTGTAGGGTTTAAAATGTAACCGAATTTCCCGCGTGTGCTTTGTTGGGGGGGAGGGGGGACGCTCGCGACACCGAGAGATGGCGTTGGGTGAGTCGAGTCGGCGAAACCAGCGAAGCGCGAACGAGCGGCGAGTCAGTTGGTACTCAGATACAAATGGTAAAAGACGTGCGAGCTGAGTGCGAGCGAATTTTGAGTACATTTCACTGCGCTGAGTGCGAAGAACAATTGTAAGCAGGATTTTATATGATAATAAATTATCATACTTTACAAGAGTTTTCTCGAGATTCATTACCAATCCCCACAATACCCTACTCTACGTGTCACTATACCATTGAGTCGCATTAACGATACTATACGCCGCGAATTAATAATGATATTGCAGAGCTGGTTAAATGGCCTCATGAATTATGGCTTACTTTATGTTCGCGTATCGAGCGAAATTGTAACATACGAAATTTATAATATTCCGCTAATATATTTTTGCAGTTTAAATGCCACGATGCACGGGCTTGCGATTATCTAATTAGACCCTCTCCGTGTGTTACTCACACTACCGCGACCGCTTCTATTATGTTGTCTTATCAGTATATGTCAAATGTATGATTCTACTTTTGAATTTACATGATTATTCTATATAAATTTTATAACGAAAAGAAACCTCAACCTTTTCAAAATCTTTTCAAAGTCTTTGTCAAAGTTACGCAAAATAAACCGCAAGTTACGCAAAATTCATTATCAATTGTTTTACCCAAAATCTCCAGTAAAACAATCTTGAACCTCTCCGTATTGTTAACACCTTATCGATACACATTTTGGCGATCCTGTCAGGATCTTATTGTGAGATTTCAGGTTTCATGACAAAACGTACATCCGCACCTAACATCGCAAGCATCTGAGTGCATTTCGCTTTTCCGGAAAATATACATCCTGAAGATAATAAACTGAAGAAGGCACACATTGGTTGCTGAAACGTATTAAAAAAAAACCATATAGTCTCTATTCGATAGACCGTCATACCGAGAAAACTTTAAAATTCTTCACAAGAATTTTTCTATTAATATTCATCAAGCGGTCGAGAAGAAATTTTGAAGATGGTAGTCATGCCTATTCCTTTTTATAATTATGGAACTGGATGGAACAAAAAAGTCAATGGTTTTAGACAGTGGGTTTTAGACTCTGCCCGCTTCGGAATCAACGATCGTTCTCTCATAACGGATTGGACCAAATTTTCGACAATTCTTGCGAAACTAATCGGCCAACGTATTTTCTTCCTCAGATGCCGAAAACAGAGGGTACTTCCGCCACATATACGAAATATGAATTTAAATTTGAATCGGAAAAATAGCTTTAAGTCAAAACAATGCTTCAACCGTATTACTTCTAATCTTTCTTGGAAATTATTAATTCTCGAAATTAAAGATATATTTGAGAACATTAGTGATATTAGGGCCAAACGTATTTTTTCAAAGAATTAATAATACACTGAAAAAGGCACACATTGGTTGCCGAAACGTATTAAAAAAAACCATATAGTCTCTATTCGATAGACCGTCATACCGAGAAAACTTTAAAATTCTTCACAAGAATTTTTCTATTAATATTCATCAAGCGGTCGAGAAGAAATTTTGAAGATGGTAGTCATGCCTATTCCTTTTTTTAATATACATCCTGGTCTGAATTTCGTGATCTTTTCGTATCAAAGATCTCAACGAATGCCAACTTAAACAACATCGACCGTATGTACAACTTAAAAACCAATTTAGAAGGTGAGGCTGCAGAGTTAATCCGGAATTATAACATCGAGGGAGATAGTTTCTTATGCGCTTGGGCTCTGCTGAAAGAGGCCTATGAGCATCTTCGGCTGCAAGTGGACTCGCTTCTGTCTACGTGGTCCAGTAGAAAACCTGCAGCCTCCCAATCCGCAGAAGAGGTTCGACACATCCTCCACGCAACTACCAACTTCTGCGCAGACATGCAATGCCTAAAAAGACCGCCATCTCAGACGATATTCTCGTTTTTAATACCGCTAAACGTCTGTACCAAGAAACTTGGCGTGCGTGGGAGTCATCTGTCAGTACATCAAAACAACCGGCCACCTTTGCTAAAATGAAGGAGTTTTTAAACGGTCGTATTTGCATGTTGGCTGCCATGTCATCTCGATGACCTTCAAAACCGCCACATGCACCATTTCAATCTTCATCGTGTCACGCCAGATTTTCGTCAACCGGGATTCGGGCACATCATTCTGCAACAACATCGGTATCATGTCCGCTTTGTAAGGTACAGCATCACTTGTGGCATTACAAGGATTTTAAGATGAAATCTGCACCCTAACGCCTTGAAGTTCTGCATGCAGATGGCAATGTTTTTGTAAGAAAAGATGGTAGCACCCCCGAGTTATTAATTGCCACAGAACCAGGTCTCAATAAAATTGTCTGACAACCACAGCAGAATCTTGTTAATCAATGTGTATCAAGTAACGTGTCTTCGGCCGGTGCTTTGTCGTCTTTAAAAATCTCGTGTTTAAATATAAAGTCGCTTCGTGCCCATCTGTAAGATGTGGAAAATGAGTTAGTATATTGCACAACACACATCGTGGCAGTCACCGAAACACGGATGGCACCGCTTGTTGATTCATCGTGTGTTTCCGTTAAAAACTATAATTTCGTCCGTAATGATCGGGCACTGCGCAGCGATGGGCAAACACGTTTCATTTTAGGTGGAGGTGTCGCATGTTACCTCCACAAATCTTTATTTTACACTATCCTCGAGTGCTGAGTAAATGAAAGCATTGACACCCCAGAATATCTTTTTTTGGATGTCAAATCGTCTTCAAGAAATTTGTTATTTATAGTTATGTACCGACGCCCTCATGGGCAACTTCTCGCGGAATTTATAGTTAAATTTAATACATATATTTCTAAATATAAGAACATAATTGTAACAGGCGATTTAAACTCTAATTTGTTAGAGAATAGATTTGATTCTGTATATCTCCAAAATTTTATTCAAGACTATTCGCTTTTTTCTGTACCCTTTTGACCCACCCATTATTCTTGTTTTTCTTTTTCTCAGCTGGATGTTATGCTAGTCGATTCTTCAGATAAAATTAAAAGTTTTTCTACGTCTCCTACTCCTTTTGCGGCTGGTCATTGTCTTATTACGATTCAATACGAATTCACGAACCTCAATTCCATTCCACAAATTATCACCTATCGTAACTTCGCCAAATGCGACTATTCTGCTTTCAATAAAGATCTTTCAGCATTACTTCAACTTAAGTTGCCTCATCTCTTAGCTTCCGACCACACACAACTTCAAACAAATTCGTAACTACACGGTCTAATAAACTGCGTAAATAATTTTTACGAATGTATTACCGAAGTTTTAGATTTACATGCGCCATTTATTACAGAACGTATTTTGCACCGCGCTATTCGGTGGATCACACCTAGTATACGAAGTAGGATTAAGGAACGCGACAAATTGTACCTGCGTGCGAAACGAACTCGAAACCTGCGTCTTTTCCAGGAATATAAGAACATGCGTCGCGAAATTAAAAATATCTTAAAAGCGGCCAAAAATCATCACTTAGCCGAACTAGTGCTCCAACAAACAAGCACGAACAAACTATGGTCTTGCCTACGAAAATTAGGACTTGCTAAGCAGCCATCACAGTCCGCACTTCTTCATTGTTCATCCATTGCATTAAATCGCCATTTCGCACAAATATCGTCATCTCACGCGTCTTGTGACTTAGCGACACTCAACAACATTATCATGCGTCCATTACCTAATTTCCATACAACATTCACCTTTACTGCTATTAATCATCATGATGTCCTACATAGTCTTAATTTAGTGGCACAAAAATCACGCGGGCTTAGTCCCGATCATCTTCCTTTAGATTACCTAAAATACATGTTTACAATCATTGCACCATATTTAACATCCATTTTCAATCTTTCACTCATCTCTGGCTATTTCCATCCCATTTGGAAATCATCTTACATCGTACCACTTAAGAAAATCGCTAACCCCTTATGTCCTTCTGACACCCGTCCAATCACAAATCCTCCCCACCTCTCTAAGGTCATTGATTCCCTTGTCACCCAGTAGATCACAAAATATTTAGAGATAAATTGTATACTGCATCCCAAACAATGTGGAATCCGCAAATTTCACAGCACCCAAACTGCCCTATTACACCTTATGGATGATGTACGTTCGGGTATAGAACGTGGGGCAGTTACTATCCTGGTACTGTTGGATTTCTCAAAAGCCTTTGACTCCTTAAACCATGTCGTGATTCTAACCTGTCTTCGAGACATAGGCTTTGAGGAATCAACATTGAGATGGCTACATTCTTATCTCTCAAATCGCTCTCACACAATAATTGGCCTGGATGGTTTAACATCTAATCCTGAGTATACTACATCCGGCGTTCCACAAGGTTCAAGCTTAGGCCCCATATTATTCATTATTGTTATCAATACCTTATTCTCGAGACTTAAATATTGCAGACACACTACCATCATCTTTGCTGATGATACGCAATTTTATCTCTCGACCTCGATATGTCATCTAAATGAAACGATACCCGATATTAACAGTGACATTGCTGAGCTTGTGAAGTGGTTCCATGATTATGGGCTCACTTTAAATACGCGTAAAACTCAGGCCAGCATCCTAGGTTCACCTCAGAATTTAGCCGTTATGAAAAATCTCACCATACCACAAATTATTGTTGGGTCGGATGTAATACCTTATTCACATGAAGTAAAAGATCTTGGTGTTATAATAACATCCGATCTAACATGGCATCGCCATGTTAGTACTATATCATCTAAAGTACATAATCTTCTTTACAGGCTTAAATTTCGTGGTGCTTTTCTTCCACCGCAGATCAAACTCAAGCTCCTCAACGCATTAGTCACCCCACACCTCGATTACGCATCTTTAGTTATAGCCGATTCAACTGCATCGCCTTGAGATATGTGTATCGCCTGCGCCGGGATGAAAGACTTGCGCCGTATCGTCAGAAAGCAAACTGGCTACCCATAACATATAGGCGACAGTACTTTCTCGGTAGCCTCACTCATCAAATCATCCATACCTTCCTAACTTGCTGACAGATTCATTCCTCTAGACCATTCCATTCACCGATCTTCTCGCTTACAATCATCTCAATATAAACTTCCAATTCCTCGTACTAACATCTTTGCTTACTTTTTCTGGATCACAGCCATACAGATTTGGAACTCCCTGCCACGCCGTCTTCACACATTTACATCTCTCGCAACATTTCGTACTTACTTAATAACACACCTTATCAGGACTGATCAACCGTAAGTTTGTTACATTTTTTATTTTAATGTTTTAAACTATGTGAGCGTCTTCTAATCGAATTTACTACTCTACGTGTAGCTGAAGTGCAATTTCGTTATTTTTTATGTACAATATAGCATATGTAAAGATGTATAATGCTCCTAAAGATGTAAATTTTATCAAGTTATATTATGTATCGTTATATCCTGACCGAAACATTGTAACGGCAGGATATTGAGTTGATTTTTAATCAATCAAGCAATCTCTCACTCTGTGTAGCATTTCACAGCAATTTTATTAGTATCTCGAAAATCGACTTTAAGCGTCCGGCTAATAGTTCGCCTACTTATGCGCTCCTCAAGAAAACAAAAGTGGTTGCCAAAAATGCTGGCTATAAACGTGTTTGGGCGCGTAATGGTAATATATTTGTTGGGAAACATGGTGGCATTAGTGAAATGCTCATTTCCACCGAATTTCATTTAAAAAACTTGAAATGACAGTAGCATCACGCTGTATCTTCGCCGTTCTACTCATATTTTAGCATTAACTGAAACTTGGCTGACCCCAAACATTGAATCATCTTGTATATCGATACCTTAATATAATCTTGTACGAAACGATCGTGCACTTCGTGCTGATGGTCAATCGCGCTACGTTCAAGGTGGTGGTATAGCATGTTACCTCCATCAATCGCTTGTTTACTCAGTTCTCGAATTCTCAAACAATAACTCTATCAATGATCCGGAGTATCTGTTCCGTTAAAGCTTCTTCACATAATATCCTAGTCATTGTAATCTACCGTCGTCCCGAAGGTCATCTACTTTCTGAATTTTTAGTTAAACTTAATCCATACATCTCGTTATTTAAAAATATTATAATTGCAGGTTACTTAAATTGCAATCTATTAAGTAATTCATTTGAATTCAAATATCTCCAAAATTTTATTTCAGAACAATCAGTTTTCATTTTTTATCGAAGAATCAGACCACCGAAAAAATTCGATCGCAATATATTTCAAAAGTACACATGTTTCGGCGTCCGCATAAATTTTTTCAAAATTTTTTATTGCGTTTTAACAACGATACAGACGGTACTGATCGATCATATATAAGAATTTTTCAACAAGCAGGGTCTCTACATTATCTTATGTAATGATTATCGCATATGCATTGATCCAAATGGCATCATAGTGCTTTCTCGGGGGTTTTCGGGGTCGCTGATCACGATTCCGATGTCAAAATTGCATTTTCATACCCTGGGTGAACCCGGCTGAGGGGGGAATTTATATCTGCTCAAATAAATCGATTCAAATCGCTCTACCATTCCTATTTAGGGCTTTTGGAGGTCGTTGATCACGATTCCGATAAACCCAAGGGTCTCGGAAGGGTCTTTACATTATCTTATGTAATGATTATCGCATATGTATTGATCCAAATGGCATCATAGTGCTTTCTCGGGGGTTTTCGGGGTCGCGGATCACGATTCCGATGTCAAAATTGGATTTTCACACCCTGGGTAAACCCAACTGAGGGGAGAATTTATATTATCTCAAATATTTTGATTCAAATTATTCTATGCTGCTTATTTTAAAGAGTTTCTAATAAACCTGCCGACATCTAAATTTAAATAAGATGGCGCACATGTTCTTAAGAAATAAATTGATAATTTGTAAACCTACATAAGGTAGCGCAAAAAATAAGCATATAATAATCTAATTCATCAAAGTAATTTTTTAAATGAAATTTTCTTGAAATGACAAGGGATTCGTAATCGGCGACACCGAAAACCCCCGAGCAACAAACTTCAAGCCATTTGGATGACAGGAAAAATTCGTGACTCAGTGGGTTAAATGAAAACTGAGTAAAAATACACTCTAAATCCCTTGAAATGAGATTGCACTGTAATACAGTGATATCATCACCGCAGCGAAAAGTGGAATTGTAAACTCGTACTTGTAGTGAATTTTAACTGTTAGCTTTCAGTAAAACGGAATCATTGCAACATTCAGTGAATATTTTATTGATTATTTTTCGCGACTAGATATCAGCCAATCAGAGCGCGATATTCAAAGGGTTCTATGGTCATTTGTTTAAAATTATACTGGAAATTCCAAGGCAGCTCCTGGAAATTGCATTCGAAAATTGCATGCTCTCGCTACTCATTTGTTAAAACTTGTAAATTCGTATATTCGTGTCTCCTCTCTGCTCAGCTGTAACCTCAAATACCGGTCACAAAAAATAATCCGCCGAATACCCCTCGACCTTCAAAATTAATCGCGATATTTCCTTCTAACTTTCCTGAGAACAAATAATCCTGCTACGCACTCGGGATCTTTAACCTGCAAAACTTGACATATTCACTTGTTTTTGCAACAAAGCTATCGGGAAATATTCCGATAATTTTGAAGGTCTCGGGATGTTACAACTGAAAGTAAAGTAATATACAAACAAATTTTTATTGCATTTTTTGGTTCTATGGGGTCAGAACGTCCACATTTGATTAAAAACTATAGGGAAAATTTTTGACGGGAAGTGACCAAATTAAATACTTCGTCCAGACCATAGGTCTGTGTCGAAGTAATTAAGGTTACATTCATTTCAAGAAAATTTCATTTAAAAAATTACTTTGATGAATTAGATTGTTATATGCTTATTTTTTGCGCTACCTTATGTAGGTTTACAAATTATCAATTTATTTCTTAAGAACATGTGTGCCATCTTATTTAAATTTAGATGTCGGCAGGTTTATCAGAAACTCTTTAAAATAAGCAGCATAGAATAATTTGAATCAAAATATTTGAGATAATATAAATTCTCCCCTAAGTTGGGTTTACCGAAGAAGTAACAATGCAATTTTGTTATCGGAATCGTGATCAGCGACCTCCAAAAGCCCCTAAATAGGCATGGTAGAGTGATTTGAATCGATTTATTTGAGCAGAAATAAATTCCCCCCTCAGCCGGGTTCACCCAGGGTGTGAAAATCCAATTTTGACATCGGAATCGTGATCAGCGACCCCGAAAACCCCCGAGAAAGCACTATGATGCCATTTGGATACTATGATGCCATTTGGATACTATGATGCCATTTGGATCAATACATATGCGATAATCATTACATAAGATAATGTAGAGACCCTGCTTGTTGAAAAATTCTTATATTTGAACGATCAGTACCGTCTGTATCGTTGTTAAAACGCAATAAAAAATTTTGAAAAAATTTATGCGGACGCCGAAACATGTGTACTTTTGAAATATATATCGATCGAATTTTTTCGGTGGTCTGATTCTTCGATAAAAAATGAAAACTGATTGTTCACGTTTTTCCTGTGTTAATCAAATGGAAAACTTCAAGCGCCTTGCGCGCCCCCTAATTTCAATTTTAGCGAATTTTTGCAAGAGGGAAAAAAGTTTTATATTTTTTTTCGTCATTAAATAATGATTTCGAAGCACTACAGGATGCGTCGCATTAAAGCTTAAAGACGCATGTTCCAAGCGTCCACCTAGACGAATAATCCCGTCTGAGTCCAAGAAAGGATCGAACCGCTTCAAAGGACTTCGTGAGGAAACTGGCACATTCGATCGTAGTGCCGTTAGTTCATCTGGAAACTGGCTCGATTGAAGCCAACGAAACCATACACTGATTGCACGAGCACTCACATTTTTTATTGTTGACAAAGATTCATGAGAAGCCGTTTTTCTTGCGGGCTTGGGCCACGAAAGAATATAACCAGTAACTCTGATGAGGCGATCCCAATCCGAAAATCGTTCCGACAATGACGTCATAAATTGTGACTCGGTCTGGGTAAGGATATGAACGTGGAGACGTTCCTCTAATGATATGTTCGGATCTACTACAGCCATTCGCTGGGGCCAATGTTCTGGTGGTAAGGACAACCACCTGGGTCCGCGTTGCCACAGATTACATTGAATAAGTTCTCTGGCTGATACTCCGCGTGACGCCAAGTCGGCCAGATTGTCCTGGGAAGGAACGTGACGCCATTGAGCGAATGGGGACTGGGTCTGTATCTCCGAGACCCTATTTCCCACAAAAGTTTTCCATTTACATGGTTCTTGAGCCAACCAAGCAAGGACAATTGATGCGTCTGTCCAGCAATATTGGCTGAATGAAGCGAATTGAGATTGAGAGCCGAGGAAGCTCAGAATTCGCGATAATAGAAGAGCGGCATTAAGCTCTAGTCTAGGTATAGACAGCTGCTTAATTGGAGCAACTTTAGTTTTGCTCATTAGGAGGGAAATTACCACTTCGCCATTCGAGAGTGTAATTTTGGAATATGCAACTGCCGCGAAAGCGAGTGAAGAGGCGTCCGAGAAACCGTGGAGTTCGTACGAGACGGCATCTACTCCGGAGCCTATCCAACGCGGAATACTAAAGGCTTGTAAGTTGTTCAAGTCTTTGGTAATGTCTTGCCAACATGCGACTAGTTTTTGGGGAAGAGGATCATCCCAGCCAAGTTCCAATTTCCACAGACTCTGCATTAGAGTCTTAGCTGGAAGAATGAAGGGTGACACCCAACCAAGGGGGTCATACAGACGTGCGATCTGCGAGAGTAGTGATCGTTTTGTATATGAGGTAATCTTAGTGAGATTGACCCGAAATTGAAATGAATCCTTAAGAGGATTCCAAATTACACCTAAAATTTTAAGATGATTGTCACAATCACGGGAAGGATCCCAGGCAAGACCGTGATTTTCGGCACTAACGTCCGATAGAAGCTCCGCGGAGTTGCTGGCCCACTTGCGGAGGATGAAGCCGCCTCCTCGAAGTAACTCTTCCACTTCTTTTCGTAGTTTAATCGCAGTCTGTTTGTCGTCCGCGCCGAAGAGACAATCATCAACATACATGCCTGTTTGCAGAGAAGATCGAGCCAAGGGGAATTGATCTCCGTCATCGAGAAGTAACTGTTGCAGAACCCGCATTGCCAAAAAGGGGGCGCTAGAAACTCCGAAAGTTACCGTGTTAAGGCAATAATGAGAAAGTGGCTGATCTGGAGCAGATCGCCAGATGATACGCTGATAATCTCGATCCAATGCATCGATCCAGATCTGTCTGTACATCTGCGTTATATCAGCGTTAAAGACGTACGTAGGAATTCGCCACTGAGTCAAAACCGAAATAATGTTGGTTTGTAATTTTTTGCCTACCAGCAAGTGATCGTTAAGAGATGAATTCCCCAGCCTGCTGGAAGCGTTAAACACGACTCGAAGTGGAGTTGTCGAACTACTCTCCTTTCGAACACCATGATGAGGCATGTAATAGAAGTGCCGAGAAGCTGGACCCAGTGGAGATACAAGGCTCATGTGCTCCTGTTGCTCGTAATCAGCTAAGAACTCACTATAGGATTTGAGATCGGAAGGTACTCTCGAAAGACGCTTTTCTTGAGAGAGAAACGCCTTTATAACTGATTCAACCGAACCGCCGATTATTGGAGAACAGTTACGAAACGGAAGTCGGACTACGTACTGTCCTGTAGGAAGTCGAGAGTGTGTGGCGACGAAATGAGCCTCGCATTGTTTCTCATCGTCGGATAACGAAGTGGGTGAGAGTATTTCCTCAGTTTCCCAGAATTTAGTGAGTAACTCTGGAAGAGAAGGTTCCATCGTACAAGTATGCACCTGAATACGTGCCGAAGAGCTAGAGGCAGAATTTTGAGCACAACCTGTTAAAACCCACCCGAAAATTGAATTTAAAGCAATAGGTTGATTAGGAGGACCGCGTACGATACCGTCAAGTATAATGGATCCGTAGAGGTCGGCTCCAATGAGCAAATGGATGGCAGTCGAATCTTTGAGATTCTCATCAGCCAATTTCAATTTGTGGATATGAGTCCACTGAGATAGAGATCCAGTAAAACGTGGGACATATGCAGTAATGTCCTTCAACACAGTAGCTTACGTAGAAAGGCATGGAGAGGATGAATGAGTAGGAGAAATTGAGATCGTTGCAGAGAAGCGCGCAACGTCGACACAAGTGCCACCGACGCCGGTGACCTTCGACGAAATAGGTGTCAAGGGCGGTCTAAGGGCTTTAATAGCCGTTTCGGAGATCAAGGTCGCAGTTGATCCTGGATCGATCAGTGCCCTAACTTTCATCTTGCGACCGTTCGAGGAATGAATCAGGACGGTAGCAGTAGCAAGAAGGATCGTTCGACGACCTACTGGAGCATCCGAAGTGTAATGCGTCAGTACCTCCTCGTGGATACTGTTGCGTCGAAAATCCGAGTGCGCAGTCTGTGCCGGTAGCGCAGTAGAAGTCTGGTCCGAACCGATCTCGGTTGGTCGATGCAACATCGTATGATGACGCTTTTGACACCTAAAACATGTATACTTATTAGTACATGCCGATAATGAATGTTTTGAAAAGCAATTTATACATAATTTTAGTCGCTTTACTAAATCAAATCTTTGTGGCACGGACATTTCTTTAAATCGAGCACACTTGTGTAGCGCATGAGTGTCCTTGCACTCTGGGCACACCCGCGATTTAGTTGTGACCACGTGTGCTTGTATTTGCGATTTTAAATTGGAATGTCGTGCATTGGAGTTAGAGGCTGATTTTTTATGCGAACCGGCTCGCATAGATTCGAGTGCTCGAGCGCGGTTTAAGATGAACCCGCGAAGTTGCTCCCAATTTGGATATTCAGTAGTCGCCTGTCGACTAATTTCCCAAGCCTTTCGAGATTCAGCGTCTAACTTTTGCACAGTCATAAACACTAGAATAGCACTCCAATGGTCCGTCGGAAACTTTAAGGCCTTTAATGCTGCTAATGACTCCGCGGTTTTATCGTGCAATTGTAATAAACCCGTGGCACTCTCACTCTGTAACGGACGAATTGAGAATAAATTATCAAAATAAGAATTGACAATCGCAATTTTACACGCGAACCTCGTATTGAGGACTTGCCAAGCGTCGTTAAAAGCCTGATCTGAAAATGAGACGTGATTAATTAAAGCTGCTGGTTCCGATTCCAGAGACGCTTTAAGATAGTGAAAACGCTGCAAGTCGCAAAATGAACTCCAATTTTCAAACCTCCCGTCGAACTTTGGAATCCCGATTTTCGGAAGCACCATATGCCGCCCAGATGGACTTGACGTGTCCATCATCATCGTGGAATGTAGCACATTTGTCCTCTATCGACGGAGTTCGATCGACGGAGTATGCGCTTTTTTTATGTTTTTTATTTTTATCTTTTTATGTTATTGTAACTAACAATATATTTAAAACTGTTATATATTATTATTTTTTCATGTGTTATTATTTTTTTTTAGTAATTAAATTTCGAAATTTTTTGAAAATTGTTTTTCAAGTTTATTTATTACCTTGAAATTAAAATAAATTTAAAAGCACGAGGAAAATATAATTTATTACAGTATTTAATTATATGAAGACAAAAAAGAAGCTGTAAAATAATCCATTAATTTAATAGTGACATGAAATGTTTAAAATTCCTTTATTTACGGAAAAAAAGAAAAATACGATATTATTAATGAATGGACACTAGATCGCTTTAAAGAAGCACGCAAAGAAAAGAAACCGGTGACAACTCGTATGCTACAGGAGTGGGGATCGCAAGCAGCGTGCCAATACGAAAGTGAAAACTTTCATTTTGTAGCTTCCGAAAGATGGGTTACCGGATTTAAAGCAAGTAACAAGATATGCCAGAGAAAAGTAACCCGATACATAAAGTCAAAGAATGCTCTAGAAACAGACACGATTCTTACCGAAGCTACGAAATTCCAAAAGCGCATCTCAAAAATTATCCCAAAATTTGAATTGAATTTCGTCATTAACACCGATCAAACAGGATGTGAGTATCGATGTGATGTTCGTCGAAGTTTATCGGAAAAAGGCTAGAAGTTGACCGAAGTATTTATTGGTGACTTCAATAAAGTCACTCATAGTTATACAGCCCAGTATGCTGTAACAGCAGAGGGAAAATTATTGCCACGTGTGTTTTTGTGCATGCAAGAGCTAAAAGGAGAGTTTGGACCTCGAGTCAACCAACAAGTTACTTTGCTGGTAGAAAAATTCGGAAACGTTTATGTGACTGCTTCAAAATCTGGGAAATTAAAGAAAGCAGCATTTCAACAATTTTGTTGCAGAAATTATGAAGCCCTACTGCAAAGATTCGGACTTCCTTTTAATTTTAGACTCATGGGGTGGCCAAACTGACATATCTTTGTTTAACAGCCATTTCACAGATGATGATGGGAATGGCACGGCTACAGTTGAAATAATTCCACCGCACTGCACGCCGTTTTGTCAACCGTGTGACGTGTACTTCTTCAGGCAAGTGAAGAATTTCATTTAAAAAATTCAAAACTCGACAGAAGTCCTGCAACGCAATAAGGAACTGTCTACACGTGAAGATGCAATAAAAATACATCCGCTAATTCATTCACAATTATCATCGCCATTATTCGAAGATATGATTGTCTATGCGTGGTTTGCCTCCAAATTGTTACCGCAAAGAACAGTGTTCCGAAATGTGAATGAAGTGTGCTTCCCTCCTGACATTCGAAAACAAAAATGTGCATGTAAAAAAATATCCTTTATAAACTGCTCTAATTGTCGCTCATTTATTTGTTTTGAATGTTTTTATGACTTGTATTACCCTACTTCGTGTGCGAAAAGTGTACAAGTAAATTAAGTTATGTATACTCGCTTGACTGTACTTCATTTTTTATCAAATATAAGCAAATACGTTTTATATGGATTTCATGTATTTATTTAATTAATGGAATATACAGCTTCTTTTTTATGGATTTCATGTATTTATTTAATTAATGGAATATACAGCTTCTTTTTTATGGATTTCATGTATTTATTTAATTAATGGAATATACAGCTTCTTTTTTTCTTCATATAATTAAATACTGTAATAAATTATATTTTCCTCGTGCTTTTAAATTTATTTTAATTTCAAGGTAATAAATAAACTTTAAAAAACAATTTTCAAAAAATTTCGAAATTTAATTACTAAAAAAAAATAATAACACATGAAAAAATAATAATATACAACAGTTTTAAATATATTGTTAGTTACAATAACATAAAAAGATAAAAATAAAAAACATAAAAAAAAGCGCATACTCCGTCGATCGAACCCGGGACCGCATACTTACCAGTCGGCGACGCTACGAACTGTGCCTAATGTTTCGAAGAGAAGCTATTTGAATCCAAAACAGGAAAATTGATTTGGTTTTTATTTTTTTTTTTGCCAATCAGGGCTCTTTGGAGTAAAACGCTGAAACACGTGAACATTTTTTTGGCCAAAAGTATCACCTCAATTTTTTTCAAACGAATCCGTGATATACTCACTTGGCCGCCCTCTTGTCAGTCGTACCTTAGGCAAAAAGGAGAAGGTTAGGTATTTTTAGCTTGGGGGGGGGGGGGCAGGCCCCCCCAGAAAGCCCTGTTCTTTATCTATTGCTATTTTATGTATGTATGAGAAATATGCCCACCGGTGGTTATTTATATATACATATATATCGATTTCACTTTCATCTGACTATGAGCGAAGGTTTTAAATAAGCTTAAAATTCGTCAATTCATGCAAGGAAAATATACACACTATAAAACATGAAGATATTTTGTCGAATCTGTTTGGAATACGCATTTATACGTAAAAGCTATAAATTTTCGATGATCTTCTTAATTATCAAGACAGAGAGGGAGAGAGAGAGAGAGAGAGAGAGAGAGAGAGAGAGAGAGAGAGAGAGAGAGAGAGAGAGGAGAGGGGAGAGAGAGAGGGAGACTGAGAGTGTCAACTATTTATTATTGTCCTAGCCGTAAAGGCCGCGGACAAACCATACGACATCCTGCCATTACAAAGTTTCGGTCAGGATGTATTTACAATAACAACGTACAATATAAATGTATCTTTCGTACTAATATAATAACAAAATAACAAAAATAACTTTAGTTAACGCGTAACCTAAGTATAAATAATTATAAAATTTATAAAAATAAAGAGAGAGAGAGCGAGAGAGAGAGAGAGAGAGAGAGAGAGAGAGAGAGAGGGAGAAAGAAAGAGAGGGATAGATTGATTGGTTGAGAGCTATTTATTAATGTCCTGGCCACCAAGGGCCGTGGACATATTACAATATCATTCTGTCCTTACAAATTTCAGGACAGGGTGCATACTAGTTATATACAGAAGTTGGTCTGCTATTTTCTCCGCTGAGTAACATATGTATAATTATATACGTGCAATAAAGGCATTGTAGCAACTTACAGTACTAAAGAGCGACGTCCCGCTGAAAATGATGTTTTTTAATTTTCCATGTTACGACGTTGCACTCAGTCGTAGCTTAGGCAAAAAGGAGAAGGTTATATATATTAGGGTGTATCGAATTTTCTAGACTTTCAATGGCTAGTGATAAATTGATAAGTTTTGATGCGCTAATCACGAATATTCATATTCCATCGAAGACTAGAATTCTTAAAGACTCATCAGTGATGTCCATAAGCAAAGGTGGTTCACTAATATCATCCCAGTTTATCATATCTATATATTCTTGGCATAAAATTAATATTTGGTACTTTAAATGCACGTCTATTATTAAGGGGATTTTTCCTACTATTTAGAATTTTTTCCAATCTAACTGTAGATTTAACTCATCGTCGACTATCATTGTATTATTAGTATTAATGAAAATTTACGACACGGTATAAGTCACTCGTAGATTTGATCTCTGCGCGTGGAGTATCCTTGGTTTTCTTCCATTGTTGCCTTTTAATTTGTAAGTTCATTCATCTAATTTACTCCGTAAACTTTAAACATCAATGAGTTTGTATCTATTCGACCAACTTTTTTGCACCTTGAAATTCGTTAGATAAACGAAGCGCCCAAAGTGTGCAGTATTGAATATTCATATTAACCTGGAAAAAAATTACTAACTTTTTTGTTTATAATGTACATTTTTAATTTTTCTGTCTACATTTACTTTGAGAAACGTCTAATCTGTAAACTCCATTTGATTTTATTCCCTAATTTATAAAATTGAGCAAATAATCATGATTTGAAATGATAAAATATCAGAAATTTCTACATTTAACGCATTAACGTCTGAATAATACAAATTTGAACCGCGACAGTGGGCTCTCAAATTTTACTAAAATCGCAGTTTTTTACGCCACTACATTTCCTTGATGTTTTTGGGTGTGCTCTACCCGATGCAGCCATTAAAAACAACGAAATCTTCGAAAAGAGTCCCGATTTTTATACGAGTAAGTTGATAACATCGGTAATTTACGTGTTCTCCTCGTATTAACAGAATGGTTTACTTTATTCTTCACATGATGCTGGATAATTTTTTAAATCATATACAGAATGGACCATTTTAATCTATAATGGGAAAAATCTCGAAATCGGGGTTAGATAAAGAAAAGTTTCAGACAAAAGTTGCAGGGAACGAAGAGGGTCATTCAATGGTAATAGTGCATTTGACCTTGAATGCCATTTTTAAGGTCATTTGGGAGTTAAAATGACTTTTTTAGATGGAAACCCTTATTTTTTATCCCGGATTTGTAATGAGCGGGATATTTCACGAGAAAATGGTTATTATATGAAGGTCATTTCGAGGTCAAATGAAGGTCAAATTATGCGAAAATAGCTGAAATAGTGTCGATTGACGTGCTTTTAAAAAATGTTCTAATATCGCATATCTGGCCTGACTACTAATGGAATGAAATGTGTATGATAGAGAGTACTATCTCTTACTTTTGCCGTACTTCCCTTGTCGGACAAATTCCACACCTTTTCCGGACGAAATATTACTCGATTATTTTTGTAAAAGTTTCAAATTTAATATGCAGATAAATACATTGCGATTGTCTGAGATGTTTGATGGCCAAGAATTGCACATAATTGATACCCATATTCGGCTACTATAAATCAGCTTGAAAGAAGAATAAAACTCTGCACGAAAATGATAAAAAACTAGCATAAATGATTTTTTTTCAACCTCTCTATTTTTCGATAAACGATATTATAACCAGGTATTGAGTTATGCGAGAATCTCACTAATTTTAGAAAATAATATATTATCTCCCTTAAATTTTAACTCAAAATAAAGTCGTATTAAAGAAATAGCCAAATAGGGTATCGACTGCGCTTTTCCATCATTTCAAGCAAAAGTGTTAATTTGCTTATTTTACGTAAAATGTTCGTAGTTATATGCACTACATGCATTGCTCATGCTAATTAAGTGATAATATAACATTTTCAACGTTTCAGATGCGAAACAAGTAACTTAACACGTTGAAACGTTAGAAAAGCGTAGTCGCTCTCAGATATGGCAACTTTTTTTTATACGATTTTATCCTGAGTTAAAAGTTAAGGGAGATAATATATTCAATACTTTTTCAGTATTTAGTAGGCACTGCACTCGCTTATGTCCTATCTGAAGAAGACCCGAACCTAAGGTCGAAACGCCATTCGTAATAAATTGACAAACATTTCCAATTTCTTAACATTCCACAGCATTATAAAAATAATAATAAGTAACTGCCATCCATTTTTATTTTGAATTTATCATTTTACCTGAATATAACCCTGGATACTCATATTGTTTATTTCTTATTGCAATAGACCGAAATACAGCATTACTATTTTAAATCATTTAATTATATAAGATAGGTTTATAGTGTCTGCGTTTATAAACCCAAGATTATACCTAAATTTTTAATTTACAATTTATTATTTACTTCTCTTAGTTAATTTTCGATGTTTGTACCTTTTTCTGAAGAGGGGTTTAATCTTAGGCCGAAAGTACTTATTTCATTATTTCTAAATATTAAATTAAACTATTTAATATTTTACGAAATACAAGTGCTAATATTTAGTAGTAAATGACTGTTGTTTACTTGTTCTTGTTTTAATTTTTGCTGCTAACCGGTCAATAACTTTTTACTTAAAGTTATACCATTATTTTCTTTGTAAAGTTTATTGTAAAATATAGTTATAAGTAAAAAAATCGAATCGAATTTCATTAACTATATAGTTCGTGGAATGATATTGTCATTCAGCAGAAAGTCTAACAAGATAAATTTCTCAATTTCTATGAAGAAAAACTACTGTTCAGCGAAAGTATCAATAATTGAACATGGACTAACGAATGTGAAATGTTCACTATTAGAACTTCTAGTTTTTGTAGTGTCTTTATTTTTAACATTGTATATTGAAATAAATTGAAAACTAGAAGCACACTTTATTAGTTATAGCACTATCTTATTCTTCGGTATCCTGTATATTTAAAGCACAAACAATCGCCTAATGTCTATTATGTAGTATTAAATAAAAGGTGTTCTTGCAGTTGTACCACGCAATTTTCGATTGCTTGAAGAATTAGAACAAGGACAGAAAGGTGTTGGCGATGGTACAATCAGCTGGGGTCTGGAAAATGATGACGATATGACTCTTACCCACTGGACGGGGATGATCATAGGTCCACCACGGGTATGTAACCATTTTGTAGGTAAATTTAAAAAGTGCTTTTCTAAGTGTTTTGCGGCGTTTTTTCGGGTGCTGCCGCATTTTAATTTTTGCTGTTTGTATTGTTTAGGCTAATGCACCCTCAGAGGTTATTACATCGCAATATTTATGAACAAGCCGAGTGCTTGCATTTTTATATGTGCAGCATCACACGTTAGGATTTATATCAAAGTTTATTTACAAGCTATCCTCCTTTCCACGTAACCTTGCAAACGCTAAGTTTACTGAAATCATGTCCTAGAATTAATAAATATAATAAGACGAGCATTCTTGTATAATTCCCTGCTTTACAGCTGAGAGATAATTTACCTTTTCTCCACCCAGATAGCAACGCGAGTCTTATATCGCTCTCCGTGTGCAATCATACGTGTGAGTAAATCTCATTTATGAGTCTACTCCCATAACGTTTAAAAAAAAATGAATTTCTCATGTTTTCTCTAATCCTAATAAATACGTGTACGTCTATCGGGGTATTTTACGGTATAGGCTTAATGCGGGTGTGGATGTCATAGACATTATTTGCGATAACGATCTCAGTAAAATGGGCGAATGACGCCATTCTATTGGTCTTCCATAATTCGTATACATGTAAGGCTGTTGCTCGATCTAAGAATAATCCGAATAAAACAGAATTTCTTATGTTTGAAATTAATCTTGCAAATACTAATCCGATTCTCATTTCTGTTATTTATCGACTCCAAAAATTCACGATGCTAGACAAATTAAAGGATTGTTTGCAAATGATCGGACAAGAATATAATGGCATTATTGTTCTTGGCAACCTGAAAATTGACTTATGGGTACATTCTCATCAGTAAGGCCACTCTCATAATAGTCTATTTTATCTTTTTTTTAGGAAAGTAACAAATCTAGACACACGATTTTTGAGGTTTAATTATAGTACTTTTAAGCAGCTTTTACCCATTTTCGCTGCGAAAAAAGGACTTGTTTCTTGAATCAGAAAAAGATTCTTGTTTAGTATCAGTTATGTCATGGCCCATGAAAAATAAAATCTATTCAAAAATAACCAAATTGCGACGTTTTAAAAGTTATGTGCGTTTTTAATTTTTTTGTTATTTTTTTTGTTTAGAAAAAATCAATTTACAACGTATCGACATAATTATGGTTCATGAGATGGAGAGTTTAATTACGCGGATTTAAAAAAAAAACATTAATATTCGTTGAAAATTTACTGACTTATCACAGTCGCCAGTACGAAAAACGTTGTCTTCCAGAAAACACTTTTAAAGTTTAAAGTATAGTTTTTTCGGATTCCCGGACAAAAAGTCCAAACCAAAAAGTGCAGACCGAAAAGTCCACGGAAAAAAGTCCACACAAAAAGTCCAGACCAAAAATAAAATAGTTAATTAGAAGTATTTTATTTACAAATGTATAAATATAAAAATGTATAGATATAAAAATGTATAAATTTACAAACGTATAAATATAAAAATGTGTAAATATATAAATGTATAAATATAAGTAAGTTTACATATGTATATTGTAACCAAGTGTTTTGATGTAATCTAATTGTTTGTCTTCATGTGCGTACTCTTCGTAATTTTTTACGATGCTTGCGATCCGATCCTCAAGTTTCAGTAGATAACTTTTCGGTAAATTTTGCACTTTTTTTCTTAAACGAATTTCTCTTAATTTATATTCAATATCACAGTATTATATCCATATATGCGCAGTATTCACGGGTGACATCCATATAAGCGCAGTAGTCACGGGTGACATCCATATATGCGCAGTAGACACAGGCGGCATGCATATATGCTCAGTAGTCACTGGTGTATTCTATATATGCGCAGTAGTCACGGGTGACATGCATATATGCGCAGTAGTCACGGGTGGCATGCATATATGCGCAGTAGTCACTGGTGTATTCTACGCATGCGCAGTAGTCACGGGTGACATCCATATATGCGCAGTAGTCACTGGGACATCCATATATGCCCAGTAGTCACGGGTGACATCCATATATGCGCAGAAGTCACGGGAGGCATCCATATATGCGCAGTAGTTACCTCTGTATTCTATGTATGCGCTGTAGTCACGGGTGACATCCATAAACGCGCAGTAATCACGGGTGACATCTATATATGCGCAGTAGTCACTGGTGTATTCTACGCATGCGCAGTAGTCACGGGTGACATCCATATATGCGCAGTAGTCACCTAACCGTGACAATTTCATGACAAATAGGTTGTCATTTGTTTTTGGATATGGACTTTAAATACCTGTGGACTTTTTGTCCGTGGAATTTTCGGTTTGGACTTTATGTCCAGGTACCAGGTGTAGCATATATGCTACACCACGCTTCAAAGGGTTAAAGAGCTGCGATTGTTGGTTCTGTATGATAACCACTTAGATGCAGTGGTGGAACAGCTCGCTAATATCGATGGGCGAAGGAGTGACGATGCAACTTATAATATAATACAACGCAGAATAGTAATCCGAGAGTAGCTGCTAGAGTCTATCTAGGAAGCGAACGAAAGACAAGAAAACGACGCAATCGAGAATCGGCCTGTGTAAATTAAGGGATGCGTAGAATAACGGTATAAATCGATCTACTGTATTCTTTATCTTTTGTATAAAACGTATACTTTTTTGTACCTACTTTTATCGTGTATGTAATTATTGTAGTGTAAATTTTATACGTTAAATCAAAATTACTAATCACAAAAAGTGATAAAATGCTTATTTTTAGTATAGTTTGTAACAGGATTAATTCAGCGATTTCTCTTTATAACAGCCGGGCAATGTCCATTTTTTTACGTCAAAAAACGTTCATATCACCAAGCAGTGACCTCAAAGACCCTTTAGTGACCATTTTTAAGAAAAACCGGTAATATGTTAGAAATGTCATCAGTCACATTGATTTCGTCAATTTCAATTTTGAAAATCTGACCCCATATTTGAAATCAGCGCCCCAAAAACCCTTCAGTAACCATTTATAAGAATATCGGTTAAAGTTTTAAAAATGCCATCCGCCGTATTGGCTCCGTCATTTTGAATTTTGAAAACCTGGCCTCCTATTTGTAATCAGCGACTTCAAACACATAAATTTTCAGTTATTTAGCAATGCCGATTTGCAAACTTCAATCGATAGGCCAAAAATGAAATAATATATAAAAATCGCATTTTAAGCGCTACTTTAAACTCGTCATTATGAAATTTTGAAAAATCGCATGCACCAGTTTGAATCTGAAACATTTTGAACGCTATATTTTGCACATCCGAGTCCTGTGAATTGCAGTTTCCGGGTGTAATTTGACTAATTATGAAAAAATTTTTAAATTTGTGTTTAAAAAAAAAAATGAACCATCAAATCGAAATTTATAAAAGAATATCTTTTTGTCAAAGGATAAAACGAATTTTCAAAATGGAGGGTGCCCCACTGTTGTCTCGCCATAGAGAATTCGAGTGGTTTCACGTAGAGGCGTTTGGGAAGCTCCCGAGGTTGCGGGTCTTTTTTTTATTTGTATTAATTTTATTATTTTTAATAATTTTTTTTCAATTTCGGGATAAGTTGAAATTATAACTATTAAGGCAAAACTTAGCGGTTTTGACATCCAAGGTCACCACTAAAAAGTCAGTGAAATTTTATAAAACTCTTCTATCTAACATTTTTTCGTAAAGTGCCTTTCTTAAAAGTTATTCGTGGGTTTCCATGCTTCGGCCTCATCCCGTGAAGTGAGTATAACATTTATTATTGAAAAGCTTGGAAACAAAAAAAAGGCATTCCGAAATTTTAAATACTGATAGGAGTCAACCAGAGCTTTCATTTGGAATTACAAATTTAGAAAAAGGTCTTGTGGCGTTGAAAGCTTATTTCCACTACCACTGACGTATCTTTTTCTGCTATCGATACATCGCGCCTATCTTGAGCACCGTAGATACTATAGAGATGATTATAGAGCACCTTTAACGCTTTATTATGTAGAAAGATATAAGCTGACTAGCGTATACCGGGCAACGTGCATTGTTAATCGGAGCGCCCAACACATTTCGGCGAAGTACTAGTGTCGCTATCACGCCATCTTGGCAGGTCAATGTGAAAACCTCAATCTCCAATTTGAAACCTGCACTACGTAAGAAGATGTAAGAAGCAGCAGGTGAGACCAGTCGACAAACCAAGGCTTGCTTTGTTCTTCAGAAATGCACAAGGCAATGACTTGTCAAGCAGACAGTTCCTGAATTGGGACATTTGGGTTCTTCATTCGCGAGTAATCATCTTCTACAATAATGCATTATACATGACAGTATCAAAGGCTTTCTGAATATCCAGGACTGCAGCTCCTGCATGTCTTTTACTGTTGAACTCTCTAGTTATGTGATTTGTTGATCTGGCTAATTGCTTTACTGTATTGCGATTTTTGCGAAATCCAAACTGTTCACTGCTTATTTGATTTTCTGATGTACAAATGTGATTAACTCTAATTTGAATTATTTTTTACATGACCTTACTAATATGATTTATAGGCTAATTGGTCTGTATATCTCTAGTATTTCGGATTTTTATTCAGTTTTGAAAGTAAAATAAGTTTTTAAGTCTTCCATACTTCAAGAAATATCCAAACATTATTACTGCATTCATCAATTTTGTTAATTATGTAATACATAATAAATTAACCCTTTTTTGTGGCAATGTCTTTAATGATGTTCTCTCAGAGCACCGGAACGCCACGGTAGCGGCTTTGGAACTTCCAGACCGAAGTAATCGTAGAATGCAAAATACGCCTTCAATTTTGATGGAATCGTGCTGGAAACATATTATTCAGGAGGCATTTTCATCCAAGAATGGACGTATTTCGCCCTATTTGCAACAAAAAATTTAAGCCCGTAAAAAAAATGATTTTTGACGACCCTTTTGGAAGGCACAAGTACACAGACTTTACGCGTGTTAGTGAGCACCACAAAAACGATGAATTACTCATTATCCGTAGCATTTTTGTAGTAGGGGAGCCCATGCAGGGATTTCGGGATTTACTCAAGCCCGTCAGAATAACGTAAGGGGGAAGCCTTACACCCTGTTAAGTACCCCCAGCAAGTATGAAACCTGTATATAGAGGGGTGCGCCCAGGCTAGCCCGTCAGATTAGTAAAAAAAAATCGATCATGTGCAAAAATCGAGCGCGTCAGATTAAGGTAAAATTAGTTAAAGTACATGAAAATATGTGTACATGTCACTAATCTGACGATTTGGGTGTGCCGCAAGAAAATGGGAAAGTGAAAAACTTGCAAAAAAAACGTTACATAGGTTTACTCGAGCGCGTTAAATTTTTTTTTAATTTTGAAGAAAATCACTCAAAAATCAAGAAAATAACATAATCTGACGTTTTCCGTGTGACGAAGTATCTAAAATCATAAATTTAGTGCTCCGCGTCCCTCTGTCTTTCTAGTAGCCGCGCCGGCGCGGCGGAGAGGCGCCCTCTGTTCCCTTCTCACTATTTCTGCTACAAATTGGCTGCGACGCCATTTTGTATGCAGTCCACCACGTGTTTGCCACTGATCGCGCATTTGTGATTGTTATATTTAGTAATATGTTTAAATTTGAAAGGCATCACTGATTAAGCATAAGGTATTTTTTACGATTATCCCAACGATTATACGTACTAAAACTTTAAATGCATTTTTCTCAAAACAAAGTTTCTCGAGCTGGTTGACATGATTTTGAAAAAACTGTGTGACCGATTGGACGAAAGTAATAACACTTTTTATTATTTTCGTCCGCCATATTATTTCCGCCCTCTTCAATTTTGGAAATCTGCAGCCAGATTTATAATCAGAGACTCCGACAACCCCTAGTAACAAATTGCAGCCATTTCCTGAGTAAAGAAGAATGTATACCGTAAAGAGGTACCAAAATTAGAACAAAAAATTGTTTAAACCCTCAGATTAAGGTTATTCCTCCACATAATCGTCAGAGTAAGGTTCAGCACACATAGGACGTCAAACTGAAGCCTTCTGCATATATTAATCTGACGCGCTCGAGTAACTACATGCATTGATTTTTTTTTACATTTTCTTTAACTCACCACGAGTTTTCGTCACGTTCAAAACGCCAGTATTTATCTATCATATATAATGGTAGCTTCTTTAGGGCTCACTTATCATCCCTTATGAATATCTGACGCGCTCGAGTAAATTTTTTTTTTCATTTTTTTTTATTCCTTCGTAGGACCGCCCCCACCACCCAAAACGTTAGATTAATATTCATCCCTTATCAGGAACACATGGCGCGACTACACTATGAATATCTGACGCGCTCAAGTATTCCAATTTTACGGGTTTTTTTACATTTTTGTAGCCGCCTGTAGGCTCTCCCCACCACTAAAATGAAAAACTTCACATAACCTTTTTTTTTTTTTAGCATATTATAATCTTGATATTCTAAAGGTTTCCACTGCGCTCGAGTAACTACACATTAAGCATCACGGGCTCCCGTACTATTGCTAGGACATCAGCGATGGTTGACAATTTTTTTGTTTTTAAAAATTTGTTATAAATAATTGCATTATATAGCCTACTAAAATGGGCCGATATTTTCGATTTGGATTTAAAAATTAGTAGTGGGCTAAAAATTTGGAATCAGGCTGATCTTGTACTTTTACTGTCTCAAAAGTCCCCATCCGTACAAAAATTGTAGCTGGCGAAATTCCGCAAAATTTCGTTTTTTGAAAAAGCTTCTACGATCAACAGAAGCCGAGATAGATTCTTTTCAAATATTGGCAGTTTTGCGGATCAACTGTAACGCGCGCAGGGATGGGGTGTTTTTCGCTTATAAGTAAAAAATAACCATTCGGATCGCAAAATGCTTCCCGCAAAATAAGAGTTGCAGAGGATGAAATTACCAACAATTTCCTTTTTTATGTAATGCTATACGTTCAATATTTACGGAGATATGAAAGGCTAAAAAACAAATTAACGCCAAATCGGAACTTTTTTTGCGATAAAATCAATAATTACTCTAAAACCGTGCTTCGTCTGTGAAAATTTTATATAAACAAAATGAAAGCTTACAAAATGTTCTACAAGAATGACTTTATCGACATTTTTTGTAAAATTAATAGCAATGATAAACTGGTAATTGAAAACGTGGACAATTTTTAATTTTTATGAATTTTGTGAAACTAAGCAACTTTAACGCCATGAGCAGTTTTTTTTCAAGTCATTCTTGTAGGAAATTCTCTAAGCTTTTATTTTGTTGAAAAACTCAATACCAACAAAGATATTTGAAAAAAAAGGAATGTAAAAAAATTTTGTACTCACTTTTTTTTGAAAATTTACAACTTTTTAGCATATCATTTTGTAACAATACAGCCATTACTAATGATTTAATGGCTCGCATTTCCTTTATATCTATAAAAACCAGTAAAATCAGTTGAAAACATATTTCGAAACAAAAATTTTACGCTTGCTTTTACACAAAAATTGCAATTGTTACTAATTTTGACTTTTTTGCATGAAACTTCAAACGGCTATAGGTAAATTCAGAGTCATCTGAATAAGTAACTTAAAAAACTTTGTTTTATTGACAAAATTTGGAGTAATACATTTTGGTAACCAATGAAAAAAAAATCTTTATAAAAATGTAAACAAACACGTATTCCTTTATTTCTCAAGTAGAATATTGCATCTTGAAGTTAATTCTTAACGTGCCAACGGTCTGCCTGCATCATTTTAGATGGATTCCGCATATGGGGCAAAATTCCTCAAGTGGTCCAAACGAAAAAAATCAATGTAGCCCAATCGAGCTGCAAATCGGCTCACTTGTTGCTCTATCACATAGTAGTCCATGGCCCAAAATTTATTTAATTCCGTCATAATTCGCTGAGATAGAAGGGGGTGAAATTTTGGTGCTCTGCCGATATGTCGTGTATTTAACCGCGTGGAACTTTTTATGCATCGATCAAAATAGAAAGTTATATTAGAATTTTTTTCTTCGTTATTTTATGCCCTTGCACCAGTTTATATTTATTTTTGTCTAAAATCAAAATTTATATTTTGTTATATATCCCCATGGAGACATTGAGCATGCGCTTTAGACACTATCAAATTGGAAATGTGCCCGGACGGTAGTATGATAGGGTTTTTGACTGAATACAAAAGGTTAGCTAAGTCAAGGCGACCCCCTGCTCGTAACCGTCCGTGTTATTCAAGAATGGGTACAGTCGGCAGAATTGGCTATCTCTCGGAAAGTCTATGGTTCAGAACTTGACCCATCCTGGGAGCGCTCGTTAGTCTTTAGAATGGATAATTCTCGCGGAAAAGATCTCGATTGAGCTAGTGAGTGTATGCGATCAAGCTGAAACTAGATACTCGAGGGTTTTTAGGGCCGCTGATCACAAATCTAGTCTCAGATTTTGAAAATACAAAATGGCGGACCAAATTCCCAAAAAAGTTACTTGACCAAGCGGAAACTGGGTACTCTGGGTTTTTTTTAGAGTTTTGCTTTCTTGGTATTATTTTTTTCATTATTTTTGGCATCTGTATGTTTTTTGTTTTTTTCTCTTTTTTCTGTTTTAATCTTTTTACCATAATCACCATTGATTTCATGAATTTGATTAGCAAAGTTAGAATCGCCATTTTGAATTTTCAATATGTAAGGCTGGATTTGTGATCAGCGACAATAAAAACCCCCGAGTACCCAGTTTCAGCTTGACCAATTATTTTTTTCATAATTTTGGTTCGTCATATTGAATCCACCATTTTGAATTTTCAATATCTTAGGCGGGATTTGTGATCAGGGACCCTAATAAACCCCGAGTACCCAATTTTAGCTGTTTTCCGGGAAGAGAAAAATGTATGCTTCAAAGGGTTAAAAGTTGTTGCGTGACTTCATCAATTATAAAACTCCAATTTTGTAATATCTGTATATTCTTTACCAATAAATAAAAGTACTTTAGCCTTATGCACAGGTATGTCAAACAGGTGCAAAAGAAGTCTCTTCATTACTTGGACGTTTTGAAGAATACGTTTATGATTTTATCTACATTCCAAGGCTGTTCTTTTACAAATAATAATTATGCATTTACATTATTTTTCTCGTCAAACTTTCGATTAATATTTAGAAACTGAAGAGCATCACGATTCAGGGCCCAAAATAGAAAATTTATTTCAAAAAAATTGTCTTATAACAATTTGTTTAAGTTACGTCTGTTCATTGGCCCATATAGACCCATGCATACCACAGCTTCTACCCCCATATACGGGCATGAATATCGCCCATTATCGTGTGTGTGTCATAAAAAATAAATTTGTAAATTAAATTGTTATTTTTAAAATAATCTCTCTTCAGTGCACAGGTTCACGCGGGGAAAAATATTTCATAATTTATCATGACAATTCGATCTTGTAAAGTTTTAGGTTTCTTCCAGATTTTGTTTCTCACAAGCAAGACGTGTCGAACAAAACTATGAATAGAGCTTTCATGGCTCGTGATTGTCGAATGCAAATTTGTACTTTATCCACCGAAGATTATTGACATACATTGATTATTATTAGTTAACAAATTTAAATGTATCATTTATTTTAAATTTTTCCTTGCATTTGATTGACGAGTGCGTTAAATGTACTTGCAAATACCAGTACACATTTCTCTCTGAGATTATCATATAAAGTTTGTAACGAATCGGAGTCTAAACGATAAAATCTCTCACGAATCGTTCACACATAAAATATAATATGTCAAATTATTAGTCAATAGCATAATAAATAAATTAAAAATCATATTAAAATTATAGATTGGAATCGCTGGTGCTGAAATAAAAGTCGTAATTATCTTTAGTCATTCAATTAAAATATATTTCTCTTTGAATTTTATAAATAATTGAATTCGTCAATGAATACTTCTTCACACTCATACCAAACATACTCGAAGTCAAACGCAAATATAAATAAAAATAAGAGTCATAATTATAAAACAAGTTGTCGAGTCGTTGGTACGTCTGTGGAGTCATTATATATAAAAATTGTCTCTAACGTCGTCAACGACGGAATAAATTAACATTAACGCGGACACACATACCTATTGCATACATACACCCATACATATATACATATATACATATTACACATAAATAATTTAGGGCGTTACACAATATAATAAATTACAAGGCATATATTTTAAACATACCGCGTTTCGGTGGAGAGAAGGAGCATTCTTTTAGTTCTTCCCATGATTATGCTGCGTCCATTTTCGTTCTGTTCTCCGTCGTCAAGGTTCTTCATCCGGAGGACCGTCAGGAATCCACCAGTCGAAGTCGATCGTGTAATTGATGGGTGAGCGCCTCCCCGGGTACCCGTTCTTGTGATAGCCGTCACTGCTTCCTGCACTTTTTAAAGCTTCAAAAAGGGGAAGCGGACGGCCAATTCTCTTCTTTCTTCTTATTGTCAAATATGGGGAGTGGAATGCGCTCACCTTAGTTCTTCGACCTGGTGGGTCAGGTTTTCCTTAGGACACCGCAGATTCTCTGGAGCTCCGGACCCGTCCTGTCGACCTCGTGGCTCTAATGTCTGCAGGTCCGGATTGCGGTGTCCACGTCCTCGTTGTCGGGAGAAGAGAGAGCGAGTACATCCCCGGGAGTCCTATTTATAGGCTTGGATCCTCTCCGGGTTCACCCAACCCCCTCAGTCAGTACCCGGAATTGTGGACGGAACTGTCAGTTTTTGAACGTCATTCGTCAATTCCAAACTGACAGCCCGCCCGTCACATTTGAAGTCCGCGCCATTTCTCGGTATTCGCACATGCGCCCTCAATCCTGCCTGATTCGTCCTTACTGCGCACAGAGCGCTCCGACCGCGCTCGGAGCGTCGCGTCGTGATTCTTCGGGTCTCTCCGTCTTCCCGCGTTCGATCACCAAGGCAGGTGAGGTTGGGTTTAATTAGTCGCACGTACGAATCCGTCGTCTTTTTTCATCGCCGATTTTATTAATTTTCCCAGTCATTTTTCTTCATATTTTTGTTTTTAGCTCCTCCTCTCCTTTACTCCTTCTCTCCCGCTCGCGGTCGAGTCAAACGGCTCGTTACAAGTTTTAAGGATTATTAGTACGCGTGTTTTATTTCAATGAGAAGTCTGAATAATTTCAGTTCAGTTCTGGGCACAGAAAATAAAGTTTATCGTATTTCTTGTTTTAAAATGATTTACTGATGATCATTTCATCGGGACACGCCGATAGGTGTTCTAACCCATTTAACTCCCCTTCACATAAGGGAAAAAATTTAATAAAATTACCGAAACAAATTCAAGAGATGCTTCTAGATTTCTCTGAGAAGGCCAGCATATGTCGGGAATGTCGAAAAATAGCCATAGAAAGCCACCATTTTCCCTGGGGGAAGTAAAACGTGACGTCAGAGGGCGATAATGGATATTTGGTCGTTTGATTGGAGTTTTCACGGCCCGCATACGATGATGATGATCATGTTGATGAAGATGACGACGTGGTGACGTTGGGGTGACGTTGGGGTGACTGGGGTGACTTTGGGGTGACGATGGATGATCATAGGGTGACAATAGATGATCTTAGGGTGACTTTGATGGGACCTTTGGGTGGCGTTGGGTGACCTTAGAATGGTCACAATAGCGCCGAGGAAGCCTACACATACCTGGGAGTGCCTAAGAGTTAAAATCGTTAAGAAAAACCGGCGCCATCTCCGTCAGATCTCGTCATCAGAATCTTTTACAATTTTAGAAATTCAAAATCGCGCGTGAATTTTTAAAAATTCATCGGATTTACTTGAAACTCGTTACTCGGGGTTTTTTGGGGTCGCTGATTACGAATCTGATCTCTGACATATATATTGAAAATTTAGAGTACATAGAGTACACAGTTTTTTTCTCGATCAAGTAAATTTTCACATTTCCATCGGCCATCTTGGATCCGCCGTTTTGGATTTTTAAAACCTGACTTCAGAATCGTAATCAGCGACCTCGAAAACCTCCGAGTAACAATTTTCAACTGTTTTCCATGTAAAGAAAAATGTATGCCGCAAAGGGTTAAAGATCGAATGCATTCCCATAAGTACCATTGGTAAAGCTTCCAACCATAAACTACCTTCGTGGCATTTAATCGCAGCTTTTAATTGCTGATGTGTCCTTTTCACCATACATTTTTCTTGCGTATAATAAGTAGTCGTTCTAAACCTCTTCATACATAGTAATTAGTATATTTCCTTAAATAGATTCGATTCAAATTGTGAATTCCTATCTTGCCACTTTAACTGGAATTCCATATCTTGTTATTAACTATAAGAAAAAATTCGTTGCAACAGTCGGTGCCGTTATATTCTGCATGGGAATTGCCTTCACCCGTCTTGTGAAAAGGTCAATACGTGTCAGACAATATTTAAAAACTCTACACGTTTCAAGAGAACTTGATGATGAAGATGGATTTTTCATCGAAGTCAACATGGACGATGTCCGGAATGTTGACGGATAATTGTCTGTTCGTTCTTCTGTTTTAGCGGAGCTTCCTCATCGGCTGAACGTTATAAAGATACAGCAAGAGCGTTTAAAGGAAATACCACCTCACCCTCAAACTATGAAACAGCTTCAAGAGGTACGCAAAGAAGAGGTTCACAGCTTGAGTAGTATAAAAAGAATCTTGTCGGGGATAACTTTTTACTGCATGATACTTACGAAAACGACTATCTCTAGATTTGTTACCAAACACATTTTAAGAACACTATATCGAAGTGCAACTTTGTTTGTAGATGGTGCATTTAAAGTTGTACCACTTTTTGTCACCATCAGCACAGTTAAGGAATTAGCGTTAACGGTAGAACGCGTCATAGCCTTCTCATTTATGTCTGCTTTGCTCGAGTCACAACAGGAGGGAGATTAGTCCAAGGTATTTGATGTCGTAAAATCCGAATCACAGTGTTTCGGAATTTCGTTTTTTTACCGTACACAATTATGTCTGATTTTGAGGTGGCTATAATAAATGCAGCACAAAAGAAGATCGGAAATATGTTACATTTGTGCCTCTTCCATCAGTGCTGAAATGTTTTCCGACGAATAAAGTCGCAGCGTTTGGTAGTTATGTTCAACAGTGAAGACGACCACATGATTCGAGAAGCGACGAAGATTGTGTGTGCTCTTGCATTTATACCATGAGTTGCCTGGACATATTTACATCCTTTCACTCTTACATGAATCGTAGTTTTCATCAAATGATGCGTCTTGTAGTCCTGCTTAGTCACATTGTGGATGGAATTTCGGGACACGGTCAATCGCGCCAAGTAACCTCTCTGATTTGGATATCTCTGCCAGTAGCATTGTAACAACTCCCTTCTTAAACTATCGGTCCACACGATCGTTCTACATCCTTGCCGAGTTGATACACCCCGATCATGCTTCCCACTGAGGACTCTCCCCTATACAGCTAGGATTTCGCTAATGCCCAATCGATTCGCAAACATAAAGTTGTTACTTAAAAAGAAAGTTACCTTCATGTATAACGCAAGAATGTACGGAAATTACATTAGTCGCCTTTTACGATTGACACGTAACAATCTGGAAGTATTCTCTACCGTTTCCAGACGAAATTTTATTAATCATATTATTATTAGTCTTTTGGTGGAGGGGGAACTGCATTGGGCGCTATAGAGGGCTGACGATGTTGTTAAACCCACCGTGCATCGGATTCCCTTACCCTGTAATGTTATTGAGAAGGTTTACCGACTAAAACCTTAACTTCTTGTGGCGCTTTTTTCTCTTCGTGCACCGTCTGCAGCAGCATATTACTCCGATGTTTATCTCCTCGGCTGCCTACCATTTCGCAACTACAACCACTCCCTCTAACAGTCTGGTTAGTGGTTGCAGGATCTCGCGTGATCCCAGCAGAACTGCAATCTGCATTCGGCCTGCGATGGAATTTGCATGTTGTTGGCAGGCCGAAATGCTTTTGATGTTTTCGAGGAAAGTTGGTCTCATTTCTTCCAACACTCCAATTATCAGCACGACGAGTTTGATTTTGAATCCTCGATACAGGTTGCTCTGAGATCTCGTATGTTAGCCCTGAGACGCACTGGGCACAGATTGATGACTGATTAAGCTTCCTGTGCACCACAACATCCCACGTTGATTTCGCGCCGTCGAAACTGGTGTGGCAACGGATAGTAGAACAACGAGGCTGCAAAATGGGTGTATCCGGCTGCAAGGACAACTTGCTTATCGACAGGTGTGTTTGTCAGGACGCAGTCCAGTACAAGCGTCACCTGTCGATAGCCTGGCTGGATTACATGAAGGCGTATGACTCAACATCGCACGAACTTTTAAGCTTGTTGCTCAAACGCCTCCATGTCCACCCAAACATAGTGAGAATTGTAGAAGACCTGATGCCTCTTTGGAAAACACGCTTTGTCATGACAACGGGCAAGCGTCGAACCATGTCTAGACTGGTTCAATTCCAAAGAGGTGTCTATCAGGGAGATTCTCTGAGTCCTCTGCTCTTCTGCATTTCACTATTGCCTCTACCCGTTGCTCTCCGAAAATCTCAAGGGTACATGTCTGGACCGCCTGGTGAACGTGTACATAAGATCACCCATCTTTTCTATATGGACGATCTTAAATTATACGCATCAGGCGAGGATCAATTACATCGATCTCTGAACATCGCCCTCACATACTCGAGAGATATCGGCATGGAATTCGGATTGGACAAGTGTGCAGTCGTTCATTTGCACAGAGGAAGGTCAGGCTCCCATAACAACGATATGGAGCTCGTCAACGGAAATGTCATCCGCCACCTTAGCGCCGAAGAAGCCTACACATACCTGGGCATACCTCAAAGGCATGTCCCGGATGTATAGGCTGCTAAAACCACGATCATTAAGAAATACCGGCGCATTCTCCGTCAGATCTGGTCATCAGAATTGACCGGAGAAATAAGGTGGCAGCCACGAATATGTTGGCCGTATCACGAGTGCTCTATTCATTTGGAGCACTGAAGTGTAACGTTGACGAGCTAAGGGATCTTGACCGAAGCACATGGAAGATGATTTGTAGGCAACGCAGTTTGCATCCAAGATCTTCCGTGGAACGAATGTATTTGCCCCGAAATATGGGAGGTCGTGGCCTTTTAAGCCTGGAGTATATGCATGACCGATTGGTCCTCGAGACAACTTGCGACGTGATTAATCGGAAGGGGCCGTTTTTGTACAACGCGGCGGAACAAGCGGCGCGAAACCTCGGTCTGGTTTTCAACGTGGGACGTGGTGGTGCACAGGAGGCTGAATCAGTCATCAATCTGTGCCCAGTGCGTCCCAGGGCTAACATACGGAAGGAACAACTCCGTATTTTGGAGGGAAGGTATATCGACAAGCAACTCATTCCTCCCAGCACTCCAATTATCAGCACGACGAGCTTCATTTTGAATCCTCGATACAGCTCGCGAATCTCGAACAAGAGTTCCTGATATTTCATCCGTTTTTCGTCCTCTTTGCTGACTATATTTGTTTCTGCTGTTGCAGAATACTCGATGACGAAGATGGATTTGTCATCGAAGTCAACAAGGACGATGTCAGGCTTATTGGCTGATACTTGCCTGCTCGTCGGGAATGAGTAATTTCAAGCCGGCTGATCTTAAGAACGAGAAGGTGATATCTGCCGACAAGCCAAGTTGTCGGACATTTCGAAACAATTGTCCATGCAGTGGCTTGTCGATATGCCTTCCCTCCAACATACGGAGTTGTTCCTTCCGTATGTTAGCCCTGGGACGCACTGGGTCTATGTGAGGGCGATGTTCAGAGATCGATGTAATTGATCTTCGCCTGATGCGTATAATTTAAGATCATCCATATAGAAAAGATGGGTGATCTTATGTACACGTTCACCAGGCGGTCCACACATGTACCCTTGAGATTTCCGGAGAACAACGGATAGAGGCAATAGTGAGATGCAGAAGAGCAGAGGACTCAGAGAATCTCCCTGATAGACACCTCTTTGGAATTGAACCAGTCTAGACATGGTTCGACGCTTGCCCGATGTCATGACAAAGCGTGTTTTCCAAAGTGGCATCAGGTCTTCTACAATTCTCACTATGTTTGGGTGGACATGGAGGCGTTTGAGCAACAAGCTTAAAAGCTCGTGCGATGTTGAGTCATACGCCTTCATGTAATCCAGCCAGGCTATTGACAGGTTACGCTTGTACTGGACTGCGTCCTGACAAACACACCTGTCGATAAGCAAGTTGTCCTTGCAGCCGGATACACCCTTTTTGTAGCCTCGTTGTTCTACTATCCGTTGCCACACCAGTTTCACGGATTTCTCAATACGTTCGTTCAAGATGTTAGTGAACAATTTGTATAACGTATTGAGACACGTGATCGGTCTATGGTTTTTCGGATCAGACAAGTCTCCCGATTTTGGGATCAGTGTCGTTCGGCCCTCCACCAGCCAGTGCGGAATGGGTTGGTCCCCATTTATATAAGAGGTGAATATTCGGGCTAGGTGTTGATGGACAGAAGTGAACTTCTTCCACCAATAGTTGCTAATTCCATCCCAGCCCGGCGAGGAGAAATTCCTCGCTCCTGTGATTTCATTTTTCACCTCCAATGCACTGACGGGTGGGCAATCTTCACTTTGTTGTGTGACGTCGTCCCACAACTCGGTGAAGATTTCAATACCTGGAGTGTCTGCATTAAGCCTAGATGTTTTCTCGTAGATGCTCCCCCAGAATTCCTCAACTGAGGCCATCGACGGAAACTCTCTTGAGGCTGTGATACGATGTTTGAAAAGGTTGGAAGGATTCATCCAAAATATTGAGTTTTGTCGAATTCCATCCTCCCGTCTTTGCAGCCTCTTTTTGGTATCGGCCAAAACCCGAATTTTATCCGCCAAACGTTGCTTGATGTTAAGCAACTTCAGCTTATTCAGTGTGTGATAGTAAGTCTGCAGTTGTGCGAACTTTTTGACTTTAGCCGTAAATGAACGGTCAGATGTTAAATAGTCGATCACACACTGAATTCGGGAAGCGAGTTTCCGTGTCAGTCCAATCGTGCCGTTCAATTGAGACATGCGTTTTGTAATCTGCCGACTCCCCGATGTCTCTGTCAGATTTCGCGGAATCACCAGATCACTTGCAGCCTCGTAAACGGCACAATTGACTTGCCACAGGTCGCAGTCATCTGGAAGAGCATCCAGAGGTAGGCTATTTGCTCTGTCTATTTCTCGTTGTTTTTAAGAGTGAAGTTAAAGCCGCCATTATAGACCTCAAAGATAAAATTGAGCAGGACTCTGAAATTAGAGCTCTCCGGGAGAAGGTTGACCAGCAAGCGAAACGCCTGGAATCGCAAGACAAAGTCTTTTACCGGAAAAATATCCGGATTCGTGGGTTGCAGCTTACCGGCGACATCGAAAAAAGTGTGGCCAATTTTTTGAAAAACACCTTCGACCTCGAGGAAGTTGTAGATGCTGCCTATGTTATTAATAAAGCTCCGCAAGTTATTTTAGTTTATCTGACTTCTATCAGCGCTAAAAATCATATCATGGCCACGAAGAAAGCGATGCTAGCTGGTAAGAAGTATATTTTTATCGACAATGATATGACGGAATTGGAGGAAAATGGACTTCCACGCCAGAGAGCTGATTAGAGCATCGAAAAAGGATAATGAGACAGTCAAGAGAGCATACCAGAAAGTGCTAGTCAATGGTACGTGGTGGACTTGGTCGGAGGAAGTAGACATGTTTAACTGTGCCCCACCGTCATCCGCACTTCACGGCACATCTGTACAAGCGCCGAATTTTCATTACAGTCCCGTCGTCGTCATCATCGTTCCACGCCATCTTCTCGTCGTAGCGGCGCTTCATCTTCGTCAGCTGCAGATGCCTCTGTAAAGAATTCGCTAAGTTTAGTTTTTTGGAATGCGCATGGGCATCAGAATGCTAATTGTAAATTACTTTTTCCTGGAATTGACTTGATAAATATATCTGAGACCTGGTGTCAGGATGCAAATTTACTGAGAGAGTTAACTTCGGAAACTTCCTTTCTTTTCTCCCCACCCTCACGGCTCGTCGAACGAAGTCGTTATAGTGGTGGTCTGGTCTTTTTAACACGCACTGAGCTTGAACTTCGGATTTGAAACATTTTTTCCAATTGGATTTTTAATCAAATCAAAAACATCCCAGTTAAGTTAAGATTTTACATCTCGCCGAACGCGAACCTTACCACTTTGCTTTCTGATCTGGAAGTAGTACTATATGACCTTAAAGATGAGTTTATTGATTGTATGTTGGTACTCGGTGGATACTTTAATGCAAGAACCGGCTCACTCGATGATAATTTAGATTTAAATGACTTTATCAATAGCGCCAATGTTCCCGAATGCAGAAGGTCCCACGATTTCCAGCTGACAAGCAGATGTTCTACATTGTATGACTTTATGAACGCCAATGGGATGGTTTTAATTAACGGCCGGTCATTATCTGACACGCCGGCTCATTTTACTTTTCATGGAACAAGGGGTTTTAGCGTGATTGATCTGGTTTGGGTGTCGGCACCTCATCTTTCGTTCATTAATGACCTTTGGGTGGGTGAAGATCTTCATAACTCGGATCATTTATCAGTCCGCTTATACCTATATCTGAGTTCTTCGAATGCGGCAATCGGGATACCCAGGGTTCAACACATTACAGGAACGCGAATTAAATTTGTAAAGACGGTCGACGGGTGTCGTAATTTTAGAATTGAATTAAGCTCTATTAGGCCAGTTATTTAAGACTTTTAGTTTGCAAATGAACCGACACGCAATTTTATTTTTTCTATGTGTAGGGGGAGGGGGGGTCTACAAAAGCTTATTTCCAAGTTGTTGTAGTCAGGGGGGCGGAGCTTTTTTTGGGGGGCAGGGGGAAGGCAAAAATCGTTTTTTCGCTGTAACTTACGGCGCGCATCTCCTTCACGGCGGCCATTTTATGCGCCCATCGACAGAGTCGACGGACGGGAAGCCTGCCTTCTATGGTCTATTTTTGACCAATCGGATCGAATCACGGCTCAGTTTCTTCGTCTTTTCAAGCTCTACAACTTTCATAATAGATGGAAAAGTACTATCTGTTAACCAAACCGGGATAAATAAAAAAAACGAAAAAATTTGATTTTTCGATCCATTAAAACGGCTATAACTCGAAAAATATTTAGTTTAAGTGGATGGTCATGAGATAGAAAATTGTAGGGCTTGAAAAAAGCTACAAAATGCGTGGTCATACGGTCAATTTGGTCAAAAATTCGCAAAGTTACAGCGAAAAAACGATGTTTGCCTTCCCCTCTGCCCCCCAATAAAAGCTACACACCTCTGACTACAACAACTTGGAAATAACTTTTTCTAGACCCCCCCCCCCCCCCCTTACACATAGAAAAAATAAAATTGCGTATCGGTTCATTTGCAAGCCAACCCCCTTTTTTTCTTAAATGATTGGCCTATATGTCAACTTTTGAAGAAGGAACTGAGGAGCAGAATCCAGTTTCTCAACACCAGGCTTTGATTAAGGACCTAAAAGAAACTGCGCTAAAGACAGAAATTCACTATATTTAAAATGCTTCGGGCAGATTCTCGACAATCAGCCGAGTCCTGGCGTGAGCACTTTTTGTCCTTATTTCCGCAAATCTCAAACTCTCCTAGTGTGGTTTCTGGGACTTATGATCCGGGTCTGGATTTGATTTTTACGTTGGCAGAACTGGAGGCCAGCATTAAAGGATTGAAAGTGGGTAAAGCGTATGGTCCGGATGGCCGTCCAGCAGAAATCTTTAAGCTTTTAGATCATGCTTGGCTTTCGAAAGTAATCAATATTTTTAGTAAGTTTTTTGAGCTTGAAGCATTTCCTCCAGACTGGGCACAGGCATCCGCGTTTATGTTGTTCAAGAAGGGCTCACGAGAGGACCCGGCCAACTATAGAATAATTGCCATCTCAAATGCGATTTCCAAAGTGTTCTCGCAAATAATATGTAAGCGGTTTGCAGACTGGGCTTTATAAAACAATATTCTACCAGAGGAACAGTCAGGTTTTAGAGCGAGAAGGTCTACCGACGATAATATTTTTAGTATTTTAGTTACCGTACGAATCGCTCTGCGCAGAAAAAATCAAAACTGTTTTGTTTATTCGTAGATTTTAAAAGAGCATTTGATTCAGTTCCTCATGTATTATTATGGAGGAAACTTTATGGCTTTGGTGTCAGTGCCAAATTCGTCCGAGTACTGATAGCCATGTACCAAACGGCTTCACTCTCTCTACATAATGCTAACTCTCCTTGAACTGCTCTGTGACAGAGGGAGTGTTACAGGGAGAAATTCTGAGTCCGCTTCTATTTACTCTATACCTTGCAGATATGGCAGCCTTTTTTAGGGGCAAAGGAGTTAGATGGGTGGACGTCACGAGTACCCTTGACCTTCTGATGTTGCTTTACGCAGATGATCTCTCGATCTTCGCGTATTCGTCTGCAGATATGCGTAGAAAGCTGATTTTGCTCGCCGACTATTGCGATGAAAACGGTCTTAAGGTTAATATAGAAAAAACGAAAATTGTATGCTTTAGAAGAGGAGGGCAGCTGGACTCCTCCTCTAGGCACTTTATATATAAAAGTACCTCCGTCGAGGTTGTTAGTATATATCGGTATCTCAGGATAACGCTCTCCTCTCCAGCCCAGGGTTTGCTGGCTAGTAAAGAAGCCATTAATAAGACCAACGCGGCCACAACCTCGTTACTGTGCATAATCAATTCTGCTAAAGTTGATGCCTGGGATGCGATTTGGAAGCTGTACAGGGCCATTATTGTAGCCACGCTTTTGTATGCGTCTCCGCTATGGAGTTTAAGATATCTGGCAAATCTGGAATCTTCGCAGTTGGCATTTTTCAAAAGACTTTTTCATCTCCCACGCAGTACTTCCTCTGCCGTACTGCGTCTGGAATTGGGTGTATATCCTACAGCTGTTGAAATTCTAAACCGGTCTTTAAAATGGGTAATTCGAGTGTTGCGCATGCCGGATTCCAGACTTCCCAGAATAATTTTACTTAGACTACGTGAATTTTCACTGGCTAACCAGTCTGATGTACCATTTAATTGACTTCTCCAACTCAAAGCTTTATGTGGCAGTCACGAACTGTGGGACAATTTTGATGCAGATTATTGGGAGCAAGGTGGTGCTGCTATTGTCAACAGCTACGCCGTTCAGCTTAGGCAAAAGGATTTAACGGCTTATTACAATTCAGAATCCAATCAACTCCCAATTTTCAGGCAACTTTCTGACTCCTACAGGTCGTTTTATCCCCCTCGTCTGTCCTTAGATTGTCTACGAGTTAAAATACAACTTAGAGTGGCGAGTATGCACTCAAGATCGCTATTAGTTTCGGGCTGCAGATTTAAGTATAATCCCACAGTAACACGTGATCTCTGTAATTGGGGAGCGCCAGAGAACCTGCAGCACATACTATTTGATTGCCCTTTGTTAACAGGCGCTCGATCTAACTGGTCTGGTTTGAATGTCAGTAAGGACACTTTCGAGGTAGCCTTGAATAATGCTTTTTGTTCAAGCGAAGCTATACAAGCGAAGCAGCTCTTTAAGTTTGTAAAATCGTGTTTTTTTCGCAGGGAATTTCTGTTAGGAAATTAGATTAGATAATAGTGACCGCCCGTAGTCAGTAGTTTGCGTTTCATCTTTGCTCAATAATAGTTTGTAAATATTAATTTTGTTATTTTGTAAATGATTTAAGGCGATGTATTTCCGGAATCGAATCCTATCTCAACAAGACAATTGTATCCCCTTAAATGAGAAATAAATATCTATCTATTTATCTATCTATAGTTATTGTTTTTGTTATTGTTGTTATTATTAATATTATTATTATTATTATTATTATTATTATGCCTGATAATTTAATGACTATTATTTATTATATATTTCCAGACTCCTTACGAAAATAGGATGTATAGTTTAAAGATTGATTGCGGCCAAAGTTATCCAGATGATGCCCCAACTGTTCGATTTTTAAGTCGAATCAATATGAACTGCGTTAATAGCACTACAGGCGTCGTAAGTATTTCTAATATGATATAAAGAAACATCACCTCTCACATTAGTCATATACTAAGAATTTTGCTTCAGGTGGATAACAGAACAGTCCTTGTGTTAGCCAGGTGGCAACGAGAATTTAAAATAAAAACGGTACTTCAAGAACTCCGTCGGCAGATGATGCTTAAGGAAAATTTAAAATTATCTCAACCACCAGAGGGCAGTGTATTCTAGCGTATAATATATAAGACAATTCGTAAATTCTTTACTGCAATAAATATCAAATTCCGTTAAGTGATTAGTAACGTATGTTATATTGAAACATCGTTATAAATTGTGAACTTCGTGAATGAATACATCAACTTCCAACTTTTAAAATTTATATTAAAATTTGTATATGACAACCGAAATATAATTCTGTTGGTTGACTAACAGCAATACACTTATTACTACATACTTAGGAGGAAATAAAAATGAGTGCCAAATAAAGAACTGTTGAAATGAGGTTCTTCCTGAAGTATCTATATATATCTATATATATACATATATATATATTTATATATAGGGTGTGGAAACAGTATGCAACCCCTGAAAATCCCAGAGGATAGGTGATGGAAAAAACTAAAATGTGATGACAAGGTGTAATGAAATTATGATTTCTTTAATTTTTCATACAATTATGTTCAATTTAATCTGCAAACCGGTTCATTAAGAATTTACTTTAGTTTCAGTTTTTTTAAGTAACTGGGACCAAGCTCCATATTTTTTGGTCTTTCCCGATCTTACCCGATCAGTATTACGTATTTTTTTTTAAAGTTTTGGTATTATAGTGGTCTGTTATAAAAATATGAAATAAAATAAAAAATAATGAATAATGAAGAAAATTTAAATAATAAAATTCTAAAATAATAAACTTCAATATGTTGACGTTCCGACCATAATTCGGGTCCACTTGAGAAAAAGAGTGAAAAACCGGTGGAAATTGGCCGTATTTCTACAATTCACAGGACGTAGGAATGCGTATGCAGTCTTTAATACCGAGAAAAAATAGAATAGAACGTTAAATTTGAAATCGGCTTAAATATGTATATATAAAACGCGCTCAATTAACGAAATGATGATCAACTTCTGCAAGCTGTGATACTTCAAATCTTATATTAATTTTTTTATCTTGTTTAATAAAAAAGTATTCTAGATTAGATCTTTTTTCCAGTTTTTTTCTTTAGCGAGAATTATTGTATTGCTGTAATCAAAATCGTGACCCGTTTCTAATCGGTGTGTTGTCAAGCCAGAATGTTGTTCACTTATTGTGACACAGATGATGTTTTTATGTTCGTTTAGCCGGGTTTCGAGAGGTCTGTAGATCTATCCTATATACGATTTATTACAGTGTAAGCATAGTGTTTTGTAAAGGACTCCATTTTGTTTACCGAAAGGTAACATGTCTTTTGCTGGTTTAATTTTAGCGATGTTTGCTTTAAAGGTCTCGAATGTTTTGAGTTTTGTAAATTTTTGTTAAATGCTCTATGAGCCCAGTAATATAAGGGAAACTTACTGTTTTATTAGGTACTTTTCTGTTGTTCGTTACGTTAATATTATTTGTACATAGATGTTTTAAACGTTTTTTTATGCACCGATTAATTAATGCTAAGGGCCATTTGGAGTTAGAATGTTTTTAATATGTTAAAATTTTTGTTATGAAAAGCAATTGATTATTACTTAGCGGCACGGTCAATTAAACCATAAATCATGCCTATTTTGTAGGATTTCCACCGGGTTTTCGCTCTCTTTCTGAAGAGGACCTGAATTATGGTCGAAAAGTCAACTGATTGAATTTTATTATTTTAGAATTTTATTATTTAAATTTTCTTTTATTATCCATTATTTTTTATTATCCTTATTTTGATAACAGAATGGTCTATATTAAACAAACATTTTTAATATATTATTAGGCCATTTTAGAAAAGGAAAATGATGGATAAAATACGAAAAAGATCTAACATAATCGATATGACCGAAGGAAACGATAAAAGAGATCGGGAAAGATAAAAAAAAGATAGGACTTGCCTCCTCCTCCTTAAGAAAATTAAATTAAATTAATTCTCAATAAATCGGTTTGCGTATTAAATTGAATGTATGTGCATAATACATTTCAGGAATCTGTTACTCAAATTTTATTACATTTCAGTTCGTAAAAAACCTCCTGCTTCCGTGATTATTACATTTCATTAAGGATGTCTAAACGTTTACTGTTGCTGAGTTTTCGGGGTCGCTTTCTCATTATTACAATATTTCAGTTAATTATTTAAAGCATTAGTTTTTCATCACATGCATTCCAACTCGAGACATATTTTAACGTAAAATTTTACGTTCTTTTCGTATAATATAATATAATACGCATTTAAAAGAAAGTTGACCTTTAAATTACCTTGGAGGAGAGGTCCAAGGTCGATTAAAAGAACACTTCCGGAGTCCTACTTGAAAGATATTTCAAACCTGTGATCAATTTTTGTCTCTACCCACTTATTCTGCAAGACTTTCTTCCAAACGCAATTTTACTGTTTTTTTGACCTCTAAAGATTACGTTGAATTGAAACTTCGAGGCATATTTTACCGTAAAATTACACGATTTTTCGATTCCCATTAAAAGTATAGGTTATGACACTTAAGTTGACAGCTACATTTCAGCAGCCAGATCATGAAATTCATTTTTTTTATTTTATATTCAAAAAAATTGAACTACTATTTCGATTAACTGTTGAAAATAAATTGATTTCCAGATTTTGAAAATTTTGTTAATTGAAATGATACTATTTCTGTTAATGTGGCTGCTAGAATGTGGTTGCTAACTTCAGTGTCATGAATAGGTTCACATTTAAAAAATAGTTAACCATTAATAGACCTCGAAAGAGAGGTCCGAGGTTAATCCAAGGTTACCACTGGATTCCTCGTTGAAAGTTATGTAAGACCTGACCATAATTTTTTTTCATCTCCTACGCTCTGAGATTTTCCAGGCTTTCCAATCTTTTTCCTCGCCCTGCATATACTGGGCGAGTCTGGTAAAAGCGCGGATAGGGGAGCCATGTTAAACTTAAGAGGCTTGTAATTGGTCAGCTTTAGAGAGCCGAAGCTTGCTATTGGTTATGAAAGCACGCATACCGTTGAAATGCATTTACACGCTCTGTCAGTTATCATAGATTTAAAGGTTCAAGGGTGGAATAGTTATGTCTTATTCTTTCAGATTGTTTATTATTTGGTCATTTGTACACAAACATTTTTGACAACTTTTGGAGCAGGATGGGCACTTTTATATTCTAAAACGAGTATAACGTCGTTCATAAAATACGTTTAAAAAATTCGTTGAAATTCTTAACCAAAGGATAGGTTTAGGGATTTTTGAGTAATCAAATCTTTTTATATTCTCCCAGTCATCCAGAATGCGTGCATTAGTAATAATATTGTTTGTTTTTTCGGTTTTCGCACCATTTATCATTTTGTTTTTCTTACAATAAGGTATTGTTTCTTCATAAAACGCCAATCCTACAAGTTCGTTGTTGAGGTACCATATCTGGTTAGATTATTTTTTATATGCTGCTTGTGCTACCTTCGCTTTTTATGAAAATCTTTCAAATATGGCTTATTTCGTATGGGTACACTACATTAATGCAGGCATACCTTAAAAGCGAAATTTACCTTCATCTGATGCAGGCAGAAGTTCAGGATGTCGGTCTTATTGTAAAGCAACGCATTTGCGATATTTTCGTTTTTAATTCCTAATTGGAACGTTGAGGGGTCAAGTGTACTGCTTGCAAAAATCTTTTGAAGATTCCTACATTCAGCCAATTAATTGCGATTTAGAGGCATATCTCAAAAACGGTATGCAAAATAAGCTCAAATATAAGATGGCGACTACTAATCGTCAAAAAACTTTTTTAAGCGCTTTTCTAGGCTAGCACGTGTACCGTTACGGATACCTGTGAATAAATTATTTTATTCTTCATTTATAAAAGTCATTAGCTACCGGACCTCTAATTCGTTAGCAATATTCGTCAAAATTTCTTAAATTTCCTGACCAAGAATGAAAGTTCTTGAAATAGTTTTCTCAATTTATCATATTTATATGTTGGATGCATAAAACATATGGACATATCCCTAGAACTTTTAATTTTCCTAAGGGTGAGTGGTTTCTTTCCCATGATATATTTCATATAATAATAGTATAAAATAAAAGTAAGTATATTTACTTAGAGGAAGACCATACTTTAAACTCGGTTTTATATCATTTACACCTACTGTTCCGTAAAGATCTACGTTTCGGTGAAAAAAGAGGATTCGGAGTACACACAAATTAAAGCACAAGTGCGAGTTGTATTAAAGAACACTTTATTCTCTGTTTCCATAAAACACCTAGAAGGCCGAGTGCCGCAATTTAGTTAATCTAACCGATATACAAAATGCCGAGAAATAATGGAGCGTCTCGAGCGAGAGTTAGCGGAAGACTAAACACGCGACTCGACTTTTATGGAAAACCCGCGGAATAATTAATACGGTATAGACGGCGGTAATAACAATTTAACCGCGAATCGCGAACCAATGGATACTCGACAAGCGTCCAGCGGGCACAATACGCAACTCCTACAAAACGTTCTAAATCCGTCAAATATTGCTGCTGTAGTAGTGAAGATATCGAATTTGTTTTCAATTAAACTGTTTTTAAGTCGTTGAATAATAACCAGGTCATTTTTTGCAGGTTCCCTGGTACCTAAATAATAAAGGATCACTCAGTATTGATGCGTGCCGAGTTAGAATGCACTAAACTATGAAAAATTCATTTTTCAAAAATACAGCCTTTAAATTTTGCTTTATCTAAAATACCGAAGGCTGCTCTTATTCTACACGTAAAACTCCGCAAAATGGTGCTCAGTATTTGAGCGTGCCCCTTCAGGAAAACGTTTTATAACACTTTGAATCTTGAAATTTAAAGCGCCACTCCTTAAAAAAATGACCTTTCGATCTGACATACTTTACTATGTACTTAAAATGTTTTACTAGCCATTGCTCCTGGTAATTTACATATTTAATCGCCATCACGTGATTTAATCTCACTTATTACACACACTATTTTTCACTAAAGGCATGTGTAGAAATAACAACGTTAAATATAAATATAAAATGGAAATATAACCAGTAATCATTTCCACTGTTAATGATTCATAGTTCAATGAACTTCCACCTTCTGTTTATTATACACTCCTGTGATGTTAATTGTGTGCAAGTGTCGCCCGATCTGATAAAGGTTTTGAATTATAAATTTATTAGTAAGTCTTTTTATTAAAAATTGAATTTGATCTTCATTAAAAATTATATGCTGATAAGGGGAACCTACAGTCGGGGTTTTGAATAATTGGCTGAAAAAATCCTATAAAGGTGAAAAGACAGGTTCGACGCTCCACGCGCAATTCCTACAGAAATGTATAATTTTGTTACAAGTTTGTATTTTTAGGTACAATTTTTGTTATTATTAGAGTTGCAATAAAATTTGTATTCTTGGAGATTTAAGTCTTCTGTCATTTATTAAATAAACCTTAAAAATTGACCGGTGTACCTTCTCTTATTTTATGTATTATTGATGAAGAAAAAACATATAAGAAAGCTGTGTTAAAGGGAAGAGGTATGAACCTGTGGATGATTTAAGTGCCTCAACAGTCGTCTTCAGTCGTTCAAAGCGCTCTGTTTTAGTAGCTAAATTGAATTTTTTTTAAAGTATTTCATTTTTACTCGTATGCGTTGGACAAAATGGAACGTGAGATAAAAAATGTGGGTGCATCGAACCTTTTGATTGATTAAGAAAATGTCCACGATAAGGATTTTCTAATGTTAGTATTTTCTGTTTGAAATTATCAAACTGTAGAAATCATTGTGGAATCTGATTGGTTGGGTCTTAAACCCATACGAATTCCAGTATTCGTGAGCTAAGCTTCTTTGTTCGTCTCAATCCTAGGATATTGACTTTGTATTTTTCATAATAATTGAAAATATGAAATTAAATTAACGTTATGTTGTTATTCGCAAAAATTAGCTTTAAAATAAATCAAACACTTAATAGTTTTGTTAATAATTGAAGAATGAATGAATGTTTAAAATGCATTGAATTATAATTCATTTTTATTTTAATCTTAACTTAAATTTAAGATTTAACGTGTAAAACTATTAATCACTTTCCCATAATATCCTCTATGAATGTTAATAAAGATTTTATTAATGTTGTTGATTTTTCGATTTTTTCGTTTGTCATGAAATCAAGAGGAAAGTAGAGTTTTTATAACTTGGATGAGTTATAAGACTTTTGATTTGTTTTAAATACATTTTTCATTGGGATGTAACATAGCGATTTTTAAAGGTTTTTTTATGTGCGATACGCTGTGATCAAAGTTTTTTCAACAAAATAAAATTTGATCGTGAAATTTAATGTCAGTCTTAATTTCGCAATATCGTAGAATCGTATTTTTAACAATTTTGTTACCGTCAAAAGAGAAAGCTTTAAATGGTTAAATCCTATTTCCTGATCAAATAACATTATTCTGTTGACTAGCAACAATAATTCAACTACTTTACTACATTCACACAAATATAATTTTAGAAAATCTTTTTTTGTGTCTGAAAAAATAACTTAATGAAAACAGGACCGAAAAATATAATATAAGAAAGTATATAGTGATGATTTCAGATGGAACGTGAGTTTTTAAAACAAATTAATAAATTTTGGTTCAATAACTCCAGAGTAACAGGTTTCAAAATGAAGTTGCGGCAATTTCAAATTATTTTTCAGAACATTACTTTCATCTTTTCTTAAATAAATTCCATTGAATTTAATTGTTAATATTTTTTCAAGTCTCTGGTTTTACCTGAAATCAGCAATAATATGCTTTCTTTTGATCAAGAAATAGTATTTAATCATTTAAATAAAAATTTGAATGTTGCTTTAGTAGTAAATAATAACAGGAACAACAGTTAACAACAGATACGTTTTTTTTATTTACGTTTTATCGTTGAATCATAGATGGCTATCATATCAACACTAAGCTTCTAGTAAATGCAGATAAAATAAAAACTGAAATTCTATCACTCATGTTAGTTGTATCTAACTCAGCAGCAACTTCGGGAGTAATTACTGTTTGTTTTTTTCAATGTAGTAGCTTTATAATCTAAATTTTGATTTTGTACTCCGTTTTTCTGCATCATTTCAGTAATATTTCGTTTACCAATTTCCATACTAGAATCAATGTAATGTATTAAATGTATCATATCTCTTTAATATTATCACTGTAGCATGTATAGTTAGATAATTAGTTTAGAGGGTGGTACGCAAAGTATATCCATCACTTAGACGCCTTCCGGCGTCCATTGTGCCCCGTCATCCACCTTATGGTTCTCGGATTTTCTCCCATAAATCCAGCCTGAGTGATCTATGAACCCCTTCCCGACTGTCAAGGTATAATCTGTCTCTTCCCCCAGGCCCTACGGGGTGTCGCAGCTACAAATCTTCGTCCTCGTTATAGACATGGCAGGCTATTCAAATATAAGGTGTTGGATTGATTCCTCCACCGGCTCGCCGCAGCTTTGCCACAAGCCGTTTGCCGTGGCACCCATCCTTCATGCATGCCTGCCTATCAGGCAATGTCTGGATATTACCCCAGAAAGCATTTTCACTTGCGGCTTCTTCCAATTCAGGAGGAGTCTGCTCTCGCTCTCCTCGTAGGATGGCCACAGAGTCCCCGTCTGAGAACTGTCTCCCCGTTCCTGCTAGTGTTTATCCGCTTTGCTCAGGGTATCCTAATCTATTTTATTCTTAATAGTTTCTAGGTGGAGTTACACTTCTTTCATCTACTTCGGATGCTGCGTGTTTGCACTCTCCTTCGCTAGCTTATCAGTATCCTCATTTCAGCTGATACCTCTATGTGCTGGTACCCAGCACAGGTTAACCTTTAGCATATCGCCTATTTCGTTTCGAAATTCCGCACTTCTCTTTGTTAACTTCTATCTTAACAGGACGTCTGTTAGCTTCATTCTCAGAGATTTTACTATCCGTACCACTATTGCGTGAAGTACCGGTTCTATCGACTTGCCCTGTCTATGTTCATGCTTATTCTGGATAGTTGGGATTTTATTATGTCCTCAGTATGCACATTGCTATCAGCTGCACCAGTATTTTTAATAAAAACGATGTTATGCTGATAGGTCTATAATCTTTTACCAATATGTAGCTGGCTTTCCTTGTCTTAGGTATAAAAACTACGCGCGTTTCCCTCCATTCCTTGGGTCCCCCTATTGTAACCTTTCAAGGCACTTGAGTGTCACGGTTTCACCAGAATGCCTTCTGACGCATCATCGAAACGACACCGTCCTTCCCCGGCGACTTATGCAGGGCGATGGACCGGATCGCGTACGCCATTTTGACCTCATCCATTTCTACCCGTTCTTCGGCTTCATCTTCATTTTCTGTAAAGTGAGCGTTTATCAATTCAAGTAGCATGCCGCGATATGATTCTGTCCATCTTCCATTTGTGTCCTTGATGCCCACGTTCATTCTAGTATCTTTGGAGAGGACCTTCCGTAGCCTCGGGGTTTCATTAGTGGTCTCCATTTTTTCGCAAAATTATTAATATAATCATTAAGGGCCCTCGAGCGTGCCGAGGCGGTCCTGTGACGTCAGAGGAGGCCCCGCCTGTGACGTCAGAGGCGAGAAAACTTTGCGCCGTGAAATTGGCGATTTTCGAGGGATTTTCGGGATTTTTTTGCAGAAATCGGTTTCTCGTGTCGAGGAATAGCGATTAAAGTATTATGGAAATGATTGTTAGCTTATAAATAGGAAAAATAAAGCATCAAAGTTTGACAGCGGCCATCTCTTTGTCTAACTTCAGGCGATCGACATAAGACCTTCTCTTTCTAGGTTGCTCCGCTCACTCGCGCTTCGAGACTGTCTCACTTGCTCGGAATAGAAAGACACTCGCTTCCTCTCTCTCTCTGCTTCCGTACAAGAGTGCAGGCGCGACTGGCCGTGCGTTGTCGTTACGAAAAATTCATGCATTTTTGGGAATGTGGCCGGGGAACAAAGTTCCGAAAATCAACACACCTCCCGACAGGCCAAGATTTGCATATAACGTGGCTCCAGCGTGATTTTCTTCCCTTTGTCTTTGAAAATTTGGCAAAGAGAAAGCGAATTAAAAAACGCTAGAATCACGCAATATCGAAATTTTAGTTTTCGTTTTCGGAACTTTGTTTCCCGGTCGCGCAAATTACACGATTTTTGAAAAATATGGATGGTTTTTAGAACGTAACACATCGAGAACTGCAGATGGTGAGATACGGTATAAGTCATACAATATAATTTTGAAGAGTTACTTTTCCATTGTCGGAGCATAAACAGCGAGAAAACTTATAGTCAATTCATCGCAGATCGAATAACTTTTGTGCAGGACTTTTCAGTGCGCAAAGTAAAATAATTGGCAAAGAAAAGCGCACAAGCGTCGAAAACTGTTCTTTTTTTCAATAAATTAAAATTGATGTTTTTTTCTGACATTGGACACTCGGTCCGTACAATTCAGAGAATTTTCGACAAATTTTTTAAAATATCGCATTTCACGACAGATGGCAAAGCGAAGATTTTTCGCAAAAATGAAGGATCAAGCTGTTTTTGTTTTTTTCCACTTTATATTATGGCGTATGTCAACAAATAATTTTTATTTGTCCAAATTATTTTTTTCTGACTATTTTCGAATTTACCGCACGAACCGAGTGTTGCCGAACGCCTAGCGGTGTTGCCAAGTTTCTTCCTGGTTACTGCGCGGCGTGGAATCCGGAGAGCCAACGACTTGGCAACAACGCTCAGCGTTCGGCAACACTCGGTTCGTGCGGTAAATTCGACGGCGCGGCTGGCACGCGGCATAAGCAGCATGGTAAGATTGCATATAATATGGCTCCAGCGTGATTTTCTTCACTTTGTCTTTGAAAATTTGGCACAAAGAAAACGAATTAAAAAACGTTAGACTCGCGCAATATCGAAATTTTAGTTTTCGTTTTCGGAACTTCGTTTCCTGGCCGCGCAAATTGCATGATTTTAAAAAAATATGGATGCTTTTTAGAAAATAACATATCGAGAACTATAGATGGTGAGATACGGTAAGTCATGTAATATAATTTTGAAGGGTTACTTTTCGATTGTCGGAGGATAAAAAGCAAGAAAACTTAGTCAATTCATCGCAGATCGAATAACTTTTGTGCACGACTTTTCAGTGCGCAAAGTAAAATAAATGGCAAAGTAAAGCGCACAAGCGTCGAAAACTGTTCTTTTTTTTTCAATAAATTAAAATTGATGTTTTTTTACCGACATTGGACACTCGGTCTGTACAATGACATTTTTTTTTAAACAAAAGTGTGGATCAAACCGCTCCTTTTTTTATTATGAAACGACTAGCCTACAAATACCTACCTTTGAAGTCCATATCCGGAAAGCAGCCTCACTATGGGAAAATGCGGAAGAATGATAAGTATACAGTATATATAGGTATACATTTGCCCCCCCCCCTCCCTCCCCCCCATGGGATCACTGATATATAATATATGGATAGGGCATACCCATTGAATTCGCAGGTAATTTCGGCACAAGCAGCAAAACGGCAAACATGGCGTCGAATAGCCGAACAAAGCCGAAAGCGTACGAATATGATCCGAAAGTGGTTATGATTCCGCGGGTAAATTGAAATACATAAGCAGTGATGGGATATCGAGGATTTTTCGCGCACCGATGTGCGCAGGTTCGGCGCGATTGGCGGCTGGAGGCACAGTCGAGCGACAGCGGAAAATCTATAGTCCTTGCGTGTTCATGCTTCGAATAAATGACTGCGGCTAGCAGTTTATCAGCTGCTTCGCGGCGAGTGGTTAAAGCGCTCGACTGATGAACATAATTTTTGTAGTTCGCGTACTCGCAGATGCATTTTTTTTTTTTATTTTTATAATTATGTAATATAATTTTTTTTATTTTTTTTATTTTTATATTTATTTTTATAATTTATTGCAATTTATTAAATGCTATTTAAATTATTTATTGTATATTTTTGAAAGGAATTTTTAATTTTTTAAATATACTTTTTAACCTAACTTAAGTTATTTTCTGTAACTTATTTGGACGAATATGGCGTTAAATAAAACTGAAACATGTTTTCTCTACTTTTATTTATGTAGTTGTATATTACAGTTGTATTAAATAAATAAATTTCTTCAGTTAGGAAGATATTGCCAAAATGTTTTTAATTCTTCTTTATCCGCCAAAAATGAAATTAATATGTCATAATACTTTTTACGTATATAAAATAGTAGCTTATATTATACAAAAGAATTGTGAATAATACCATACCCATCTATTTTCCAATACTTGGAATGTTATTTTTACTTACTCCAATTTTATGAAGCTTTAAATAATGCTTAAATATTTAAATACATAATTTTCCAAGGTTATAAAAATATTGCCACAGTTTTTCACTTCTTATTTATCCGCCAAAAATGAAATTGATGTATAATAATATTTTTATCCGATTCAAAATAGTAACTAATATTATGCAAAATGATCTGTAACTATAATGAAACTCTACCTATTCAATGTCCATTATTTGGAATATTGTTGTTACTAAGTCTTTTTTATTGAGCTTTAAAAAAATGCTTAAAAATAATAAAAGTTAAAAAAGCATTTGGTAAAAATAATATTATAATTTATTAAATGCTATTTAAATTACTTATTATATAGTTTTTAAAATATTGTAACTGTTTAAAGAAATTGAAAGTCTTTAAATATATTTTTTCTCGTAATTATGATATATTTTTTGTAACTTATTTCGGTGATATTTCTATTTCTGAGAATCATCATTATCAGTGACAGGCATTATTATATAATACATTTTCTAAATTAGTAGTAATAACCAAATAATTTTCCACAGTTAGGACAATATCGCCAAAATGTTTCTATTTCTTCCTTATCCGCGAAAAATCAAATTAATATGTAATAATTTTTTGTACGTATATAAAATAGTGGTTTATGTTATCCAAAATTATGTGTAAGTAATGCAATTATACCTATTCAATGTCCATTAGTTGGAACTTTGTTTTTACAAATCTTTTTTATGAAGCTTTAAAAATATTCTGAAAAATAATAAAAATTAAAAAAAACGATTTTGTAAAAATAATAATGAAAAGATAATACATTGTTTAAACTACCAGTAATAAACAAAAACATTTCTAAAGTTAGAAAAATATTGCGACAAGGTTTTTACTTCTTATTTATCTGCCACAATCAAATTAATTAATATATAATACGAATGCAGCAGTAATTCATCAACGGCTTTGCGACAACAAGTTCAAATAAGTTCGTTTAGTCGACTGGTTAGAGTGCTTGCCTCGTATGTATGACGTTGGAAGATCGCGTACTGGCGAGTGCACGTTTTTTTTTTTGTTATTAATTTTATTATTATGTTAATATTATAATTTATTAAATGCTATTTAAATTATTTATTATATACTTTTTAAAATATTGTAAGTGTTTAAAGAAATTGTAATTCTTGAAATATATTTTTTCACGTAATTTTATAGACTTTTCGTAACTTACTTTGATTCTACTTTTATTTGTATTTGATTCTATTGGTGCGAATTATTATTAATGACAGAAATTGTTAAATACCACGCTTTCTATACTTTTATTATTTCATCGATATTTTTTAAATTTGAATCTATTTTAGTATATTACTTCTATTATATATTCTTTTAAACGTGATCATTTCAACTGAAACGGTTCTAAAATATGTCATCCATTCGGTGCCAATCTTAATTTTTGTTTAACTTTTATTACAAATTGTTAGAGAATTTATAAATGTATGTGAATTTGTAAATTTATGAGAATATTAAGTTGTGCATTTATTCTTTATTAGCCCATTAATGCGGATAATCAGAAAAAAATTGGAAAACCTACATTTTATAGATTTGTTTTAAATTTTTATAATTTGTTTATTTACAATGTTAAGTGTAATTTTCTGTTTTATCATTGTGTGGATTTATATCCTCCTTCAGGGAGTTCTAAAGTGCTTGGGCGATAAGGTAGGAATTTCCACTAAAAACAGTAAATAAAAAAATGACTGAATCGATTTTTAAAAATTCGGGCACTGTTAGAGCAATTTTAATGACCATATACGGTACCCTAGAAAATGCCAAAGACATTAATTGAAAACCGACCGAGAATTTTCAGATATAAATAACAATTACTTATTTCCGAAAATTCTCATTCTTAATTTCTTTGATATTTTCTAGGATACCGTCCGCAGTAATTAGAATTTTCATTACAGAGTCTGAATTTTGAAAATCGATTCAGGAATTTTTTATAAACTGTTTTTAGTGAAATGATAAAAAGGGAAACAATAAATTAATTAATCATTAGGTAAACAAAAATTATGCATCCAGCGGTTCTCGAACCTGCAAAATATCGACTGATTTTCAGTCATCTAGATCACTCGACAACGTTAATTTTTAGATAAATATTGCTTATGTCCAGCTGCTTGTATTCATATATGCTATTATATTCCCTTTTTATTATTAGTTCTGCAATGTCCTTGTCGTGGTATTTTTTAATTTTGATTATTTTTATATTTTGTTTGAAATGGGTTAAACTTCCTAAACAACAATTATTCAAGTATTGGGCATTGGATATGTGTAATTGCATTAGTGACAGATAATTTTACATAAAATAAGTTACTAGGTTCATTACCTCTTAATTAGCCAGTTCTCTAAATGTATTTAAACATAGAATTTTTTAATACCTTTTTTCATTGGAAAATCGCAACGTATGAATGACTATGATATTGTTAAGAGGTCTGAATGTAGATATATGTATGTTTTATGATACTAAACATAAAATATTATTACATATTAAATTTTTGGCTGATAAAGAAGAAATAGAAACATTTTGGCGATATTGTCCTAACTGTAGAAAATTATTTATTTATTACTACTAATTTGGAAAATGTATTATATAATATTGCCGGTCACAGATAATAATGATCCTCACAAATAGAAATATAACCGAAATGAGTTACAAAAAATATACCACAATTACATGAAAAAATATATTTCAAGAATTACAATTTCTTTAAACACTTACAATATTTTAAAAAGTATATAATAAATAATTTAAATAGCATTTAATAAATTATAATATTAACATAACAATAAAATTAATAACAAAAAAAAACGTGCACTCGCCAGTACGCGATCTTCCAACGTCATACATACGAGGCAAGCACTCTAACCAGTCGACTAAACGAACTTATTTGAACTTGTTGTCGCAAAGCCGTTGAAGAATTACTGCTGCATTCGTATTATATATTAATTAATTTGATTGTGGCGGATAAATAAGAAGTAAAAACCTTGTCGCAATATTTTTCTAACTTTAGAAATGTTTTTGTTTATTACTGGTAGTTTAAACAATGTATTATCTTTTCATTATTATTTTTACAAAATCGTTTTTTTTTAATTTTTATTATTTTTCAGAATATTTTTAAAGCTTCATAAAAAAGATTTGTAAAAACAAAGTTCCAACTAATGGACATTGAATAGGTATAATTGCATTACTTACACATAATTTTGGATAACATAAACCACTATTTTATATACGTACAAAAAATTATTACATATTAATTTGATTTTTCGCGGATAAGGAAGAAATAGAAACATTTTGGCGATATTGTCCTAACTGTGGAAAATTATTTGGTTATTACTACTAATTTAGAAAATGTATTATATAATAATGCCTGTCACTCATAATGATGATTCTCAGAAATAGAAATATCACCGAAATAAGTTACAAAAAATATATCATAATTACGAGAAAAAATATATTTAAAGACTTTCAATTTCTTTAAACAGTTACAATATTTTAAAAACTATATAATAAGTAATTTAAATAGCATTTAATAAATTATAATATTATTTTTACCAAATGCTTTTTTAACTTTTATTATTTTTAAGCATTTTTTTAAAGCTAAATAAAAAAGACTTAGTAACAACAATATTCCAAATAATGGACATTGAATAGGTAGAGTTTCATTATAGTTACAGATCATTTTGCATAATATTAGTTACTATTTTGAATCGGATAAAAATATTATTACACATCAATTTCATTTTTGGCGGATAAATAAGAAGTGAAAAACTGTGGCAATATTTTTATAACCTTGGAAAATTATGTATTTAAATATTTAAGCATTATTTAAAGCTTCATAAAATTGGAGTAAGTAAAAATAACATTCCAAGTATTGGAAAATAGATGGGTATGGTATTATTCACAATTCTTTTGTATAATATAAGCTACTATTTTATATACGTAAAAAGTATTATGACATATTAATTTCATTTTTGGCGGATAAAGAAGAATTAAAAACATTTTGGCAATATCTTCCTAACCGAAGAAATTTATTTATTTAATACAACTGTAATATACAACTACATAAATAAAAGTAGAGAAAACATGTTTCAGTTTTATTTAACGCCATATTCGTCAAAATAAGTTACAGAAAATAACTTAAGTTGGGTTAAAAAGTATATTTAAAAAATTAAAAATTCCTTTCAAAAATATACAATAAATAATTTAAATAGCATTTAATAAATTGCAATAAATTATAAAAATAAATATAAAAATAAAAAAAATAAAAAAAATTATATTACATAATTATAAAAATAAAAAAAAAAATGCATCTGCGAGTACGCGAACTACAAAAATTATGTTCATCAGTCGAGCGCTTTAACCACTCGGCTACTACACCCTTTACGATATGAGCCGCGAAGCAGCTGATAAAATGCTAGCCGCAGTCATTTATTCGAAGCATGAACACGCAAGGACTATAGATTTTCCGATGTCGCTCGACTGTGCCTCCAGCCGCCAATCGCGCCCAACCTGCGCACATCGGTGCGCGAAAAATCCTCGATATCCCAGAGTGTCAATGAGTGTATATGTACATACATACGATTTGCGATTCGGCAATGATCGTGTGGATTCGGATAGTTTCGGGTTTCGCGCCTGCCGTTTTACTGCTTTCATTTCTTGTACCAGAAATTTCGCGCTATGTCCTATCCATATTATATATATCAGTGCATGGGATAAGGAAAAATGTATCTTTTTTCTTTTTTTTTCTTTTTTTCTTTTTTTCTTTTTTTTTTCTTTTTTCTTTTTTTTTTTCTTTTTTTTTTTTGTAACGTAATGGTACAAATATCTGCCCTTATCGTCCATGTATTGACGATGTCTCGCCGCCTCCTGCCTCTTCGCTCCTCGAACCCTGGGGCCCCTCGGGTGACGCTGAAACAATACAAACATATTATAAGTAAAATACACGACAATAGGCAGTTATAGAAATAAAATATTTAATCGCACCAAACAATAAACAAATTGCATCTAAATTTGTACTAATCATAAATAACTATTATTTATTTTATATTTTACTATTTTCCTTCTCCCAGTGTGTAGCTTACCATTCAAAATTCAACTACAAACGCGATCCTAAAAATCCACCAATCAATTTTTTACTTTTATATCATCGCGCAAATAGTTGCAGACTGTTTATACAAAGTTTCAAGCGTATAACCGTCATCTTATTATTTTTCTGCGTAATCTATATAAATGCAATATGTTATCATCATGTATTACTCTGCGTAATGAAAAATCATTCTTAAGCTATTTGTGCGATTAAATAAATGGCAGAAGTTGTTTGCTAGATATTTACTATCGTGTTTACTGGGAGAAGGAAAATAGTAAAATATACTGATCCTATACGTGTACTACCTGTAAGTAGATACGTTGTGAAATGTTACAGTTTATACGAATCTGTCAAAGTTACTTGATCCACACGTATACTACAAGCAGTAGTAATTTCGACTATTGGAATAGTTTTGCTAGATATTTACTATCGTGTTTGTAGTTTAATTTTGAATGGTAGGCAAAACCCTGGGAAAAGGAAAATAGTAAAATATACTGATCCTATACGTGTACGTCCTGTAAGTACATACGTTGTTAAATGTTACAGTTTATACGAAGCTGTCAAAGTTACTTGGTATACGCGTATACTACAAGCAAAAGTAATTTCGACTAGTGCAATAGTTATGGTAGATATTTACTATCACATTTGTAGTTTAATTTTGAATGGTACGTAACACACTGGGAGAAGGAAAATAGTAAAATATACTGATCCTATACGTGTACTACCTGTAAGTAGATACGTTGTGAAATGTTACAGTTTATTCGAATCTGTCAAAGTTACTTGATCCACACGTATACTACAAGCAGTAGTAATTTCGACTATTGGAATAGTTTTGCTAGATATTTACTATCGTGTTTGTAGTTTAATTTTGAATGGTACGCAAAACGCTTGGAGAAGCAAAATAGTAAAATATACTGATCCTATACGTGTACGTCCTATAAATAGATACGTTGTTAAATATTATAGTTTATACGAAGCTGTCAAAGTTACTTGGTCCACGCGTATACTACAAGCAAAAGTAATTTCGACTAGTGCAATAGTTATGGTAGATATTTACTATCACATTTGTAGTTTAATTTTGAATGGTACGTAACACACTGGGAGAAGGAAAATAGTAAAATATACTGATCCTATACGTGTACTACCTGTAAGTAGATACGTTGTGAAATGTTACAGTTTATACGAATCTGTCAAAGTTACTTGATCCACACGTATACTACAAGCAGTAGTAATTTCGACTATTGGAATAGTTTTGCTAGATATTTACTATCGTGTTTGTAGTTTAATTTTGAATGGTACGCAAAACACTTGGAGAAGCAAAATAGTAAAATATACTGATCCTATACGTGTACGTCCTATAAATAGATACGTTGTTAAATATTATAGTTTATACGAAGCTGTCAAAGTTACTTGGTCCACGCGTATACTACAAGCAAAAGCAATTTCGACTATTGGAGTAGTTATGGTAGATATTTACTATCGTGTTTGTAGTTTAATTTTGAATGGTACGCAAAACACTGGGAGAAGGAAAATAGTAAAATATACTAATCCTATACATGTTCTACCTGTAAGTAGATACGTTGTGAAAGGTTACAGTTTATACGAAGCTGTCAAAGGTACTTAGTCTACGTGTATACTACAAACAAAAGTAATTTCGACTAGTGGAATAGTTATGGTAGATATTTACTATCATGTTTGTGGTTTAATTTTGAATGATACGCAAAACACAGGGAGAAGGAGAATAGTAAAATATACTGATCCTATACGTGTATTGCCTATAAGTAGATACGTTGTTAATTGTTACAGTTTATACGAAGCTGTCAAAGTTACTTGGTCTACGCGTATACTACAAGCAAAAGTAATTTCGACTAGTGGAATAGTTATCCTATCTGGGATTAGTATATTTTACTATTTTGTGCTCTACGTGGGTAGATTACTGTTAAAAATTGTACTACAAAAATACGATAGTACTCAACCGCAATAAATTTATGCTATTTATCATATCTATTCATATATACCTCTAGTTCATGTCGCTATTGGGTTGGCTCCTCCGTGGGCTCGTCCGCCTTTGGTGCCCCGGCTCCGGCATCGACGATTTTGGCCTCGTTTTTTTTCCTCCGGCAGTTGAACAGCCTCGTCGCTGAAATAAAGAATAAACAATTACATATACGATTATAAAACATTCTAGGGATCTACAATCGTGTAATTTTCATTACTTACCGATTATTTTCTTTTTCTGCAATGCTTGGCTCTTCCGTACATGTGCAGGAGTGTTGCCGAACGCGTAGCGTTGTTGCCAAGTCGTTGGCTCTCCGGACTCCGCGCCGCGCAGTAACCAGGAAGAAACTTGGCAACACCGCTAGGCGTTCGGCAACACTCGGTTCGTGCGGTAAATTCGAAAATAGTCAGAAAAAAAATAATTTGGACAAATAACAATTATTTGTTGACCTAGACCATAATATAAAGTGGAAAAAAACAAAAACAGCTTGATTCTCAATTTTTGCGAAAAATCTTCTCTTTTCCATCTGTCGTAAAATGCGATATTTTAAAAAATTTGTCGAAAATATTCTCAATTGTGCAGACCGAGTGTCTCGTGTCGGAAACAAAGTTAGGAAAACTGAATAAATGAAATATTGCGCAAATTACATCTAATTTGTTCGCATAGGCCACAACATCAAGTTTAATTTATTGAAAAAAAAGAACAGTTTTCGACGCTTGTGCGCTTTACTTTGCCAATTATTTTACTTTGCGCACTGAAAAGTCGACTATAAGTTTTCTCTCATTTTATCCTCCGACAATCAAAAAGTAACCCTTCAAAATTATATTGTATGACTTACCGTATCTCACCATCTGCAGTTCTCGATGTGTTACTTTCTAAAAAGCATCCATATTTTTTAAAAATCGTGCAATTTGCGCGGCTGGGAAACAAAGTTCCGAAAACGAAAACTAAAATTTCGATATTGCGTGAGTCTAGCGTTTTTTAATTCGCTTTCTTTTTGCCAAATTTTCAAAGACAAAGGGAAGAAAATCACGCTGGAGCCATGTTATATGCAAATCTTGGTCTGTCGGGAGGTGTGTTGATTTTCGGAACTTTGTTTGCCGGCCACATTCCCAAAAATGCATGAATTTTTCGTAACGACAACGCACGGCCAGTCGCGCCTGCACTCTTGTACGGAAGCAGAGAGAGAGGGAGCGAGTGTCTTTCTATTCCGAACAAGTCAGACAGTCTCGAAGCGCGAGTGAGCGGAGCAACCTAGAAAGAGAAGGTCTTATGTCGATCGCCTGAAGTTAGACAAAGAGATGGCCGCTGTCAAACTTTGATGCTTTATTTTTCCTATTAAATGAGCTAACAATCTTGTCCATACTACTTTAATCGCTATTCCTCGACACGAGAATCCAATTTCTGCAAACAAAATCGCGAAAATCCCTCGAAAATCGCCAATTTCACGGCGCAAAATTTCTCGCCTCTGACGTCACAGGCGGGACCGCCTCGGCACGCTCGAGGGCCCTTAAGCAAGTTTTATGGTTCTCTTATATTCCTTGAGGTGTTCCTTGTACCTCGCCCACCCTTTCTCACAATTGCTGTCTTTAAGGGTATAAAAAATCTTACGTATTTCTTTGCGAAGCCCACATACATTCCTATTCCACCAGACTGCACCCTTTCCCGGACGGTCTGCTGATTGGGGAACTCGCTTCGAAGGCCTCTCTCATTGCTCGAGTGACACTACGCACTGTCCCTTCAATTTCGGCTGTACAGCAGAGTTTCTCCGCCGATGGAGCCCCTAACCGGAGACTCACATCTCGTATTTCTACCAATCAGTCCTATGCAGGTGACGAAATTTCTTAAGGGGTTGGGTTCCGATGTTTCTGTGAAAGGTTACCAGACTGTGATCCGGAAAAACGGTTCTATCTGACACCTTCTATTCCCGAACTCTAAATGTATCTGAATCTGTGCACAATGTCACATCCATTACTTCCCATACAAGCTTATTTCTAAACGTCGCGGTATTACCTCTATTACGTTTAATAATTTGAAAAAAAACGGTACATAGAAAACCTGACTCACCTCTTTCACTGATGTCCGTACTTTCCCACTGCGTATAGCATTTATAAGATCGGTGTAAACATTTTTTAATTCCCCCCTTCTATTATTCTGTTTTGTATGGGTAAAAATGTTCATACATAATGCTCAAGTTTCCATTTCACATGTAACATTATTTCGTACTGAATGTTACGATTATTAGCTGCCCAAATTTTGTGAGTGAGTGAAAAATACAGTGAACAAGTGATTTTAAATTTTATCAGAAATTGCTTTTTTAAGACTTATCTTATGTTGAACGATCACGATTACTCACTTTGCTGGTATTATAGTTCATTGCCACAATATCCGATGATTTTTTGATAGTATAAGAGCCTTAGCAATGTTTTTACAAATTCCACTCTTATTTTTTTTCTGTCACCGTATCCCTATTTGAGAGTTTTAAAATATTTTTCCATTTAAATAAGAATGCTTCTAGCTTTGTAATGGAATGGTTTTTGTTAATGGCTGACATCCTTATTTTACAGTGAATTCCAACTAAACTGCCAATGACGTAAAATAACAATAATATCAGTGTATCAGCAATTTATTGTAATTAATAAATTAATAAATGTGTGTGTAATTACACAACAAAATAATTATAAAAAATACTGAGTGATCGAGGGTTAAAGTTTCAAAGTTCTAAAAATAAAAAAGAAATCACGAACAATTGAAATGATTCACGAAATCTCCCAAGTGATTAGTATCCACCGAATTAATGCAATTTTTCTTATTTTCAAACGTCATATTGGACCCTGCATTTTTAATATAAAAATTCAGCGTTCAGATTTGTAATCAGCGAATTAGAAAACCCGCGGATATTTAGTTTTAGTCGAAGTGGACATTTGTTTTGCGTTTTCATCCGCCATTTTAGATTCGCTATTTTGAATGTTATAATTCCTAGTACAGATTCATAGTCAGCAACCTCGAAAATATGATATTCAGTACTTTCCTGTAATATAATTGTTATGTTTGAATCTTATATAAATAATAATTTGAATTTAGCAGCTTAAACACATTTTTCGAACCTCTTTTTTTGTGAAACGCTATTTTTACCTTGAAGCACCTTTTCTTTGTACATATAACCTTTTTAAAATCGTGCATTGAGACGTTGAAGTGCAATGTACGGGCCTACAAATTAACTTTAATATATCCAATATGGCGTCTAAAATGACGCATGGCAGGGTAAACATTAATAATGTTTTAACTCAAGTACCGTCAACTTGAAGAAAAAATTTTATAGTACAAGAAATGGTCAAAATCACTTGAAAAACACGTCTGAACAAACTGAAGTTAATAACAAAATGGTTATATGTACAAAGAAAAGGTGCTTCAAGGTAAAAATGGCGATTGACAAAAAAAAAGGTTCGAAAAAATAGTTTTTTTTCAAAACTTATAACTAAAAAAATACCATGCATTTGTGGTCTGACGACATTCTAACCTACGCCAATCGAAAGAGCATACCCAAAAATAGTCGGATATGGACTTTAAGTAGCTTTTCTCCGGTTTCAGTTAATGGACACGGCATCGAACTTAGAGTACTCGAAAACTGCAATTGTAACGTTAAAGGATAAAACATGTCGAGATGATTGAAATATTTTTCAGGCTCCATCTCTCGAAGTGATTCTGATTCTCGAACAGCGGCTTTTTTTAAATAAAAAATGTTCATAGAAAATGTTAAAAATTATAAATTAAGATGAAGAAACCGACAAAGATATGGAGAAACCGAAAATGGGTAAGAATTTCGAAAAAATAACGGGGAACATTTGATAGACACCTGGGTACGATCCTGGGACCTTTCAATTGCAGGTCGACTGCTCTAGCAAGTGAACTATATATATCCCCACATCCCTCTGCTCCGTTAAATTTTAATTAATCAGACATTTCGAATTTCTTCACATTTTTCATATTACTGCATACCACTCGTTTTCGCCCAGAGTCGGTTCAAATAAGGACAAATGGAATTTCATGCAGGTCGGTATTATTATTATACAATTAATAATTTGAATATAGTGACTTACGCACTGCAATGGCAACTGGCGGCAATTGCATTAACTAAACATTCCAAGATGGTTGAAATATTTTTCAAGTGCCATTTGTTGAAATCATTCCGATTCTCTAACATAGCTCAGTTGGTAGATCATTCGACCGGCAATTGAAAGGCCGCGAAATGTGTGATTAATTAAAATTTAACGGCACGGAGGGATGTGGGGATATATAGTTCACTTGGTAGAGCAGTCGACCTGCAATTTCCAAGTTCCTCGTTATTTTTACTGAATTTTTTACAAATTTTCGGAATCTCCACATTTTTTATATAATAAACATTCTAATTTAACATTTTTAACACTTTCTTTGAACATTTTTTGTTCAAAATTGCCGCTGTTTGCGAATCGAAATGATTTCGACAGATTGCGCTTGAAAAATATTTTAACCGCCTTGAAATGTTTAGTTAATGCAACGACCACGAGTTGTTATTGCAGAACATACACGCAAAGAAATTTGAAGTTAATGCGACAGCAATTTGGGAAGTAGTAGTTACCGCACAGATTCTGACGAATTTGAAATGACGATTACAATTCGAATTCGTTAAAAAGAAAATTTTTATAAACAGATCCAGTTTGAGTGCACCTGTGAGAATATTTATTCATAATTTCTAGACGATATAGTTATTAATAATTATTAATAATGATCTATAAACGTTGTTGAAACGAAAAAACTTTGTACTTTTTTCATTCTAAAGCTTCCGTACCGAAAACCGTGCAAGATACACTAAAAATGCACTCAAACTTTTTTGTAGAGCACAAAATTTCCTAAAAAAAAGTCAGCGAGAGCCCTAGTCTAAAGTTAATAGATTATCCAAAAAAAACGCTGGAATGTTGTCTTACAAGTTAATTATGAATATTTTGGAATTTTTGTAAAATATGAGGCATATTCCATCGTTGCTCGTGGTTAAGCTATTAACTTTAGTCTAGGGCCCGCGCTGACTTTTTTGTAGGAAATTTTGTGCTCTACAAAAAAGTTTGAGTGCATTTTTAGTGTATATTGCACTGTTTTCGATACGGAAGCTTTAGAATGAAAAAAGTACCAAGTTTTTCCGTTTCTACAACGTTTATAGATCATTAAAATTAATTATCAATATCTACATAGTCGGAAAATTATGAATAACTATTCAAAAAGGTGTAATAAAATTGTATCTGTTTGTATTTTCTTTTTAACGATTTCGAATTTTAACAGCCATTTGAAATTCGTCAGAAATCGCGCGGTTGCTGTTACTTCCCTGTGCAGTGGCATTTACTTCAAATTTATTTCCGTGTAAGGGCGTCAATATAGGCTGCAAACAATATTAAAAATAAAAAGCACACCCCGTGACCGATGCACAAAACCGTATATAGCATTAAACTTTTGAAAATGGATTTTATAGGCATATGACTCAATTTTGCACCATTTTTTTATCTTGTCGAATACTCGTTTTTTCTATAGGCTGCTAACAATATCAGATATTAAATAGATATGTGAATCAGATTTGTCCCGATTTACTCTCTTAATATTAGACACTAAAATTATACGCGTCGGCCATTGCACAAAACCGTTATTTTCAGCTTTTATAATTTCAAGTATTTCTGGCTGTGTATTGCTGCTGGTCGGACCTCACGCGAATCTGCAGCTTGGAATCAGTCGCTAACTGTCGGGTCATAACGAATCATTGAATACAACGTATTTATTTATAAATTATCCACATTCTTCGAAATTCAACACAATTGTTACGAAGCGTCGGCAGATAATGAGGATTTCTCAAGATCGAAAATAAACAAAAATTACCAATTTCCCCGTTCAATTTCCACCGTTAGCGGTAGCGAGAACATCACTATTGCAGTACATACTGCGTAGACAATTTTGAACTTTGAGTAACTACATTATATATCCCCGCCCTATCTTAAATCCCTTCCCTCTGCGCAGTTTCGTTTATATCAACAACAAAAGACCTTTTGAATCTTTGTTTTTAAATACCATACCAGGCGGTCGGTCGCGGGAGCTCGAATCGTAAAAACGTCGGCATGTTCACTCCGATAACTTTGAAAAATTTCGGTAGTTTTCGTTCATCTGTGTTATTAATTATTTTGGGTGTGCTTAGAGATAGTGGTGTGGTGTATGGTGCATTATTTATTTTTTGCAATCTGTGGCATATTGAATCTGAAAATTTAATATCAAAATTACTTTTGATGAATTTTGTCGACATGTGCCTTGGTTTTCGTGGATCGTTGATAGCGCAAGCATAACAACACCAATGTCTATTTACGTGATTACTGTCTTCAAGTAACGTGCAAGTGTAAATACAACACACTTACAGACAATAACAACGCAAGCCGGATTGAAACAAGCCACATTTACCACCACATGGACTTCTGACAGTGGTATCGCTGTATTTATTTAACCTTCTTACAGGCCGAAGGTTCTGGGCAATCCACCAGAAAAAGTGTCAGTACTTTTAAGCATTCTCGGGGTCGCTGATTACGAGGCCGAGGTCAGATTTGAAAAATTCAAAATGGCGACTTCAATATGGCGACCGTCGAACTGAAAATTTCAATTTTTTGAAACATAAAAAAATATTACCATATTCTACGCAAAATTCTGAATAAAAAATGTCTCTTGCGATTTTTGTCTAAATTACATACATTCCGAGGAAAAAATTCCGAAACTTTCAAAACGCAATATTACACATTACTATATTCCTTTACCAGGCTGAACGATATGAATTACCCTACGATTACAAATCGTACGTTTCTAAAGATTTTCGGGGTCGCTGATTACGAATCCAAGGTCAGATTTGAAAAATTCAAAATGGCGGCTTCAATATTTTTTATGTTTAAAAAAACTGAAATTTTCAGTTCGTCGGCCGCCATATTGAAGCCGCCATTTTGAATTTTGCAAATCTGACCTCGGATTCGTAATCAGCGACCCCGAAAACCTTTAGAAACATACGATTTGTAATCATAGGATAAATCATATCGTTCAGCCTGGTAAAGGAATATAGTAATGTGTAATATTGCGTTTTGAAAGTTTCGGAATTTTTTCCTCGGAATGTATGTAATTTAGTCAAAAATCGCAAGAGACATTTTTTATTCAGAATTTTGCGTAGAATATGGTAATATTTTTTTATGTTTCAAAAAATTGAAATTTTCAGTTCGACGGTCGCCATTTTGAATTTTTCAAATCTCACCTCGGATTCGGAATCAGCGACCCCGAGAATGCTTAAAAGTACTGTCACTTTTTCTGGTGGATTGCCCAGAACCTTCGGCCTGTAAAAGGGTTAATACACGCAAAAATAAATCTTTCACACCCATGCCATTATACGCTATTGAAGAGCTGCATATTACAAATATTTGAAACTTACAAGATAAATAACCAGTTTTAGATAAAGAACGTTGCATATTTAAATAATACAGGAGTGAACGGGTTTAATATTTTAATATTTTATTATTCGGTTAACATTGGTGAGCGACCTCGTGATCTCACCTCTTTTTTGTATCAAATGTGCGCAGCCTGCACATTTTCAATGCTTACCCGAGGAATATTTCACATCCGAAGGTGAATTTCTGTACTGCGTTAAAAAGTCAAAATGTGACCGTCCAACAAAAATTCTTGCTGCAGCTAAACTCGTTCGCTCGAATAGCATCCCTTCTATGACATTAAATGCAGAACAGCAAGTGCTCGTGGAAGAACATAGTCAAGATAAAAAATTTGATAAAATTCTCAAGGAACTTGGAACACTAAAACATCAAATACAAATTTCAACCGACCAAACAGCGGCCATACTGGCATCTCAAGTTCAACATTCTAATACTGTGAAGAAAATAACAGCTGACGTCGGAGACCTTCAGATTTTTAAAACCGAGACTATCAAAGCTGATGCAGATCGAGATTGAATAATTAAATTACTACAGGAAAAAAATTCAGAATTACAGTCTCGTATGCCAATTTCCGAGTACAAGGAACACAGCTGTGAGTTAACCATCGATGGAATTCCAGAGCGCGACGATGAAAATATACCAGAAATTATAATTGAAATCACTGTTGCATTAGGGTACTCAATTCGATCAGAAAATATAGTGAGGGCGCATCGAATGACTGTGAAGATGCAATTAAATGAATCACGTGCGAACATGTCATCGACTCGTAATTTTCGCAAGATATTTGTGGAATTAAGTGAACCTAAACTGCGTAACGAAATATTACAAGCAAAGCGTCAGAAAGGGTCATTGAAATCAACTGACATTGATTCTAAGTACATCTCTTCAGTTCCTATCGAGACACGAAAACGAGCAGACGTACTCGCGTCGTACTCGCTAAGGCACAGTCCGCCGAATCTGCTGGTGGTACCGATATTGGGGTAGGGGGGACTGGCTCTGGGTGGGTGTTGTGTGTGCCTATAGTTTCTGTCTTGTACTGTCTGTCTCTGTCCTGTACCTCTCCACCCGAGAGCCGACCCGCAAATAGACATATTCGTCATTAACGCGGGGGAAAATTTCCTGTCCTTTGTCCTTTGTCCTTTTGTCCTGTCATGACTTCTGAACATCATCCAAGCTCATCTCAACAGTTGTCTTCGTCAACTTACGCGCACATGTAGGAAAAGTCTCTCGCCCCAAAAAAGAACATGCTGTTATACTCGACTCCATTGAAGGCCTCACGATTGACTACTACACAGATGGGCTAGAGCAGCTCACTCATGTTAGTAACATCAGATATCTGTCAAAAATCTCAGGTGGACGAGGTTGCTGCTTTTTAGCAAATGAATCTATAGTCGCTTCCCTTGAGAATGAAACCATAAATATTAAAGAGCATACACTCTCGATTAGACCCTATATTTCTAAAAACGAAAGGATAGTGATATCAAATGTCTCGCCAGTTATCGAAAACCAGATCATCATAGGCGCACTGGAAGAAAAAAGTATACGACTAGTATCATCTCTCACCGACATAAGAGCAGGTACTTCTAAACCTGGACGCGGACATATTCTCTCATTCCGACGCCAAGCTTATATTGAAGAAGGAGACGAGGACCATTTACCCGAATCACTAAAAATTTCTCACGAAGGCGTACCATATTGGATATACCTCAGTTCAGACTCTACAAATTGCTTTGTATGTAAACAGAGTGGCCACATAGCAAGAATGTGCCCAAACAACTCGATAAACATAAACAATACCAGCGGTACCGACTTTCTCACTCAGTTCACTCACTCGCAACAAGAAAAACAAAACAACAAGGACGATTCCCTTTTAACAGTGGAAAACTCGCCATCGAAAAAGTTGAAAAGACCTCCACCCTTGTCAACCATCTCAGACAATGTCGATAATCAAATCTTGAATAATTCCTCTAGGCAGGTAAACAAGGAGAAGGATAAATCACACGATTACCCCAACTTAGTCAAAAAAACCAACCAAGGCTAAAAAACAGAAAATCCACTCAACAGTGACATAAGCGACTACACCGAACAAATTGAAGTGATATTAACACCCATCAGGGAAATAATAGAAAACCCATCGAACCTGTGTCCTCTTAACTACGAGAATTTCGTCAAGTACTTAGCAGCTACTTTAGGAAGAGCAAACACCAACGAAATAGCAAAACAATTTACCGAAAATCTAGATAACCTCGTCAAAATGCTTGAGCTTGTGCATCATCACATGAGTGACAAAACCCTGAAGAGCAGATGCACTAGATTAAAGAACAAACTAGTACGTCATGAGCACATCTCACAATCTGAGACCGACGAAAGTGGAACTGATGGCCTTCTTTATGCTTAAACAATACATTATTGCGAGGGATACTCTAGAATACACTAAAAATAAATGAACTTGTGCAATAAAAATACAAAAATCATGTTCTGGAATCCAAGGAGTATAGCGAATAAAAAAAAGAGTTCTCGAAAATCATCCGCGGATACGACATAAACATCTGTGTTGAGTCCTGGCTCAACAATAATTCCGCCGATTTCAACTTTCCCGGTTTCAAGACCTTCAGGAAAGATCGCACACATGCCAAAGGCGGCGGTATACTTCTGGTTGTACGTAAAAATATCGCGTATACCGAAATATCGTTGAACTGTTCCGAACAAAGCGTTGAAGTAACAGATATTTAAATTACGAACTTCAATCCTAACCTCAACTTTATAGTTTGCTACCGCGCTCCAGGAAAAATCTTTTCTCAAACTACGTGGTACGAAATTTTTAACATGGTAAATAATGATAATACCCTATTTTTGGGGGACTTTAACTCGCACCACCCCAACTGGAATTGCCTAAATAACGACACAAATGGGGAACGACTGCTGGAAAGTCTTAACAATTCAGATCTACATCTACACAATACCGATACAATCACGCACGTAACTGCGTTTAGTGCACAAACATCAAATATTGATCTTGTCTTCTCGTCTGCAAATATATCCGATAATATCCACGTCACCGTAAACGACGATACATGGGGGTCCGATCATTTCCCACTTTTTATTGAATACACCACACAAAAAAGCATTTATCACAAAATATCTCTAAACTTAAAATCCAAACGTACCGCTTGGAACAAAGTACAGGAACAATTGAAATTAAATAGTCTCAAGTTCCTCTCTCACGAATACGGCAGGTCAACTGCAGCCGAAAAATACAACATTTTTATTGACACACTGCGGAACGCATTAATAGCAAATACACCTCAGAGGAAAATAGTTAATACCAATCTACATCGAAACCCAGTTTCTTGGTGGGATTCCGAGTGTGATAAGGCTAAAAGACTCAGAACTGCAGCGTTTAAAAAATGGAGATTTTCCCGGACAACAACCGACTATATTGCATTAAAACAGCAAATTGCACAAACAAAAAATACTCTTAGGCAAAAGAAAAGAAAAAACTTCATAAATTTTGCAGAAGGAATAAATTTCAATACAAACCCTAAATATGTCTGGCAGACTGCTAAAATATTAAAAAATAAATGGGTTAAAGTTTGCCCCGCGCACAGCTTAGAAAATCACCAAGAACAATGTAAAATTGACATTGCTCTAAACAAAATCAGTCCACCCTGGGCAGCATCGGACCCTAACTGGTTTCCAGAGAGCAGGGACAGCAATTACCCAAATGGATTGTTTAGTTTCCGTGAATTTAACACCGCCCTTGAAAGTAAGAACAATAGATCTTCATGTGGTTTGGACGGAATTGATTACGAGACTATTAAACTACTCCCCATAAATTATAAACTTATGTTAGTTGACATTTTCAATGAAATGTATCATACCAGCTCCTATCCCAAGGACTGGAAGAAGTCTTTTATTCATTTTATTTAAAAAACTGACGGTAATAGTGTAAGACCTATAAGTTTAACCTCATGTTCATGCAAGCTATTCGAAACAATGGTTAAAAACAGATTGCAGTGGTGGCTTGAAATAAATAACAAAATACCTAATAGCCAATAAGGTTTCCGGAAAGGTCAATCCACAGTTGACAATCTGACCATTCTTTCGACAAAAATTGAAGAATCCTTCAGTGTTAAAAAAGATATGCTTGCGGTCTTTCTCGACGTAGAAGGAGCCTTCGACAACATCAAATGTGATATATTATTGAGTCGAATGGCAGATATTGGATGTTCGTCGAATTTGATTAGGTTCATTAAATTCTTGACGCAAGACAGACTTGTATTCACCGACTCTGATAAAAATAATCTAAGGTGCGTTCACAAAGGGGTACCGCAAGGAGGGGTACTGAGCCCTCTCTTATATACTATGTATGTGTCCTCGATTTGCGATAATATACCAAAAAGTGTATGCGTCTCCCAATTCGCCGACGATATTGCGCTATACTGTAATCGAGGAAATAATAACAAAGCCACTGCATTACTGCAAAAAGCTATTACCGCAATAAGTGATAATCTGAACAAAATAGGACTGAACTTAGCACCCCAAAAAATCATCTATATACATTTTAATCGACGAAGAGTCAAACCAGGAGATTCTGAAATAAAAGTTAATGGACTAACCAGTAAATCTAGCCAAACCGTACGATTCATCGGCCTCCTCTTTGACCACAGACTTTCATGGAGGGACCACGTAAACCAAGTCCATAAAAGAAGTCTCATTGCAAGCAATATAATAAAGTAGCTGAGAGGCACATGGTGGGGGTTAAACCCTTACACCCTCCTAAATTTTTACAAGAGCCTTATTCGATCCATTATAGATTATGGGTGCGTCGTTTATTATCCCAATCTTATCGAATCAAAGGTAAAATTAGAAAAAATCCAATTTAATGCAATACGTCTTTCGCTTGGCTTCCGTCGTAGCACCCCTACTAACGTGCTCTTAGCGGAGTCGAAATTACAATCTATACAAGAGCGAGCAAAATTCCTATGCTTAACCTATTTATCAAAAATTGACTGCAATGAAGGACTTCTGGTCCACTCCACTATCAAACATTTTGCCAATCTCATTACGCATAATAGTAATAAACCGATCAGATCCCAACGCAAATTTAGCAATCGACTTCTGCAAGAATGTATCGAAATCACCCAGCCATTTACTAGCGAAATCGTTTCTAATACGCACTACAATTTATACACCGGCGATTACTTAACTCTTACTAGCCAGCACATCATTGATACGGAGCTTGGTGCCAGAATAAAGAAATCTTCATCGCCATAATATTTTTAAAAAATTCATAGAACTGGATAACGCACTAACGATCTATACGGACGGAAGCAAATCAAAAGATTCCTCCTCGGTCGGTACATCGTGCATCAGTAAAGACCTCGTAAAACATATCCCGTAGTTTAAATAAAAAGGCCTCCATATTTACAGCTGAATCCATCGCAATTCTCGACGCTATCGAAACAGCACTCAAACATCCGAATTATAATGTCGTAATCTTGACTGATTCATTAAGTGCACTTACGGCTATTAAGAATACAAAACTTAGCGTCAAGACAAATCACTATATCGCAGAAATTAAAAAGAAACTCACCGAATCAACTACTAACAACCCACCGAACCGGAAAATTAAATTATGCTGGGTACTAGCACACCGAGGATTAGAAGGCAATGAATACGATGACCAAACAGCAAAGAATGCTTCAAACTCCGTGTCGGACTTATCAGTCAAAATTCCATTTACTGACATGAAAGAATACTTCAAAGCAAACACCTACGAAAACACTTTCTTACAAATTACGACTTCAGGACAATCCAGAGGAACCCACTATTTTATGCACTACTATGAAAAAAAAGAACACCGTGGTTCTCGAAATCTTCTCTCCCGAGAAAAATAATTTCGCTTGTTAATAGGTGTAGATCTGGACACTACAATCTAGCTTCCTCTCTGTTTAAAATTAATGTAGTTGACAGCACTCAGTGCAATAGCGGGGTTGAAGTCCAAGACCTTAATCACTTACTACGGCAATGCACTATGTTTAATAATCAACCGTCTGAATTTCCTGAAAAAATTGTTCAATCTTGGATTTCAACTCCCGCTCACGTGTGAAACCATACTTTCAAGGCCCACCGACAAAATTTGTAAAGCGTTGTATTCATTCTCTGTAAGCTGCGATTTAAATGTTTAAGTGCGAACTGCGTATCTACTCTATTAAGTACGGAATTATTGTAAACACAATGTAAACAAAAGTTATAGCATTATAATCCAAAAGGTTTAAAAAAAAAAAAAAAAGTACATCTCTTCGGAAGTTTACATTAATGACTTCCTCCCGCAAGATTTTTACAAATTGCTTACCACAGTAAGACAGAAAGTCAAAGGACGTGGTTTTCAAGTAAAGCGTCGAGGTCCCGTCATCATGGTACATTGTCCAAATGCAGCAGTACCAACAACCATTAGATCTGAAGAAGATCTTGCTCAGTTATTGAAATGACACCAACTTTATGTGGAGGAATTAAGTACTTCCAAGACATCTGCTTCTGTTTCTTAAACACCAACATCATCTACGCCACCAACTGTATCCACGTCGACTAGTCAAGAAACCATGCTTTCATCGTCTTTTTTAGAGTCTGTCACATCAATGCTCAATCGCTTAGAGCCAGAGGTCGGATGCCGGTACTTCGGAAGTTTTTTAGAGTAAATATTTACCACGTTATCTGTATATCGGAGTCCTGGCTTCATTCTCTGGTAGATAGCGATACCGTTAAATTAGAAAACTATACTCTGTGTCGATGCGATCGAGAATGTAAAAAGGGTGGGGGAGTCGGAGTCTATATGGGTGATTCTCCAAAAACAGGGCATTTTCAAGAATGAAAATTTTTTTTTTTGAGTTATTGTAAATTCGTTTTTTTTTAATGGATTCTTGCTTATTAGCACCAAGTTAAGTTATTGTTAAAGTAGTCATGCTACAAAATTATTTTAAAGGAAAGGGGAAGACTTTTACTATGACGCATTTTCATACGGCTATATAAACCAACAATTGCTTATTAAAAACTTGAAAAAAATAACTCTAAAGAGTCAAAAACATAATGTACATATCTGATTTAGTGCATTTTTGTGAATAAATGAAAATTATTTATTAAGTAATAATTAAAAAATTAAGAAAAACACATGAATTTTTGAAGAAGTTTTATCTATATATAGAATATAATATTATATTCATAATTTTAATAAATAATATTATTTCATAATAAACTTGATTCATAACGTTGTAACAAATATAAAGTTTAATTTTGTGGTTTTTTAAATTATATTTAAATAAATGTCTAAGAGGAAGAGAAATATAAATGTTATTTATGATTTGAAAAATATTTTCTGCTACGGGTTACACTTTGTTCTTGTTTCGTACCTGATACGCCAAATGTTTGGTAAAGACAATGTTTGTAAAAAAATCCAATTTTACATATTTTAAACAATAAATTAAAAAACAAATTGCCAGTAACGTTTATTCCTTTAATCTTTGAGTTTTCATCGTTTTTTAATTGCTGTTTGTATTAAAATACCAAAATTAGGACGGGTGACGACAATTAATTTAATAAAAATACGTGGTATTTTTATACAGTTTTTACTTGTTCATGAGGTAAATATGTTCTCTTTTCAATTTTCTGTGGGGGATTAGTAAAGTGTAGTGTTTTTTCTTTGATTTTCTCATAAGTTTTAGTAAAAAAGTTAATTATTTCCAGTTCATTTATACCAGTTTACGCATTGTCGTTACCTCATAGAAATTTCTTAAGACATTAATATTTTAATAATTAAAAGTATATATATTGATTTAATTAAATATTATACATAGAGAAATTGTACAGTTTGAGCTGTACTATAGAAATATTATTTGAAGAAATTAAAATAATTCGGTTTCTTAATAGCGCTAATATTTTACAGTTTTGATCTTAGAGGTTTGGACATATCAAAAATGCTACTTTTAGTCTTTAAATGTCATTTTACACCAGTTTTTTGTAACAAAAGTATTATTTTTTCAAATTAACATGGGCCAGGGATATTTATTTAACATTTCTATCGAAATTTAATAATTTATTGTCAAAGTTTTTGTAAGATATAACGTAAAGACACGAAAATGCCCTGTTTCCGGAGAATCACCCATATACATAATTGTCTGAATGCCAAAATCCTTTGTTCTTCATCCCAATTCCGCTTTAATCGTATGCCGGATCATTCTACTGATTTCTTAATTTTGGAAATAACTTACGGCGACTCTCCTCCACTTTTATTACTATTTGTATACCATCCGCCTAAAGCTGTAATGCTACGCGAAGCTCTGGCAGAAATATTAAAGTTGTTGCATCTCTATACCAATGTTATTATTTATTTATTTATTTATTTATTTATTATTAATTCACGGGCGGAATCGCTCTTTTACTTAATTTTGCCATATTTTTTTTTTATTATTCGTAAGATTTTGCGAGAGCTGCAGATCGACTTATGAAGATGGCGCCATACTTCACATTTGTGTATGAAATGTAGGACTGCAGAAACCTACACTAAGTTCAGCAGCGGTCATGAGTCGATTTCCGCCAGACAAACAATATTTTTGAAACGTAAACAAACAACGTGGCTCGTCTTACCAACAGCGAGCTGCTGCTTGAAAACGAAATCGAAAAATTGTTCACCGGACGGGGATCGAACTCACGACCTACGACTTCGTAGTCCAGTGCGTTAACCGCCTGAGCCACGAAGCCGTTTATTATTGGAGATTTAAACATTAACCTTTTAAATGAAACTCCCAAGAGCAAGCATTTGCACGAATTTGCGATAGGTCTGAATTTATACATCGTCCCTTTTGGCCCAACACATCAAACATCGGAGACTGCGTCATGGATTGACCAATGTCTGGTTGATGATGTTGACAAAATTATTTCTTAGCGCCAGTGGGAAGGCCCAGCTGGGTCCAACCATGATCTAATAAAAATTCAATATCAGATAAGGGTTTCTCGTTACACGAAAGTTACATTTAATGCCAGAAATTTCAAAAATTTTGATGCTAACTTGTTTTTACGCGATTTATCTAATGTCGAGTGGGACAATTTCTCAGGGTTACTCTCTGTCGATGCTAAGCAGGCCTTCCTAACTGATGCGATATTGTCAAACCTTGACGCTCATGCTCCTATTCAAAACTTTAATTTTCGTAGACGTGCAGCACCATGGCTAACATCTGAAATTAAGTCACTAATGAAACAGCGTAAAAATTTGTATAAGTGCAAAAGATCGAATGATCCAATACTATTTGTAGACTATATACACCTTCGCAGACTTGTTCGTAGACGTGTATCTCGAGCGCATGAGAAACACAGTTTTTCACGGCTAAAAGATTTAGTTTTGCCTCAAAATATTTGGAAAGAATTAAGACGCCAAGGCATAGTGAAAAGTCAAGCGGTACCTTGCAAATTTCCGGGTACTTGCGATGATCTGATTAATTTTGTTGTGTCTATTTCTAACTCTGGTAGAGAAAAACCGGTAGGGAATTTACCTGCTGACATGTTTGATAATGCTGATGGTCAAAACTGCTTCTTTTTCAAGCAAATCGATCTTGCCTGTATATAACGGTGTCTAGCTTCTATTAAGTATAATGCAAAAGGTACAGATGGACTTGAAATCTCAACTATCAGAATGGCATTGCCTGTTATTGGTTCTTTTCTACTAGACTTACTTAAATCTTCGCTTTCATCCTCTATTTTTCCCACACAATGGAAAAAAGTGCGCGTTATTCCTATCAATAAAGTCCCCGATCCCAACTCACTATCTGATTTCAGACCCATTGCTATCCTTTGTGTCCTAGCACAGTTATTGGAGAGGATAGTTTTCGAGCAGATTACAATACATAAAGTTTTACAATCTCCTAAATCCGATGCAATCCGGTTTTAGGCAAAATTTCAGTACCCAAAGCGTGCTCATTAAAGCTACTGATTACATTAGAGAAGGCATAGAAAATCAAATTGTAACGATTGTTGTACTGTTTGACTTCTCGAAAGCTTTCAACACATCACGGTGAGCTACGATTGAGTTCAACCCTAAAGTCTCCCCACCTCTCGGATCTTTTAGGATATCATTTAAGCAAGGTCCCATGGTTATTTTAAGCTATAAATAAAAAAAATCGTTGGAGGGAAACGAAAAATATCCCAAATTTTCAATTTTTTTTAGGTTATTTCAAATAATTTCCTTGCAATACTTCTTTTACATAATTATATTTCATTTCAATCCGATATTTTGCATTGGGAAAGTAATTCCATAATGATTAGTACATTTTCAATGTTGAAATACGAAGCAATATTCGAAAATTGCTCGAAACGAGCCGGTTTTACAGCTTTTTTGCATCCGGCTCAGTTACTACAGTTTCCTCGAAAAATTGGCTAATTATTTAATGTATTTCCAAAAATATGGCCATTCAAAGTTACCTAAATGGGGAAAAAATTATGGTCGTTGTTGTTTATGGTTGATTAACTTTTTTCCTGGGCATTTCTGAGAAAAGTTATACAGAAGTAAGTTAAAGTGAACTCAATTACGAACAATTTTAAAAAAATTGGAATCATTTTTATCCTCTACATTAAAAGTTGCAGAGCTTTGAAGATACCTACTTTTTCTGCCTTGATTTGACATCATGCCAGTTGAATTGAAATAGTTTTTTACGACTGTTGAAGTAATTTTGAATGGTTAAAATGATACTTAATTGTTTTTAACTCCTTCAATTATTATATAAGTGTAGTATATACATACCCATCCTAGGGAATCCAAAAGTATTGAGTCGTCAGAACAATTTTCGAGGAATGCACTTTAGGAAAAAAGTTTCAGACAAAAGTTTTAGGATATTTTCTTACCCATGCTACTGTTCTTATATTTGACCTTGACCATGATCTAAAAGGTCATTTCGGGGTAAAAATGACTTTTTTACATAGTAACCGGGAGCGGCGGTGGCTCAGTTGTTAGGGTATCGGCTTCGTAATCAGAAAACCCTGGTTCGATTCCGGTCTCTGCAATCTGTCATCGGGACTCCTCTATATTTGTTTATAAGTGTCTAATAACTCCAAAGCTCAGGTGGTTCGTATTCCACCTTCATAAACTGTAGGTCCCGTTGCGATTTAGTCCCATTTGGGTTCACGAAAGTACGTAAAATAAAATTAAAAAAAAATAAATAGTAACCCATATTTTTGACCACACAAATAGAAATAACGGATCAATCCGCTAAAGTAAACGTAATTACGAACTATTCTACAAAAATTAGAATAATTACATATTAATTAGAATAATTATTAATTACATCTAAAATTACAGTGTTTTGAAAATACCTGGTTTCCCTACCTTGATTTTGTTTTGTGTTAATTGTTTAAAATATTGTTCTACCTATTTTTATAATTAACACGAATATTTTTAATTGTTTAAATAATTAATAATTTAAACAAACAGGTTAAAATTAATTACAGAATATGATTGACGGGTTATTCTGATTGAGTTGCAAACGCACAAGTGCAGCTTCCAACTACCTTGCCGCGTGTGCGTGGTTCAGGATTGGAGTGATAAATTAAATGCGGCAGTTAGGAACTCACAATTTATTGCACAACACTTAATAAAATTACAAAACTTTATGTTTGGGTACGCGAAAGAATTCGCCACGAGCGTGTATCACGCGTGATTTCAACACGTCACAACTCGAATGCAGATAATTCGCGAAATGCGTACTTAATTAGAAGTTGGTGCGAGAATACGTAAATTCGCGGAGCTTTTGGAAATCTCAGAGCGGAGACCAACGAGTACAATTCGCGTGGCTACCACGTTGTTTCCTAAGAAAAACCGGAAAGGGAACCCGGTTCGTGGGAAAAGTAACAACCACTCTGCCACGGTGGGCGAAATTCGCAATTACAATTACAAATTGCGCGTAATTTAAATTACTGAAATTGTATTACAATGTATTACAATCGGTAGGTATTAAGGCGCGCGGCGCAGTACCTTCTCTCTCTCAGAGATGGCGCGAGACGTACCGATTTGATCGCAAACTAGAAATATATACGCGAACATTACCACCCGCCTTGCGGTAGCTGTACCGCAAAATCGCCATGCAAAAGTTACATTGAACAGAAAAGAAAAATTAGCCTAAATTTAAAGCTATACTTTAAGGAACGTCTGGCTTCGACGCATTCTCGATAGGTAACTTCGCCAACTTGGTAATTGGGCGTTTGAAAGTTGATGACGCGGTGCAAATTGTGACGACCCGAACTAAGCCGTCATGTCCCGGATGGCACTCGAGAATGCGAGCTAGGTCCCATCTAGCCGGAGGCAAGTTATCGTTACGCAATAATACTACGTGCCCCGGTGCTAGCGATGTCGCAGAATGAAGCCACTTTGAGCGATGTTGGCATGATACGACTTGGGGCGTAGTCGACGGTTAGCGGAGCAGGCGCAGATAATAGAGGGCCGCCGACAAGAAAGTGCGCAGGCGTTAAAGTATCGAGGCTCTCTGCGTCATCGGTGAGTGGAGCGAGCGGTCGCGAGTTGAGGCATACCTCAATACGACACAATAGCGTAGCGAGTTCTTCGTGGGTCGGAGTGTGCGGATCTAACACACGCTTCAGATGGCGCTTCATGGAGCGAACTCCAGCCTCCCATAGTCCACCGAAGTGAGGTGCGGCAGGTGGGATGAATCGCCATTCTACGCCATCCTCAGCCATGCGAACACGAAGCTCGTCGGACTTAATCGCGGCCTTATACGCTGCACGCAATTCCTCTTCTGCACCAGCGAAATTAGTGCCGCAATCGCTATAAACGACACTTGGAAGCCCGCGCCGTGAGTAAAATCTCGAAAATGCTGCTAAAAAGGCTGGAGTTGAATAATCGCAAACAACTTCTAGATGAATCGCTCGCGATGCCATACAAATAAATAAAGCGATGTACGCCGGTTGAGCGCGTGCGCCGCGATCGCCCGCCAAGCGCATCTTGACAGGACCGGCATAATCGACTCCACACTCGGCAAACGCGCGATTTGGTCAATTAACTCGAGCCGATGGCAAGGACCCCATTAATTGGGCTGGTACCTTAGAACGTTGACGTGCACATGTCACACACTGAACGACCACAGATCTGATGGTTTTCCTAGCTTGGAGCACCCATATCTGATCACGCAAAGTACTAAGCGACAGCGTGATTCCACCGTGTAGGCAGCGTTCGTGAGCGTGCAATGCTAGCAAGCGTGAGACGTACCCGGAAGGCAATATGATAGGATGCTTAGCGGCATGAGGAAGATTTGTCAAGTCTAGACGACCTCCCACACGCAATAGGCCTTCTGAATCTAAGAAGGGGTTGAGTCGTCGCAATGGACTGTTTTTATGCAGGCTTTGGCCTGCTTTCAGAAAACGTGATCCGTCAGGACTAGGATCATTAGCCTTAGGCAAAGAGAGTTCTCGCTTAAATGCTTTCATTTGAAGTAGCGAGAATACGCGATGTGCGACGCTTTGTAACACGGGCAAGAAAGTTGTCCTAGATGTTTTTGGGTTACTGTCGAAATGCCAGTGTTTCGATAGACTAAACACTCGTCCGAGAACGCGACAAAGTCTAGTCCAGGAGGAAAATCTGCGGAAAATTTCATCCGTAGAATCCGGTTCAGCAGTGCCAAGATGACTCTTGGATGCTGGTTTGCGTTCTAATGAATCCTCGTCGACCATTTCTGAAACACTAGATGGCCAGTCGGAAGGGGGAGATCGGAGCCATTCTGGACCATGCCACCAGAGAGATGATTCAATTATGTCGCTGGCAGCCACACCGCGAGACGCAAGATCGGCTGGGTTGTCTTTGCCGGGAACATGGCGCCAAGAAATGGCTGGCAGGGGCGTATGAACTTCAGCAACCCGATTTGCAACGAATGTTTTCCATTGCGAAGATTGCATGCTGAGCCACGTCAATACAATCGTATTGTCAGTCCAAGGTTGTATAGGATACTTGGAAAATGCAGGAGCTTGCTGGACTTGAACGATGAGACGCGCCAGCAGAACTGCTCCGCAAAGTTCCAGACGAGGGATAGATACTTGCTTCAAGGGTGCGACGCGAGTCTTTGCCGTAAGAAGCTCAATGCGGCATTGGCCTGATGCATCGATGAGCCGAACGTAGACCACAGCGGCATAAGCCTTTTCCGATGCGTCGGAAAAGCCGTGTAGTTCGATGACGGTAGTCGGCGATGTGCCTAACCATCGCGGGATCGTGAGGCGAGTAAGATGTGACAAAGCATCAAAAAATTCATGCCAAGCGGCGATAATGTCAGCAGGCAGCGGCGAATCCCAGTCGACTGGGCACTGCCACAGGCGTTGCATAATCATCTTAGCGATGACGATAACTGGTGCGATCCAACCGAGTGGGTCAAATATTCGTGCAATCTGCGACAGGATGCCGCGTTTAGTGATATCAAATGATTGCACACCTGTATTTAACTTGAACCGATATGAATCGGTGGACGGATGCCACGCGATTCCTAATATTTTCACTCTCATCTGACTGTAGTTTTTTATCACATGCCAGTCCCACATTGCTCTCATCAATGTCGGCGAGTAGGGCAGGAGAATTACTCACCCATTTGCGGAGAGTAAAATGACCACGGCTGAGCAGCCTAATAAGCTCGTCGCGGGTTTTTTTAAGCTGGGCGATTGAATCGGCTCCGATTAGAGCGTCGTCTACGAAGAAGCAGAACAATAAAGCTAATTTACCGAGGGGGAACTCATCTCCGTCATCCGCAGCGAGTTGCCGCAAGACACGGAGTGCTAAGAAGGGGGCGCTAGCAGTACCGTACGTTACGGTTAGTAACTGGTACACGAGAATTGCGTCTAGCGGACTGATCCGCCATACAATACGCTGCCAATCGAGGTCCCACTCGTCAATCCGGATCTGCCGATACATTTGTTTAAGGTCAGCAGCGTACACATATCGATGGGTACGCCACTGCATGTGTAGCCTGGGCAGATCGGCCTAAAGACTCGAGCCTACAAATTGCAATTCGTTTAGTGACTTGCCGTTGGAGGATGCGGATGATGCGTTGAACACGACGCGAGTTTTGGTCGTGGTGCTGCTTAATTTAGTGACCGGGTGGTGGGGAAGATAAACAGCCGGTTTTGATTCAGGTTATAGAGGGGCGATGCGCATGTGTCCAAGCGTCTCGTATTCGCGCATGAACGATTCGTACGCATCGCGTTCAAGCGGGCGTGTAGCTAAGCGGCACTCGATCGATTGAAGACATTGGATAGCGCGTGGTAAGGTATCGCCAATATCAAGAGCGGAAGATGTCTTAAATGAAATGCGAACAGCATACTGACCATCCGGAGTTCTCGAATGTGTATCTTGGAAATGCTGTTCGCATCGTTCATCATCTTCAGAAGCGGGACGAGAGGTGGCGACCTCTTCAATATCCCAAAATCGCGATAACGAAGCTTGTAGATCGTCGTGTGACACTGCATGATGCGTTTGGACCCATGTGGTAGGAGTTGCGTTTCTAGCTGTATCGGTAATGCCCGAGAGAACCCACCCAAAAATGGTATTCATTGCCACCGGCTCGTCGGGTTTACCGCGAATAATGACATCACGCATGGCATATGCGTACAAATCAGCGCCTATGATTACATGTATTGGCGTATCGTCGGTCGGATAGCCATCAGAAAATTCGACTCCTCGCAAATGAGGCCAGTGCTCGAGAGGGTACCGAAAGTTAGGCACATAGCTGGTAAGCGAATCTAATATTAGTGCGTCAGTTGATAGCGCTACTGATAAGTCTTTCGTTGAACTGACCGAAATTGGCACGACTCGCCTAACTGTTGCGGACACTCCCTGCACGATGCCACTTACTGTTGCGGAGGTAGGATATGTTTTAGTGCGTAAATCGTTCGCTACTTGTTTCGAAATAAATGTGTGCGTTGAGCCTTGGTCAAGGAGCGCACGCACCTTTATTACCCTTTGAGAAGGTGCAGTGACAAGCACCCACGCAGTTGCAAGTGCAACGTGAGCCGGAAGTTGCGGTGTGCTTAAATGTGATTGCACATGGCTAATGTCAATATTTGGCGCGTTGGAGCTTGAGATCCTTGCATCTGCGTTCGCAGTACTTCCCTTTGACGCAATAGTTTTATTGCTTGGCGCGTGTAGTGATGAGTGGTGTCGCTTACCACATTGCATGCAGGAACGTGCGCTTTTACAACATTGAGTGCTGTGGAAAATAGACAGGCAGTTGTGGCATAAGGCTCGTGACTTGACTATTTCCCACCGCTGCACAACTGATTTGCTAATAAAAACGGCGCATTTGAATAACGGATGTGATTCTGAGCATATGATACATGTATTCGGATACTTTTGCATATCATTAGTCAAGGCTTGAGCGGGGAACGCAGAAGCGGGTTTACTGCGTTGCGCAGTTGACTGTCGCGTGGATTTTGTAAAGTTCGAGGATGCTTCATATGAACGAATTTTCGACGTTAAAAATTTGACCAATTGATCATAAGTAGCGTACTCATCGCCTTCAAGCGAAAATTCCGACGCTTCGCGCGTTCCGCAATCAAGCCGCGAAGTTATTATAAAGACTAAAATGTCATCCGACACGGGTCGATTTAGTTTTATGAGCGCATCTACGGATGATTGAACTACATCTAACAACGTTCTTAATTCGGTTGGAGAAGCTTCGTGCGCGACCGGTTTTATCGCGAATAAATTCGATAAATGCATTTGCAATAATCGGCGACGGTTTTCATAACGGTCGGTTAGTAACTTCCAACCAATGTCGAAATTTTCCGCGGTAACCGACAAATTCTTTAATAATTTGGCGGCGTCGCCATCCAAGCAAGATTTAAGATAGTAAAAGCGCGTGAAAGAATCGAAAGATTTATCGTCAATAATAAGCGCACGAAAGTGGTCCCGAAATTCCACCCATTCTGCATAATCGCCCGAAAATCGCGGCAATTTCATACATGGTACCTGCGAGCGCCGAGGCTGCCCAACGTTAATTGAAGCTGGCGTGCCGGCTTGATCCGATGTACAAATTGCTGGTCGGTGTAAGTTGACAACTGCTGTCAATCCGGCGATGGCATCTATATAGATGGTTTCATATGAGGCGATGATATCCTCCTTGAAGTATGCTTCTCCGGAGCATTCCAGAACTTCTTTAAAGTTTAACAGCTCCAAATGTTGTTCAGAAACTGCATTCCAATGCTTCTCAACCAATTTAAGCCGAGCTTGTGCTTGGTCTCCGGTGAGTTGCGGATTTTGTAGCGCCTCCGTTGCTCTCTTAATTGAGTCAAACGATGCATGTTGACGAGCTATCAACTGAATGCACTGGTGATACGAGTCCGGATAATCTTGCCGACCTTTTGGCATTTTGCATTAATTATTTTTGCAATTAATTAAAAGTGCGAATTGATTTTTGTTAGTCAATTGCGATAATGATTCGTTTACGCGTGACTGTGTGCGCAAAACGAAGGAACTTTTCCAAAGCCGGTACTATGTCCTTATGGGGAGCCCTGGTTAACAAGCGTGCTCTGTAAATCTTAGATTGCAGCGGGGATCACGAGGCGTGGTTCTCGCGCCTGCTGCCAATTACGGAGCCACAAGGTGTGGCCGATGGTGCAAATAGCGCTGACTGGCCAAAGGCGGTTGCCGTGGCAACGAAGAGGCGAAGAAAGGGAGCACTTGCTGCTAGCTTCCTTGCTGACGTCACGATTGTGACGTAGCGTCACGAGTGTGTGAGACTACACTTGATGCGTGTGCGGGGTCAGGAGACCCGAGAGTTGCCGAAAGTGGCCGAAGCGTTAACGAGATGCACGTCGAGACTTCAGCTCCGAATTGTGATCGGAAGCTGCCGAAGGTGGACGGAAACGTCCGAATCTTTCAGAGACGAAATGCACTTTGGGATGCACTCGCGCACTGTTGCACTTGGCACACAATTTAATCTTGAGTCCGAATTTAGCGTGCACTCCAAAATCCTGGCAGGATCGCCAAATGTTCTGATTGAGTTGCAAGCGCACAAGTGCAGCTTCCAACTACCTTGCCGCGTGTGCGTGGTTCAGGATTGGAGTGATAAATTAAATGCGGCAGTTAGGAACTCACAATGTATTGCACAACACTTAATAAAATTACCAAACTTTATGTTTGGGTACGCGAAAGAATTCGCCATGAGCGTGTATCACGCGTGATTTCAACACGTCACAACTCGAATGCAGATAATTCGCGAAATGCGTACTTAATTAGAAGTTGGTGCGAGAATACGTAAATTCGCGGAGCTTTTGGAAATCTCAGAGCGGAGACCAACGAGTACAATTCGCGTGGCTACCACGTTGTTTCCTAAGAAAAACCGGAAAGGGAACCCGGTTCGCGGGAAAAGTAACAACCACTCTGCAACGGTGGGCGAAATTCGCAATTACAATTACAAATTGCGCGTAATTTAAATTACTGAAATTGTATTACAAAGTATTACAATCGGTAGGTATTAAGGCGCGCGGCGCAGTACCTTCTCTCTCTCAGAGATGGCGCGAGACGTACCGATTTGGTCGCAAACCAGAAATATATACGCGAACACGGGTATTTCAAAGTTAAGTATTCAGTGATGTATCACCGTTGTACTTGCTGTTTCTATGGGAATAAATAATTGTCTAAAATAACTGTACTAAAAGTTTTTCGAAAAAGTATATCAGTGTACGTAAAAATGCCGGCATCACGAAGTCATAACGAAAATCTATTAGAAATTTGTTTATTGTGCTTTGGAAAAACGAAAGTTGTGGTACGCGTGAAACGAAAATTAAAAGATCGAATAGAAGCAATGTTTGATTGAGTATGATAGTTTTATATACAATATAAATTTAATGATGATCATGACTTTCAAAAACGTAAATTTTACGAGGTCACGATGAAGGTCACGAGGTCACAATTACGTTTACTTCAGCTGATTAATTCGTTATTTCTATTTCCGTGGTCAAAAATATGGGTTACTATTTATAAAAGTCATTGTGATCCCGAAATGACCTTTTAGATCATGGTCAAGGTCAAATATAAGATCATGGTAGCATAGGTAAGAAAATATCCTAAAACTTTTGTCTGAAACTTTTTTTCTAAAGTGCATTCTTCGAAAGTTGTTTTTAAGACTCAATACTTTTGGATTCCCTAAGATAGGTATGTATATACTACACTTTATTTTAATAATTGAAGAAGTTAAAAACAATTAAGTATCATTTTAACCATTGAAAATTACTTTAAAGTGGTAAAAAACTATTTTAATTCAACTGGCATGATGTCAAATCTAGGCAGAAAAAGTAGGTATCTTTAAAGCTCTGCAACTTTTGATGTAGAGGATAAAAATGATTCCAATTTTTTAAAATTGTTCGTAATTACCTTCACTTTAACTTACTACCCTATAACTTTCCTCAGAAATTCCCAGGAAAAAAGTTAATCAACCAGAAACAACAACGACCATAATTTTTTCCCGTTTTAGGTAACTTTGAATGGCCATATTTTTGGAAATACATTAAATAATGGAAAGTTATTACACTAGTTTAGTAGATAATTTTCTTCGCTTCAATTCATTCCTGAGCCATTTTTTCGAGAAAACTGTAGTAAATGAGCCAGATGCAAAAAAGCTGTAAAAACGGCTCGTTTCGAGCTATTTTCGAATATTGCTTCGTATTTCAACATTGAAAATGTACTAATCATTATGGAATTACTTGCCCAATGCAAAATATCGGATTGAAATGAAATATAATTATGTAAAAGAAGTATTGCAAGGAAATTATTTGAAATAACCTACAAAAAAAAATTGAAAATTTGGGATATTTTTCGTTTCCCTCTGACGATTTTTTTTTGGCTTTATTTATGGCTTAAAATAACCACGGGACCTTGCTGCAATGATATCTGAAAAGATTCGAGAGGTGGGGGGACTTTTGGGTTGAACTCAATCGTAGCTCACCGTGCACACCTGAGTGCAGTTATTTAAGGTGTCTTGCCTCCCGTTCGGGTTTAAAACACCCCCCCCCCCCATGGGGGAATGGGGCCAAATTTTAGTGATGCGCCAGCACCGCTGGTTGTGCACACTTAAAAAAGATATACAACAAGTCAGCTACCACATTTATTAGCAACAAGCTGCCTGCCTTGATGCTTCTGTTGGTTCAGAGAACCTTTCTAACGTTGCCACGGCCCGCTAGAGGCCAACCCTTTCTGCGGTTACTGCCTGCACGGACACGGCACGCCGTAGCGCTCCCCCGTGTGGAACCCGCCGGCAGGGGCTTGACACCGCACCCTAGCTCCCCAGTACGGTGGGTCTCTCGAGTCGTTTCACGATCAGGCATTCGTCGGCACAGACCAGCCGAACGATCGGGTCCGTGAGGTCGTCAATTCTCAAAACTTGCTAAGAGAAGCGGATCTTTCAAAAGCATTGCTCCTCTTCGAGCTCGGGCACTTCGACCCCTCACTCTTCCACAATAAAATTGTGGACGGAGATAACCCGCTCCGCTCTCTTCCACAAGTCCCCTGCAGGGGCTCACCGTGCACAGTTGATGTGATTCTTTTATTATTTAAATTAAAGTCGCTAGGCATATCCTCATCAGTCATACGATGGTTTGCATCATACTTGACTAACCGTGTTCAATCTGTTGCCACCTCAAGTGATGAATATTCGTTATGGCATGAAGTTCTTGCAGGTGTGCCACAAGGATCAATTCTTGGTCCACTACTCTTCTTGCTATTCATAAATGATGTATCAGAGGTTATCAAAAATGCATTGCATATGCTGATGATTTGCAATTATTACTTAGATGCAACCTCTCAAATTTAAGTACTGCTACTCGGCAGATTAATGATGATGTTCGATCAATATTTGATTGGTCTAAAAGAAATAGGTTGACACTGAATTCATTAAAAACAAAAGCCATCCTAATTGGATCAGTTGGTCATATCAGAACCTTCAATCCTCTGCATTATCCTGAAATAATAGCCGACGGTGTAGTAGTACCTTTTGTTAGTGAAGTGCGTAATCTTGGAGTCACGCTTGACTCCACATTATCTTGGCGATCAAATATTAGAGAAATTTCCCGACGAGTAAACTGCACCTTACACCGACTCAAACAAAATAAGAACCTGCTCTCCAGAAGGCTACGAATTAAACTTGTAACATCGATGATACTCCCACACTTTGACTATTATTGCGTCTCGTATACTGATATATCTCAAACGTTAAATAAGAAACTGCAGACCCTGTTAAATTCTTATGTACGATTCATTTTTAATTTAAAGTATGATTGTCACGTGTCCCCATACCGACGTGAACTTGGATGGCTTACGGTAAAATACCGTAGACTTTATTTCGTGGGATCGGTTAGTAGTACACCGGCTATTTCAGAATCGGCAACCTCTGTACTTACTTAATTTATTCCCACAGCGAGACAGTGTTGCTAATCGTTCAACAAGGACCCCACGTGATCTATTGTATGTACCATTTGCGCAAACAAGCAAGTACCAAAAGTCTTTTGCGGTAATTTCTTCGCGTCTATGGAATACCCTTCCTACAGATATTAAAGACATCATGTCGTCACATACTTTTAAGACTGCACTTTACGATTACTTGTTGGCACAAGAAAACCTTAATTCAGAAAGACCTCTGCTGCATATTACAAAATTAGCCGTTCTTTAGATATCTTACTTGACGCTAAGTTAAAAATAAGCGACTTTTCTTATCTAATTATACCTAATTATGTATCATTACAGTAATTTTTCTTATGTACGCCTTAATGTATCTCGCAGCCCCAAGGAAACGAACCTAATGGTTTTATCCAGGACTTAAAATTAATAAACAAATAAACAAACAAACTTAGCACTTCACTTACACCTTTGTAACAAGGATCATTGAATATTGAATAAAAAAATTAACAATATATTTCACATCCTGACAAGAGTCTTATTCAATAAGTATTTCGACTTTTTGATACATTCATGAAGAAGAATATTAAATTATGAAAAGTTACAAATAATATTCCTCATTTCACCACTATTGAAGTTCAGTTTTGCCGAATAAGTTGTTCAATACCAATATTTAATCCCTATAAATTCTAAAGCTCCTACTATTTATCTTGAATTAATTATCTTGAAAATTGAAGGAAATGTACGTTTTTGCTTGAAAACTATTGAGACATTTTCTATAGAACAGCTTATAAAGAAACTGCAAAAGAAATGTTAACCTTGTCTATATAATGGTTACGATTGACAATTAAAATATTCTGATTTTATGATCAGTAATCGACGGAGTAGACATTTTCTATCTTTTAATTTTTAAATACATTTCGACTATACAGAATGTTTACGGTTAGGAATTATAACAATAGACAATATTCCAAAACGGTGGAAACTAAAGGATAATATTAAAAAAAAATTTTTTTTTTGTAATAAATTCAATTTTTACATCAACATTACTGACTGAGAACAATGCTGGGCGTTATTTTGAGAATTAGCCATATAAGAATATTTAATTAATACGCTGAAGATATTAAGATATAAAAACAATATGAAACTGAAAAAATATCAGTTTTCCTCTTGACGTCCATTCCTTGAAATACGTTTAATTAAATCATTCACTGCATTTAATGGAAAGATGTAAGGAGAATTTGATACTCAAAAATAAGGTATTGGAAAAATTATTTTATTTCACAGTTAAACGTTAAAATGGTGTTATTAGCGTATATTGCTATATGAAGCGTATATGAGGCTTATTGTTTTTGAAAATAATTTGAAATAAATAAAAATCATGTATTTGTCAACGTTCTTACGATTGATTTTTTGTAAAAAATGGTAAGCATATTCTAAAAACGACGGACTCTAAAAAAAAAACATTCTCTACATAAGTTAAATGAATGAGATTTTTAAAATCCAAATTTCTCTCATATCTATAGTTTTCAGGAAAAAAATTATGCAATTTTAAAAACGAAATGGGCTTTCTAACACAAAATACCTTAACTCTACTGACGATAGTTATTTTAAGTTCAGACATCGCGTCCATGATTCTAATAGATTTTAGATCACTTCAAATCCTATATCCAGGAGAAAACTTGAGCATTGAAGTAAGTAGCCTTGAAAAAAGTAGTATTTTTTATTTATTTATGACAAAATTATATATAAATTATAATTTTAGAGAAATAGGAAACTCTGCATTAAAAAATGCAACCTTGAAAATAGTAGAATACGTACCTTTCAATTCTCTTTAACTTCGATTTTGATACGAAATACTCTATTGAAATTTTTCCGCGAAAAGAGTCCTTTTTGACGTTAAGGGGAGGGTCCGGGCTCAAAATCGGCTATATGAAGCAGGCGTTCAAAAATTCCCCAAAAATTATTTCTTTACTAATTTTCGCTAAGGAATTCAATGGTAATACAATAAAATCTGTCATTAATTGTTTCGACCATAAAAATGGAATTTTTTAAAATCCATCCGTAATTATTTAAAAAATGTGTTTTTTTTTATTCACTAATATATTTATAATAATTTTTTTATTAATTTAACAATTTTTAATAGCCTTTTTCGAAAAAAAAATTGTTTTTTGTCGTTAAAACCTTTAATTTTGCTATATTTTGCCCAAATTCGTGAATGAAATACTATTTCTTAATTTTTTAAGATACTTTATTTGTATATATAGATATTTATATAAAAAATAAGTAATAAATACATACAATAAAAAATGTATATATATGTTGCCATTTAAGATTTTGATAACCCCCCCCCCCGCAAGTGCCCACGTCCTCTTTGGGGTTGTGGGTTGTAGCCCATATAAAAAAATAGCCTGTTTGGAAAATCGTTTCATGTTTTTCGGCTGTTTTCGAAATTTTAAATCTGTTATCCACCCGTCCCAGGAGTTTTCGTGCACTCTGTATATCTTTCTATATAAATAAAATATCTTAAAAAATTAAGAAATAGTATTTGGTTCACAAATTTTGGCGAATTATAGCAAAATTAAACGTTTAACGAGAAAAAAAATTTTTTTTTCGAAAAACGGCTATTAAATATTTCTAAATTAATTAAAAAATTAAAATAAATTTTAATGAACAGAAAAACCTATTTTCTAAATAATTACGGATGGATTTTAAAAAATTCCAGTTTTTTCAAAAACTGCTGCATTTTTGAGGAATTTTTGAACGTCTGCTTCATATAGCCGATTTTGAGCCCGGACCCTCCTCTTAATTGGGTAATCCTTTGCGGCACGAATTTTGTCTTTCGCTCAATTAGCTTGGCAATTATTAATCAGGGGTTTTCGAGGTCGCTGATTACGAATACGTTATCCGATTTTCAAATTTCCAAATAGCGGATTTAACATGACGATAAAAAGATAATAACAGATTTTAGAAATTAAAAATGGCGGATTTTTTACAGCCATATTGGATCCGCCATTTTGAAAATCTGAGAACGGATTACTAATCAGCGACGTCGAAAACCCCGAAGTACGAATCGTCATTGTTTAACTTTGTACTTATTTCGAGAAATCGAAATTATATATTATATTAAACTAACCAAGTGGCCCTTTACGCAATGGTAATTACAGAATACAGAAGAGACAATAGAACCGAATAAAATTATAGAGATACATAAATAAAATACAATAAAATACATAGATACGCTGCACGGAAAGTAAATAAGTCTAGACATAAAAACGACATAAATTTCGCGACAATTTTTCCTTAAAATTACGATATGTACCCAACGAACGAATGGATACATCCAAATTGTTCCATTCCCTTGTAAGGAGCGGAACGGGGTGATAAAAAATATAGTTATTTTTGCAATTGGGTTCTCTTATGGTACGTGGAGCACGAATATGGTAGTGTGATTCACGAAATGGGAATCGTTCCAATAGGTTAAGATCCGTAGTAATTTTTAAAATGCGATATACTAGAAAGAAATCATGATAACGATGAATTGAGTATATTGTGGGGAAATTATATTAATAGAAATATCATGGAAATTATGGTCAAAGACTCCCACTAGACGATCAATATCTGATCGTGTATAGGGAGACCAGATGTGAGCAGCATATGCAAAGTGTGGTAAAACGAGTGAGCGAATGAGATGAGCAATAGTTACCGGATCTCTAAAATCTTTGGTAGATCTTTGAATACAACCGAGCAACTTCGAGGCCTTTCCACTCACCTGAAGCATGTTGTGACAAGGTGTCACCGATCGACCCCTTGGCAGATCCTTCACAGTGGATGCCGCGGTTCCCTCGCGTGTTGAAAGTGTCCCGGAGCTCAGGATCGCCTTCCTCAATCCTTTTTTTTTTTTGTTTGTTATCAGTTTTCATGAAGTCGGATACCCGTCCATCAGTCGCCGGTAAAGCGCCTGAACGGCATTACCGTCATTGCTCGGTTGCGCGTTTCGCCGGGAGCGTCACCACCTTCCGAGCACTCGAAATGTCCGAGCCCCTCTTTCCCCTGGCTGTCCCTCTCGGCAGCGCAGGAGGTACCACCTGATGGTAGGAGCCATCGTGGCCGTCGAGAAGGGACACCGCCCCTCTCTGACGCGCCTGAATCGTTCCCCCCTTTTCGTCGCTGCGCGCCTGCATCATTCAGGCCCAGCATGCTAAAAAAAACGCCTCACATTCCCCTTCTTTCCCCCGTGGATGGCGACCTTACTCGCCTCCACTAAGTCGGCAGTAGCAGTCCAGCTCTTGCCACCGCAAAGCTGCATTCTGGCAGCGTGGCTGTTTTATTCGATTGCGTCACATAACGCCTGTCTCTCTCTCTCTCTCTCTCTCTCTCTCTCTCTCTCTCTCTCTCTCTCTCTCTCCCTCCCACTCTCTCACTCTCTCTCTCTCTCTCTCTCACTCTCTCTCTCTCTCTCTCTCTCTCTCTCTCTCTCTCTCTCTCTCTCTCTCTCTCTCTCTCTCTCTCTCTCTCTCTCTCTCTCTCTCTCTCTCTCTCTCTCTCTCTCTCTCTCTCTCTCTCTCTCTCTCTCTCTCTCTATCTATCTATCTATCGCAGCATGTAAGCCGCCCGAGACGAAGACGGAGGGGACTTCCCTAACACCGCGATTAGGTGGGAAAAACCCCGTTCGGACCCCGCTTTCCAATTCCCCCGTATCACCCCGTGTCGTCGTTTTCGGGTTGCGTCATTTTTGTGTGTTATTTTAGTAATCTAGCGATTTGAGAAAACGAAGTCGGTCTCGGGCTTTCCAGCTTCGGTTTCAGTTTCGCGTCCCTCCCCTATTCTATATTGAAAATATTTAGAGTTAAGAAATATATATATAATTATATGTACTTAGTTATTAAGAATGATTAGAATTAAGGATAATTATGATTATAATAATTTTGTGAATAATTATTCCCTATTTGTGTTTTTCCTTCCTGACCTTGAAATTCCCCCCGCAACCTTCTAGTTAATGGGAAAGAAAATTGAAAGTTGTAGTGCCTAAATAAAAATCGGTTGAAAAAGTAATCCTATAATTTCAAACAGAATTCGTTAATTAATAACTGTTTGTTATTCGGTGAAAATTCCGGAAAACAATAAACTTGTGTATTTGTTTACTTCAATATTATTTCTATAATTAGCAGCTTTGAAAAGAAAATCGTTTTCAATTATAAACATGATAATGATATTATTCACTGAATAATAAATTTGAAAAATCCCAATAACTAGATTACTTTTGAATTTAATAATATGTAATATTCCATTTTAACTTTCCCGAATACCCATAATTAGCAAATCCCAGAATACAGAAAACCCAAAACGAAATAAAAGTTACAAATAGCAACACATTATTTCAACCCGAGTTCGAAAGGTAATAATTAACAAAAACCTTCGAAGTGACCTTGCCACCCTATGGTGACCTTCCTCTTTAGTATTCCCCGATACCTGTGATAATAATTTAATAATTATATACACAGGAAAACCAGTTTTCGAGTTAGTAGTTTTTTTTTGGAACTTGGATTTTTCGTGGTTGGAGTAATTGCTAAAGTTCTTTTTGTATTAATTTTTTTTATCTACATATGCTTTATTACAAACGAATAGTGGTTTCGATAAAATTTTTTTTATATAAACAAAAACCGATATTGAGATCTCAAGGCGGGGAAACCCTTTCTTTTGTTAGTTTTTTTTTTTGGTCTTGAATTTGTCACTTATGCTCTAACCCCCCCCCCCTTTTTTTTTGTGTTTCTCCTATTTTGGCGTTGGCATACTGCACGTCAAACCGTTAATTTTTTTTTGGTTTTGCGTTCTGGATTTCCCCTTCTTCGGTCTAGGGGACTCTGCTGAGACAGACGGTCGCGAGGTAGAATTTCGCGCTACCCCCACCCTAGAACCGGGATTAATTAAATCAATTTTTTTTCTTTTTTTTGCTCCGGGAAATCGTCCCTATTCTTTTTATGTATATTTTTTTTGTTTTTGTCTCGTGTGTGACGGAGACAAACCCCCCCTCCCCGCCACTTATCCCCTCCTATCTAGTGCATAGGCTCACTGGATAATCTCGCTTTCTTTTTGTTCTTTTTTTTTGGTTTTACTGCGTGAGTAATGGATACCACCGGTACTCCCCCACCCGGCAATTACCCTGGAATGGGAGCAGTTGCCCCCACAATCATGACCCCCACTACTACGTCGACCATGGTGACAGTCACAACGGCACCGTCACTCAATATGTCGACAACGACCAACGTCTCCCCCTCGCGAGCCCTGGCACTAAGGGTAGCCACCCCGGATCAGCAAATGGCCATCCAGGAGGAAGTGCGCGCTATCGTAGACCTGCGCGACCTTCTAAGAAGATGTGATCGTGCAGGGATCCTGATTTCGGGGTCAATGGACGCTATTTGCGATCGTCTCACTCGCCATACCATCAAAGCGCGGTTCCCCGACACGGAAGATGTATGGGAACCCGCGGTGGATGACCGGGGTAACTTACCCCCTTTTACCCTATACGAGGCGATAAGTTGCCCAATAATTGGGAATATCCTCAATGGGTCGCTCAACGCCACCTATCCCAACTACATGGATTCCGGGGATCCAATGCCCCAACGCGACCGACTAGGTGCTTTCGCGATCCCCCCACCCAGCTCCCTTCCGATAGATCCCGCGCGTTCTATCGTGACCCCCTAACATTAGTAGAGGGCACTTCCGCCTTTTTAGGAACGGAGTCCTCCTTACCTCAAAATTTCCCCCATACACTACCCCAAATGTCTGATCCGGCGAGCGCCCTCTACCATCCCCAAACGGGAGGTATTGGGCCGCCGAAAGACACCAGGGGAAGTGTACCCTCTTCGGGATCTCAAAACTACGGTAATCCTTCCCCCACAGCGGTAGGGGATAATAACCCCCCTCCCCTCTCAGGAACAAATAATCGAGACACCCGGAATGAACCCCAAATAGGATCGCGTGATAACTACCCCCCGCCCCAACGATTGGGGGAATACCCCCACCGACCCTCACGTGACAATAATCCCCGGCCAACGGTTCGGGAAGAGCACCCAGCTCCCCGACCGGGTCAGGTACCGTACCGGGAACCTCCCTGTTCCCGACAACCTCTTTCCTTCCCCCACCAAACTCCCCACTCTCCACCCCCACAACCGGCTGATTCTTTCTTCTCCCAGCCCTCGGAGTTCCCCCGAGTCTTCCCTGATCGATCAACCTTTCCAAATGACCCACATTCCGACTACCAGCCTCCCCCGACCTCAACCTATCCCCCGCCTCCGCAGCCTCACTATCCTTCCCCATTTCCTAACTCTCAGCAACCACCACCAGCCTCATCCTACCCCCAGCCATCTTACCAGTACCAATACCCCTCCTATCCCCCCATTCGTGCGCCACTAGGTGTGCATGATCGAGCCCCTCCTCTGTCAAACCCTCCGGGCAGGACAGCAGTCCATTTCCCGGCAAATTTGACATACAGTTTATTCCCCAACCCCCCTCCCGGTAGTAGTACTCGAGTCGGGCAGCAGCTCCCCTCGGGTAACTCAACCTACCACCCCAGCTTGTCCCAGTCCGCAGTTCGTTGGGGTAAAACCGCCATCGAACACTGGAGGTCACATGGGCCTCGATTCTCGGGCGAGGAAGGTGAGGATGCCGAAGACTTCCTCACCAAACTCGTAGAATATAGCTCGAGCCGTGACCTCACAGAGGACGACCTCCTCCGTGCCCTCCCAGAAGCTTTCAGAGGCGCAGCCCTAGCCTGGTTCCGGGTGGAACGGAACAGCTGGAGCTCCTACCCTGGCTTCGTGCGTTATTTTCGGGATGCTTATGGGCAGCGAAGCCCCGAAGCCAGTATTAAACGGGAAATTACGCTAAGGACCCAAGGGCCGGAAGAACCCATTCGAGAATATATAGTGGCTTTAAGAAGCCTATTTAGACTACTTTCGGTTCCCCCTTCAGTTGACGAACAATTGGACATTTGTGTCCAGAACTTGAGGCCCGGTCTCGCGAAGCACATACGCCGCGAATCCGTACAAGCCTATCCGGATTTGCTGCGCCAAGGCCGCCAGGTCGAGAGTGTAGCGAGTCAGGAAAGATCTTACCGACCCCCTCCATCCGCTACACAGTCGGTCTACCCGGCTTTCGCCTACTCTCCAAAGAGTAAGAAACCGAGAGACAAATTAGCCGCTACTACCCCCGCGTCCCCCCCGGCACAGCCCAAGGGAAATCATAGAGATTCACCTTCACCCCCACCACCCGTGGCTGACGTATCTCCACTGCTGCGCGCCACATCGGTCCCGGTGTCGCGCCCAAAACCCCCGAAGGCGTCGGCCCCGCCCCGACGCCCTTCACCACCGACCCTCCCGACTCCTCAGTTCTCGCGCCCGAAGCGAATTCCTCCATTATCGGAAGTCGCGCCATCCACCCCTCCCCTCAGGCCTAGGGGTTCACCCAGCCCCAGTCCGATGGTCCGCTGTTACAACTGTAAACAGACGGGCCACATTTATCGCGAATGTTCTCACCCCCTCGGCTATTTTTGCCGAATTTGCGGTTATCCGGGACGCACGAGCAACGATTGCCCCGTCTGCGCACGGAAACGTTCGGGAAACTATTAATGGGAGGGACAGAGTCCCCAAGGCCCCCCATAATAGTTTGAAAAATCCGAATACCCCAGACTCCCGAGGGAAATCGATTCCTTCACCCGCGACACCCCAATCCACGAAGTCTCACCGGTTCCCCCGGTCACCCCCTCGTGGATCCACTTCGGAACCCTTCGCGTCCATAGAGTCAATTCCCCCTTCCGCGTCCCTGTTGGACGCTGATCCGCGTCCATTCATAACGTTGGCGTTGCTTGGGACCCAGATACGAGCCCTAGTAGATACGGGCGCTTCTAAGTCGTATCTGGGGGTTACCTACAAAAGACTTGTGGCCCCCTTCTTAAAAAAGACAAGCGAGCAAGTCCGAGTCGCGCACGGATCATCAATCTCCCTTGCTGGCTTAGTAACCCTCCGAATCACCCGTGACGAACAAATAGAGAACTTGGAGATCCGAGTCGCGCCCCTCGATTACGCATGCGTACTTGGCATGGACTTTTTGTGTCTATTTAGAGTAAAGCTAGACACGGAAAACGGAACGTGGACTAGTGGTAGCGGGAAAACTAGAGCATTAGAAGAAAAAGAGGTTTCGGCCAACGCACATGCCTCGTACGACTGCGTAGGATTGATCGCCCCGTCCCGAGAAGCCCACCCCCGTTTAAAACGGCTTCTCAATCGTTTATACCCCCCTGGACGCACCCCCTCCCTAGGTGTAACCCACCTGGCGGAGCACCACATAGACGTCCAACACCACCCCCCAATTCGTCAAAAATCCCGACTCCTGTCCCCTTACATGCTCAAGTCAAGGTCGCACAGGACGCCGTCGATGCGATGGCCCGAGAGGGTGTCATCGAACGAGCGGAAAGCCCGTGGTTGAGCAACCCGGTGATAGTAAAGAAGTCCAACGGTACGTTCCGCTTTTGCGTGGACTTCCGGGACGTCAACAAAATCACCCGCAAGGACGCCTACCCCCTCCCCTCCATGGACAGAATACTGGCTGGGCTGAGTCGCGCTCGGTGTATCACCACGCTAGATCTCAGTCAGGCTTATTTTAAGGTCCCCGTTGCGCCCCAGAGTCGACCCATCACGGCCTTCGCAGTTCCAGGCCGTGGACTCTTCCAGTTTAAACGTATGCCCTTTGGCCTTACCAACGCCCACGCCACCTTCCAACGGTTAGTGGATCGCCTCATTGATCCTGCGTGGGAACCCCGCGTCTTCGCATATCTGGACGATATCATCATCGCTACGGACAATGAGGAGGACCACTTCCGTTATCTAGAAGTCGTATTAACCTCCCTCAAACGCGCTGGTTTGGAGTTAAATCTAGAGAAAAGCGAGTTCTTCCGGGAAGATGTCAAATATCTTGGCTTCGTGCTCAATAAAGACGGCTTGAAAACCGACCCGGAGAAGACCGCCCCCATTTTGGAATTTCCTCCACCTACCAACGTCAAGCAGCTCCGCCGCTTTTTGGGAATGGTGGGGTGGTACTCCCGTTTCCTCCCAAATTTCTCCTATGATCGCGTTCCTCTGTGGCAGCTTTTGACCAAAGGCACCCCCTTGACCTGGGAAGAGGAGCAACAGAAAGCGTTTGAAGCGCTACGTGACTCTCTCACCCACACACCCGTACTGAAACGCCCCGATTTTGGAATTGAATTCACGATCCAGACGGACGCGAGCGATTTCGCCCTTGGTGCCGTGATTACCCAGGAGGTCAATGGAGAGGAGCACCCGATTAGCTTCGCTAGTCGCATCCTCACCAAGGCCGAACGGAAGTACACGGTCACCGAGAAGGAATGCCTCGGCGTCCTCTGGGCGGTGAAAAAGTATCGTCCGTATATAGAGGGAACGCACTTCAAGGTCATCACCGACCATCATAGCCTGAAGTGGCTCCGGAACTTGCGAGACCCCTCCGGTCGACTAGCCCGATGGGCATTAGCCATGCAGGCGTACGACATGGAGATAACGCATCGCGCAGGTGCCCTCAATGTTGTACCCGACGCATTATCCCGCATGTATGAGAATGTAGAAGAAGCCCTTGGCGCCATTGGAGATGATGCAGACCCCTGGTATACCCAAAAGATATCGAATATTAGAGAATTCCCCTCTAAATACCCCAACTGGCGGATTGAAGATGGTAGAATTTACTACCATCGCCCGCACCCCGTTATTGAGTCAGCGGTGACCGACCAGGACGCCTGGAAGCTGGTCATACCCGCCCCGTCGCGTTCACGTGCCATGAGCGATGCCCATGATTGTCCCCAATCCGGTCACCTTGGCGTGGACAAGACCTACCATCGCCTAATTCAGGATTTTTATTGGCCCGGAATATTTCAGGATGTTTCGCGTTACGTATCCCGATGCCCTTCGTGTCAGAAAGTTGAGGTTTCCCAACAACCCCCCCTGGTCTAATGACCGAGAGCAACCGAAGGTCCATGGATGACGGTTAGCTCCGACATCATGGGGCCGTTTCCTCCAAGCAAGAAGCAAAATCAATTTGTAGTCGTATTAAAGGATATGTTCACGAAATATATCGAGGTGAAACCCCTTCGCGCGGCTACTGGTCCCGCGATTATGGATGCTTTTGATAGCCTAGTAATAAACCGATGGGGTTGCCCGAAATATTTTCTGACGGACAACGCCAAACAATACGCTAACAAGCATATATCGTCTCACCTCGCGGATTTAGGTATCACCCCCACCCCTATCCCGCCGTATCATGCACAGGCCAACCCGGTCGAAAGAGTTAATCGAACTCTTAAAACGATGATGAGCGCGTTTGTATCGCATGAGCATCGTGACTGGGACGTGCATCTTCCCGAACAGGAGGTACCACCCGATGGTAGGAGCCATCGTGGCCGTCGAGAAGGGACACCGCCCCTTTCTGACGCGCCTGAATCGTTCCCCCCTTTTCGTCGCTGCGCGCCTGCATCATTCAGGCCCAGCATGCTAAAAAAACGCCTTACATTCCCCTTCTTTCCCTCGTGGATGGCGACCTTACTCGCCTCCACTAAGTCGGCAGTAGCCGTCCAGCTCTTGCCACCGCAAAGCTGCATTCTGGCAGCGTGGCTGTTTTATTCGATTGCCTCACATAACGCCTGTCTCTCTCTCTCTCTCTCTCTCTCTCTCTCTCTCTCTCTCTCTCTCTCTCTCTCTCTCTCTCTCTCTCTCTCTCTCTCTCTCTCTCTCTCTCTCTATCGCAGCATGTAAGCCGCCCGAGACGAAGACGGAGGGGACTTCCCTAACACCGCGATTAGGTGGGGAAAACCCCGTTCGGACCCCGCTTTCCAATTCCCCCGTATCACCCCCCGGTGATTCTCCGCTCCTGGTCACTGGAGATGCGCGTACGGTTCCCGCGCGCATCTACCAAGCGCTATTTTCGCTTGGTCACTTGGCGCCACTCGTCACTTCGTTTTCGAACGTGCTACGAGACGGACCCCAAAAACTTTGTCTTTTTCGAGTTGTGTTGCGAACTGTGTAGCGTGCGCCTTCAATTTTTGCGGTCGATTCCCGGTCTCGCGTGTGGCCAGTGTCGATAATATTGTTTTGTGGACTAGAAAACGACCCATCGACGGGAGGATATTCTGTGTGTGCAGTGACACCCTACACTAGGAGCGTTTTGGCGACGAACACCCACCATCCTGTCAAGTCGGTCCGACGTCCCGGTAGGAGGGCTTCAAGGACGGCCAGGTACTCCGCCGCCGCCGGACACGCTAGCGACGACGCCGTAAGTTACGCCGCTGCCTGTCTATTGTGTTTCTTCCCCCCCCCCCCCCCCCCCCCCGCGAGTTATACTCTCGTTGCGTCTCCGGTCATTTTTTTTTAAAGAAGCTCTACCGTCGCGTGATTAGTGAACCCCGCGGCTTTTGCGTATTATCGCGTTCGTGTTTCTTGTCGCGACTCAAAACTTTATTGTATGTGTTTACAGAAATATAATCTTTAGTTCGTATATAAAGATTGGAAATTATTTAACCCCCTTCTGTGCTCAGTAATAAGTTTTTTTTCTCGGTTTTGAGTTCTACCCTTTTCCATTCAGGAAGAGGATTACAATGTGATCATCGAATTCAAACCTATCAGACATTACCACCCAGAAATCAGTAAGCTTACATACCATAGATAGTGACTTACTATAGAGTTTGTAATCAAATTCAAATTTGTTTAGGCGCCGAGAGAAAGACATAATTTTACATTTTCCAATATTTAGGTGCAAACTGTTCATCCGTGACCACGAACCCACAGGAACAAGATCTCTATCATTAATAAAAAGGTTGAAAAGAATAGGACCCAGGTGAGAACCCTGCGGCACGCCAGAAGGAGCAGCGCACGGCGCAGGCAGGGTGATTTTGAAAAACGTTCTGCGAACTGTTTTCTGAAACAAAAACTGAAAGTTTTTCTGTATGACACATATTGGAATTTTTTTTAATTAAACCTCAATATATGTAGATTAGAGTAAAAATAATGAAAATTATCCAAACCCCTAAGAACAATCAGAAAAACTGCTCGTAATAAAAAAAATTATTATTTGTCACTAATCGATGTATACCAACAAAATATTAAGACTAAACATTGGTAAAAATTAATTGGAATTACTCAGATATTACTTCGCCCCAACCCCTAATGAAACTCAGCCTTCATCCCTTAAACTACCCCCAATTTTAACAAATTATTACTGGAGAATAACCATTTTATACCAAAAACACATTAAAACTGAAAATTGTCAAAAATTACTAGAAATTAACTACTGAGACGAAGCCCGTCACAGATCGGCACGCTAGCCGAATCCGGCGCCTTCTGTTGGGGTCGGGCGTAAGTAAGTAAGCCTTCCATTCTCCGCCCCTCCAGGAGGAGGGTCAGGTTGTACCGGAGTGCGCCTCCACCCGATCACCCTCAACGGTCGTGACGCAGTGCGCCTCCTGAATTTCCGAGGAACGGGCCTCGGCCGCTGCCGCCGACTTCTCTCTCTCTCTCACCGGCGACTCCGAGCCCGAGACAAGTCGGGGACGCACGAAGCACTTTTCAGCGCTCCGCGCACGCGCCGGCTCGGAGGCGCACTGTCGCGCGCGAGGACAGTTAGTCTCGAGCAGTCTCTCAAACGGAATACATCGGCCCTAGTAGGAAATTCGTCCATTTTCGTCGATCGTCCGCGAATCCCAGTGGTTCCTTCGCGCCGATTACGCGAAGGCAAGTGCCAGGAAAGTTGAATAACGTGCATCCCAGTGAAGTTCTAAGGAGAAAAGGACCGAACCAGAGTGACTCCGGTGCCAGCTAGTGCGGACGCCATCACCCTCGTCCCGAGGACGGACGCCACCGAGGACCCCAGGTGCCGGACCGTCAACCGACGTCACTGGAGACCGTTACCCCGGAAGCATCGCCTGTAAGTAGGCCAAATTTCACCTAAACCGACCCGCATCGTATCCTGCGAGTGTGACTATTTTTTTCTTCCCGGTCATTTTGTAAAAAGTGCCGCCGTCGAGGACTTCGGGCCCGCGAAATCTCGCGCCCAGTCATAGTGCCGCGTGTCTCGTCCTTATTTTTGTTGTATCCTGTAAAACTTGCTAGTGTTTCGGATTGAGAGTAAGGAAATAGATCTGATTAAGTAGTTAAATTGCGTTAAATTCTTTTTAATCCCTCTTCATCCCAAAGGGGGGGGGGGGGTCACAAATGGCATCCCTGGTGGGAAAGTCAAAATAGACTTTCCAACGAAATTAAAAAGTTAATTTCCTTTTGTTGTAAAGACAAAGTCGTTACGAGTTCGCAGAACTCGCCGGGAATATAAGTGTACGTTACATTTCCGTGCTTTTCAGCTCCGCGTCCCCTAAGTGAAATAATTTTAAGCTAAATATTAAGAAAAAATTAATAAATAATAGTGCAAATGCCCTTTGTTTGTCTCTTTTCCCGATCCAGAAAACTCCTAACCTGTCCCAAAAAGAAAGATTTTGAAAGAAAAATAATTTCGGAATTTGAAAATTATTATTTTCGTAAAGTTTGTACAACGGTCGAATACTTGTATTCGTATTTGGAAACAAATACGAAAACCAACCCGAAGTAGACAAGTTGGCCCGGTATTAGCGAGGTGTTGATAAACACCCGCCTTGCTGTCCCGAGCCGTTAGGAAAAGAAAAAAAAATTTGAAAAATTAGCAAACATATTTTCCGTCGCATGTTCAGATTTAAATGGATGTTTAAGCCGTGTAAAGAAAGCTTTTAATTTGGATTTCGCCTACTTTGAATATATAAGTTTTCGAACCATACTTAACTAATTTCAATTTAAGTGTGTTGAGTCATTCCATGTCAACAATATCAAAGTTGTGGTCGATGTCGTGGAATTCAACGAAAATGAAATATTTAATAGGTATAGGCGTGGAAAATAACGTGGTAAAATATTTTTCCAAAATTTTCAAAATGGCGGCCGTGAGGTCATATTCACTGAATTTCTTTAAATTACGATATCTATTTTTCTAATTATCGCATTTAAATGGGACTACGCGCATTTTGTTCACAAAAATGAGTACTTTTATCTAAAAATAAGACAATTTTTTTTCTTCTTAATTTGACCAAAAAACGGTCAAAAAAAAATTTTCAACTTAAATTTTTGCACAAAACGCATATTTTTTTTCAAATTCGACATCTCATTTTGTAGAAAAACCTTTCAGCTTTCATTAAAAAAAAATTGACGGAGACTCTTTTCGTTTTCGAGATATGATTTTTTAAAGAGCGCAACTCCGGCTTTCGCCGGTGCGCTGAGCCGCGCTTCAGGTGCAGTTCGGGGCGCTATCGAGGGACCGTTTTTTTCTCGTAAGTAAAATGTGATTCCGTTTGTATAAAAGAATGCATTATTAGCACTCCAGTAAGTTCGATATTTATATATATTTATTTGAATGGTGCTGCAAGTCATGTTTAAATCTGTTAAGTTTTTGCACTAAAATTACCTTCCAATTACTATGGATTCTCTGATTCGTTGCTGTAACCCTTTCAAGAAAAAGGGTCATGCGTCAATACTTCAGAATAAAGAATTTCGTGATATTACTCACGAGTTATGTAATAGGCTTAATCTAAAATGGATGGTTAGGCAAAGTAATTTGTAATTCGTGTCGATTAACGACAGCATCTAAACTTTTGAGCGTTCCGATCGATGATACTTCGTCGTCAAGGCCCGAAATATCTCAGGGTTCTGGAAATTCTACTCAGTCTCATGAGACCGAGAATGAAATAGGGAAAATAGAAATGGAGGAAGAAATAGACAGTATGGATAAAACAATTAGCGATGAAGCTGCTCTAACAAATTTAAATAAAATCCTCGAACTTTTACACGTTTCTCCCATTTCAAGTTGGAAAGATGGCAGGTCAAAAGCTGCCGAAAAGAGTAAAATAATTGAAATAAAACAGAGTCTTCATCGCGAATTAAGAAAAGTTTTTACAAAAGCACGTCCTGCTGATGATGATATATAAGTCATAGTTGATGACTTAAAAGAAAAAATAGAATTAGCGGATCGTAATTCAGAGAAAGTAACACTTTTAACCATGGTACTGTTACTTGCCCGTAACTGCCACAATACATAGGAACTATCGATTATAAGAAACCTTACTTACCGATTGCAGTAGCCAAAAGAACAGATATTAATACTAGGAATGTACGCACAACGATATCTATAGCTCATACTAACAAACTAAAAACGCCCTTTCACCTGCTCGATAACTCGACTGAACACAGAGAAAAATCTGACGTATCGACCCCAGCCGATAAATCCCGGCTTAACACATTTACCCATAAGTGCGCTATATTACCGACAAGCATACATATTTGTAGAATACCCAAAAAAAAACTTACAAAAATATAAACCAATAAAAACAAACTCTTTCATAAATAAAAACATTAAAAAATAATAATTTTATTAATATTTTTTCCAATAGAAAACTCTGCCGTGTTAAAAAGATAGGCTTCTTAAAAAGAGTATATCAGCAAGTTCCCCTCGGTTTCCCAGAGTCATAAAAATTCCTAAACCATCGACGGCTAAACAAAGAACATAGATATGAGAACTCACACAAACAAATATTCTTTCGAAAATTATACAACGTAACCTTCGCATATATAAATCTTTAATTTAAACAAATGCCAATAGAAAATACTAACATCCGACAATACAATATGATGCAACATAATTTGCTGCACATTTTGAGTACAAATAAAATACAATTAAAACCATAATTTACTATAACAAATAATTCTATAAATAAAACAGAATAAACATCTCTTTCTTTAACTAACAACTCAAATTAAGACAAAAATTATTTCCAACAACATACGCCAGAATTTATCAACAAATAAATTGTTTTTTTACAAACTTATCCATATACACACACAGACACCCATACAACTGCACACCCGAGCCACGCCCAAGCTATGAGAATATATTTTAATTTATATATAAAATAATAAATAAACATAAACACGAAACAAAATATTATCACTCGTAATAATTTTCTTTACATTTTTATATAGAAAAATCTCTGGAATAATTAAAAGAAACCCCTGAAAACAATAAAAACAATATTCCAATGCTTAATTAACAAATCCTGCATGTATTATTAACAGTAACAAGTATCAGCAATTCTCTTTACTTGCGTACAGACATACATTTCTTCAAACCATCATTTTCGAATTAACTATTTAAGCAATAATGACGATGATTAATATCTGTTCTTCACGTATGTTAAATTATAAGATAGTCTATTTGCACAATAATCAACGAACTACATGGCTCTTTATACATTAAAATACTTAAAAATAATTGCTCATAAATAATTAATAACCGACGTGTTAATTAAGTCAATTTCTCGATTGTTTAAAATATATCTATCAAGATCAAAACTATTTTTGTGAATTATTCCACTTCTAAACATGCTACGAAGTTTGTTCATGTTTGTGCAAATCACAGAATGCAGTTTGCAAAAACTTAAATTGTCAACCAAACTACATTGTCAACGGATCATTGTTTTTAACAAACTTTGGAAAATCTGGTCACGAAAATCTCTTATCTTTATTCCAACCTTCAACCCCTCCATTTGACCCAAAAAACATAGAGCTAAAATCATATAAATAGCGGCTCCAAAACTACAGAGATCAGTTCAAGACAGTATCTGGTAAGCTGAAGAAGTTTACCGGCAAATCGGCGACGACGAAGAGTACGGGTCCAGGCCTTCAACCAAGGAGGAATCTTCGGCCGAAAATCAACCCGCCGATCCCCTCTCAGGCCCAGCTGAGTCACCGAGGATAACAACCAGGGCTTCAAAAGTGAGTATCAGCTTCACCCTTTTCCTCCTTTTTCCTCTCTCCCCTTCCCCTTTTTTTTTGGATCGACGGAAGGTACTGGCTACCGAGCGGCAAACGTTGGTCTTCGACCACGTCGAGCTTCTCCGTGGTGAGCCTCCGGTTCGATCCACCTGGTGCCAGCCCGGTTCTGGACCCGCAGGATATCCCTTTTTTTTTATTAGGGATCGATAAAGGGATCGACCTCCGAGCGACGAACGTTGGTTTATGACCACGTCGAGCCACCCCGTTGTCGGTTCCCCGAATCGATCCACCCCTCGGTCGATTATGGAATTGGAGTCAACACGCTCCGATGCATGATCGACCCATAGGAACCCTTATCTCGCTTACGTGGTAGGTCATTTTTCCCGGTTTTCCACCGGTCTACATTTCTAACTACCAATCCTCAATAGCTTCCCCCGTACCACCTTTTACTTCGATCCAACCGGTCTCGGTCCGACCACCCACTAACCACCATTTTCGTTTTTTTTATAGTGAAGGGTGCCCAGCAGCATCGTAGACTAAGGCGGGCCCGTCAACGATTACAGGCCCAGTGGTCCGTGTGGGGCGCCCATTTCGCCAGGGGACTTGACCCCAAAAATTCAACTAATCCGGTCACCAGCGAGCGACTAGCGGAGCTTTGTCAGCTCCCGGCGGCTCCTCCTCCTCCTCCTCCATCTGACCCTCTCCCTGAATCCCCTCCTGAACCCAAGAGAAAGATCTCCCTTCAGCAGTATCGCGATAGAAATGTACCAAAAAAGAATTAATAAATTATATTTTATCTCCGAAACTACGTTTTAATTGTTCTACCTTCGTCTTTCCTCTTGGTCCAGCAGCCTCCGTTCACACACGAACCCCGGATCGTCCCTTGAGGATCCTCCTTTCGACCGTCCGAAATTGGTGCCTCCATTTCAAGAGCACTAATTTGGGACGTAACAGTACCAAAATCATGGAAAGCTCGACGTATTGGGAAGGAATTTAACGTCCCGTATTATTTAAAAACTGAACGGTATATAAATAACCAATATCTAATGTGTAATGGGAGGAGTAGTGATAGCGCTCCGCACTGCGCCTGAAGCGTATCTCAGCGCACCGGCGAAAGCCGGAGTTGTGCTCTTTAAAAAATCATATCTCGAGAACGAAAAGAGTATCCATCAATTTTTTTTTTAATGAAAGCTGAAAGGTTTTTCTACAAAATGAGATGTCGAATTTGAAAAAAAATATGCGTTTTGTGCAAAAATTTAAGTTGAAAATTTTTTTCGACCGTTTTTTGGTCAAATTAAGAAGAAAAAAAATTGTCTTAATTTTAGATAAAAGTACTCATTTTTGTGAACAAAATGCGCGTAGTCCCATTTAAATGCGATAATTAGAAAAATAGATATCGTAATTTAAAGAAATTCAGTGAATATGATTAACGATTTTCGCGATTTCCAGGTATAGGATTCCCCTCCCCCAACAAGGAAACGAATAGTGATATGCAGCTTTTACGTTGATGCAAAATTGTTTTAGAATTACCATACTATACCAATATATGTATATACAGGGTGGCCGATTTTTCTGAAGACAGAAATATCTCGAGAACTATGCACAGAATAAAAAAAGTGTGGGATGAAAGTTGTTCGACACGAAGGGGGGCATCTAGTAATAATGAAATTGACCCCCTCTACCACCTCCTGGGGGTAGGGTGGGGAAAAACAATAAAACTTAAATAGGAACCTTCATTTTTTATTGCAGATTTGGATTCTCCAGATCTACTTTATATCAATATTAATAAGATTATTTTTCATTTTTTATTACTTGAATACAAATCCTGTTATACTCGTCGCCGATAGGGTCACTCTGCTACTTGGATGATGTTGAAAAGACCCAGCTTAGATTTTTTAAGACCTTATTTTCACTTCCCACGTCAACCCCAGGATATGCTGTCAGGGCGGAGCTGGGATACTCGGAATTCTTCTCTTTGCTAAACGACAAAGCGCTACACTCTTACCTCCGCAGAGTTTATGAGTACCGTGAGTCCCGCTTTACAAATTAACGAAGATGATCAAGTCGACTCCCCCTACAGCGGACTCTGCGACGGAACCTAGTCATAAACTAATTTGTGATATCTCATCTGCGAAATTTGTTAAATTGTTTCATTTATTTTAGTTAGATTACATTTTTCACCTTTATGTGTTCATTTGCGTTAACTTTATCAATATATGTACGACGGCCCCCATGCGTTTAATTTATTTTATTATATATTTATATTTGCATTTAGCTATTTATTTGCGTCGCTCTCCAATGTACCATCCTTATAGATAAACATTTTTGTATCTGATGAGGAAATAAAGTATCTATCTATCTATCTATCTATCTATAATCCATTTTTCCCCGTGATATTTTGTCGAAAAGAGGATATCAGCTTCATGCTTTATTATAGGAAGATAAGATAAGATCCAAATTAAATTTGAGATTGGATCGAGTGTTGCTTGTTTCCCGAATATTAAGCGGTTTCTGAATATTATTAAGCAATAAAAATATCGGGCAGAATTTTTTTCATTGGTAGCAGTTTTGCTTCACAATACACAAGGAAGCTCCAATTGAACCAAACATTCTTTGATAAAATAACATATTTATTTATTTAAAAAGATATATAAATAATATTTGAAATTGTTTTTATGTCAATAATTTTACTTCATCAGTTGCAAAAAAAATCCGAAATAAATTTAACCGAAAATGTGCTGATCTATTTACAAAATTTAGCAACAATAGCAAACAATTAAAATTTTTTAATATAGTATTATTTGTTAATCTTGACCATTATTTTAAGAAGCCTATTTTAATTTTAAATACCCACATTCATTCCGTATATTATTATTTGTTTAAACAATTTTGAATAACAATAATATACCGTATTTAGTCTCATTTGTTTATAATTTACAATTCTGAATCCCTATGAGTTTAAAAACCCCAATAATTATGACAAAATCATTTCTCGTAATTTACATTAACGTCCTTCATTTAACTAATTAGTTTAAATATTATAATAATTTGAGCAGTTTCTGATGACGAATTATTAGAGGAAACAACCTATGAAAAAAAAGTACAGTGATTTATTGACAATGCAATATTTTTCCGTATATCATCGTTATTTGTTTAAACAATTTTGATAAACAATAACATACCTGTTTGTAGTGAAATGTGTATTTTATTTAGAGGTCTGTGTCAATGTGAGTTTAAAAAGCGTAATTAATATGACACCATCATTTCATATAATTTATTTCACGGGTTTTGTTTAAAAAATAAGGTTAAATTTTATAATAATTCAAACATTTTCAGAATATTTTCAGATCACAAATTACAAGAGACGGCAATCAAAAGAGAAAAAATTATGGTATTTTTAGGAATATTTTTACCTTGAGTACGTCGTAAAAGGCCATAAATCGTCGTACGGCCGGTAAGACCATCGCATCCAGAGACGCGTTGGAGACCACAATAGCGGCCTCCGGTCCCCGCTCCTATAGGTCCTCATCCAGGCCGGCAGAGGCCCGCGACCAGGCCCGACCGTCCCAGATAAGGCTTCTGCAGGAGAGCGATAACGTACCGACCCTCGACCAGGGTTACTCCCAGGTCGACCACGACAGGGTATTCCCCATGGCAATTCAGCTGGAGGGCTTTGAGCTTGCGCTCTCCGCCCCCCCCCCCCGCAATTTGCGCATAGGGCGGGTCCCTGTGTTTGCGGGCACTGCGACCGGGAGTGACCACGTTTCGTGCCTGGCCCTACCGTGCCGAGAAATGTGCCCGCCCTCCTATTCTCCTCGCACCCTTGGCACCTAAAGCACCGGGTAATGGGCACATAGCCCCGGAAGCCGAGGGTCAGCCAGCCGAGAAAACTTTGCAAGCCTTCCGCAGCATCTCCCTCACCCTGGGTGATACCCCCAACACCCACGGGGATTCAGCCCCAGGCGGGCCAATCTTCCGATTAACCCGGACCTCCCGGTCGAATTCCTCCCGCGGCAGAGTCCGAAGATTCTGCCCACGGAGGGCGACAGGAGCTCAGCCACCACCATGGTGCCGGGCACTTTGAAAATAATGATCTCAGTCCGGGGGGCGGGGCTCGGGCTGTTCAGCCCTTAGCCCGCCCTCCGCCCCGAAATCAGCGATCATCGCTTTCAACCGAGTGGCGTCTAACCGCACACCCGGTTTCTACTATGACGCCTCCGCGTCCGGTCCCCTGGACATTCCGGACGGCAATAGTCCCGGATGGACCAGACGCTGAAGGCACTCTTTGGTCTGGGCGGAGGTGGCTTGGGTCCCATCCCCTCGCCCTGTCTACTATGGCGACCGCATTTCGGAGCTGTCGCCGTTTCGTCGCCGCGGCGGGGGCGGGCACTTCCGTAGGGGGGGGGGCGCTCGATTAGCCACGCCCCTCTGCACCGCCGCACCGGAACATTGGGGGGGGGGCGGGTGGTGGCTCCTCGGCTGATCGCGGTTTCCTGCTCTCCACTCCAGCTTGGAGCGACACCACCACCGCCGCGAGCGTCTGCTCGATGAGCGAACGAAGCTCCCCGAGTCGCTCGGGGGGACTGAAAACGGTTACAGAAGGGTTAATTTTTTTCGAGAAAGCTGAGAATTTTTTTTCCGGCAAAGACCTTAAAACTACAGGCCGCGCTTTCAATAGGATCATACCAATGTGTAGGTTACATTTTTTAAAAATTCCCTGTAGATAATTAAAATCCGCTGAAAGTGCAGACTATAAATTTAATGTCTTTAAATATAGAATCTGCAAAATGTTTGGTTAGGCTGAGATACGAATCATTTTTATAAAATGCTTTTTCGAACAGAAGGAATTAAAAATATTATTTACTTTTTTATCAAAAAGTTGAGCATTTTTTATAGAATAATCGTAGCTATACGTGTGGTTCGAAATTGTTAAACCGTACACTTGTCAATATTGGCCACTGTTTTCTCAAATGAAAGCACACATTTCGAATAAATTTTTTGAAACGATGTATTGATCGATAGAAAAACAAAAAAAATAACAAGAAACAATACTCAAATTGTGAGAAAATTGGAATTTAATATATTAATTATAAATATTACCTGAATTAGCGATTCATGTTTCAAAACGAGAATCTGTCGTTTTGGGAAAGCAAAAAAGGCGATGCCCGTCTTCTTTTTTATTACTACAATCGCGATAATGGCCCCGTTTATACACAGACATGTCAAAGAATTAAATATACTTTCGTGATTAAAAAATAATGCACACTATTTGTCAAAAAAAGGTATAAAAATTTACGTCCACTTGTTTGCACACACATGCAGTTATTGTCCGTAAGGTTTCGGCGAATATTTCACTGAGAAAAATGCAAAACACCTATTCCACAAAATGCGAAAAGGTGTTTAAGAGAGTCAGTAATGGTAAATTATTTGTCATTTTCAACAATAACACACGTTATTATATTGAATTATCAACAGCGAGAAGCTGTGAGCACATCAGAAGACAACTGAGAAATAGATTAGCCATTGACAAGATCAAAGGATGTGGCATTGTTTGGATCCAGTAACCTTGAACGTCCACGACGTCGAAACGTGCGATTGAACGAATTTAAGTTTTTTATGCACATTTATATCCGAAACACGATTTAAATTATATTACATGTACTTACTAGTGCACTAACTTGATCAGTTCTTGTCATTATCTGTTTCTTACCTTTGCTTATCGTAAAAAGAATTTGTAGAACAATAAAGACAGAAAATAGGCACGAATAATCATTTCAGATGTACCTTACGAAGCAGTATGTACTATTACATTAAAAAAAAAACATTTTCTCATTTGTATATATATATCGAAATATATATTTCTACAACGAGCGCATAATATACAGTAACAAAGACAAAAATCGGTAAAGGACATATATCCATAAAGGGTAGGTGTTATTCAATAATGTATTACATTACAGACTTTACACTTTCTTTTCATTATTTATCTTCATATATGATTCGTTTAAATAGACAGAAGGTATTGATAATACCGACATAATGACTACGCCGTCAATTGTGGATCGTAAAATGTGTCGGTATAGTAGGTATATATATATACCGAGTGAGTGCGAGAGAACTGGCCATAGGGCAACCCATGTTAATGCTATCGCGCTTGTGATTGGTCAATGTCTGATATCTGTATGTTTAAAGTCTCTTGTGATTGGTACCTAGGAAACATTTGCAAACGTCACCCTAGATGCCTTATTCTCATGCTTTTGACTTCTAACCGGGGAATTTTATTATAGGAACTATTATTAAATCGAATTTAAACATAATTTGGAAATGTTAAAGATTTCTCAGGACAAAAATTTAAAAGAAAAATTAAACAGGTTAGGTTGCTCTTATGTATGTACAGTTGTTTTTCTCCGCATAGCTGTGTACTCTAGTCCAGGCACTCCAGAGTCCAGCTCCAAAACACTTCAGAACGGCAGTGACAGATGGTGAAAACGAACTGACGACCAGAGTGTCTGCTAGTGTCCAACTTACCAGCTCCGCGATAGTCTGTCAAGTAGTCGATCTACAGAATTTACAGTGAAGCCGGAACATAAACAAATAAAAAACAACAATAACCAATGTGATCCTGGAAGGTGTTGATGTCAAATAAGTTTTGAACATTCATTTATTACCAATATTTAACTTGCAAGAAACCATGGTTCGCGTTACTTTTGTACCATTTTTCTTTATTTCAGAAAGGTGAGCACCACCAGTCGAAGAAGAATGACCAAGTAATCACAATAGAATAGGGAATAAATCAGAGTTTGAAGACCATCCACGTAAATAGCGACGCAAAATCACTCCTGAAGATAAACAAGGAAGAAATGCAGCTGCAGTACGACACTTTGAGCATCTTCTCGATTAGAAATAAGCTTTATACGATAACGTTATAAAGATAATGTATAGTTTTTATTAAAAAATTATTCACAAACACTTTATTAGTTTTAAAGGTGAACATTAACATATTTCAACGTACTTCACAAAACCACATTTCTTTTTCTTCACATTTCTTCCTTGTTTATTGTCAGGAGTGATTTTGCCTCGCTATTTACGTGGATGGTCTTCAAACTCTGATTTATTCCCTATTCTATTGTGATTACTTGGTAATTCTTCTTCGACTGGTGGTGCTCACATTTCTGAAATACAGTAGGGCATTCGTTATTCTATCACTCCGTTACTCTATAGTGATCCATTATTCTATACAAAAGGAATCTAATTTTCTATACCTTCTCCTGAAATGCAGTCCCCACACGGAGAACATTTTCCATAGCTCTACACGGTGCACATGTGTAACATTAATGAACAGGGAGTAATTACTATAATTGTCTAGTGCTAGCATCGTCTTTTTCGGTTATAGTACCTACATATGTATCCTTATGAAACGACGATACGCGGTGGAGTAACGATTTTTTCGGGTTACCAAAATGCAGTCACATAAAATAGTAGTGTAATCAGGTTACTTCTAGGAGAAATTTTTGACGTTACCAGTAAAGAGCTATGAAAATTGCTCTCCGTGCACTTCTCTACTGCTTTCTATGCGTTCGGAAATCATCGGGTACTATCGGATGTTTTCGAGAGGTCGAGAAAGACAGAGAATGAAGTGGGATTTTAAAACCGTAAACATCACATACATAACCTTACAAAAATTGTTGATTTTCATCATTTTCATTTCGATACTATATTCTTGTTTTTGAAAAGGATCTGGAAGAAACTTGTACTCTTTTGCAGGTTTTGTAGATTTTAATGAAAGGGGAATGGAATGTACAATGTTTAAAGTCACTGCCGTGGTGAAAAATATTTTTGAAAATAATTACAATAAATGATATTTACATATGTACATATAAAATAATTAACCATTATTCATTTAAGACTTCGGTTATAGCAACATCTGAGGCTACTTGCTGCATGGAGTGAAGCGTCGACAGCTGGTCATGCGTATAATCCCAACGGCTCATTACCCATTTCGTGAAAATTTTGCAAGCTTGTGCAGCTTCGGTGCTGGATGGTATGTCGCCAAATTCTTCCTCTTGATCGTCATTG